>CM026197.1:12108715-12728715 GCA_014839995.1 Xenentodon cancila
TCATTGAAACACATCACTTCTATCCATCCATCCATTATCTATACCCGCTTTATCCGTTTCCGGGTCACGGGGGTCTGTCGGAGCCTATCCCGACGCATATCAGGCGAAAGGCAGGGGTACACCCTGGACAGGTCGCCAGTCTATCCAGGGCCACATACAAACAACCAATCACACACACATTCACACCTAGGGAGAATTTATAAAGATCAATTAACCTACACTGCATGTTTTTGGACCGTGGGAGGAAGCCGGAGTACCCAGAGGAAACCCACGCAAGCACGGGGAGAACATGCAAACTCCACACAGAAAGACCCACCGGGCCGGGAATTGAACCGGGAACCTTCTTGCTGTGAGGCAACAGTGCTAACCACTAAGCCACCGTGCTGCCCATCACTTCTATAAATAAAGATAATTTTGAACCTATATATTTGTAAGTTTTATATGTTGAATTCAAAATGCGATTGTGTCCGGATGGGAAGCTTTTAGATTATAAAATCAGGCAGAATTAGAAACAGGGTAGTTCAGGTTTTAATGAAGCATAATTGTAGGGTTCAGATTTGATAGAACAACACCTGCAAATGAAAGCAACACATGGGGTAAGCATTAGATCCAAGAGCTGAGCAGCCTGGCGGAGAAGGAGCTTGTTATACGTGGAAATGGGTTTTATGTTTTCTCTTGAGTAAAAGAAATTTTCTTCTGTTCCCATTTTTATTTGATTGCCTTTAGTGACTAAATGATTGGACAGTAATAAGCACAAAAACCAATACTGGAGCAGCGGCACATCCATAGGATATTTTTCGTGGTTTGTCTCTGCAGTAGGTTTAGTTTATTCCTAATTAACTTTAAGGGATTCAATTGCTCCAGCCTGTTGCAACAAAGGAATGGTGATACAAACACAGTGCAGTTGTCACTGATAATTGGTCAAACATACAAACAAATATTCATCTAAGGCATATTTTAGATAGTTATAAAAAAAAAAATCTATTATCAAAATCTTACTCTGTTGCTGTCGGAATGAAAAATAAAATTTTCGAAAGTGTTCTTCACCTTGAAGCTCAAAAGCCTCTACAAGATTCAAAGTAATTTCACAATGACCTCATCATTTTTCCATTACACAGCTATTCAACATACCTGAAAAGTG
Organism: Xenentodon cancila; assembly: GCA_014839995.1. NCBI lineage: Eukaryota > Metazoa > Chordata > Actinopteri > Beloniformes > Belonidae > Xenentodon > Xenentodon cancila. The sequence goes on from CM026197.1 coordinate 12,109,857, forward strand.
AAAGACTAATAGACAAAAGATAAAAATATTGGACAGGTTTGAGCAATTGAATTCTCCATTAAACCTCCTGTTTGTTACAAGAGTCAGTAAGTTTATGGCTGATTTTAGTAGAAAGATGCCTTCACATTGTTCAATTTTATATAGTGCTACTGGAAAGAAGTTTCATTTTGTCCACTGGCTCTTATGACACTTAAGAAAGCATTATAAAATTCAAATGAATGCGAATATATATTAAATGTGATTACACACACACACTCAGTGTCACAGTCACATCACCCCTGTTCTACATCAACTCCACTGGCTTCCCATCAAACACCGTATCAACTATGAAATCCTCCTTTTGACGTTTAAGGCCATCCATAACCTCACTCCCTCACAACTCTCCGCCCTCCTATACATCAATATCCCCACCTGGTCTCTCAGATCGGCCTCCTCCATCAGCCTGACTGTCCTCCCAGCACGTCTGTCCACCATGGGGTCGGGAGCCTTTAACCGCTCTGCCCCTCGTCTCTGGAGCCCCCTCCCCCCTGCATCAGGATTATTGACTCTGTTTCAGTTTTTAAATCGGATCTTAAAACCTACTTGCTCAGACAGGCATTTGAATTATAATGGCTGTCTTTTACGATCTGCAGAAAACTCTGCTGATTTTTGTTGTTTTAATTGCATTTTCTATGTTTTGATTGCTGTAGGGCGACCCTGAGTGCCATGAAAGGCGCCTTACAAATGAAATATAGTCAAGCAGTAGTAGTAGTATCTAAGTTTCAAAACATGGCACGGACTAACAATGGTGACGTCATCTTTTGACTTAAGCACCACATTTCACAGTCTTTTTGGATTTGAAAAAATCTGATTTTTTTCCCTCTGTCTTAGCATTGAAAGGGATTTATTTATTCATATATTTTTGTTTGTTTGTTTTTATATGTATTTATCTATCCCTTCAACTTAAATAGGACTAAAGTGTATATAGATAATGGATGAATATATGGATGGTTGGACAGACATTATTGATTTTTTTATTAACCAAAGAGAATGTAAATCTACACTCAGAAATGTCAGTGTTTTTAGAGGGGATGCAGGGTGGTGGTAGATTAAGGAGCTTCCTGTCTCCCAGTCACAGAAAACTCATCTCATCATGCATGTAATCCAATTATGACATTTCAGTTGAGAGTAAACAATTAGGTGTCAGCTTACCCAAAGGAGAAAATCACTAAAATTACAGTGTAATGGCAATTATCCTTATCACAAATGTAATGGGCTTCCTCGGGCTTAGTTACTTGCTCTGGGGGCCAATTTTTTTTTTTTTTATTAGTACTCCTGCATTATATTCGGAAGAGGGGGCTCTGCATGGAAGAAAAGCACGTGCAATTTTCTTATTTTCTCCCATGTATAGATACACAGGGCAGTTATGTACCATTTAAATTATTATGCTGCAATTTACATAGTAAGATGAAAAGGAAAAGGTTGAATTAAATCACTACCGCATTGTAAGTGTGGTTCTCGTGCTATGTCTGACTTTCTCTCTTTTGAAGTCTTTTATGCAATATAACTGCTGCCACACTATTACAGAGGCTGCCGATCCTGTTGATTTTTTGTTTCAAAAGAAGATTTGAAGATAGAGCAAAGCTTCGACTTTTACCAAGTACAAGTCTTTTTTTTTTTTCAAGGATTATTGGCAAAACCTAATGTGCAAAAGTGTAGTGTTGAAAGTCAGATCTTCTGCAGTGCTCAAGTGTGATTGCCTTGACCTACAGTACAGTACAAGTGGAGATATTAAAATATTTTTTATGGATTCAGCTGGGCTGGAAGGAGCTGGATTGAGATGTCAGTCAGTTCCCTTACAAGATAATCTGTACTGAACGTCTAAATGCTTAAATCCCCAAAATATGTCTGAGTCATCTGAAATTCTTTCACCAAAAGAGGCAGAAAGAGTTCCTAAATGGGTGAAATTGTAAGTTTCTGTTTTGTCCCAGATAAGAATGACATATTTTTTTCTTCTTTCTTTTTATATGTCTATATATATATGTTTCATTATTTACAGATATAGACGATTTTGTCAGTTCCTTTCCATGGAAAAAGAGAACCCACAACAAGCTGAGATAACTCGAAACTGACAGATGATCACAAGATCAATAATTGTTTTTGCTTTTGATGTTTGATATAATGGCCTGCTTGCAATAATACAACACATTAAACATGACATGGACAACAACCCTTGATGTAGGTTTTTGTGACACAAACTTCAGCTATAAAATGTTGCCAGCTCTATCTGAGACTTCTGCATCCACTCTTCATGACCACACTGCTCTCAGATTGCAGTGGTCCACTGTGCATTTTTCACATTTTTCCATTGCCGTTTAAGAGGTCTAAGATTATGATGCCTACAAGGCCATTTAGGAACAACTGAATGTGGTCTTACTAGCCACTTTTGAACTCTAAGCTGCATGCTTTGGGTCATCATACTGACACCAGTGACCTGGGCAGTTTTTTTGGTTGTTCTGGCTTTTCTTCTTGGCTCTTTCTCAACCATTTGCATGGCTCTTTTGATCATCCTGGTGTTGTATTTCATCTTGCATCAACATCTTGAGAGGTTGGCTGCAGTCCCATGGACCTTCTGCTTCTCAATAAAAATATTCACAGCTGTAGTCTCAGGAACATGAAGCCTCTTGGAGGTTAAATAACTATTACCTTTAGCATACTTTAACATCACATACTCTGGTCCATGGAGCACGCGATGATTTCAAACTACGCAGTTTTAGGCTTCTCCCTTAAATTGGGCTGGATGGCTGATAAACTGTTGAATGCACCTGTTATACTAAATACCGTTTACTCTTAGTTTGAAATCTCACTGTAAAGCAGTAATTCATGATCATTTTTTAAAAAAACCCATCTCATCTGTGAAGGTGTATTTATTAATATCTGTAAAATAAACAAATAATCCTCTTATCATACTTTTATTACTTGAATCCATCACAAACTAAAGGCATAGAGGTATACACAAGACAATTACTTTTAATTTAATAATTTTCCAGGAAGAATGATATATTGTTTCAATGAGCTGTGAGGGTGTAAACACATTTGAAAGTCAGCAGTAAGAGATAATGGTAAAAATCCATTTAAAATTCTTCGCTACAGTAGTTGTAAAGTGCTTGTGTTGTTTTTCCCTTTGGAGCAGGGTATCCCTTTTAGAGCACAACTGAGAGGATGGACATCCATTATCTCTGGTGCCGTTGAGGTAGAGAGAGGATTATCTGACTTCTGCCAGTTTAGCTGGCGTCCCACAATTTGTAGACATCCAGATCCATCTTCCAACTGTCGATCTAAGTCTGCCACGTGTCTCTATTAACACCTTGTGTCAGATGTTTTTCATCAACTATCTATCACTAAGTGTCATACATCCTTAATTGGGCATTATATTTATCCAATCACATAATATTAGGTGTCCTCTTTGTGGAAATGTGGTTGCTGAAAATGAATAGGTATTGATTGGCATCACTGACATTCAACATACTTCTTTCTTGCACATTAGACTAGCATTGATTGCTGGCCACACTTCCTGTGTGCAATACTGGGCATCGACCTGATTCCTAATATGCGGTCCAGGCTTGACCATTAGAACCATCCATTACCACACTCAACATCCACAGGCTTGTCACTAAGGTCTGGTGGGAAATTGGCAAGCAGACGTGATTGTGGCTGTGAGGCAGAAGCAGATTCGAGCTCTCTAGTTTCTGTCAGCGCGCTGTTGCATAATTAATACTCAGTGCTGCATGGGATTGTTGCAGTTTTGAACATGTGCGAGTGTTACTTTTTTGTGTGTAATTTATATTCATAGACATAAATGCGCGTTTTAGTAGCGTGCAGCACATATATAGATTAGGATTCATTTAAATTGTTTAGTATGTGTTTTGTGTGATGTTCATTACTGAAGTGGTCCTCCTTTGTTAAAATTGTGATTTTGAAATAACCTGAAAAACTGATGATTCGCCAAACTGAATATGTATATATATATATATATAATATATATAATATATATGTCTCATGATGACGCTGTCTGTAGATTTGGAGAGCAACATTTTCCTAGGCACCAATACTCAGATAAGAGCTTACTTTCATGAACATAAAGCTTTTTACTTAAATATTTTTTACACTTTTGGAGAGAATTTTATTACTTGTGAAAACCTTTTAAGCTTCTAGACCTGGATCATTTCAAACTGATTAGCTGTCAACTATAATGACATGTTTGTCTTTTTCCCACTTTGCACTATATTAAAATGATTTGAGGACATGCAGTGATTTGTAGTAATTACGGATGATGTCTCTTATTTTAATCCAGTGCAAATGCACCATGAATGTGACTTGAAAAGTAAAAGTTTCAAAACAAATTACCTACACTTTTTCAACAAACACAGAGGTCATGAGATAATGCTAATACTGTGCAAATACACGTCAGTAATCGGTGATGGGCGGACAGCAATCTTTTAAAAAAAAAAAAAAATTCTTCTTCACCTTTTTTGCCTCTTTCCTTGTGTAAGATGTGCTACATAGTGCAATTTCATACAACTCTAACTTATATCCACCACATATAACATCATGATCTTATATTTTCAGAGGATAAACATCTGCATCACACAGCCAGGACCTTTTTATCTTTTAGTCAAACTCAAAGCCTCTCAAACAGCACAAAACCGTTTGGCTTTAACGAAAGCCCTTGTTGCATTGACCGTTAACTGTTCCCATGGCAACTCAAACAAATGGAGTATCAGCCTATTTTCCAATTTCTCACTTGTCAAAATATAAAGTGTACAGTGTAGTGATATCTTAAATTTATTGTTACCTAAAATGTGACTGTTTATTAAAATACAAGGCCTCAATGTCACTTCTGTGAAGTGATGTTGCAGTGTCTGTAAATTATAGTAAAACACAGACTTAGCTTATACAGTGTCAATAAGCTGAATAAATACAGATGTCATGGTGTAATTTTAGATGTACTGCAGGTCCAGCGGTAATTTTAGTCCAGAGTGAATTGTACATTACTATATAACTGCCTCACAATAGAACAGCAAAAACAGCAACTGAAATATAGTTAGGTCCAAAAGTATTTGGACACCGAGTTTTTATTATTGTCTACATGCACTACCAGAATGAATTTTAAGCGGTACAGTTAAATTGTGAGTAAAATGTAGACTATCAGGTTTAATACAAGCAGTTTCATATAAATATGATATTTGCCTTTTAGGATTTGCAGCCACTTAAGGTAAACTGCAGTTTGAACTCCACTTAATACAGGGCTTTTGGGATACCAGGTGTCCTAGGTTCTTACTGAAGGCTCAGTATTTCATTAACAGTAGTTGAGCTTTCGTTTTAATGAGGTTAATCACCCCAATGCATTTATTGGTACAAGTGTCTAATTATATGAACCCTTCACATGATAAAGTGTGTGTGTGTGTGTGTGTGTGTGTGTGTGTGTGTGTGTGTGTGTAATATGAATACTTTTCCCAACTTGTTTTTCTCCTTGAAATTCTGTCTACTTGCCTTTTTTTTATCCCGTCTACTTGCTCTCTGTCAAAAAACAAAACCAGTCAGTTGTGTGCAGCCTTATTTCATTGTTTTTTTCCATTTGTCTGCACAAGCAATCTCTTTATGTTCTGCATTTATGGGTAACCCGGGTTTGCTATGGGTCCAAAGTTTTGGGGAGATCTATCACTGTAACACAGGTAGGCAGTTTAATAATGCACCTCTGTACTCCCGAGAAAAGCCAGGCATTTATTTAATGTAACACAGGCGATCTGAGGGGGCTGACAGATGGCCCAGGAAAGGAAAAATTATAATTCATTGGACAGCAGCCTGGGAAGGAATGTGTTACCTTTTAATTCTCAGTAGGGATTAGAATTTAAATGTAAAGGAAGACCTTTCATTTATTTTTCACATTTTTGAGAATGTGACAAATACTGTAGGATTAAAAACCATCTAAACCCCACTGCTTACGCACTCTTTTACTAAATGAAACCTGTAATAACACAGGTAAAACACTTAAAACAAGCTCAACTTTAACTCACTTGCTCACCAGAATCCGTCACTATATTCAGTCTCCCCCAAAATTTGCTTCTGTGCCACTAACAACTTTTCCAGATATGCCTGAGATATGCAGAGCTGCAGCCTGGGTTACATTCACCTAGTGTTTTTCTTTTCTGATCCGTGAAGGGCGGCGACCTGATTCCCTACAGCGCTCATAGGGAGGTTGAGACAAGCATTGGCATACGGCATTAAACGCCTTTTTGTGTTTAGCTTGCTAAAGATAGCAAAGGTCACAGATAAATAATGCAAAAGTCAACATGACCCTTGTTTTTTGTTTTTTAGTTTGGTATATTTTCTAACTCATCCATGTGATAGTAATCCTAAAAATCTTGAACAGAAATATACTACTTTAATTGGTTCCTGAAGACGTTTCACTTCTCATTTGAAAGGACTTTCTAGTTTTTAGGTGACTGGTGGGGAGTTTTAGGCTTACAAGATGTTTAACATTTTATGAAACATCTTCTAGTATAAAAAAGGAAATATGCCTAGTTGTCTTATATTCCAGCTTTATTCATTTATTTAGTTGAAAAAGTAATATATAGCCTAAAGCGGTCTCCCTAAATGCGTTGTTCCTTGTAAGACACTGTCCAAGATTTGCCCTTGTTTGGTCTCTTGCTCGCTCATGCTCTCATTTTTTTTTCTCCTGCCATTCTTGACTTTCAGTCGTCTCTGCAATGATGTTCAGGGTAGCTCTGTGAACTAGTTTCATTGTGGTTAATGTCTGACGTAATGCAGTAAAGCAATATGCAGATGAAAAATCAAAATAAAAAATGCTGCGTTAATACAAATGGCTGGTTGTTTCACTAAGCATGGTAGCATGCTGATTACGGACAAGGAAGTGACAACAGGCTGTAAATATGTTCATTTCTGCTCTAAAGTTGGACATTTTAACATGGGAGTCAATGGCGATTGACTTGTTTTTGGAGCCAGACCTCTACTGGTCGGTCAGAGAACTGCAACAGATATAAAGCCCCTTTTCCGTTATACAGTTTTCGACTCACCCGACTCTACTCGTCTCAGTCCCAGTCATTTTCTATTACAGTTCATTACCACCTCAATGTGGGTTGGGCTTCATTCTCGTTCTGTGTTGCCTCATCGAGGTTCTTCTGGATGTGGTTGTTGGCCACGAGGCACAGAAACACGCGGACCTCCTTGTTGCACCATGGAATAGGTTTGCTTGCCATTTTTCGCTGTACCAAAGTTTAGTTGTGAAGTAAATATCGTGGTCACTGTTGCTGGGTTTTAAATATGGCATGTGTGAAGGAGTTGCCCTCAAGAGTCATCAGAGACGTTACTCTCTGGACAATCAGTGGCTGCCTGGTGCAGCCTGGTGATGTTGGGTTTTCAGCCCATCTCAGCTCGGTTAGAACCACGGTCAAGAAGGTGCAAGAAAAGGAGGTACTAACAGGTAATAAAACCAAGTGGAAAACCCTTAAAACAGAGCCAAGCCAAGTAGGTACTGGAGGAAATGACCTATTAGTTTCACATAAGCCTCAGTCGGTGCTTGGTTGCTAAATGACAAGCTTTGGTCCATCCAGTCTCATAATGTCAGTTTGTGTCATGTGTGGTGGTAGCAAGCGGTATAGTGGCCTCAGGACAACATGATGACATAAAGAGGTTGGAATGTTGGTAGCTGTACTTGAACATGTCAGTCATGTAGGTACTGCCCCCAAGCAGCAAAGAAATCACTCGTGAAGGTATTCATCATTTTCTAATAAAGTCAACAGCAAAAGAGAGGTTTATCTGTCCGGTCAGAAATGGTAATGGCTTGTGATGCATTGGCTTTAGGTTGTTTTTTTTAAACATATTAAGAAAGTCAATCTACAGTGCCTAAATTGTAAAAATACTGATCAGTCAGTCAACAAGACCCTACAGGATACCTTTGCGTCTATTCCTATCTGTCAATATTTTACCCAGTTGTTTTTGTAATTTCTTATAACAGTTGTCTTTTTATATGGTGATTGGGTTGAAGTAGGCCACTCAGTCATGATTACTGAGACTTGAAACTTGCAGCCTTCCTTTTTTCTACATGGGTGTTTGAGAGAAAGAGAGCATGACAAGGAGAGGGGAAATGGTGAGTGTACTACAGTAATAATTGCAGCCAAATAAACATTTGGTGTTTTTTTAGTTTATTAATAACTAAGTCAGATTCTGTGTTTTCCCTTTTAAACCCATCTGGACCAACTTTGTAAATCCCTATTGAAATACAATATACTATATACGCGTAGCCCAGCTGCTCTACCCATGGATCTCTGCATGTGTTTATTGCCTTGGAAGGATTTTTTTTAATTATTTCATTTTGTTATTGTTTTTTTTTAAGGTAGGAAGTTCCTAGAAAACCTCCAGACTTGAATAAAAAGCATGGTTAAATTATTAACAGGAAATATTTCTGGAAAATGTGCAAACATATATACTAAATACCTTCATAGTGTAACTGATATTAAACCACATATCATCCTCCCAACCAAAAAAACACCACCCACATAACCAAACTACAGTTTTACCTGAATCCAGTGTAGGACTCAACAATCCTCAGGTGACCAATTATAGGCTTTTCCCATGAGATAAAGTGCATGTCTTTAAACATAATAACTGTTTTATTCTAAAAGAATACCCTTTTCAACCATACTAGCAACAAAAAAATAACAATTTAATAAAGACACACTTGTCTTCTCTGTACTTTTGGGCTAGATTGACTAAACTGGTAACACGGGCAGCAGTTTGGATGAATATGTTCAATACTTTTCATGACAAACTTAAAACATTTTTGTACAGTCTTGTTTTGCATAAACATTGGGATCTTTGTACAGTCTTTGTTCTGTTTAAATTCTTCTGAAGTAGCACTTCTAGTCAAGTAATATTAAAAAGATTTATGAAAAAAAATTCCTCATGCTGTCCTTCATTCATAATAGAAATGTGTTTCACTAAACACAAAGTTTAATCAAATCATCTCATAAACAGGGAGTGTGTAATATCTCATTTTATTTCAGAAACTACTACATGTGTCTTTTTTGGGCATTTTATTCTATGCAATACCATTTTTTGTTTGTTTGTTTTTTTAAGAGAAAAGAAAAGGTGGCTTGTGCAACTTGGTACTTCCCAAAACAGGAAAGGTGTATAGGCCATGCTTTGCTTCTAAATATTTCAAATTAGATTACAAGACCTTCAAACAGAAGTATTCATCTTGATATGACTGTTTGAAAGAGAGTTCAAGCGCTCTGAGTTCCCTTCAGATTTTATTGCTCTCAGATATGTTTGTATAATATGAATTTAAATGTTCTGCCTGATGGAAGAGTCCAAATCCTATTTGTCAAGATTTATTGAGTGTTTCTGCAGAATACCTCTGTATGCTGGCTGTGTACAGCACCTCACGTTGATGCTCCTTATTGCGTGGAAAGTATGCTGTGGCAAGAAGCCCACTTGTAAATCATGCATATTGGATGAGACATGCAGCAGATGAGCCTGGGCCCTCCAGTCAGGCCTAACATTAATTAAATATCAATTGGCCCTGCTTCTGTACCTCATTTCATGCCACATTCACACCTTGTCTGGGCTTGTTGAGGGGAAGTTGAAATGAAATTTGTGGCCTTGCAGCTTTGCACAATTCACAGCGCTGCTCAATTGAAGTGTTTTGGTCCCTCAAATTCTGACTTGATTTCTTCAGGGAGTGTTCAAGAAAACCTCCTGTTTAGAATGAAATCTAAATACAGTATTTTACACACAGATGATGAAAACTTCAGTATGAGAAATTATTATCACTAATTGTTTGTTTTCAGATTCATTTTGTTCATGAAGTCGTAAAAATATACCAGACATCAGACAGTTTATCATACTGTATGACATGAAAGATGGTATTTTGAGATGAAAAGACAATTAAAAAGCCTCTGCCGAGACACAGCTGGTTAAGATATCTAAAATAAAATGTAGAAGTGTATGTCATGCAGGCAAGTGTGACTTGTAAAAAATGCAGCCCTTCTATTCTGTTAGTGCCTGGTTTATGAACTAGATCACCAAGATAACTAGTTTATCTACCATAAATGTACATAAATCCAGTCAATTACAGTGTCCTGAGTCTGAGTCTGAGTTTGTTTTTCCTCACTTCTGACCTCTCATAAATATTTATGAGAACTCCACAATTTCTGTTTATCTATTTCTGTGGTGCTTTTATCATCATTATAACACAACAAAATTGTAACATAGGATTTTTAGGAAATGGCCCAAACTATTTTACATTAAACTGCGTTTCATTTAAAAAAAACAAACCGAGTCATATATCACAGACCAGTGGACCTTTAACCGCTGTGTGTGTGTTAACCATCCATCCATCCATCCATCCATCCATCTATCTATCTATCTATCTATCTATCTATCTATCTATCTATCTATCTATCTATCTATCTATCTATCTATCTATCTATCTATCTATCTATCTATCTATCTATCTATCTATCTATCTATCTATCTATCTATCTATCTATCTATCTATCTATCTATCTATCTATCTATCTATCTATCTATCTATCTATCTATCTATCTATCTATCTATCTATCTATCTATCTATCTATCTATCTATCTATCTATCTATCTATCTATCTATCTATCTATCTATCTATCTATCTATCTATCTATCTATCTATCTATCTATCTATCTATCTATCTATCTATCTATCTATCTATCTTACACTTACCTGACGTTTGGATTACGGGGGTAGCATCTTAAGCAGACCTCCCTCTCCCCAACCATCCTCTCCAGGCTTTTCGGGAGAACACAAAAGTATTCCCAAGAAATATAATCCCTCCAGCATATCCTATGTCTGTCTTGAAGCCTTTTCCCTGGCTGGACATGCCAAAAATACTCCTTAGTGGGAGGCAACCAGGAGCATCCTGAACCAGCTCAGCTGGCCTCTCTTGATGTGGAGGAGCAGCGACTCTACCCCAAGTTCCTCTTACCCCATCTCTAAGAGCGAGTCCAGCATACCTGGGGAGAAAACTCATTTCAACCACTTGTGTTCTGGGAAAATTGTTAGAATCTAGTAGAAGGGTGGAATGTTCTCTCCGGGTCGGGACTGAGGTGATGCCTCAGGTAGAGGTATCTGAGTGTCTTGGGGTCTTCTATTATCATTTTAGACTTGTGTTCCCCTTCTGTATTTCACCCACAAATTTAAAGTGATGCAAATATGTTCATGGCATAAAGGTCTTCTTACCAAGCTAAAAAGCTTGAAATGAAGCCAAACTGATTTCTTTTCTTAGTTTTTAAAGACTTTTTCACTCCTCATCCTAAAGGCCTCTTCAGTACAGGTGGAGAGTTTCAAGCTCATAAACTCTTGTTGGAACATTCGGTTCATGTGTAAATCACTGACCCACCTGTCCCTCCTGTATGTTGGTAGCGTTTTTTGTCCCCTATATGTTTTTTACTTGGTGAGCATCTCTTGGTGAGGACCTGGCTGGCCTGGCTGGATGCCTGCAAACCCTCAATGAACTTATTCAGCGAAAACAAATCCACAATAACGAGACACAGTTACCTGAAGTGGTCACTGTATGCTTATATTGATTTCTTATTTTGTCACAGTTTCTGTACACGACTGTACACATGGTTTGAATTTAAGAAATAATAAAAGTACAGTGTAATATGTAATGTGTTTATGTTTATTTGAGGTTAATTTTAACTGGTTTTGAGACCTTGTAAAGACGAAATATTTTAAATTATACCCTTATATGTAAAACTTTAGGATTAAAAGAAGGTGTGCTTTGTTTTCATGACTGTGAAGAAAGATTGTTGCAGCCTTACTAGACCACATAGACTTGAAATTAAGCATATTCAGCTGAGCTGCTGCCCTCTTCACTGACATTTCATTTAGAGCCAGGAACTCTTTTCACCTTGGAGTTCCTTTGATGATGTCCAAGGGATTCCCCTAATCCTCCAAGGGTTGGGTGGAAGGCACTTTCTCCCTGCTGAGAGGATAAAACCACTTAATGGATCACAAAGTTAATCAACCACTGGGGGAGCCTGACAGAAGTGGAGGAAAAGGTTGAACCAGTCCTCTGGGATACACACACTCATGAACCAATTTTCTTAAATCCCGAATACCAAAGTCTGTGCTCTGTTCATTAGATACACACACAATAGAAGAAATTGATGTAAAAAAAATAATAAAATATATATATATATATATATATATATATATATATATATATATATATATATATATATATATATATAAAGAACAGGTCCTGGTTGGACTCTCAGATGGGTTTTTGTGTGGAGTTTGTGTATTTTCCTTTTGCTTGTGTAGGTGCGCCAGCTTCCTCCTACAGTGGAAAAAACATGCATGTGAGTTCGAATTATCAGTAGAATTGTGCATTGTTATTTGTATAGTTTATCTCTGTGGCGATCTAATGGTGGGGTGACCTGTCCAAGGTGTAGCCTGTCTCACTCAATGGTAACTGGGGTGGGCTCCAGCCCCCATGACGCAGGTATCGGAAACGGATGGATTATTTCAGTGAGGGAACACAAAATACCAAAAACATTAGAAACTCTCTAACAGTTGTTATTTTATTGCTATTGATTTTAACCAAGATTAAAACTCTATGAAAGAAAAAGTTGCTGTAATGTGGAAAAACAACAACAAACAAGAGAATAACTTCTTTTTCATGGTTTTGTCTCATAAACTTAATTTTCATTTTTAAAGGAGATCCCTTTTTTACTTTTCACGCTTGCAAAATGTTCCAAAAAGTAAATAAAAAGTAAGGCTTTTAGCACTTTGTAATATATATTCTTAAAACACTTAGAATATTTAACACAAAATTCCCCAGTTGTTTTAGAGCCACTGTTAAAAAAGTATTTTACTAAAACCAAAAGAAAATGAAACTGTAAAAGTAAAACGAATCTGACCAAAGTCATGTAAAATGCACAGCATACTGAATTAACACTGCTTGACGTGAGAGTACAGCAACAGACTCAGTGAAACTCTCTCCAGCCTCACAGCGATGCTGGTAAACTGGTGGAGTATCCTCCAGGAGCTGCACACACATTGTCTTCACACTTAGGGAGGTGTGTGATGATGGCAGTGTAGTCATACAAATGTGCCAAGACAGGAAATTCAAAAATTTAAATGAATAACTTTTTTTTTTTTTAAAACAAAACAGTCAGTTTGCATATATTTGCCACAATAACAGCTTAGTCCTTCACATAGAAGTCATGCCCTGACAAGGGGAAACACACATGGCACTATCATTCCCTTACTTCTTTTTCTGTATTTATTTCTTCATTTCTGTATCTTTTTGCCTGTTTTGTTCAACAAACCCCACCGTCATTGGTGCGTGCTCCTACTTTCCATAGCTGCTGAGAGGTACTTGAGACCTCTGCTGCAATCCACCTCAAATGTTCAAACAGAAAAATAAAAATCACAGCACTTCTTGGTTGCTTTTTGGATGGCGAAAGTAGCGTGATGTTCACAGTGCTGCAACATTTACAGCATTGTCTGGGACTGTTTCAGCTGGTCTTTCTGGGGATTAAAATGTACACAGTGAATGGTGTACATTCAAATGTTTACAGCTGTTTTACACACACACACACACACACACACACACACACACACATAGTGTATGCACATAAAGTTGCTTCTTAAAAATGCTTGAATAATGAGATGCTTTCGTCTTTCATTTATTTGTTCATGAAATTGTTCAGATACAATTCTCTATACAGTTCAACCTGTAACAAAGCAGTATACAATATCTCACAGCAGTTTTACACTTTTTTTTTCAAAATACATCAACATAGCAACCAACCACAGTTTCTCTCTTTCCATTATCTAACAGGACAATTGATCTCCAAATATAGTCCGTTGCTTTTTGTGCATTTTTTTCAAAGCGGCTTTTTCAACACATACAATTTTCAAGTTTTTCAATTTTCAACCAAGCTGCATGTATGAAAGAAGGCATGCAGATGCAAACAAAGCTCCAGATGTTCTGCCTTGTCTTTGCTCCTGAGGAGGTTCTCGTAGAGCTTCATCTTCAGTGAGGCACGCAGCTATCAGTGGCCTAATCACCCATAAGCAATTCCACAGCTGGTCTGATTAATTTTGGCCAAAGCTTTTGGTGTATGATCCATGGGAATAATGCTCAGAGCTGTCTATGTTTATCTAAAGGTTAATAGAAGGTTAATAAGAGAGGGAGCAGTGCAAATTCAAAAACCTTATTATGCAAATTGTGTTTTCTAAAAAGAGTAATATGAGCTTGTGGTGTGGCTGTGCTAATTAGCAGATTGCCTCTACACTGGTTTAAACAGAGCCACCTCTGAGGTATAATTTGTAGAAAAAAATATCATTATTTATAAAGCTTACACAAGCTGATTACTGACATTGTGAAATGAGACTTGATTAAGGTGGGGTTTTTTTTTCAAACTTGATAAATTGACAGTGAGCCGCTTAGCTCTACAACGTCTTCTTTTTTTTTTTTTAATCAGGTCTTCTCTGACCGCGGGTGCAGGTTTTAATGCGTACACATCCAAACCAGTGTGTTCCAGTTGGATGCTGATGCAGTTAACACCATGCTGAGCTCAGCATCTGACCTGAACATAATGCTGGAGACACTGGAACAGACAGCGATGAATCCCTGTGATTCTCATTTGCAGTCAATAATACCTGCAAATAGAGCCACGTGGGACAAGATACAGCAGCAAACAACTGGCACGGCTTAATCAAATGAGCCTCATGACATCTGACGTTTGTCAGTAAACAGGAAAACAATTTTTGAAGCAGTCTGCAGTGTTTGTGTTCTTTGTGTAGATTTTTGTAGTTATTTTTAAACACCGTATGGACATTTTCTACATGCCAAGCTATGCATTATTCTCTAACAATAGCTCTAACAATAACTAAGTACCATGTACCGCCCCCTGCCTATGTCTCAATAAGCAACTAAGCACCTAATATTGATATGTTTTTTTAGTTTAATACCATATTTTCTGGCAGCTGGGGTGCATATTAGAGCACAAAGTTGACTCAGTTGGCGTTTTTAGATTAGATCCCGCCAAATATCGCTGGATAATGAACACGTGTTTAACGTGTGTTGGGTAAAATAAACGCAGCCGTGTTGTTTGCCTGAAGGTGAGTTGAGGGGAGGGAATGCGCGTTGGGAGGTGTTAACATAACGTAAGTCGTGTGGGAGCGTGTAGAATGACGTATTATCCCTACATCAGCAGGATGAAATATGCCATAAGACAGTTGTAATTTTCAAAACGAGGATGGATGAACATGCTACAACAGCAGGATGAGCTTTTTGGTGAGCTTTTTTGCTGGGTTTTGCTTCTTGCAAAGCCCCAGTTTGTCATTTTTGTGGCCAGTTGTTCAAACAATGGACCATCCTTTATGGTTCCGGACATACGTCGGTTTATGGGGTCCTCGGCTCTGAGGCTGAGTAGCTCGCAGATCTCCTCGTCTCCCCCAGTTACTCATCTTGCAAATATAAGTCCTTCCTGTAACGTCCTGATGCTGTTGGTACTCACATCAGCTGTGTCCTTATTTTATAAAATAAAATAAAAAAAACTACTCAAAGGTACAAAGGTTATGTGATCAAAAAATCCCTCCCACGACCCGCCACCCCGTGTTGGTTCTGTTTACATTAGACCTGACCTGCGATTAAGTGCACCCTCGGAGGCGGGTCATTTGTGGCGCCGGCTTGGCCACCCCGCGTCAGTCAACGTATAAAGGACAGGCAACGCGCTAGATCAGCGTGTTAAATGCGGGGTATCCACCTATGTAGAAGGGACTAGTAATTAACTTGATCCATCGCTACAATCAAGAGTTCAGTGAGACTACACTGCTGACACCTCTGGATTGTTTTCTAATGAGCCAATTCTAGTAATTATATAGAAGTTTGTTGTCATAAGGAAGAGGACTCAGAGAGGTATTCAAAGCCATTGATTTCCTAGGTGTAGTTGAATACATTTCTGAACACAGAGATAACTTTGTGCTGTTCATAGGCTGCAGAGGATGTTAGTTAGCTCCTGCAGAGAGCCAGCTTCTGTGAGAATGAACTTAAAGGATGTGATACAATGTTTTGTTAAGAAATGAAAAGGTGAAGATTGAGTCGGCCAGGTTCGCAGAGACCTTTAGCAGCGTGTCAGGTTGATCAGGACTGTGTGTTTTGTTTTCCTCTGTGGAAAAAGGAACTGTGCATGAAAAATTGAAGGCATCCATCCTTTTGTTAACACACTCGGGCTTCTTGTGATACAATATTAATTAGATTGTTTTCAACTTATCATTTGCCAAGGATTCTCTTTCTTTTTTCTATTTGCTTCTTCACTTTTCCCCCCTCATTTTTTTTTACTTCTTTCAGTTAAGCTACTCAAAACTTATACTGTGAGGCATTATTGAGAAAAAGAAAAGCATCAAATGATCACAGTATTTTGTAAGATATTTATAGCTGGCTATAAATGATCAGAATAGTTTAAATATTTCATAAATTAGCTAATAATTAATTGTCATGCTTCAAGCTTCTTTACACTCTCACATGAGTTATATTAGGGCTTCGTTGTTCAAGAAAGTCAAAGTCTGAGAAGTAGCCTCTCGTGAATTAATAAGCCGCTCTTATGTCAAATATACTGATATGTCAAGTTCTGTACATTGTATGAAATTTTAGGCTTTTAAAAGCCCAACAAATATCCAAATTAAGATCTCAATGAGTTGATTCGGAGACACTGCCGTTGTAGAGAAGAGCTCAATGTCTGCAACAAGCTGTTGCATATCTTTTCTATGTATGCGGTAAACGGTGTAATCTTTCTCTACAGTCATCTGTTGGGGCAGCAGCATCAACAATGGTGACTCTGGACAAACTGATTAGGAAGGATGGCTCTGTTTAGGGCCCTCTGCTCTGTAACCTCTGGAGCTGATTGTAGGAAGAAAAAGGGTCATTTAAGTTAAAAAAAAAATGGACAAATCTGCACATCATCTACACAACACTGTGATTAAGAAATGTGTTATCATTAGTCAGACGTCTTCAGGTGAACAGCAGTGCAGACTGTTTCAGGAGATCATTAGTGAAAATTAACTGGTTCTAAATTGAATTATATTATATGTAAATACATTTACAGCACTTGCACAATGCTTTTCTGCTTTATTCTCCTATTTCTGAATTATTCTGCTTTCCACAACACAAGTTGCGAGAGCGAGACAGACCAATCAACACTCTGCTAAGTGAAGGTGTTGACACAGAGTGGATGCAGAGCTTTGAATTTTCCCAGCTGATTTATATTCAGCCTGTGTGCATGGAGAGAGTGACTGACTGGTGGTCAGAGCCCAGTATTGACTTCTCTGAGGATGTAATAGAGGCTGCAGTGATGGGATGCTGGACATGAACTCTCTCTCTCTGTGGCAAGTGCAGCAGAGCCATACAAGATATAACCAAGGCACTTAATCATTTTGCTGGCTCCATACAGAGATGCACTCGGCCCCGTGTTTGAGAAAAATGCTTGTGCCTTAAATTAGATCCCATTGATCCTGCTTTTTCCTATAATTGCACAAACAGAATGGATGCTGGTTTCACTGGGGGTCAAACCAGACATTTGAAATACTTTAGCTTTAAGCACCGAGGGCAAATGAAATCAGACAATAGACAGTTTGACCAGATTCAAGGTGATCGGACTATTAAGGGCCCAGTACATAGCTTTACAAGTGCAAACCTGTGTCTCTCTTTCCTTCTGAGAACGATCAGATGCACATTTCTACAAATGATGTGGTTACTCAAGTGTTCTAAGTGTTATTATTTTTTCATAGTTACAACAATTTAGTAACTATGCATTGGTGTCTACTTATCTATTTATAATACAGACAGCCAAACTGCCACATGGCGTATGCTTTGCAGACCGTGTGTGTTTGTGTTTGCCAACCAGACCTGTTTCTGACTGTAATTCTGTAAGGCTAAAATAAATGCAATAAATCTCCATTCAAACTGTCCTTTTAGATAGTGACAGAATTAAAAATGTTATTTTGTAATGTTGTCACCCAATGGTAAATGTATGGAGAATTTTAAAACAACAATATGACTACAGCACTGTACTGTGCACATTTTAAGACTGAATATATGGATAAAATCTGAAACTCTTCACTGATTGGTTTTCTCAACTCCAGATCTTTTTTATTTTCACAGTCCCTACTCGTGTATTGCACCAGTTGGGACATGCAATGTGTCTGCCGAGTTAGATTGGACTGGCCTAGATGAAGACTCGAGGTTGTGATTGGCTGTGTTGCTGTCAGTGAACCCATGATGCTCTTGGCATTTGCAAAGGTCAAACTGCAGCTAAAAGGGTCAGATGTTAACTTGGCTTAGTTGTTTATTTATTTTGTACTATCTGCACTGCCCCTGATGTGTTGCCTAATTAACCTTCAGAACCCTCTTAACTTGTGACTTCACACCCTTGACTGAAAGCAGGAATAGTTTCAGCAGATCCTCGTGCCAACCCAAAAGTAATGTTTTGGAAAAATTCTGAAAACTGCCTGAGGATGACAATGTTGACTTTCTTTAATGAATCTATACATACTGAAAATAATGTTTGTTCTTCAGCTCTAATCATTTCATTTATTATTGAGCTTTAGATCATTTCATAAACTTTTCTTACATTTAAGCATACAGAGTTATCATAAAAAAATGGATTTGATATCGACATTGGATACAATTATTTATCAAAAATGTAAGAGTCCTGTGACGGCTGTTGAGGGGCTGCATGCCAGTATGGGACTGCTTCTACCGTACAGACATGTGGCAACTGCCCAGTTTGGATGCAACGCATCTCAATTGTGTCAGCATTTAGGGAGACAATGAGAGGAAGAAGCAAGGAAGGAGCATTTGCAATAATTGTATATCTATGTAAATTAATGAAAATTTTGAAAATGATGCAGTTTTAGCAGACAAAGAGTTCATTTATTCTGTTTTCAGTGGGAGTTTAAATCTAATTAAAAGGGGATGCCATATTTGGCACAGAGCTATATTGAATTGTTCACTTTGAGAACTGAATACTGAGCATTTTCTCCAACAGGTCTCAGGTGTTTTCTCTTTGTTTAGCTTCTGTCTTTATTTGATCTTAAACCTATGCAAACAAAACAGCTCTTTGGGGAAAACAACTGGAAAATATGCATATGCCTTATGTACATGCACCTTGCTTGTCGTGCTCTGTATACAGTCTCCTACCCAGACTCGACTGTACGTTGATCATTGAAATTCATTTTGAGAAGCTCAACTTCGACTACCGAAAGCATTCATAGGAAAATCTCTGTATAAGTGGGTACATGTTTGCGTGTGAGTTTGACAGCATGACAGTAAGCTTCTCCCTAAGCTCTCGCAAGGAGTAAAGCGAGGCGTTTGCATGCCTTCGTTGGGGGAAATGTGCAATTACACCAGCGGCAAAGTATGAGAGCATCTTCCCTGGAGATGACATGCATTCATCTTAAACTGCCTGGTATGATGGACAGGACAGGTAGAAGAAATACAACATTTGACAGATGTGTTTATCTCTGTTTGTGTCAAATGATGAAGGCAGGTCAGAAAAATCAGTGCTTCTTAACAGAGGCCACCACCAACAAGAGATTAATGGTGATATCAATGTGGAGATGCGAGTTACATTCCTAAACACAGTATGTTCAGCTACACACACACACACACACACGCACACACACACACACGAATCAATGTAAACTTAAAGGAAATGCAAAAAGTGCCAGAAACACATTATGCCATTGATCACATATTTGTTGACTTCGGTTCTGGTTTCTCAGCTATGACAGTTCAACTGCAGACGACATCATTCAAAATGAGGCATGTTATCTGAATAAAAGTTTCACGTAGTGTAAACAGAAGTTTAATTACCATAATCAATAAATTAAGCCAGCCCGACCATGACATCAGACACAACAGAGCAACATCCTGGGTGACACATGGAGCAGTCAGTCCTCCAGGTCTAGTAAATCCTAGAAACGTGTGCTTGGTGCCTCCATGGGTTTGCTTGCCTTCGTTATGATAGAACACTTTCGTTATCCAATGGAAGTGTGTAATGGGCTGTTAAATGTTAATATTGTGGAAAATATATATACTACCTATCTTTGTACATTTTAATCATTAGGTGACTAATATCTGAGGAAGACGGAAAATAATAACTTTTGAATAATTAGGGCTTGACAAAAGGCTAGACTTTAGTGAGTTTAATTATCTTTGCATGCAAAAGGTCAACACATACATCTTTGGGTTTGATGAAGAAATCACAATGAAAAACACAAGAGTTTTACCAGAGGGGTACATTTAGTTGTCATAACAACATCTTAAGTCTTATAGACACAACACTGGTCTGAACTGACCTTACTCACAAGAACTCATGTAAGAAATACATTTCCATCACAAGTCATAATCCTTTTGTTTGTAGCCAAAATAAACATTCAAGTTAAGTAGACATCCCAAGTAATGAATGGATTAAAAAAAACAACAACAAAACAGCATAGTTTGTTTCTATGGCTACCAGAAGCCAAACATCAAGCCCCAAAAACTGAGGAAAATGGCTTTCACGGTCCTAACTGCATTATCTGTTTGGGTTAGGAGTGTAAGAATGAAGCATCAGTAGCCCTCACTATCGTCTTATGCAAACAAGGAATCAAACACCAAAAAATAACAAAAAACAATGAAAACCACAGTCAAAATAATCCAAACTCTTTCAGCAATGCATAATTACTCCGGAAGTAATACTATTTTAATAACACAGAATTCCAGGGGTCAGAGTCAATATAAGTCCAGTAAGTATCTCCAATTATATGACATATGACAAACGCCACCTTGAGCTCCCAGCCAGGTGGTTTTAGGAAAAAAACTAGAGTTATAGTTAAAATTCACTTGAGGGAGTCTAAAGTCTAAGTCTCTTCTAGTGGTGAGAACCTTCAGAGACACAAGCGGGAAACCTGTAATTGTGAGAATAATGTATGAGACAATTTGTCAAAACAAGGAAGGAGGGAAGGCGCTTTGGTAAATAACATGTTAAATCTGAAAAACACCCTCAAGGACTATCTTAGCTTGAATCATTATATAAAACAAAAAGAGTCAACCAATAAGAAATGCTTTAAGTTGACAAATAAGAAATTCCCATCCAATGCACATGGATGGTGTGTGAGACACCACAAGCAGCGGTCCTGGTGAGGGGGCAGATACTGTGTCCCAGGAATTGTTTCCATCACAGTTAGCAAAAGCCGTATGTTGTATGTGCACCATGAATAATTTGATGGTTAGTACTCACAGGAAGAAGGTTCCTGGTTTAAATCCTGATGGGATCCTCTGCCTTTTGCCCAAGGCTGGATAGACTGATCATGACCATAAATACAAATCGGAGTGCGAAGATGATGGCTGAAGAGTGAATGAACTATTGATTCATGAAAATGCATGCGCTCCATTTCTTCTAGAAGAGAAAACTGAAAAATTTAAAGCTGCATCTTAAAATAAAATAAAACTAGTGGTATTAATGAGTATACATTTATACACATCAAACGTCTTTTGTTTTTTTTTTTCTCTGTTGGCTTTTGTCTTTTATTTCATTTCCAAATCTTAACAAATTTCCCAACTGTAGCATTCAGTTTCTTGCCCGAATGTCCTCAGGCAAATGGTGAACCACCACATTGACCCCAATATGCTCATTGTTGTCTGATGTCAGAGGGAATGAATGTTCACGTGAATGAGAAACGGATTGTAAAGTGCTTCTTAAAAGCTTAGTTGTGGTGAAAAAGGTACTACATACATCTGGACCATTTACTATTTTCTGCTAACCTTTTCAATTCTGAATTTACATGAGGAACACTTTTTATATTAGGGATAGGATCAAACCTTGTAATAAGTAGTTATTAGGCGCCTTTAGACACGTATAGTCAGTAAAGTTAATTATAAGACATTAATTATAGGACATCACCTAACTCTCAGGGTTTAATAATTAAGACTAATACTAGTCTTGAGTTTCTGTTGGTGTGCGCATGCCACTGTGGGAAAGATAAGACACATATTGGGGAATTGATGGGAATTGATGAGATTTTATCAGCAGTAATACTATCATCAATTCTGCTGATGGAGCCAGATGTTTATAGATTCCCTTATCAATTCCAGACCAATTTCCAGTCAGGAGACAAGTACAGGTTTTTAGCCTTTTGCACAAATGTTTAACTTTTTTAAATAACAAAAAGAACATGAATAACAGGTCTGTAACCTGGTAACCTACTGGTAACAGGAGCATCTCCACCTAAGCTACAGAGAGTCCGTCACTGCACTGATGCATGTCAAAACAAATGTATACATTGTTTTGCCTTATGTCTTGCATCATAACAGCATAACATAACTACAGTTCTGATACATACTTATAACTAAAGTTGAGTCAACAAAATAACATAATTGTGAACTACACATATTGCAGAAAACTGCACTTGTAAGATAGCTGTGTGTAGCCCACCACTAATTCTCAGAGCATGTCTGGTACAATAGTCCTTGAGCACACTGTCCCAGAATATTGCCAGTCTTGAAAGAGCAAAAAGAAAAAATCCTTCAGGAGTGTGTTGAATGCTCAGTATTAGTGATATTAAATCTTTTTGGTGCTCTTCAGTAAAAGGATGGTGCTTGTTGTCTGTGTAGGCTTAGCCTTCATTAGAAGTCAGAGTGACTGTCTGAGCAAATCAGTCATTAATCACCTGTGCTTTCTTCGTAGTGCATCTGGCTTTCAAGGGAAAGCTTTGTATGTCACTGTATGACAAAGATCTGCAGCTGCATGTGCTACAATTATGAGAGTTGCATAAGGAGGGCCGAGCGGTCTTTTTTCCTAGTGAGGAGAAGGGTGCACTGCAATCTGTGATCCTTGAGAGCTATGACAGAAAAGAGAAAACAACATTGATTGAAGTTGCACTCAGTTTTCTGCAGGTCTGGACATTGTGGCCACACAAGGAGGTTGTTAGAGTTAAACTCCATGCATATATGTATGATATACATCTTTACTTCTAAAGCAAATGCACCGTTCAAAAAACATGTGGCATTTGAGCGCAATACAAAAGTGTTTAATCGGCTTAAAGTCCTGTCACAAGTAACTCGACACCAACAAGCACAAGTCTACCGGAGACTGGCTCACTGTTTCTTTGCAGAAGTGCAGGCTCCCTGTCTGTAGCATTACATAAAGAGCCACTGACAGCAACAACCCAAGAAATCACTTACCCTGCCTTTAAGCAAGAGAGCATGCTTTTAGATGTGAGGAGGAGAACAGAGTACCAAGAGAAAACTCATGATTTACAAACATGAGATAACAGCAGCTCATGCGTTTAACAAATGTGATTCTGTCACTTTTATATAGTCTTTTTTTGCAGTTTAGTTTATAATCTGTCTTATATTTAAAGAGATTACTTTCACAACTTAATTTGTGTCAGTGAAAGTAATTGATGATCAACTAGTCTCCATGCGGGATAATTTGTAATAAGGCTGCTAGTCTAAAGGAGAGGAGGCTGTAATAAGCCTATAATAACCCTGTTATTCCATCAAATCAGCTAAAAGATGTGCACAGTAATTTTTGTAAGCTGATGCTCCTGTAATCATATAAAATATCATGCAAACATTTTCCATCTCTGCAATTGTTTGTTTTTTATCTCTGGTGTGTTGGTGTGTTATTGATCACTGATGGCCCGAGTCTGCAGGAATCAACTTGTATTGATTTCGCTTCAGATGTAAGCCTCTGTTTCTGACCTGTGTCTCTCTTCAGCCCAAGCACCTTCTAAACATCCTAACCTCTCTGCTGAGGGTTTACTAAAACATGTTATTGTAGTGGAAGTTCCCAAGTAAATTTACACATGTCTGATTGGAGCCCTCAAAAACAAAGTCTGTAATAACACTTTTCAGATGTTAGCTGTGGGAGTTTAAATTCCCATGTTCCAAATCACTTCAGTGGCAAAAAGCTCCCTCACATGTGCCTTCATTGTCATTCATCAAAACAATCCACTTATAGCACAAAAACTAAGCAGTGATGATAGTGTGAATTAAAGGTTGCCATGACGTCAGGGTCAGTATTGTCGGGATATGCCAACATTTTGGGATGTATTTGCTATCACCGCCAACTCCAGTGTTCTTCTTTAAATGCTGTGACTTGTTAATTTATCCTGTGTAGAAATAACTAAAATTTAAAATGAGACACATACGTATTATGAACATATACGTACTGTATAAGAAACTTTTGGCGACGCACCTTTGCCTAGTCCAGGGTTTGCCCGCAGCTTCGCTGTTGCCAGGTAACGTGTGATCAGTGACTTTGAAAAGTCAGTAAATCCTGTTGATAAGCCAGCACATACCGATAATTCTCCCTCAGTGTATTCTGGTTCAAAAAGTTAAGTTATGGCTTTGGATCCTTTGGTCCAAATAATCATTATTATTATTACGTAAAGACGGCAGCCTCACAAATTTTGCCTTAATTAGGAATCATGTTACCTGCTGGCCTCTGGCGAATCACACTGTTGGCGGCAGTTTCAATAGGTTTTTGGAGGTGCTGTGTGTGATCACTGCTCCCAGGTAGCGGCACTTCAGTAACATGAGAATATGGCTCCTTGAATTTATTTGCCTACAAGATTGTCTCATTTTACAGTTATTTCTATGAATAAATGTACAAACCACAAAAATTAAATAAAACTATTGTGGAGTTGCTTAGAAGCTTATTTAGCTGCATTACTTTATATATATCTATATAGATATAGATATATTGTGTTTGTGTGTGTGTGTGTGTGTGTGTGTGTGTGTGTGTGTGTGTTTTTTTTTCTCTCTTGATAAATTCATAAGATTATTAATACCATCCATCCATCCATTATCTATTCCCGCTTAATCCGTCTCCGGGTCACGGGGGTCTGTCGGAGCCTATCTTGACGCATAGTAAGCGGAAGGCAGGGGTACACCCTGGACAGGTCGCCAGTCCATCGCAGGATCACATACAAGACAGACAATCATGCACACTCACATTCGCCCCTACGGGCAATTTAGAATGATCAATTAACTTACCCTGCATGTTTTTGGACTGTGAGAGGAAGCCGGAGTACCCGGAGGGAACCCACGCAAGCACGGGGAGAACATGCAAACAGAAAGACCCACCAGGCCGGGAATTGAACCAGGAACGTTCTTGCTGTGAGGCAACAGTGCTAACCACTAAGCCACCGTGCCGCCATTATGAAAACCAGATGAATGTAAAGTGTAATTATGAACTATTGGAGAAGAGGTAGGCTGGTAGGATTAAATAAGTTTTACAACTTCCTACCCCTTGTCAGACATGTTAAACAGGATATATGTGTTATTCAATTTAGTCCAATTCAATTTGATTTATAAAGCGTCTATTGCATCACATGACCCCCGAGCAGTATTATATAAACAACGGCAGGTAAAAACTCCCCTAGTGGGAGAAAAACCTTAAACCAAACAGTGGGAAGACAAAACTCCCCTTTAAGAGGGAAGAAACCTGGAGCAGATAACAGATTACTGATAATAGAATAATTTATTTATATAGATTATAAATCTATATTTATTAATATAGATTTATTTACAAGGGGTTCTACATGTTTAAATGTGTGTGTATGTGTGTATTTATTTATAGATTCATACTAGTGTTAACGTTGTTATATTTTATACAATGGTTTTGACTTGCCTGGAATTAATCAATAAAAATGAAAAAGACAAAATTGCCATTTAGCTTAGATATAGTGATCTGCTTCCACTTACTGTGCTAAGCTAAGTAAAGGGGACTTTCTCCGACTGGGTTGTCCTATGTAAAGAGAACCGAGCAGGATTTACTGTCTTAATGGCAAAAAAGCTCATTCCCAAAATGTTTCCATATCTGTTTAAAAGATATGGTCAAATTAGTTGATACCCTTCCATCAAAGACAGAAAGAAAAACACAAAACAAAATGGTCACAAATACCTTAAAACTAACCTAACAAATTATGAATAATATTTTACTGAACACTGAATAATGAAAATAAGACATCGCTTTTGAGCTTTGGTTGAACAGAATAATTAAAAAAAAAAGGAATGAAATTGTCTTTGAGGAATTAGTTAATACCCTTTGAAAAGACGTGAGCGTTGTGACATGTTAAACTAAAGTGTGTTCTGTAGCGTCATAAATACCTTCAACCGAACAGTCAGTCTGCTTTTTTAAAGGATGAAAAATAGTCTGTTTGGTATCATGGTGTGCACCACAGTGAACACGGACAAGAGAAAGCAAAGGAGAGAGTTGCCTAAGGAGATCAGAGAGAAAATTATATAAAGGTAAAGGCCAGGAGACTGTCTCCACATGGTTGATATGACATGATTATAAAATCAATCATGTGACCCAGGGTGTTCTGGTGCCAGGTGCACTTATGGATCAGCTCGCCAAGACCCATATGCATCCGTCAGCCGCCCATACCGCACGGCACCCACACCACGCAGCACCTGGCCCACTTGGCCTCTCCTGCAGGCGCGGGCTCACAGGAGGGTGCACTGTGGAAAAAACACACTCGTTTCATATTAAACTACAGCTTATCCATACCAAATGGATGATTTTGTTCACTTTTTTTGATTGAACAAGATCCTCTTGGGTATTCCATTTGTGTGATAGCAACCGAGGTGGTTTTGTTGTAGCACACTGCAATTAAATCTACCCCTTCTAATAAATAAATCTAAATAAGGAGGACATCCATTAACCTGCTTAAAATAACATGCATGAAAAATTAATTTCATTGCAGAATTGGACTTTACAGCTACAGAATATTTCTAATAAAACAACTATCAGAAGCATAACGTGATTTATGTGTTCATTCTTAAACAATTAGAAAACCTCTTATTAGGGTGACTGCTTTGTTAAAGTTTGGAGATCTTGGTCGCTGTGGTAACAACAGTAACCATGCGATTATGATAAAGGAGTGATTAAACGCACCAGATGTTGACTATTTGTTGGAATTAAAAAAACAAAGCATGTTAAAGGTCGGAAATCAGCTTTATACACTCCTGAAGAATAATGGGTATAATTTGACTGATTCCGACTTTTTAAATTTTTTTTATTTTATAAATGCAAGATTTTCACTCACAGTCCACCTTTGCGCTTTACACAGCGGTGCATTATGTCGCGTACTCGAGTCAGCGGGTGGAAACAGCCCCGGCCTCTTACTGGACAATTAGCTATTACTTCAGTTCAGCCAGAATCGAAGTGCAGTGTAAGTAGTGAAGACAAAAATAAAGATACAACGTAAAATATTCAGTGAGATTGTAAAGGTCGGAGAGATAGG
Source organism: Xenentodon cancila (assembly GCA_014839995.1). NCBI lineage: Eukaryota > Metazoa > Chordata > Actinopteri > Beloniformes > Belonidae > Xenentodon > Xenentodon cancila. Next base: position 12,137,214 of record CM026197.1, read on the forward strand.
AAAAAGTCATTCTCGTTCCCAACTCTGTAGATAGTAACACACAGTTAGAAGCCTATTGTGTCAATTTAAATTGTGCAGCATATGGATAAGAATAAACTTTTGGATGTGCTGGATTTTCTGACTAACAGTTGCTGGACATATTTGTATGGCAAAGTGAACAATGATGGCAACACAGTCCACTATTTAAATATTTTTTATTTTGCTGCAAAGAGGAAAAACATCTCAGATATCAATATCTTTTTTTAATTAGAGCATATTAACATCTGTGAGTCTAATTAGTTGGAGATCATTTTAAAAGCAATTCAAAATGGCCATATGCAATTTAATATCCATGTGGTGAGTAATTAAATATTTGTATAGTCAATATTTAATGTAAATAGTTTATATAATGAATATTAATTTATTGAATTTGAAGTGTTTTACTGCTAGGTATCTGCAGTGTATTAAATACAACATACACATAGTAATTATGCAGGCTGATTGATTGCTTTTTGGCATTTCCTCGCCTATGTGATCTACCCCGGAATCTTAACATGATTTTTATAGCTTTATTGCTCTACAAATGTTACTTGAGATGTCATGTCAGCGACTTGTTTTTTCACTTTACTTTGAACGTCCAGTGTTCCCTGCAGTTAAAATAAGACGTCTCCCTGTGTTGAACAGTTTATACATAAGAGGGACGTTCTGTCGTTCTGTCTGCAGCCTGTTGCTGCATTAGAAACCTTGTAAAAGGAATTGATTGAGGCGCCGAAGTTCAGTGCTCCTGGGTGCAAAAACCGTCCGTGAGCTGTATTCCTTAAACGGTTGTCTTGGGGACTCTGTGGCAGTGAATCAATAAGCAGTTAACTTCACACGATCATATGTTTTTACAATAACTCACAAATATGCCCCTTCCTGTTCAACAAGCATTATTAATAATCTGTTTGAAAAGACTTAGCGTACAAATTTGGTGGAACTTTCAGTCATGAAAACAATTTTAAATGGAGACTATTTATTTATTTTTATTGTATTACTGAAGTTAATTAGATGAGGTCATACTATTTTTTTTTTTTATGTATGCTTCATCAGAGCTATAACACAGATTGTCTTTACAGAATCGAGTAATTGTTTTGGATGCTATTGTGGGGAAAGGAAATTACAGTCCATTTCTGCTGCACCATAAAAAGTGGAATTGAATCTACAGCGTACAAATGGCCTTTGTAGCTCGCCTTATTTTTCTGCCAGTAAGATAAACTTTGATAGCAGGGCCTTGAAGACTTTGAAAGGGTGCGGGTGAGACTAATCCTGCCTGTGACAGACTTATGATCCTGAGGCCTAAGTGTGGGGAAAGGAAAAGTCCTGGAGCAGGTGGTCATCTATTTGGGCTCAGCCTCACTCTTTCCCTGCGGGGCTGAAGCAAGATGAAGTCTGAAGCTCCATCAGCAGGGTTAAGGAGGATGCTCTATTTCATTTGGTGAGGGACAAAGACTCTCCCCACCTCACCACTTCAGGCCTCTGAAGACATGTAAACAACAAGATGTTGACAGCTGGCGCGGTGCACTTGTCTGAACTGATATCTGTTAAGGCGTAATTTTAAAGGCGTAGACACATGAAGGTGTTGGGTTCATGACCAGGAGGTTTTGAGAATATTTTGTGGAAGTCAGACAGAGAGAGAAAAAAGTAATTGAGCTGGGTTTTTTTTTAAATGTTTTTAAGCTATAGTAGTCATTATCCTATATTATTAAGCACTTGATTGAACCTTTCCAGCTAAGATTTTAATCATTTTCAATGCTATGACAACTGTCACAGCAACTAATATTGATTTAAGGGATCTAATTACTTATGTAATCCAGCTGTGATTTAGTAACAGAGAGACAGCAAGGATTTTACAACCTTTGGGATTTCAGGCCTGCAATACATTAACTATATACTAAAGCAAAATAAAAAAAGTATAATCATTAAAAAAAAAAAAAGTGATTATGTCAACAGGTGATAATAATAATTTAAAACCTAAACAGTACGCAAGTCTGTGCAGGAATTAAGTGTAAAAGAAAATTGTGATCTGGTGAACTACATATGGCCACTAATGTAGTTTGTAATAGTGGTGTGGGTTCAGTTTGGCATAAACACTGTCACGACTGTTGACACAAAGATGCACCCAAGATGCTCGCGGCCACCTCTCAGGGGAACGAGATGAGGGCGAAGGTGCCCTGTGGTTGCATCAGCTCACTATAAATAAGGTTGTGGAAAATTAACAGAGTACCTTAATGGTTTAGCAGGGGCACTAATGCATTGCAGCTGTGAAAGATGTATGAGGCTTTATTGCTGTAGCTGTTATTATGAGTGTGTGTGTGTGTGTGTGTGTGTGTGTGTGGGGGGGGGGGGGGGGGTCACATTAATCACTTTTATAATGATTAGATTATGTGGAAACTGATAGAGTAGCTTATGTTGAACTTCACTCAGTTTGTAACCTTGACTTTTAGTGCCTTCACATCAAAGTCATTTTATCTATATATTCAAACGTTTAAGCTCGGGACTAAAACTACATATGTGTAACATCCCATAGAGCAATCAGCCGGTGCGTAGACTGTTGAAAGAGCTGTTATCAGTCTAGATTGAGCTGGACCATGGTTTGAGTCATTTCTGGTAGGATTTTTTTTTTTTTTTTTTTTTTTCTGGGAAGGCTCATTTTTGGATTTTTGAACCATTCACAGACAGACAAAAAAGAAAGAAAGAAAGAAGAGAAAAGAACTGTTGTTGCAGTTGAGGAAATGAAAAGATCAGGTATATTACATCTTCTGATATGATCTCCCACGTACCAGTTTCCCCAAAACAGTTTTCTGTGCCTAGAGGACTCCTTTTCCATCTTTACCTTCTTTCCTGTCAGTAATGATGTAGTTTTGGTATTGTAACCATATTAGTTTTGGGAAGTCAAACTTGCCTCAAGTGTGACATTTGAAGTTGGTGCTGCAGGTAGTAATTTTATCCTCACATTACTGTAGAAATAAAAAAAAATCTCCAATACCAGTGTACCAGCGTGCAATGTCAAGAAAAGATTAAGGAAACAAAATCATTATAATCGATGGCAAGATAATGTAGGAATGTCATGTTAAATTATTTAGTGTAAAAAAAACCCAAAACAGTAGAACAGGACTGATTTAAGTGTATGCTGTTTTACAAAACCACAAACCTTGGCTTTGACCATCTTGTAGCCAATCAGGTATAAACACACAATGACATTTCTTGTTTAGCAAGATTTTGAGACTCCCGTTGAGAACCGATGAATAGATTATATAGCTCCAGAGTGCTTTTGTTCTCATGCTGCCGATCATCAATCATGTCTGTTTGACTCATTCATGTTAAAGTACGTAAATTGTTAAGCGGGACGTGATATTGTATGAATACTGAAAAAGTGGCCTCTGTAGCGGCTGGGATTGTATTCATACTGGTCTTTTAATGTTTGAATGTTTTTACAGTAAATCCCAGAGAACTATTACTAATCTTGCTTACACTGAAAACTGGTAAAGGATCTACAATCCCAAATGAACTTGTGTCCCAATTTAAGGATGTCCACATTTCTTGGAATTGAAAGTACAGTTTGAAGAAGTCTCACAATAAGGGACTTGGGAGTTGGAAAAGTTTTCAGATACAGGCTGACCTTTTGTTGTTTTCAGTGGCATTTTTTACACAATAAGTAAAATGTAAAATAAACCAGTTCCTGTCTTTTTAACGTGACAAATGACTGTACAACTCCTATTATGCCAAATTGATAAACAGAATCCTTCTGACTGGTATTTTCGTTTTCTCTCTCTACAGTGAGTCCAGATGTGACCGGTGATTACAAACATCATCATCATCATCATCATTATCATTATCCACCTGCCAAGGATTCAGAAATGGATGGCAAATCTAGCAGCCTCAGCCTGATTGGAGCCATCTGGGTCCTGGTGCTGCCTTGTTTACATATGCTCCTGGCCTTTTAACAGCTGCCTTTCTCAGAATTAAGCTGTGAGACTTGATTTCAAGCTTATTTATCCCAAAATGAGAGAACTGCTGGGCGTAACGAGCGAAGATTTTCGGTGGATGTCCACCTCTGCACACTGCTGGACATAATAGGGACACTAATGATCGTGTGGAAATTAAGAGACTGTGGTTCACAGAAGTCAGAATCTGCTGGCTCTGCAAATATCTGTTTTTATTTTAAAAGTGACCTGCCATTCATTTAGACTAACAATGACTTATTTATAATAGGTGATGTCAAAACTAACAATGGCACTTGGGGTAAAAGTTGGATATTAAATAGTGTGTATATATATATATATATATATATATATATATATATATATATATATCAGCACATTCAGTGAAGGATCTGTAGATCTGGAAACATTAATTTACTTCTGCATAGCACAGAACGCTACGTCATTCTTTTAAGGTTTATCAACAACTCCTTCAGTTGCAATATTTATACAAGTGTCCTGTTACTCTAATACTTTATTAGGAGGTAATTCTTAAAAAATCAAAGTTATTAAGAGTGTATTTCACCTGAGAGAGAACAAGAGAAAACATTAGAAAGCAATCATGTATGTATTGTATGTTACATATTTTGATGTAAGAAAAAAAAAAAGAAAAAAACAATCTTGAAATCTACTTCTTTTCAACTATAATAGATGCCTTGTTGTCCACAATTCTTTTCATTAGTATTTTTCAATTGTAAAATTGACCTGTACTACTGTGGGGAAAAGGGCTGAAAGGAGAGGGTTGGACAGGTGGAGATTGGGGGCAAGGGAGAGAATTCATAGCCCTTTCTTCTTTAGAAATAGATTAGTTTCCTCAGGAGTCTATTATCATCTTTCAAACTCAATCCTCCTCCGCCTTCATAGACCTGGATGGAGGCTGATAGCTTCAGGAGCCACTGGTGAGGAAGAATCCAATTGCTTTTACCTGCTATCTTACTGCATAATGTTGGTGTGTTGCTGACAGGTTTCTGTGCAGACAAATGTAAAATGACTTGTTTCACATAAACCATGTGTGTCTGGTCAGTGAGACAGAAAAGCACTTAATATTACGGAAAAATTGGTTCTTTGGCTCACAAATGCTCCAGTATTTTCAGTTAGTATTCAGACCCTCTTGCCATTCAGAGATATGTTAATTCTCTTTAAGGATGCCAAAATAGTTTAGAAATCTACAATAAATCTGTACTCTGTACCTCCCAATGTCAACGTAAGAACTGCATTTTGGAAGGTTTTTTTATGGTGGGATTACTGATGTAGTACCCCAAGAGGCTAAAAGACAAAAATCTTCATTATCATTTTATCAGTTCACAGTTAAGTTGTTAGGCGAACGTTTACAGCTTAAAAAAAACAAAAACATAAAAGAAGTGTTTGCACAGTTCAGAACCAGGATTGCTTCAAGGCACAGATTTTGGTAAGGCTACAAAGAATTTCTGCTCTAATGAAAGTCCCCAAAAGCACAGCCGCCGCCATCATCCTTGAATAAAAGACATTTGGAACAACCAGGACTTTTCATATATCTGGCTGCCTGGCCAAATTGGGCAATAGAAGGGTCCAGAAGAGATTGGAGAAACTTCCACAGGGACAACCATCATCGCTACACTCCGCTCATCTGGGCTTCAAGGCGGGCTGGACAGATGGAAGCCTCTCCATAGAGACAACGAAAGTCTGTTTGGACTTTGCAAAAAAAAAAAAAAAAAAAAAATCCCACATGGAATTCCTTCTGCTGTAAACAAGATTCTCATGTCAAATGGAAGTTTTTTTGGCAGAAATTCTGAACATCATGACAACCATGTTCTGCTCACCACCTACCCGATACCGTCCTAACAGTAACAACCGGTGGTGGCTGGTGGGGGCGTCATCATCCTTCGGGGTGTTTTTAGCAGGAAAGACTGGTCCGGGTAGTGAGGAAACTAAACAAAGCGACAGCATAAACAAGCAAAGGCCAAAGACAGCCCAGTCTGAGTTTCAGGACGTTCGAATGGACGACGGCGTATTTTACTAAATGAAAATGACATTTGGCTGTGTGATGCGACAGCTAAAATGATATCAAAGTGGCATAATCCATTCAGCCTGAAGGCTTTATTTCAACAAATCCTTTTTTAAGTGGAAATTGTTTTTCAAAAACGGGAACATATTTACTCAAGTCATTTATTTTTCAGGCTTTGAAAAACTAGTAAGCTAATACAAAAACCAGTCAAACCACATTAACCTTGAAATATATTAGTTTGCATATGTTGAATGAACTCTTAACGTGTTAAAGCGTGTGAAGTTATCCTCATTAGACCAGACAGATTCCAGACTTTAACCCAGTTAAACCCAGACTCTGACTCAGTTAAAGTCTGGAGAAACCGGAAAATGCCTGTCCACTTGTGGCTGCAATTCGGTCTGACAGAGCTTGGGGAAATCTGCAGGGAAGAATGGCCGAAAATCCCTTAATCCAGGTGTGCACAGCTTCAAACCCATTGAGACTCAGGGCTGTAATCACTGCCACAAGCTCCGCAACCAAGTTCTGACTAAAGGGTTTGAATACTTCTGTAATTTCACTTTTAATTTCTAAAATTCCTTTTTGAATTTTGCCAGTATATGATACTGACCATACATAATAAAACAGAACAATGAACTCAAATGGGTTTAGCATAAAGGAGTATCATGGAAATGTTTAAAATGAATAAAAAAAGGACTAAATCTGTCTAAAAGTAATGTGTTTTCAGAACTCAAAGTCCTCTTTAGGTGCTGCATGTTTTGAGTCATCACTGCTCATTTTTATCACGTGTAAACACGCAGAGAACTACGGACGTGAGCTCAAATACTCAAACTGCTGCTGAGTATATCACTGTAACAGAAACATTCCCTTAATGTTCACTGTTTGGGCTCAATTCTACAGAAAACTGTAGAATATAATACCCATAAAATGTAAGAAGACATTGCTTATATGATCAACCCTAATTTATGAGGGTTTGTTCAAATTAATTTGCACTTAAACATGTGGGTATGACCTATTATCATTTATCTTGTGCCAAAATTTTGTCTTTAGCTTAATTTTTATAATTGAAACTTTTATCTGCCATCTCAGTGGACAATTTTCAGGATATTGTGTTTGATCATAGTCTCAAACCTCAAACTTTACTTAACCTTTAAGCTCTGTGCTTGTTTCCACCATTAAGGTTTTATGCTCAATATGCAGGCGAGGCTGGTAGAGGTCTTTGGGTTATATTTAGTGGTAATCTTGAGGTTTAAATGATTTACTGTGGTCATTTCTTACACTGAATTTGTGTTGTTTTTTTTGTTTCACCAGGGAGATTCTCAAATAAAGATTTTCACTAGTTAAACACTTTAAAGTTATTGTGTCATTTCTGAACAAGTCACAGCCTTCATCACAAATGTCGTCCTCATAGTCACCTACGTAAATGACACCACTAAAGATTTGTGTTAAGTGTCAGATGACATACAGCAGAAAACAAGATTTTCATTTTTGATGTAAATCATGGAGCATCACAGTGCTTAAAGGAACGGGTTCAATTTATTTTTTCTATGTTTATAATTTATACACAGTTAGTTAGCCAGGTGAGGAAGAAAAGGGGTTAGATTCTGGCCATAGTGGTCACGCTACTATATACTATAGTAATACTACTATATACTATAGTAATACTACTATATACTATAGTGACACTACTATATACTATAGTGACACTACTATATACTATAGTGACACTACTATATACTATTGTAATACTACTATATACTATAGTGACACTACTATATACTATAGTGACACTACCACACACTATAGTAATACTACTATATACTATAGTAATACTACTATATACTATAGTGACACTACCACACACTATAGTAATACTACTATATACTATAGTAATACTACTATATACTATAGTGACACTACTATATACTATAGTGACACTACTATATACTATAGTAATACTACTATATACTATAGTGACACTACTATATACTATAGTAAAACTACTATATACTATAGTAAAACTACTATATACTATAGTAATACTACTATATACTATAGTGACACTACTATATACTATAGTGATACTACTATATACTATAGTGATACTACTATATACTATAGTAACACTACTATATACTATACTGACACTACTATATACTATAGTGATACTACTATATACTATAGTGATACTACCATATACTATAGTGATACTACCATATACTATAGTGACACTACTATATACTATAGTGATACTACCATATACTATGGTGATACTACCATATACTATAGTGACACTACTATATACTATAGTAATACTACTATATACTATAGTGACACTACTATATACTATAGTGACACTACTATATACTATAGTAAAACTACTATATACTATAGTGACACTACTATATACTCTAGTGACACTACTATATACTCTAGTGACACTACTATATACTATAGTGATACTACTATATACTATAGTAACACTACTATATACTATAGTGATACTACTATATACTATAGTGATACTACTATATACTATAGTAACACTACTATATACTATAGTGATACTACTATATACTATAGTGATACTACCATATACTATAGTGATACTACTATATACTATAGTAATACTACTAATATATACTATAGTGACACAACTATACCCAGAGATGTATCATCCTGCAGGCGAGCCATCAGAACCTCTTCAACGACATGCTTCTTTTCTAAAATACCAAATGGTCTGGTACATGTGGTTCTATTTTATCTCAGTAGCCCCTAATAGGAAACCATTTATGTCTTGTTTGTTAATCATTACTAATGCAGTTGTGTGAGAGGGAAATTAAAACAGACACAATGTAGCAGGAAAACCTTCTGGTTTCACTTTGACCAGCTGAACATAGTTATGCCCAGCCGTATTTCTCTTTTGCAATAATTAAGAGTGATGTTAGGTTTTGAATCCAAATATAATAGTGATGCTTGTTTTGGTTACCGGCTGTCTTTGATTTTTAAGCTGATTGTAATTCCTCGATATCAGAACTTGTGAGAACTTGAGGATATATCTCATTTCATCGTGAAAAACGTGCTTGGATCAGGTGACTTTCTTTTCTAATGTTACAGCTTTATGACATAACTTTACTCAAAGGTTGCTTTCCAGCACTTTTCACCAGCTTCAGGTTGTCACCTGTACAAATTGTCCAGTTCCTGTTTAGTCCCACAGTAGCCTCAAATGACAAGCACAGCAGGTCAACTGCAGGTCTTTTTACTGGGAGGCATCGCTTGACTTTTCCAAGGCAATTCACATTCTCTAGTCCGGGCTTTCAAGTTTTTTAGCGCCTAAATGATTTGTCTCTTCCTCAGGAGAAATTGTGGCTTTTTCTTGGCAACCATGAGTGGTCATTGTAAGTCATATTTCAATCTAAATCAAACAACTAGAATTATTAATCAGCAAAATGTGTATATGTTTGTTCTTTAATATATATATATATATATATATATATATATATATATATATATATATATATATATATATATATATATATATATATATATATATATATATATATATATATATCAGATCAACTCTTAATATTGTTTAATACAAGTATTCAGACGAAAAATCATACAGTTTGTGATGTTTGGCCATTTGTTACATTGAAATATAAAGTACTTATTTTCATTGTTGCTCACAATCTGAGAGCGTCTTTCTGCAATTCTGCCCTCATGTCGACTCTTGAATCTGTGATCTCACGCTTTGGTGAGCAGCCATGAACAAAAAGTGAGAGCTGGGAACAAAGACTGAACAGAAAATAGTGATCCTTTATTAACAGCTCAGCTCTGACCTTGCAGTCCATTTACAGCCAATGTCCACATCTCGAGTTTGCTCCTCTTTTATGCAGTCACTCTTGAATAAGACAGCGGCATATATTTAAGGTCCTTAACTGATGTTTAGAGGTACTCCTTGAGAAAGGAGCACCTGAGAGGAGGAGAAGTTGGAGGACTTGAGAAAAAGTTTTCATACCTCCCAGCCTGCATTTTTTTTAAATCAATCATGAGAAGAAATTAGTTAATGATGTGCACTAGATTTTAATAAAAAGAAAGATGAGTGCCATCTAACTAAAATTTCCCCCTGCATAAATTTCTTTGATTGAGATAAACTTAAATAAAATAACACAAATGATGTCCTACTCATTTTGTTCTGTTTTGAGGATTTCTCAGCCCCTCCTACACCCTGCTTCCTATTACCAGAGTCAAAAACGAGTAAAGATTAAGAGGAATGTCTCCACTCTAAAAATGCATTGGGATGAGCAATGACTGGCTTTTTTTTCCAGTCATTATGCTGTTTAATTTGTTTCTTGGCAGCACTATTCAGTTTTTATCAGTTAGCTTCATTTCCTCTTTTGTCTTTATCCCTGTCCTTCTTCACCAAATTAAAAAGTTCAGATGAACTTTAAGGTCAAAGTGAACCAAAGCAAACCAGTAAATGATGACAGAGCGCAGGCCCTCAAAGCATCAAGTTCTTTTTCCAAACATGCAATATGGCATGAAGATTCAGATTTTTTGTGGATCACCTAATGGTTAAGCACCTTAGATGTCCTTGGCTTAAGCAGGGATATAGCTCCAACTACAAAAGTATAGTTATGCCTACTGCAGTAAAGAGGAGAGGACGTGAGGATGGATAAATGGAGGCTGGTCAACAGCATCCCCTCTGCACCTCATTCAGCAGGACTCAGCAAGGGCCCAGATTTTTCCCAACGGGATGAAAGTGTACTACCAAAATGCTCAGCCTCTTGCCTCTAGCCTCCTCCCAAACCCGTGTCATCATTATCACACTTTCAGAAAACACGAGTGTACGCTTGCATAGCCAGAAAGGAATGTCCATCCCTGCCCAAAGATGATGATGTTGATATTGTTTTCCTTTTAATAACAAGCTATACTTTTAATAACACACAATCATTCAAGCCTCTTTCTTTATTGTTCATAGTATGATAGAATATGCACAGGCAGCTCTTGTAATGTAAGAGTCCACAGATTGCAGCTGTAGAAGAATCACCACTCGCTCAGCCAGCAGTTGGAAAACAGCGAATAAAAAAAACTTCACTTTCTGCAGCCATCTCTGAGTTTGGTCTTATACCTTTGGTGTTTCACCACCGTGAATCACATTCAACTCCCCTCGATGGATGTGATTACCTCATAATCTGCAACAGTTCGTGAGAAAATAGCCAGCAACTTTTTGTTTCTTTCTCCTCATTATCTATATGGGTAGCTAATTATTTCTCCTCACAGAAAAAAATACCCAGCTGGCTTCCATCTAACTTTGTGATATAGGAAAAAAAAAAGAAAAAAAAAGAAAAACAGAAATATGGCCACCATGCCATCACTCTACGTTCCCTTCTGTTCCCTACATTATTGCTGATGAGGTAACGCCACACTGATACTGAGTCTCGTTTTAATTGTTGCAGAATGTCTTTTCGCTCCAGCTGTCTCAACTACATGGTTTAATTGTTTGTTTGTTTTACCAGGGTCTCAACTAAAAACCATAAATGAAAAATTCAATGGCTAACTTTTCTGGATATAGTTGAAGTAATCAAGCGGTACTGGGTTTGCTCTGAATATTTTTCTCTTAAAGACTACTTGCAAACAAAAGGAACTTTTAAGTCTAAGGATGACAACTCACCACGGACACAGTCATTGCAGGAATACCAGTGGATGCCCTATGTATTCTGTCAGCCTCAATATGAAAGAAATTAAAAAAAAAAAAAAAAATGAAGATGAGTTAAAATCCATCCATCCATTAGCTATTCCCGCTTTATCCGTTTCCGGGTCACAGAATCCCAACGCATAGTAGGCGAAAGGTAGGGGTACACCCTGGACAGGTCGCCAGTCTATCCAGGGCCACATACAAGACAAACAACCAATCACACTCACATTCACAACTAGGGAGAATTTAGAATGATCAATTAACCTACCCTGCATGTTTTTGGACAGTGGGAGGAAGCTGGAGTACCCGGAGAAAAACCCACGCAAGCACGAGAACATGCAAACTCCACACAGAAAGACCCACCGGGCCGGGAATCAAACCAGGAACCTTCTTGCTGTGAGGCAACAGTGATAACCACTAAGCCACCGTGATGCCCTTGAGTTAAAATCATAATGTGAATTATTTTTTACACACACAGTGTTTATTTAGGTGACATATTTATCCCACCAATATTAAGAACTCAATCTAAACACCAGACAGTATATGAAGAACCTTTGAATATGTTTCATTAAATACTACATCAGTAAAACCGCTGTGATTTAATGTTTACTTCCGTGGCAGGTACTCAAGGTGCAGTTATTCTTTGGAAAACTTTGCCCGTGGCATTTCTCATAACTGGTAATTGAATTTTGGGGAAATAAAGAAAGACCTGATTTATGAAGAAGCTGTTAAATTTTCAGCAATATTAATCAAATCCTGCAGGAGTAGCAAAAACATACATCTTTGAACAACTCTAACTGTAATAGTTTTACTTGCTGCAATTAGCATTATTACAACACTCTTTGGTAACTTGAAACTTATTCCGTTTTAAAGCTTTAGATGGTTAAAAACCGTTGTCTTTGGAGTCTTATATCTTTGCATACTGACGAGGAGCTCCTGGGACCAGCTGAGCAGAATAATGCTGAGCACTGCTCAAAATGTATAGAGAGATTAATTTCATATTCCCGTTGAGGTTTGTGTTTCACTAAAAAATGATTACTGTGACCTTGACAACAGCTAACGTCGAGGCTCAACGTAGACAGGCGCTTTAATCATCCCAGCGCAGACACGGACGACGCTGAGTTTCATTCTTCAAACTGTTAACGGTAAAGACGGTGTTTGTAGACACTCGACTCTCAATGCAGGATGCAGCGTTGAAACCGCTGAGGAAATTTATTGGTGTACGACGTGAGTCTGCTTGTCAAGACTGAAATATAGAATTTGGTAACACTTTGTACAAATATACACAGACAGTGGAGGTTGAATCTAATCCTCGGTGATCCTTTAAACTTAATCTGAAGCCAACAGCTGGTCAAGGTCTTCATTCAGAGTCTAAAGCTATGTTTCAAATTGTTTACTTGTCCACTTAATATTTTGAAGTAAATTTATGCTCCCAATTCTGCCGTTTCCCTGTATTTTGCCTGTAAGTTCCTAAATGTTGAATGCACAACGTTCCTAAAACAAAGCGTGGAATGCAGGACATTTCACCAGAGGCAGCAACAGGAGTTTTAAATTGGGACACTGAACATGTAAGACCACCGTGTTCGAGTGTGCTCACGAAAACGCTTTATTTTAAACACAGGTAGCACTGCATTGGACACTCTTTTATTTTTTCAAGAATGTGCTGGATCCGTCACAGATTTGCGCTCTATAAAATGATGGGATCAGTAGATTGTGGACAACTCTTTTATTAATTTATCTTGTCTGGGCTGACATTTCCTTGGCCTCACTGTCATGTAAGATGATATAAGCTTTGTGGCATAGTGTGTTTTACAGCTGACAGTAGCCATTGGAAGATGGAGCACAATGGATCAGATATTAAGAGGTTCAAAGAGAGCCAAAAACATCCCTGACACTGTGACACCAGCAGAAGCATGAATTGTTGATACGAAGCAGGACGGATTCAGAATTTCAAGGTGTTGGAGCTGTATTAGACTGTTACCCCTCCTTCTGTGTGTTGCAGAAGAAATTCAGACTCACACTGTAAACTGAAGTAAGGGCTTTCCCAGCACTCCAGCATCAGAAGTTGGATATCCTGGTTCTTGTAGACCCCAGTGATCCGGTCAAACTGAGCGTTGCCGTGCGTCCATGTTTTGTGTTCAGATATTGTCTGCATACTTTTGTTTTTTAAATTGCTATTTCAGTTTCAGCCGCTCATTCTTTTCTGACTCCTCAACAAGCATTTTCACATGAAGAATCAACGCTTTGGGATTTTAGTCCTCAAAGTAACTCGGTCCATGATTACTGCCAACAAGTGGCAACAATTTGTGTTTCAGTCCTTGAGATAGTGAGCTGTCTGTGAGGCTCATTCACCATCACATAATACCACTTAAATGACCAAAGTCTGAACATTAAATTCACATACATTTGAAGATAGGATTTAATGGTTTCACTTTGACCAGTTTACACACAAAGCTGCAGGCTCATATTCTTTTGACCCATTACATCTTAATGCTTTTACCAGGCTGCAATGTTGCATTTGGGAGATTTCTTGGGAAGATCCCACATATGCAGGGTCTCTCCCAAGCAAGGCTCTCTTTTAAAAGATTCCAGTGTTTGTATTTGTGCAATTTGCTGTCCTGTGTAACGCTTTACCCAAATCTCTTCCGTTTAACTTAGCACTCATCCATCTGCTGTACGCAGACATGTGCAAAAGATAAATAAATAATGATTGTTATAAACCTCTTGCCAAAAGGTGGAGCTCAGGTTAAGTGCTGCGGTTGATCTTCACAATGCAAAAATACAAAGACATCACAAATGACAAAGGTTGAATTTGACTGAACATTCAAAGCTCTGATCCTAAAAGTAAGGTTAAGAACCTGCATTTATGCATGAATGTGTTTCAGTTCTAATATTAATTTCATTTTCATCTACCGATTTAAAGAAGGAAGACAGCATCAATTGGAAGAAAAAGTCACCTCACTGGCCCACTTGTACTTTTAACATTAATTGGAAATAAAGACCTGGCTTTAAGCTGCAGTGATTTGATGATATTACAACCACATTTCAGAAAAATCTGAAATGACAAGGAAAATGCTCATTTTAAAAGAAGATTATGATTTTTACATTTATTCTGACTTTTATTGGCAGTGTTTACTAGTGTTTACTTGCTTAGTAGGATCAATTTTTTGTGTCTTTTCTTCATTGGTTACTTCTACATGCAGAATATTTATGCATATTACTGCCGTAAAATGCACTTAAAGACGATTGTTCGGAAGCTGATGAAAATTAAAAACAAAACATAGGAATACGTGATAATTGTGAAAATTCTGATGAGACACATTTCTGGAGTGAAAAATGGTACTTGTTACGTAACGCAGGAACGGGCAACAGCACCTGAACTGACCTTTATGTAGAGATAGACGAAGGCAGAAAACCAAATAAACACCAATGTGACTTTTCTCTGATGAAAATCGCTGATGAAGATCAAAGATGTTCAACGCGATGCTAAAGTTGCTTGTTTTCCCCTCGACTGGTAATATGGGCTTCAAACACACAGCGGCCAGACAGGACTTGAGATGATTGCTATCTTTAACTTGACCACTCAATACCATTAATTGTTGCACAGTGTTACTTCAATAGGACACACTTGCCCACCTCCAGGGGACAGCAGCCTGTGGATCGCTCTCTTGTTTTCCGAGGTTTCATTAAGATTGTGTTTTCTGCTGTCTTTTTCACCCACTGGGTCCAAATTATAAGACAAGACTAAAGTACAGGTTCCACAATAAATCCTTTCTTTCCTCTTCCTCTTCTTTTCTCTGTTTTATTCTAATTCTAATTGTATTTCATTATAAGATGTTTTAGTATTTCAGTAATTTTTTTAGTCTCTCTTTTTCACAATCCAAATACCAAACTAGTTTATGTTTTTTTTTTTTTTGTTGAATCCTCAGTCATCACATCATCACTGAACATTAGGTCTCAGTCATTTCACCATTTTACTTAAAAGTGTGACGATGAGTAATCATATGTAATCATAAAATGTGTTTATGAGAGTCCAACATGGCTAAAGGGTCACAAAAGCAAATCACAAGATTTGAAATGGTGACATGGCTGGAAACGACAAAATAGAAGCAATGGCATGGAAACAACTGTATATGAAAGAAAGAGAGAGCCAACCTTCACCTTGTAACATTTTCAGATAAAAGATTGTGACAAATTCTCTTTAGACACTGCCCTTTCTTCCTGATGTGCTTGAATTGCATTGTGAAAGGTGTTGTCCTCTTTATTGTCATCTTTATCCCCAAGTCTCCTCCAGGAAGGTCAGTTGATGCGTGACAACACAACGTAGAATAACAGAGGGAACGCCACAGAGTGCAAAGTTGGCACGAAACGAAAGAATGTTGTGGCTCATTCTTTAAAGTAAAAAAAAAAAAGAAAAATTATTTAAAAAATCCCTTTCGGAGTAAATACTTTCTGGCTTCAGAGTGGACAGAATATTCAACTAAGCTGCTCATTTATTGACTAAAACCTCACACACAGCACAGGGCTTACTTCACTACAACACTTCTGCATTGCTGTGTTCTGTTGTTGCTGCTTTTTTTTTTTTTTTTTTTTAACTGTTGCAATACTTCATGTTGTCACCATAACTTTTTATGATTCTTTAGGAGACACGTTTTATTTATTGACCTATTTATCACAGCTCACGCAAACATAGCTGCCACTACGAAGAGCATCCCCACCTCTCCCCGTGGACTGTGACCCAATTACTGAAGAAGCCAAAGTTCGAAATGTAAAATTTTGAGATCACATAAGTCATGCTGATTTCTCTTCTGCTGAGCACGCCACCTAACCAGCTTCTCAACCATATTTTCGCCACAGCTGTACGGCGCAAGGTGGGTGTCCTGCTTAATGTGTGAGCTCCTCACTGTGATCTGACACCACATCCAGGGCAGATAAACTGCCAGTTACATTTCTGACACAAGTCAATATATAATTCATGTCTCTTAATTAGACAGCGAGTTGCTGCTCACACAAATCAAATGTGACTGTTTTTAGATGACGATCTAAGGTACTTTCAGGACACTTTGTTGATGCACATAAAAGCAAATAGTAAAAAAAAAAAAAAAAAAAAAAAATGGCAGTGAGGCAGAGGTGACAGCGAGGTGACAGTATTTTTAGCTTAACATAATGGCATTATGATTTTTTTTTGAAGAAAGGTAAAAATGAGCACAGTGTGTTCATTAAGCTCATATTCATATTTGTCCTACATAAAACTAAGACAGAAAGTCATTTGATCACGTTTTTCTAATGTAGGGTTAAATGAGCATTTATTCAAACCCATTCATAGACTGATAAGTGCAAAAGAGCATTACCAGAGCCTAATAAATGTTCTCCTCCAGGGAACATCTAAATAATATTATTAATAATAATAAAAATCACAATTTTAAGAAAAGATCGTTTAAAAAAAGCTTGGATGTTTCAGCTTTAAAATGTGCAAAAACAGTTGGTTTTCATGAGCTCAACTTTAGGACACATTAATGGTCTTATAACCCAGTTCACGAGCTGCTGCAGACCTTAGAGACTGAACACTGGGTTTGTAAAGAAAGATATTATTGAGTAAAAACAATAACTGGGCTTAAAAAAGAAATAAAACATGTGCACTACAAACTGGTGATTCCTATCAGAAGTTATTATAAATATAATTTGTAAGTGACTTACATTCCAGCTCTGCATTGAGGTGTAAGTGTAACTATAAAAAGAGATACAAAGCAGAAATGTTCAATATAAGTACAACTATTTCGGGGTTAAATCAGCTCTTGGTCTAATATTAGATGGTAAGGAATGTACATTTTTCTTAAGGGCCAAATTAATCTTTCATTGAAAAACAGTTTTGACAACCTATTAGCTTACAAAAGGACTGTCTATTAAAACTGTTGAAAATTGATCCAAAAAGATGAGTTCAAGGCTTCTGCTTTAATATAACTGGATCGGTGCGCATGTATTTATGACAAAATAGGTCATCATAAGAAGCAGAACTCTAACCCTCCTTTTGTCTGCTTACAGGGAGTGATTGGACAGAGATCACTGCACAGTCCTTCTGATACACTTTTTGAACACAAACAAACTTAAAATGACCTCAGTTTATCAAACTATCATATATGTGGTATGACATGTTTTAAACCACTGACAAGAATTTATTTTGACATAACTGCATTTGTCCCTGCTGCTGATGTTAATCACCATTTTTATTTTATTTTAAACACTATATATAGGGATGACGGCTTGTTTGCTTTTGATAAATGACTGAAAGACTAATTAATACTGGACATACAGTACAGTAGCCTAGATGCCAAT
Organism: Xenentodon cancila; assembly: GCA_014839995.1. Lineage (NCBI taxonomy): Eukaryota > Metazoa > Chordata > Actinopteri > Beloniformes > Belonidae > Xenentodon > Xenentodon cancila. Next base: position 12,155,224 of record CM026197.1, read on the forward strand.
TAACTGCTGATCAATTACTCGGTTAATTATTTGTGGTCAAACCTGCATGACTGATTAAAAATAAACATTGAGTTATGATTATAATGAATTATGGAGTAGAATTAATGTTTTTCAGTTCAGCACAAAATAAAAAATAATTGTTCTCAATTTTTTGAAATTATTAGCCAGCTACACAAAAACCTGCCTCTTCAATTATACTCTTTTATTTGTGAAAATTCAACAGAAATATAGGCTGCAAATGTTGTTTTTTGGAGAAATGCTGTTGTGTTTTGCTGCAAAAAAGGAAAAATTCATATGTATTGGTACTCTGCCTCTGTCTTGGTTTTTTTTTGTGTGTTTTTGTCAGCGTGCATCTCAGCCTGCGTGGTGATAGGCCTAACAGCGACTGCTCTCACTCTCTTGATTCCTCTCTTTCTTGAGTAAAGCGATAGGTCAAAGAGGATGAAACCGTTTTCTTCCACTTCTTTGATGCATGCTAATGCAGGGTCTGTCAGTATGGAAGTGGCAAAGTCCCCGGGGAGGGTTTGCACTGAACTATTTCTTGTCTGTAAAAAGATCAGGGAGGGTAATCTCTGTCTCTGCTATCCAAAACGGCGTAATTCTGTCATTATCCTATATCCAGAGAGAGAAAGACAGCAGAGAAACAAAGAAAATCGAACAGGGAAAATAATTTTATTTGAAACCCCCAACGTATGAAACAAGAAGAAACGAGAAGTGCATTAGTACCTGACTGTAAAGTACCTAGGGCATTAACAAAAGGCACAATCTTTCAGATGAATTTAAACAAAAATCCACTATTGAATGCAATCTGTATATTAGTGCAAATTGCACAATAATAAGAGCTTTTCCTTTATTTTTACATTTTATATTTTATAGATATATTTTTGCATTTTGCTATTGGCTGCATATACAAAACACGTATGTATAACTGTGACAAATAAAGCTTTTCTTACCTCTTATTATTTTCCCCTTTAGCTTTAAAAGCTTTTGTTTTTTTTTTCACATGGGCAACCAAACTGATAAATGCTCTGATAAATTTGTTAAGTCAGTATATGTAGTTATAAATGTAAAAGGGTTTAGGAGAAAATATAATCATTTTGAAATTTATTTATGTCTTATTATGCAGTGTAGTGGGTCAAATCCATTTAATTGCTCAAATCTTGTGGGAGTGAAAATTGAAAACCAAGCTTTAATTTCATAGGTCTCTATTTTCAAGGGATCTTCTCCACTGTCTCTAAAGCCCCCACACTATTACTTGTCATGTAAAAAGCAATTACAATCCGTGCCGAGATGAAATGTGTCATCAGAGAATCCATTAACAATGTCCTCAGACCTTAATATTTACAGTCACCACCCTACTTTCAGAGATATTGCTAAGAAGTTGTGAAGGACAAGTAGAAGGCATTGGTCTCATTGTCAGATCTGTTGTGTTAGGCGGTCTATTTGAAGCAATTAGGAATTTTACAAAGGTTTTTATGGCTGTGTTATTGTATTACATAAAACAGAACAAGTGGTCCTGCTGTGGGCTTTTAATTTAATATAAAGAAAAGCCATTTTGGTCATATACCAAAGTCGTTAAATGAAAAGAGTTCTGCTACAATAACCGTGTGGTTGCCCAACAGAAAGTATTCAACATAAGTGACGAATAAAACATTAGATTTATCTCACTTTTTTGCCTTTAAAGATATACAAAACAATATGTGACAACATGTACTTTGTCTGATTAATGAATAAAATCTGTTGAATGGTGTGTTTATTCCACTTTTCTGCTCTTTTATACTATTTTTTATGTGGAAAGTATGAAGTTTGAATAAAGGTTAGTTTATAACAATGGCAGTCATGACCTGAGTGTGTTAAACCTGCCCTCCAGTAGTTGTTTGATAATGATACATCAGGAAATGCACAAGTGTAATTATTAACACGGTTCCATCGGTGTAAGTGTTCAGTGATCCGTGGCGGTGACTCACACATGCGCCAGAGCAGGGTGGTCCTTCATTCGCTCTTCTGGTTTGGTGCTATCAGTGGCAGTTCGATGCCTTTCCCGAACCCCCATTTCACCTTCATCCATTGTTTCTCACATAATTTTCTTCTGTCTTAATGGGATGTTAGCGCGGCTTTTGTTCCTTGTGTTCTGACGTATTACTTTGTCTTGCCTATATCTGTGAATAAACAAATGGATATACACTAGGGAATTAATTTACCAAATTGCACAAATCGCTTACAATTCAAACAGAAGACACTGACTAAATTAATATCTTTACAATCCTCAAGGGGAAATTTCATTTACATAAAGACACTGACGTGTTGTTATTGCTCTTCATACAAGAATACACAGATTGTCACATCGCCGAGCTTTTCACTAGAGCCTGACTTTCCTGTCAAGTCAGCTGACTTTGTTGTCGTTAGTATCAGACGTACACAAAGACGGCATTTAATAAAACTGGAACTCTCTACTTGTGTAGGAAGACAGACTTTATATGAGCAATCTACTACAAAATCTTTTCCCAAAGAGTTTTCCGCCTCTTTTCGCTCCTACAGGTGAGTCTGTAAGCCCGGACGGTGGTGTGATAGATGATTAAGGTGGTGTAAGTTGAATGAGTTCTGATTCTAGCAATAGACAAACTTCTGTGGCCACGTTGCCCATATGTAAAGCTTCCTCCAGGTGCTATAGCAGGACAAGATGTGCTGTACATATTTCTGTTACCATGATGCTTTGGGAGTGTCAATAAGTTAATTTAGGTCTGGAATCCAACATGAGTCCTGCTGTTTTAGCTCGTGTCTGTTAATGCGTTGGTCAGTTGGCACCATTAAAAGTAGACCAGTTAGCAATTATTGGTCCTTCTCTGCCATATACCACAGCATATAATCAAAAATCACTGGATTTCTTCCTTCTGTGTTTTTTTTAAATAAATGAAAATTGAAAAAATGTTTAAAAATGTTTGATCTATCCTAATCTGGAATGGGGTCAGGATTTGAAGTAAGAATAACTGGACTTGAATTTGCACAAAGCAGCTGAGAAACGTGCACTTTGAAGCTCACAACAGACCTAAAACTGACCTTGGAATCTGAATTTGTTGTTTTTGTTAACCAGAAACACCATCGGTTTTAACCAGAATTGTAGAAATCACTATCAACGACAAGCAATAGATCAGGATTTGTTTCATGGTTTCATTGATTTTTGTTGCACTGTTAGCTTATTTATGATCAAATGCAAAACAAGAATAAAAAATAAAAAATAAGTGCAGTCATATTGTTTGATATGAATTACAACTTACATTTTTCATGGCACCCGGAGTGACCTTTTAAAGAAATATATTCGTACTGCACATTTAATCTTGTATGAAAAGGAGATTTGTAATGTCAAATGCTGTGAGATTGACAGCTGCAGGGCAAACCATGATGCTCTCCAGTCAGTAGTTTTTAAATACTTGAAGAAAAGAAGTTTCTTTATAGGTTCTCAAACCTAAATAAAGCTCAAAACAGGAATTTCTATTTCTGAAATCAGAAGTCACCACAGGCTAAAAATTATGCACAGTAACATCAACATGACATAGACTACTTAAAGTTTTGCAAAATGTTGATAGACATGAAAGTAAAATTCTGGAATTTTTACAATGAAAGCATATTATTATTATTTTTTAAACATAATCAAATACTTAAATAAGTACTGGTACAGATGGGAACCATATAAAGACTGAAATGGTCCTGTGTCTCAGACTACTACCACATCCCTTCAGACATGTAATGTTAAAACTACTGGTTGCTGCTTCTACACATTTTAAACTTCAAATAGACTAATTTACTTAAAGCAGCCACAATCAACAGGAAGTCAGACGGGTTAATTCCAGACGTACAGCATTAATGTGTTTTACGCGGTACTAAAGTGCCAACTTGGCTCCTCCAATGTGCTGCACCAACTGCACTAGTTAAATCCACATGAGCCGAGCAACGACCTCAGCATTTAGAAATGTTAAATTACCTTCAACAAAAATGATTTAGCCACTAATTTACCTGACAAAGATATCATTCTAGCACTACGCTATTAAGTAAATGATATAAGGAAAAATATGCTTGTATGTATTATCAATGAAACGGTAAAAATGTATTTTTGAATCATCAGTTTCTTAATGGTATTTTGATTGCAAAAGTATTTACCAGTAATGACCAATCCACATCTGCTCGCTGAAGCAACTGAAAATATTTATCACAAAATGAATAATAAAACTCAAAAATGTCATTTGCGTGGTTTACTTCAGTAGTCTGGATGCACAGATAAAGCACGGTGCAAATGGTATTATCCAGTTAGATTAAAGAAAACACACACACACACACACACACACACACACACACACACACACACACACACACACACACACACACACACACTCAGCACCGCAGGATCATATAATACAGCTGTCATTACAGCACAGTACTCCTCCAGCACGGCAGTTTATTAATAAGTCCATTAATTCTTTTCTCAGTCACTGGGGTTTTAGAAAAGGAAATTCAAAACTGACTGGATTCCTGAGAAAAACTCAAATCTGTCTTTGAAAACCATAAAAGTTTTGTATTTCATCAGGAATCTGTCATTTTCCCAACGCTTTATCCATAATTGAAGCACATAAATAATTATACAGAAGGAAAGAGAAATTATGATCAATATTTCATATTCAGATGTGAAGTTGTTTTAATTGTTTCTGTCCTCTTTCATACCATCTTGTCAAAATGAATAAACTGGTGTTTTGAGGAACATCTAACATGTATTGAATATGTATTTTTATTTTTTTTGTTGGCTTCACTTGACCAGATGACGCAGGTCCAAACTTTACAAACTGCAGACTAAAAACACCAGTTGATACATTGATTTCAACTCTGGTTGCCAGATCTACATTGTTTTTGTGATGGGTTTATGGTCTGTAATAATCTGCTAATAATGTTAATGTTAAAGTAAAGGCACAAATTCTTTTTTTATATCTTTGTGTTGCGTTAAGGCTCATTCATGGACCCCCAGTCTCAGACTCCTCAGACAACCGTCATGTGTCAACACAAAAGTGTCATCAAAATATACAAAAAAAAAATGTTACACATTAATTTTTAGCACATTATAATTGTTTAAGTCAATACGTAAAAAAAATATCATGCCATCCAGAATGTGTGTCAAGAAAGGTCAGATGCGATGAATTTGATAGCGTTTATAAATATACACGAAAGGCTGCTTTAAGCAAAGTGTTTTTGATTTCTGTTATTTTCATCAAATATTTAATACACTATTAATATTTTACTTAGTCAAACCTGATGCTTCACATGCATGATTGTATCTTTAAATCTTGATGAAATGCTCGTGTTGCGCCAATGTTTCCCTCACACACAAGGGTAGAGTCCATTTGTAAAACAAAGCTAAACTATAGAAATGATTTAGACAAGAAGAATTATGCAAACCCCTTAAGTCACAATAATATAGACAAACACCATGTGTTTATGCTGATGTTAAATTATATAATAATATCATGTGTTTTGAGTGAACACACTCATGAAACATTCATAAGCTCTGTGGTGAGCAATCACTTCAACAAGTGCTTTCAGTAGGTTTGGATCAGACCTTCACAAAGTTCAGAAAGGGATTTGGGACCATTCCACTTCAGAAAACTGCTTCATCCTAGGAACATGTGTGGAGTGTCTGCTATGAATGACTCTTCTGAGGTCATTCCATGTCTTTTCTATGTGGTACTGTTCCTTAAAGTGGATTTTCTGTTTTGGAAGTCATTCTGTGGTGGATTTGCTTTTTATGCTTGGAGTCAGTGTCCTGCTGCATCACCCACAGTGATAAAGTCTCAACTGGCGGACAGCCACACTGACATTATGTTGTAGGATAAATGATATGCTTGGAAGTGAGTTTTATTTTGTTGATGGTACTGAGTTTGACGGGCTGCGAGGCAGCGACGTAAGCCCTAATTACGGCGCTCCCACAGCCATACTTCACCATTAGGATCAGAGTCGGTTTTTGATGTGGCCAGGCCACACCCCATATAGGGGCACATGTAAAGAAAGAAAAGATTAAAAAAAAACCCTCTAATTTGCCCTAACTAGCTTTTCTTACAACCACTCATGCCCATGTTAATTTAGAAGAATAAGCGTCCCCACATCAGCTTCATGCTGAGACTGTTTTGTGTGTCCTTCGTTAACGAGCGACTCCCAGAGCTGATTCTTTGTAAGAAGAGACGAACTTCAGGTGGTCTGCTGAGTTTCCATGCTGGCAGGGGCGGGACCTTATTTTGATGGACACACAATTCAACCAAACACGCAAGGACAGATGACGATCTTACCATTTTGTGAATCGTATGATCAAAAGAGATTGCGTGTAGTTAGAACTGGCAAGGTAACAGAATGACAGGGGAGTCCGATTAAGAGGAATGCATGCTGGGAAAAAAATGAAGAAATGAGCCTCTCTTTGTCATCCAATAGCAAAGTACTTTTCCTATCAATTATACAATCTATGCATTAAGTAAATAAAATTAATAAATAAAAAATAATAATTAATATTTGAGTTAAAAAAATGTAGTGAATTTTCATGTAATTTAATCCTTATCCAAGGTTGCAGAGGGGCCGGAGTCAATCCGAGCTGCCATCAGCGAGAGGCAGGGTCTCGGTTATTAGTCCGTTACTGGGCCACGCTGAGAAAAATCAGACAAATGAGCGTGCACACTCACATTCACTCCTACGGTCATTTCAGAGTCACCAATCAACTTACCATTCATGATTTTGGGCTGAAGGGGGGAAGTCAGAGTAGCTGAAGAAAAGTGCCACAAATGCACGGCTTGAACACACATGCCAACGTCAGACAAGCCCCTGCCCAGACTCAAAACAGAAACTGTTTTTCAGTGAGGCAGCAGTGTTAACCACCATACATCCACTCTTATTCATTTTTATTACCAAAAAGAGAAAAAAGGGAAAATTGGAATCCTTAAGCGTTAGTTCCATTACATTACTTATTTGTTGCTTTTCCATTCACGTCTTAGATGATTGGTTCAGGTAAATTACTATGATTAATTGTTAATTTTGTGATAATTTGGTATTTAGTAGGTTAATTTGGGAAGTATGGGTCTAATGAATGCCCTGGTTTGCTGAAAGTTAATCCCAAGTTAGTCTGTGTCCTCCGCTATCAGTGGCATTTTCATAGAGAACTGTGCTTACTCAATTTTCAATTTAGTTTCATTTATATAGCATCTATTACAACACAAGTTGTCTCTAGGATCTTTCCAGAGACCTAAACATGACCCCCGAGCAATTATTACATAAACGACAGCAGGTAAAAACTCCCCAAGTGGGAGAAAAACCTTAAACCAAACAGTGGCAAGAAAAACTCCCCTTCAAGAGGGAAGAAACCTGGATCATAAGGGAGGACCCTCCTGCCGAAGGCCAGCCAGGTAGAACAGGAAAAGAGAGATCAGAAAGAGAGAGAATGAAGAACAGACAGAGGAAAGACACAGACACACCGTCAAATGTACAAAAGAGAAGATATATAAGTATAAATATCCGTCAGCAGCAGAATTAAGAGTTCTATGTTCATATTACTGATACATGATTAGTCGGTGATCTACACTATATAAACAGGTGTAGACAGCAGACACTGAGGTGATCAGTGGGTGGGACTGCAGGTCAGGATGTCAGCAGGTATCCAACAGTAACGTCTATACAGACAGGTGGAGGTAAACACTGGGATGGTCAGAGGTGGGACTGCAGGTCAGGATGTCAGCAGGTATCCAACAGTAACGTCTATACAGACAGGTGGAGGTAAACACTGGGATGGTCAGAGGTGGGACTGCAGGGCAGCATGCAGCTCCTGAGCCTCTGGCCTGCAAACATGTACAGAAGAGAAAAAGAGGGGGCAGAGCAGCACAACAAATGTACACTTTGTACTATACTTTTAAGTTGCAGCGGTGGGGTTCAAACCAAATAAGTTGGTAATGCGGTTTGCACGGGAAGGCGTCCTAGATTATTGTCTTGTTCTGCATCCTCACTGGCTACACAAAAGTGGTGTGAGAGTTGTGTGGTACATGTCCCTCATTTCTTTAATTGCTTTATTGGCTGCAGCACCGAATAAATTTATACCTATTTGTAGAACTGGTCCCCACTTCTGTCGTTACAACACATTTCAATTTCTTTAACGTTGACCTTATGGTATCTTTGCCATTATATGCTAAAGTGCTGTACATTTGGCACAGCTTGCTACTGGTGGTAGTCGTTCATTGTCCTCGACAGGCAGTGCCACCACAGTAAATTGCTTAAAATGTTTATTTTACTGATTACAGATTGTTATAGCAGTGCCACCTCCAGCTACTGATATGCTTTTTTAAGTGATATAAACAACAGCGCAATAGAGGCTGTTAGAGAAATGATTTGCTCAGGATGTGGTTGCATGCAACAGTGAGAAGACAAGCATTATCTCTGGGAGAAATGAATGGAGTTATGTGGAACACTTCCTTAAAACAAACAATAAATGAATGAATACATAAATAGTTCCTGCTCGTAGACTTGCTTTTCTGTTTGCAAATAATGCTGTTAATACGTACCATACCATCTAATAGACAAAAAAAAGTGATTCACTGCCGTTTTCGCTCTGGTTTTACTACTTTCAAGAAGGCAGCACTTGCTATGGCACAATTCATTAAAACGTAATAAGCCTGGCAGGTTCTACATACCTTTTCATAAGGTTGTGAAAAAGCATTTTACAATTTTAAAGGCTCGAAACTACACTTTCCTCAACTTACCAGGAGTTTTTGGAGAAAAAGGAACATTTACCTGCATTAGTTGTTGTAACTGAACTTACACATAAAAAAGCATTTTATTGTTTTAATGTTTATTCAAAATACATTTTGAAGATTACTAGACTGTGTGAAGTAAGTTACGGACATGCAGGCTTTATAGGATAAATGAATATGAGCTCACATTACTGATACTAACATTTATGAGGTAATATTGTGTTTACATTCAGTAAGGAAAATGTGTTCGACATCCAACCACATTTTTAATTTGCATAATTACACAGACACTCATAAATGACACTCAAACAACAATGAAAACATCAGGACAGAAAATATTTTTTTATTAAAATGTTTATTATTACCATTGTATTATTTTCTGTATACAAGAATGTGTAACAAAAGCCAAATAAGCAATCCATTTTAGTCTTTTTAAAAAAATGGTAAGGCATGTCTTTTTGTATAACCATCAACATCAGTTCCCCCAAAACACTTTAAAAAGCGTGCAGTGACAGCTCCAAAAAATCTCAATGTGCTCCTTAATTGTCCGATTTTTGCAAATCACAACAGTACCACACTCACAGCATATGTTTAAGCAAAAGTGCAGCAAACGATTCACATCAAAATGGAAAAGACCTTGCATATTACACGTTTTTGTTCTAAACATTCATTAAAAAACTCTGCCAGCCTTGTTTTTTTTTTCTTTTTTTCTTTTTTTGCTTCTTTTTTTAAGTGTTTCAAATGCCAAAGAGACCTAATGGCATAATGGTGGTAAATATGGTTCACAGACAAATAAAGTTCAGCCGTCAATCATCTCAAGTAGTGACTGTTTTTATGACTAAGGTAACATAGTTTGTCACACAAAAGAGGAATACACTAGGTAGTGGAGAATGGCAAACCTTCCTCTAAACATCATGAAAAAGGACTGTTGTCACTGGATACAAGGTCTTTGGAAAAAGTGGACCGACCTCTGAGAAACGCTTTTTCTTTTCTTTTTTTTTTTCAGATTGGAGCAACACAAGTAAAGCCTTGCCTCATCCTCACTCATTCACACAGCTCTGCTGCAATCACACATCTTGTAGAGGCTTTAATGGGGACATTCAACCTTTTGTATGGTTGCAGATGCTTACTAAGTTTTTACACGGTGAGAAAATGTAGCTATTAATCACACTGAGGAAGCAACAGCGCCAAACAATGCCGGTATCTGAAGCCACAGAGCTCACTTCCTGCCTTATCACGACTGTAAATACTGAATTCATGTGGCTGTTTGTCAATGTTGCACTATATACCCAACCAACTTATACTTTTTATCAATTTTTATTTCCTGTTTCATGTTGCACATTGATGTAATTTCCCAATTTTAAAGCCATCAAAGTACAGGGATCGTTTGAATATAGCTTTTTAGCTTAGATCTCATTTAAGATGAAACAAAAAAAAACCCCCAGTAAGGCAGAAGTGATAATGACTATATCAACTGTAGGAACATAACTGAAACAAAGTGATAAGTATGTGTGATGTCATTCTATCAGCTTCATGCAAGATTCGGTGATTTTTAAGCAAAACCTGCTTCAATTTCGCATATATTCAATATTCAATAAGGAAGATAAAGTCTGCTCTTATACGCTGGTGTTTGGGCTCATCCTGGTTTTCTTTGTCACATACATTTTCCCACACGACTTCCCAGCTGATCTCATTTCATTAACTGTGACATCACCACCCTTGTTTAACTGTATCCTAATTTTTAAGCCAATCAGTGCTTTTTTCGGGGTGACTTTCTTGCCTCCTGGCTCATCGTCTCCTCCTGATACACCAGGTGTCTCATCAGAAGTCTGCCACCTCCTAACCCGGCTCACCGACCGCTCGCATCTACACTCTGGAGGGGTGCTGCCCAATTCCTTTTATTCATGACATCATGCTCCACCGTGATACTGTTTTGGAGTTTAAAGCAAATAATTTGTAATCTAATTCCTTGTACCATAATATTGTTCCACGCTGTAAATACATTTCTCCTTATGGTATCGTAACATAGTAATCTGCTCTCCGGAATTTTGCTCCTTGGATCAGTTCAGGAAAATCTGATACAGCACATTAAGACGGACAGCTTTAATCAACATTTAGCACGTTATAAAGACTTTTAGATTGATGCTCCTCCATCTGTCTAATGTGTTTGACTAATTGAACCAACACCAGTTAATGTTCCTGCTGAAATGGGTTCACATTTGTTTTTTTCTTTTTATTTCTGTCTAACACAGCTGGCTTGGGGGATCTCTGTCCTCATACACCGAGAGCCTGGTCTGGCAGGGTGGTCAGAGTGTTACTTGCATTTGGCTTCTACGTGAACATCATTTCAAGTTTTGGGTATTAAACTTTGCTTGTGTGTTAAGCTTCCACAGTCTCAAACTGAAAGAGGTCAAAAGCTTGTTCAGTTACCCGAGTCAAGTCAGTCTGCATTCAAATTTACATGCATGTTTTCAACCGATCCAAATTGGATGGATTTACTGACCTATTATATTGATATTGATTGCGAAGGTGCAACAGGATCAATGAGCTAAAGATGGACCCCCCTTCCATTTTACTCCAAAATCATGCCGTAGCATTTGTGGATGGATTCTGTACATTGTACCCACGCTTACTTTTAGACATCGCAGGCCCTCGAGCTATGACAATAAACTGTTGCTTGAGTGGGAAGCGACCTGGCCTTCCATACGTCTTCATCCAATGCACTGAATTACTGCCGAGTACAAAAATGTACAAGTATTTAAACCGATGGCAACGGGAGTCTTTAGGTTTAATCCTTGCATTGACCTGAGGCTCGGGTCACAATGACCCGAGCGGGAGCGAAGGCTCTCAGTTCCCCTCGAGGGCTAGTCTAAGCATTGCAAGGGTTAGTACATTTACAAAAGTACATTTCCAAAACAAAATAAAAAAGTTTGGCATGTTTACACTCAACAACTGGAAAACTCAAGATAGAAATATGTTATTTTTTTTAAACACTTGATTAAAAACAGATGGATGTTCCCTCTGAGAAGTGAAACCGATAAAAAAAACTTCATCCTGTCCTCTCGGCGATAAAAGGTCCGATTGTCTGAGTCTACTTGACGAGGAGCCCACTTCACACTTGTTGCCTTAGTAAACATTTTCCTAATTTTCCTCAAATTTTCAATAAAGCATGATTAAGTTTTGTGAGTGATGGTCCCATTGTGAGCAAACAAAACAATAGCAAAGATAATATGTTAGAGCAGAGTAAGCTTTCCGTTTGTGAACCGCTACGACAATGGATGTGCATAGTTGTTCCAACTCTGTCAGACCACTCCTCTCTTGTAATGGACAAGACTGCAAAGACCAAAAAATGCAAAACCAACAAACTTAAAAAAAAAAAAAAAAAAAAAAATAAGCAGATGAAGTCAAAGTGGCTTTTGTCTGCTCTCTATACATTTATCTTCACATTCTTTCTCAATCACATTACAGTCACATGCTTCTGATGTTATTTTATCATCTGTTTGGATTTCACTTTGTCAACTTTTATTTATTTTTAAAATCATTTTTCATCATCGTTTATTGCTGTGATTTTTCTAGCATTTCATTCTGGTTTCATTATTTAGTTTGTTTTGTGAAAATACACAGAAACAGATGGATGGAAGAGGGGATCTCGGTCTTTTTTCTGCACTGATTTATGTTAATCACTTGAGTGTTGTCTTTCCTCAGGCTTTGGCCTGTTGCATTCTACAATTAAGGTTTATGCATCAGTAATTTAATCGTGCCATGCTGTTTTTTGGCGGGAGGCTGCCATTCAGTCACCTTCTCCTCAAGCGATTTCTGCGAGGATTTGGGGAATAGAGGTTAACTGTTGTGTGGCGAGAGCTTTCAACGATGCTCACGGTTTCTGTTGTGAGTCATATGAGCGCGCTGAGGACAGATTTCCCTTCTGGTGCTGTGTGTGAAGACAGCCGTGACACCGGCACTAACTTTGTTCTTGATACTGTTTTCACTCTCAACTTGTTTTGTCTGCAGGTAGCAGGGAGTGAATAAACTCTAGCCCCAAGCTTGGCTTTGTACGCAGTGGGAGATGCTGCCGGTCTTTGAAATGCTCAGAGCAGCTGTTAATTTGTTACATCAGTGCATTTGTGGGAGGTCCCCACTGTGTTAAGGGACTTTTGTTTTGAGGAAACATTTCAAGTGCTTAAGAGACGGTTGGTTTGGATCCTGTGGGGACACCGCATGAAGGTGAGAGCCTCAAAAACCCTCTTTCAGGTAACATTTCTAACATTTATGTTGTAAATTTTAGCAGCGAGCCTGCAAAATTTGTGGAAGCCACCTCCCTTCTTATGATGACGGATCACAGCCATTGGCTGCTGTGTTAGTGGAGGATGAGGCGGTGCGTTTGCACTCTAAGCCTCCACAGCCTGTCAAAGGTCAAAGGGAGACCGAGTTTATGAAAAGCAAGTCTAGTTCTCAAGACTACGTAAGCTTTGCACCTTCCTACTTTTGCAAGAGATGTCACAAACGTGTAACATTATACTGCATGATCACTTCCACATTCTGGTATCCTGTAGGGCTGGTGGGTCTGATCACATCGGTCAAACAAGAGCATGCACATTTCACAGAGGCGCATAACGAGATATGAATGCGTCACCTGCAGAGCGCATCAGAGGGATGCCGATGAGCTCAGAAGATCAAGAAACAAATTGAAGGCGCGCAGAGATGTACCAGACCAACAAGGAGGGTTTAAAACAAATCATAATCCTAATTTATTAAAGTGTGGAGATCAAAATAAACACGAAGTTAAGTTTTCCTTAACAAAAATCTCATATTACTGCTTTTTTTTTTTTGCCATCTGAGAATAAAAAGAAGAAAACAAAAGTGAGTCTGTTGGGTAACTAAACATTATAAGCAGGCATTTGAAATATAATGGCTTAATATTTTTTAAACAGGTGATTTAAAAAAAAGTAAATATTACCTTTATTCAAAAATGCAGCTATTAACTAAACCAGCAAGATTACATACAGTACCTTCCAGTGAACTACATACTGTTATGCTTATAAGTACAATACGATCAGTTAGATGATCTAAAAAATATATATATAGATATTTTATTTATCTATGTGGTGGATGGTTTCTTTAGCTTTATAAACACATGGAGCTAATGAAAAGTAACCTGTGCAAAATAGTTCTCTTAGTGCAGTACATTAGCACTTTGTTAACGATAATCAAATGTGCAACAATAGAGGATGAAGGACCTTCTGCTTCCTGAAGCCACACTGAAATGACCAAACAGGAAACAAGGGAACTGCTCAATCGATCCAAAACCGCGTAGCCTACACCGAGAAATAAAATAAAGCAAAGTGGATTTTAAAAGAAACAAACGTGTTTTGTCTGTTCACATCTGTATCCATGCATACACACAGTAAAACATTCTTTTTGTCTGAGGGGAGAAAACTAATGGAGTCAAATATGTGTAATCTCGTTTTTGCCTTTATTTAAAAAAAACAAAAAAAAACAACAAACAACTTTCTCTTTATCTGAGAAATCAGTGACTGAGCCAACGTAAGATTCTAAAAGAGAAGCATGGTTTTCAAAGCTGGACTTAGAATGATGAGAAAACATTTTTCTTCCATTTTTTTGTTGTTGTTTTTTTTCAGAGACGTGAAAGCTGGTTCATTGATGGCACCGAGCATTCTTTGGGGGACAAGCAGGATGCAGCTCTGCACTCACTTCCAAGACTACCATACCACACAGCCAGCCACTCTTGACATGTTTCCAGGAGGTTGTACATGTCCAGTGAGGGAACAGCAGTATAACTTGCCGTAAAGCATACTGTTATGCAACAGTGTAAAAGTCTGGGATGAGGCCACACTGTATTATCTTAACTGAGTCTGCATTGCCCAAAGTGGGATTGTGAGGGCAGCCATCACCAGCAGTAGGGAGGGTCCGCGGGAAAGTGACTTGCCTGCAGCTGCAGAAGCAGCGCGTTCGTCGCTTCTGTCAGCTCCAATCACAGGAGCTTCTGTTCCAACAAAAATTAACTCTGTGGTGCAGCCGTCGGAGCAGCCGCTGCCGCTGCCAGAGCTGCTGCCTTCGTCACCTGCAGCGACAAAGCACACAGATTACGATCAACATATACACCCCCATCATCAAATGCTGCTTGATCAGTTTTGGACAAAAGGGGAAAGAACATATAAAATTACAGCCACTGACTATGTTTTTCTTCTTCTTTTCTAACCTTTTTCTTCACCTTGTCCATATACAGACCTCGTTCAGTACTTCCACATCTTTGAATGGTCACTGCACAGTCATTATGCTGTCAGCTTTCACAATGAGTCTGCCTGCAGCTCAGTAGTAGATACACATCTGCTTGTTTAGCCTGTTCAGTTTAGTTTCATACAAATCATCTGTCAAACTGTCATGATTTTGGGGTTTTGCTTTTGTCACTTCCTATTTTACTTAATTAAATCCCCCACTTTATGCATTTCAGTTACTGTGACATCTAGTTATTAGAAACAAAAGGAATTCCAGGCTATGATTGAAACTGTACACAGTCAACCTTTGTCTGATCTCTCGAGCTTAATGGTTACTTTAAAAACCACAGCAAAGAAAAGAACAATGCAAGTTTTTCCCAATATTTCTCCCATCTTGTCATCTCAAACAGAGTCACAGAATGGGAAACGATGGCTTCCGTCATGGCAGCATGTGAGCTGTACATCTTCCTCGTAGGTTTGGCTGACTACAATTGTCTGTGTCGCCACACTTGGAGCTATTAACTCTCCTAATAATATCAGGTTTGCCTCTGCGAACCACCGGACATCCTGTGGCATGGGTGACGACTAGTATAAATGACAACAGCGTTGTTATCTCTGCACTTTGCGTATCTGCAGTGAGGCTAGAGGACTTACTGGAGTCCTGGAAGTAGATGTCATTTCCATTGTAGGCATTCTTCAGCTTGTTGGTCATGACGCGCAGAGCCATGATCTGTTGCCGAATCAGCGAGTCAGGTCTGGTGATGTCCACGTCTACCTCGGGGTTGTTTACCTGGTTGGTTAAACCCTCTTTCACCACTTCAGGGAAATATCTGGGCACAGCAAAACATATTTTCTTGAATATCTATGACAGTAACAAACCAAAACCTTGTGCCACACAATATTTGCATGTCCTAACCCTGGAAACACTTTCACAATGCACTGTGACACTGTGATTTCCCAAATGTGCGATAAAAAGTGTGCAAAAGACACAGTTTCAGGTACACCATACTTTTTTATATTCTATAAGTGCAACAGATCTGTAGTAAAAGGTGATGGATGCAGCTGTCACGTTTTTTTGGGGTTATTTGTTCCTGTTTTATTTTGAAAGTCTGGGTCCCTGTGCTTTACACTGCTTTCGTCAGCAGTGTGTATATCTTGTCTCGTCTTCGGCTCGGGCTCTGCTGGTCTGTACTGTTCCTGCCATGACTGTTTTGTGCCATGGTTACTGTTACTGTTGTGTCTCTCCTGTTTGCAGTTTGGGTTTTTGTTTCCGTTTTGGATTCCTGGGTATGCCGTGCTGTTTTGTTAAATAAATACCTTTGGTTTGGATCGCCTGCCCCCTCAGTCTACTGCGTTGGGTCCTACATTTCCACAGACATATCTGTGGATGGACATATCCAAATCCACACTTTTATTTTTAAGCTGAAGTTTCAACAGTTTAACCACTGTTTTTATCTATTTTTTCTTTCTTTTGTTTGCATTTTAAATCATGCTTTTTTTTGTGTGTGTTTTAATGTCTCTGTAAAGCACTTTGAGTCACCTTGTTGTGGAATTGTGCTATACACATAAACTTGTCTTGCCTACTTCCCCAAGTCGTGACGGAGGCTTTTGTTTTTTTTTTTTTTTTTCTTTAATTTGCCGCGTTTCTTTTGAATCCAGGATTTGTGTTAATGGTTGAGGATGGTCTTTTGATTTATGTTTCAGTCACTGTGGTCTCACTAAAGGAGTCTGATTACAGTATTAATGTTAACCGCTGCTGATGTTTCGGTCATCTGCTGCTGGGGCGTTTCGACAGACTGTTGCTGAGCCTGTTGTTTTTTCTTCTTCTTTTTTTTCCACTCACAAAACAATTTGGGGATGAACTTCGACACAAGTTCATAAAGCTGTTTTGCAGGCTTTTTGTCATGGTCTTGGGATTTTGATTCTGGTTCTTGCTTGAGTCTCCTTTTTGACGTTTTGTGTTTTCTGTGTAACCTCTGTTCTGTGTTTGTGTGTTTTTATTTATTTATTGTTGCTGTTGTGTTTTCAGGGGCTATGTTTTGTTGACCTTCTGATTTTTGTGAAGATTTTTCAAATTATTTTCAATCTTTTCTTGGGGTGCCAAGTAATTTATCCAGGCCAGTGTTTTTTTTTTTATTTTATTTTTTTTTTATATATTGATTCTTTTGAACAATTATTAAAAGGAAGGTCTGATTTTCATTGCTCAGATTTAAGTAAATCATTACTTTTGTCAGTTTCTATTTATTTCAGTGACCATTGAAGGATTTTCTTTCTTAAAATCCAGACATTTGTCCATGTCTGGATTTTTGTCCTCTTTGTTTCCTTCCCCCGGAAGTCCATTAATTATACTCACCCTGTTCTTCTGTCCACATGCTGCATTTCATTCTTTCTTTTTCTTTCTTTTTGTAATATCCTGGTGTGTGTGTGTGGGGGGGCACTCTTTTGTTAATAAAATAATTTGCTCTGGAATCCTTCCTCCCAAACTCTTGTGTTGTGGGTCCTCATCTTTAGGACCCTTTTAAAATTTCTGTGCAAAACTTTTTGATAAAATCTAAAATCAGTTACTGCTCATGGGTTTTATAAGTGCTGCATTAGATGTTTTATATGGGAATTTATATATATATATATATATATATATATATATATATATATATATATATATATATATGAGGCCATAGTTTATTTAAATAACAGGAAACAGGATCTTCTTAAGCACTCTTAATATAGTCTTACTGATGTTTAATTATCAATTTACCTACCAGATTTAGAGATGCTCTTAAAAAAGAGACTGGCACAAGCATATATGTTTTAATGGCACCATCTGGTGATTTTGTTACTTGGAAGGGACTAAAGCAATACAGCGATACATGTTCTCTGGCAGCATTTTCCATTTAGCATCAGAGAGGACTCTCTCCGTCTAATCTACGGTATGGCTCAGTATTATATTCTACACGCTTCTCTGATGACAAGAGGAAGCTCCACAGTCCTCTGAGTATTAGAGCCTTGGGGCTTATATACTGCAGAAGTTCTCCATATCAGTTCTAGCCATTGTACTTACAGGGAGAGTGTTCATCTGGAACAGAGTGTAGTTATTTTAATCCCTCACAGGCAAAATGTGATAACAGGAGTGCAGTGTGACTTTTGCTGTGGTTATCAAGTCCTCACCTGCCCTTTGTGTGGCTGTTCCAGCACTGCTCCTCATCAGACTCTGTGAGTTTCTCCTCGGTACAGATGTCATCTGGCAATTTGGACCAGAACCTCTTGGACTCCTTCAATCGCTCTTTGATGTCAGTCACCTGCCGTTGACCAAAACAACGGACAGAGAGATGTTGGAGCTTCCATGAGAAGGCTGAGACGTAAATGTGAGAAGCACGTCAACTGTCAGGCTTATTGTTGAGTGCAGTAATTGAGTTTTCCCGAATGAAATGTAATTTAGTTGAGATTTTATTATAGACAAAAAAGAGAGAAAAATCTCAGCACTATGTGCTGCGTAAACTGAAAATGAATTGATAAAACAAACAAGACTGCAGACAATTCCATCTCTATAAAATTGTGACAAAAGGATATTTTAAACTTTCACGCAATGGCAAGTTTGCATAGTTTTGCAGAAGCCCTTCTGTTCAGTTATTCCACCAGGAGAAAAAGTCCATCCATATTCTGTTCATCTCTGATTCATACAAGACAGATTTATAGTTTCGAATCTGATATTTGGCATAAGTGGTCACCCCCAACTGATTCCATCTGGACTTAGAAAGACATTTGAGCGAGAGGAAAAAAAACTAAACAAAACAAGGACCTGTCATCCACAGTAAAACATTGTGCTGCTTTGTTTGTCATTTTGATATAGTTGATATCAGGGTTGAAACAAGAGCACAAAAGCCGTTTTAATCTGAATATAAAGGCTGAAATATTTATTAGATTATGCACCATGAATTATGAATAAAATTATTAGACAAACATTTCAATACCTCTTCACCAAATAAAAAACACTATAAATCACAATTTGACATGTTCATGTAAAAAAAACAAAAATAAATAAATGAAAAATAAGATACAAAAAAAAAAAATAAAAAGATGAATACTAACAGGGAAAACAATATCTCATCTCCATCTTTCAGAAGAGACGGTGACTTGACCTTGAGACACAGCAGACACGCCTAGAACGTGGCTGAGCTGAGTTTTTATGAAGAAAAAGCTTTAAATTTCCTCTAAATATTCAGCAACTGTTTTTAACTGTTGTATGCATCTTTTTAAAAAAACTGCTTGTCAACGTTTCCAAGTTTTTTTTTACCACTTGAGTAAGAAATGATTGATATGATGTGCTATTCAAAGGAATATGTTATTCTTGTTTGTTTAACTTCAAGCATATTGTCTTTTAACTTAAAGAAAGTATGTCTCAGTAATTACAGCCATTTTCAAGGGTTCAGACAATCGAGTGAAAAGATGTTAATAGGCCAGGTGCGGTCCATTCCCTCGTTACTTCAAGACAAACAAAGCACATCAATAGTCTAAAGTTGATATCAGGTGTTGAGTTGGCATTTGGCAGCTGTTTCACTGGCGAGACCAGCGTGAAGAGCAAAGAAATCTGAGTGCAAGTGAAAGAGGCTGAAAATCTATTAGAAAGCTAGGAAAACCTTTCAGTGTTGTCAGATCCACAGCTAAATCCAAGGAAAACACTAATAAATTAAATAAAATCAAAAGCCCTGGAAGACCAGAGTGGACAACTAAAGTGGATGAATGCAGAACCTTTTCTTTAATGGGAAAAAGAAAAACCTTTCACAACATCAACATAAGTGACGAATAATCCGAAGAAGGTAGGCATTTCACTGTCAAACTCCGCACTACAAAATAAAAACACGTTTCAGAGGATCAACAATAAGGTGCAAACCATTGGGGACATTCAAGAACAGAAAGGACAGATTTGGCTTTGCAAGAAAACATCTAAAAACAAATTCCAAAGTTTTGGAATCAGCTATTTTTATTTTTCACAAATAAAACCAAGATAAACTCTTATTGAAACAATGGGAAGCGAGAAGTATGGCAAAGGAAATGAGCAGCTCACGATCGTAAGGATACCGCATCAGTGTCAAAAGCTGGGTTATGCCATGGGCGTGTATGGCTGCCAGTGGGAGGGGTCACTCGTGTTTATTGATGATGTGACTGATAACAGAAGTAGCATCATCAAGTCTGAGGTGCGATATAGATACGACGGTAACTGCTTTCACAGCTTTTTAAAGGCAAGGAAATGGAAAACTGCTCAGTGGCCAAGTAGGTAGGTGGTGGTAGTGAAGGCCTGGCAAAACATCTGGAATTTGGTGACATTCATGAGCTCCAGACTTCAGGCAGGACTTCACTGTAATGGATTTGCATGGTCATAGTTACACTTATATTACTTTGTCCAAATATGTTTGAGGCCTAGAAAATGCCTGCACGGGCTACCAGTAGCAACTCAAATCAGTGATATCTGGGTTGGCTCCCACCTACCTCAACTCAATCATACAGGCCATCACTCCAGGCTGCTCACTGCACTCTTTACAGGAATGCTGACTTGCAGTGCCATTCCTACACACACGGCATTCTCTATCCAGACTGTTCTCTCACACAGTTCCACACTGGTGAAACCGCCTACCAATTCTTATCAGAGCAGGGGCGTCCCTCTCCATCTTCAAGAAGCTCTTGAAGATGCACCTTTTCCGTCTTCATCTTTTCGCCTGACTGCATAACATGTACAGAGTCTAACCCCACTCTCCTCTGCAGCTCTCTGTTTAAGATGGTTCTCTAGCTGTACTTTTGATCGTGTTTTTTTCCTTGTACTTTGTAATTGCCTTTTTCCTTTTTAGAAATTGCACTTTTGGAAAACTGCAAGTCTTCCTCAACTTTTTGGTTCGACTGTGTTCCTCTTTTTTGTAAGTGGCTTTGGATAAAAGTGTCTACTAAATACAATTTGTTTCATGCATATGTACGTGTGTGTGTGTGTGTGTGTGTGTGTGTGTATACATGTGTGTGTGTGTGTGTGTGTGTGTGTGTGTGTATGTATGTATATATATATATATATATATATATATATATATATATATATATATATATATATATATATATATATATATATATATATATATATATATATATATATATAAGAGAGATGAAGCTTTTTTTATGAAGCAAGAAAGCACAATATACATGGGTCACAACCTTCCCTCTGAAATTCTATTGCTTTTGATAGTGTTGCAATACTTTTTGTAAATTGTTGTGGACTCGAACCAATTTCAGCTGCTGAATTGCTTAAGGCTCTGCAAAGCAGAAGACTGTAGAATATTTGTCTTTTACAACTCACAGCCATATTTTTCAAATATCTTGAATTCAATGCCCACACGGTTGAAGCTGTGGTTCGCTCAGGAGTTGTCTCAGAATATAATCCCAGATGGAGCATTGTGGTCCCAAACTCACAAGGCAAACACACTCCTGGAGTGACAGACTTCTCGCTCCTGTTTATTTCAACCCCATTAATTAACAGGGAAGGAATGATTGACACAAGCTAACGACTTTTATCTCACATCTCTCTCCCTCAGATGGTTGAAAGGCTTCATAAACAGATGGAGCTTGCTCATGTGACATGAAGATGAATGTCCTGACACATGATCTCAGTAATGATCCAAAAGAAGACAAGAGGTGAAAGCCCCAGAAATAGACAGTAAGTGGGCTGGCTTCACCTCTAAAGTCCCAGTGAAATCAATTTGATGTTTGTGTTTTTATGTGGTATGTTTCATACATTACCCATATGCCAGTAACTGTTAATTTAGGCATTCCTATTCCAGGAACACAACAAAAAATTACACACAGGAAAATATCTTCTCGAATTTCTTGAAATATTTATCTGCCTTCTAATAAAAACAAACAAACAAAAAAAGCTGTACATATTTGAATAACTTACTATAAGTTTGGCTTACTTGTTAATTTGGTAGTTTGGTTTAATTCCTGTAAATGTTTATCAGCTATCTAATGAAGAATGTGAGGTAGGCAGAAAGACAGCCAGAATATTATTTTTGAATTTTAATAAACGACATCCAAACGAGTGCACTTAAGCAGGAACACCAGCAAATTAATGTTCTGTGTTTCAGTAAAAACTTTCTCTTACTTTTACACAAGTAAATTGTATTTCTTTTGTTCAAAAAGAAAAATAAAACAACATACATTAGACACTGTAGATTATGACTGATATTTTGTTCTAAAGACGGTCAGAAAGGCACTCGTAATAAAAGGTGTCGATCGCAGATGCCCTCTGTCAGGTGGAAACGTGCACCGATGGTGTGGTAGGCTGTTCACTATGTAGGTCTGACTGGTTGGCTGTTTGAAGCCGACGGAAAGATTGATGTGAGGAAGCAGCAGCTATCGAGTTATCTCTTCGAAGCCTGCAGTAATAACCCACTGAGCAGCAACATTTCTTTATCTTGACTCCGGCTGCAGGCAAAAGTAGCCTTCACCTTATTATACCTTTTATAAAGCTGTAGTTGAGGAAGCGGAAACACTTTACATCAGCTCTGATTTTCCTGACGGAGCTGACAATATGATATTATAAATCAAAAGATTAACATGCATCCTATTTTCTGTTTATGAGGGGAAAAAAATCTGCATGTTCAATTTGTCCAGGAAAAGATACCTCATTTACATTTAAACAAATCATTTTTGGAAACATTAGGTTAAAAAAAAGTAGCTTCACTGGTGCTTCATTGAAACACTTTTAAAGTGACAACATGCCTCCTAATAAAACCTGAAGCTCCTGGTATCGTGCTTCACTTACAGACTCAAATCCTCTTTCTTTGCTGATTTGCAACACGGTGGGAGAGAAAATGTGACTGTTCAGACAGACCTTTAAAGGTCCCATTTTATGCCATTTGGATACCTATTCCTATTTGTCAACCACCACAGCAGAGTTGTTTCACTTTGATTGGGACTCAAAAGCTGTCCAGGCCTGTTAGATTGTGCAGCACCGTGTTTGGCCTCCCCATCCCTCCGCTACCTGCGTAACTGCTGTTATTGGTTAGTTGTAAACCAATCTCAGACGCAGTCTACAGGGGGCAGGCCTGAGCCCGTATGGGGATAGATGCATGGGCTGTGTTGATTTGTTCTTGCTGTTAGAAGACTAATCTTCATATGCAAACTCTGCTTGCGTAAGCAGAAGCTTTAGTGCAAAATAAAATCTCTTTCTGTGCCTGTTCCTTCAGAATTTGTTTTTATTGCTTCATCACTCTTACTTCTAAAAAAATGTACAGCTAGACGGCCTGATAGCTGGATATCTTACAGTTTGAGTCCTTTTTGAACCTTTGAAAGCCAGAAAAAGGATATATGGGACCTTTAAAGTAACACTAGACCAGGGGTGGGAAATCCTGGCCCTCGAGGGCCGATGTACTGCATGTTTTTGATGTTTCCCTGCTTCACCACACCTGATTCAAATTAATTGTTGTCATTAGCATGTCATCAAGGTCTACACAAAGTGTGTTTTTGACAGTTTTTTTTTGTATCAGGTCTGCTGAAGCAGGGAAACATCTAAAGCATGCAGGATACCAGCCCTTCAGGACCAGGACTTCCCATTCTTGATTTAGACTCAATTTTACTAAACGGCATGCTTAAGAACCTCTACCTTTTCAACGTCAAAGTCAGCCGGCTGTCTCTGGCGTTCTGTCCACTCATGTCCAAACTAACCCCAACCTGCAGGACTTGCTGACCAGCTATTGCATCTGCATATATCAAAATATGTTCAGCTCTCTTGCCCATAGGTACTTTGGGGATGATGATTACTGTGTATTTCAACAGGAAAGATTTCTGTGTATTTGCTTGCCATTGGCTTTTTTTGACACCTCTTTCGCCAAGTGTTTTAATACTTTTCTCATAGATGGCAGCATGACATGCAGTGCAAATAAACTGCTGCGAGATTTTGAGCTCAGCACGAGCAGCTAGCAGTTAATTGATTTTGCTCTCATGCCACCTTTCTGCCATCACATCGTCCGAATCGTCCTCTTTCCTGAACAGGTGCTGGATTGGATTATGTGCCAATTAGATATTGCATAGCAGCTATGTGATTATTTCAGTAACTGCACAAATTGATCACAACACACCATACCATATAATTCATTTCAGAGTCAACGTGCTTTAAAGGATTACTGTTCAACAAACACAGGGTTGCCCCTCAGGTCATGAGCTGTGGATGCTTTAAAGGTCTAGACACAATCAGATAGACCGGTGTTCTTCAACCCTGTCCTGCATGTTTTAGACGTTTTCCTGCTTTAGTCATTTTTGAACCAGGTGTGTTAGAGCAGACCGACGTCTAAAACATGCAGGACAGTGGATCCTGAAGACCAGTGTTCGGATTAGACAGACAGACAGACAGACAGACAGACTGACCACCTTAGTGCTACATTAACAATTTCTGCCCTAGATCTAGTAGGGTTATTGGACACCAAATCATTGGATAAGTAAGTCTTTACATAACTTCGCTGGATTCATATTTTTAGAGCCACCCATTCACTTTCACTTACTGGACTTCTTGCTCTATATTTGCTACATTAGTATTGGATCCATTATAATCCCATTATGGAATTATAATCCCATTGCTGTACTTTGTATTTCTGTTAACTGTCACAGCTTGCTGTTCTTGTATCGCATTTTCCACTTTCACACTTACAACTCATACTGAACTCCTTCTGCTTCTCCCCCAGTTAATTTTAGTAGCGCATACATTTCAGGGAGGGATTTTATGGTGTTTATGGTGAGTCAGGACACTGTTGCTGTTGTGCATTATCTGATATAACGCTAAACAAAAACATTTCCTATAACAATAAATATGAAGAAGTTATTCAGATCTACATTTACCACCCTGCAGTCATGGATGCAGCTTCAATGTCCCGGAAATGCATCTGTGGATCTTAAGTCAGCGTACATCACTTACAGTAAAGTAAACACAAGAGCATTTCTTTCATTTCCATAAGAACACATCAACATTTTTAATTGATGCTTTTAATTGTCTGGATTGGAAATTGGAAAAAGAAAAGTTTTATTTTATTTTATTTTATTTTTTAATCGGATTAAAATTTTCAGCATCTACAACAATGTGATTGTGTGAAGACAATCTTTTTTAAAACAGATTTCTGTTGGTCCTAAAAACTAAAATGGCACACACATCTGTAACCGGACACAAGTGAAGAAACATGCACTCATGAGCAGAACACACACAGAGAACCCTCATCACGTCCTAGTTACTCTGGGGATTTGGCAGGGTGCATAAAGCGAAGCCTAAGGTCTTAACGGGACATGAAAAGGCCTGTAATAACAGGATGCCCCTGCAGGAGACTGCCCTCACATTTGATGTGGTAATCCCGGCATGAAGCACCAAAGCTGGTCAGGTTTAACACACAGTGGTGTGACTCTGACTCAGATGGCCTGCAGCAAGCTGGCACAGAAAACAGCATATGGATCAGACCAGATTTTATGAGGTTTTTTTCACTCAGACTTCAGACTTTAATCACTGTAATGTCATTTAACGTTAGTTCATTTTGACAGCCACAGCTACAGGTCAGCAGAAGGCAGAAGGAAAGAATAATCAGACACAAGCATAAATAAATAACTCCACAAATTATTTAAAAATGTGTTTCCCTGCAGTGTGTTATGTATTACATATGTACAATATTTAGTGCACCTTTCACGAAAAGGTATCAGGCGATCAGACACGCAGACACACATGCCATAAGGGGCGATTGCAAAGTTTAAAAACTAACCATGAGTCTTTAAATGACCACCCACGGCAGAACATATGAATTCAGTAAGGCAGTTCATTTTTCACATAAAAAAGACCCCCCCCCCCCCCCAAAAAAAAGAAAAAAGATAAAAACTAGCAGAATTGATTCAAAGCAGGATGTTGATGTTAAAATGTGTTTTTGTTTAGTCATTTTTCAGTATTGATTCATCCATATTGAGGCTGTTGTCTCAGTGTTGTATTGTGTTATATGGCCTGTCGTCTACCTCATCTGATAAAAATCAACTTGATAAATTTACACAAACATTTGATTGTTTCCAAGATGAATCATATTGAACCCGAGGGCTCAGACGCCGATCTCATTCACATAAGGGAGAAGTGTTTGTCTGTTTCCAACAAACGGCTACTAATTTCAGCACATGGCATGCATGTTACAGCTTCGTATTTTGTAATTCTCTCCAGTGGTTAGTGATAAATGAGGAGACGCTTCTATGACAAATCTCTTTCAGTTAGATTCATATCAGTGATCTAATAAAAAAAAAAAAAAAAAAAAAAAAGTGAAGTTAATATCCAGACCAAGCAGTATTTCAGTTTGCCTCATCTTGGGATTGCTGATTCTTGTAAGTGGAGTCAAGTGGTTGTTGAGCATTCAGAGCATGGAGCAAGTAGGGCAAACTCGAGCACTGCATGTTAATGCGGGTGCAGTAATCTTAATTAGAACATTCACAGGTCAGACCCACCTGCTCAGGCCCAAATTACAACTATACAGTTGACCTTATCCAACAGTGATGTAACCATGTTCTTTTTTTTTTTTTATTATTGATTATAGTGTAAGATTTTTGTCTCGGCATATATCACATGTGCTTACCCCTGAATAATGATCAGTGCAGCAGGTAAGCTCTGTCCTGTCCGTCAATAAGTCCCCAACTGTAACAATTTAGAGCTTTATGCAATCGGATCAGAGCTGTAACTCGCTGAGGCAAGAATTACACGCTGTAACTGGCCTATGCTCACTTCTCTGTTATCATAAATTATTCTCTGCCTAAAGACACAAATGGACCATTAACAGGGCCTTTCTTAGCCAGTTAACAAAAAGAAAAAGAGAAATAAATAAATGCGATTCACAATGACTCTTGCTTTGTAGAACGGCATTTATCTGAAATAAAAAGGACACGATACTGATGGCTAAGTAATTTCAAAAAACTTGTAATATACTACTGAATAAAAGAAGAACATAAAACAAATTCAAATGAGAAGGCAAAGCACTGAAATTAAAGCAATTAAGTATATTAAAGAAACAATTGTTTGCAAAATTAACAAAGAACAAAAAGGATATTAAGTATCACTCTATTATCACTCAACATCACAGTCTGATCTGGGCTCACACACCCATAGTCCGTGGCAGATAATTTCAAGGTCTGCCTGTGCTCATGCACATTAAACCT
Organism: Xenentodon cancila; assembly: GCA_014839995.1. Classification (NCBI taxonomy): domain Eukaryota; kingdom Metazoa; phylum Chordata; class Actinopteri; order Beloniformes; family Belonidae; genus Xenentodon; species Xenentodon cancila. The sequence goes on from CM026197.1 coordinate 12,182,411, forward strand.
TTGAGCATGGTTTAAATACTATCAATACAAGTAAATCAATAGGAAGCCAGTGTCAGAATGCTAAGACAGAGATAATGGGTTTTCCCATTGTTAATGCAGTGAAATGTTTGGTTGTGGCTTTTTCCTTGAAGGCTTCTGCAGACTGCATGATTTTTGCAGTTTTATTAGATCATTACATTTTACACTTTACCATTTCAATCTGCTTAATCTTGGGAAAGACGTCAAGAACGATGTGCACAGACTTTACAGTGATCCCTCTTATGTTGTAGGCTATGACCTGAAGCATCCCGGTGCAGGTTGCAACAACAGATTATGCGGTGAAAACAAAAAAAACAAAAAAAAAAAGTGAAAATGAACCATTCTGTAGTTGTTTTTATAATTGCTAAAAGTTAAAAAAAAATTGAGTTATGATTCAGGGGAAGAAACCGAGTTTGGATGTTAGTTGTGAAGAGAATGGCTTGTATACAGTGATGTGACTTACAATGCCTTCATAGTGTTGACTTCTGTTACCTCCACTTATACGGATTCTTTTTCAGAGCATAGCGCCACAAACACTGTACAATGTGAAACAGACAATTTTAAAGATTGGGATATTTCCATGAGTCTTTCACTGCAGCCAAAAATCGTGCAGTGTGTAGCAGCCTTTAGACCAACAACCAAGAAATTCTCTGTCTTAAAATATCAACATTAAAATATCAGCAGAGTAACAGGAATCACGACAGACTGATATATGGTGAACAATAAAATGTAACTCCGTTCACCAAGACATTGTTTATTTAACAGGCCAATAAAGAAAAGAGAGAGGATTCTGAGCATACTAAGCATCACGTGAGTCAATACTCTGCAGAGTCACCTTTTAATTTTAGGCTGTTATTTCCTGTATTTATATTTTATATATTTTAGATAATTAGTCACTGCAACCTTGCTTAAGTTGACGGAGGTTTTGTATTCAGATATGCACAGCATGTTGTTGGGCTCAGGAACAGATCTTGTCTAAGCCATTCCAAAGCCCGTTTTTTTTTTTTTTTTCTTTTGTATTTTATTCCTCCAACCAGTCTAATGCAGACTTTTGTAGTGTACTTCAGATCATCGTCCTATTACATGACCCATTTCTGATCAAACTTTAGTTATAGGACACACAACCTCAATTTTTCCTCAAGAATACTCTGGTATGCAGAAAGATCATTGCTGATGCAATGACCTCTTGGTACTCAGGTAACTGGAAATTGTTATAAGACATTTTTCTCACCCTCTGTATCAAAATTGGATATTTAGATTTAGTTTTTTAGTTCAAAAACACTTACTCTCCTTCAAAGGGAATGTTATATTGAATAAAATAATAACCTTTCAGTACTTTAGCATGTTATGATGTCTGATTTGAGAACTAGTAACAAAAACTCTGATATAACATAAAAATACATTTGAAAATATGTCATTCAGTGAACCATTCAGATTTGAAAGGTACTGCTACATTACAATAATAGCTAAGAATTGAATCACCCAATTTCCCCATCTTTCTCTACACGGCAGCGCTTGCTGTACTGTACTTCTGAAGTGGAAAGTCAAGGGTCTTTTGTTCTTTTTTTATTTTGCTATGATAAGCATCCTTTATTACATTAATAAGCTATTATATCAGCAATAAAGATGTCAAAGATGTATAAAATCTATTTGATGAGCCCATAATGTTCAGTTGCTTTAATGAACATTTTGATGATTTATTTTTAATAGTATTGATTGAAGAACAGTTGCTACTTTTTGTAAGGATTCTCCCAAGAAAACTTGTTCCTTTAGCTTTAATCTAGTTTAAGTCTCAGAAGTTCGTGAAGGGCCTATAAGAGTCGACAATAGAAAACATGCCTGTCCAGTCCATTTGGAGCCCTATGTTTTTAAAGATTGATGCTGACTTTATTTGTGACACCTTTGTCACATTAATAACCTCTCACTGCAATCAAATGAAATCCCCTCTGTTTGAAAATCTGATTTTTTTCCCCTCACCCTTTACTCAAGGAAGATCATCCAGTTAATAAATAATTATCCAGTTTGAATAATTATCGTCCATATCGTCCATATCAAAGATGTCTGTTATAGTTTTTTAATCACTGGAAAGTGGGTAATTTAAATCATATATATTGGCTAAAAGTATATCATATATCATATATATGGCTTTAGAAAGATACAGTACGACAACTCCAGTCCTGGAGGGCTGCAGTCCTGCATGTTTTAGATGTGTCCTTACATCAACACACCTGATCTAAATCTGTTAATGACACAGCCATGTGTATCAGGGTGTGTTACAACACGGAATATCTAAAACATGCAGGACACTGGCCCTCGAGGAATCAAGTTTGACACCCCTGAATAAGGCCTTTAAGTCATTCACAACATACTAAAAGGTTCCACATCGTTGTACCGTCCAAAAATGGTGTTGGATGGTATGAACATTTTTTTATCAGAAAGATCTCAGTGTTCGAGAAGATGGTATTACTTTTAGCTACCTTAGTGTAACTAAAGGTGGTCCACAGGGACCAATCCTGGGACCAGGTCTTTTCATTTTATACTTTAACAATCTCGATTAAAAGTATATTTATATACTATATATATATATATATATATATATATATATATATATATATATATATATATATATATATATATATATATATATATATATATATATATATATATATATATAGCTATATTTCATTTTTGTGCTGATGAAACTGTAATACACTGTGGTGCCACATTGAGTCAGGCCTTATATATGATCCAACAAGCTTTTTATGATGTTCAGTGCCCCTTATGTGCGTTAAAACTAATCCTAAATACCAACAAATCAAAACTCATGGCATTTTCAAAGGCAAAACAAAGTCCCTGGATCTTCCATCTGTCACTGCTTTCCAGGGTACTGAGATTGAGCTGGTTTCACAACACTGATACTTTTTGAGAATTTTAAGTGATGATGCTCTGGCCTTCTTCTTGTTTTGTCATTTCATAGACATAAACACTAGCATATACTCATTCACAAAGCTATTCTGAGTGTTATTTTCCCATCCTACCTACAGACTTACATCTTTTGGGGAAAAAAAAACAAAACTGGAGTTTTTGCTCCCAAGACTTGATTCTTTTACTGTACCTAAAGTTCAAGCTGAAATGGGGAAAAAGGCTATACATTGTTCCCTACAAATGGAATCAGCTTCAAACTCACCTGAATACTGGTTAAAAATAGGTGAAATATAAATAAAATATACTTTAGAGAAAAATTTGATGATAATGGTATACTGTTACTTTTTTAACATGCTATATCCCAACAATGAAATCAAACTTTTAGTCTGGAGTTGGAAATTTGAATTTCACATTTGTTAAAAATGCTGCATCAATAACACAGCACCAGAGTGATCTATCTATCTATCTATCTATCTATCTATCTATCTATCTATCTATCTATCTATCTATCTATCTATCTATCTATCTATCTATCTATCTATCTATCTATCTATCTATCTATCTATCTATCTATCTATCTATCTATCTATCTATCTATCTATCTATCTATCTATCTATCTATCTATCTATCTATCTATCTATCTATCTATCTATCTATCTATCTATCTATCTATCTATCTATCTATCTATCTATCTATCTATCTATCTATCTATCTATCTATCTATCTATCTATCTATCTATCTATCTATCTATCTATCTATCTATCTATCTATCTATCTATCTATCTATCTATCTATCTATCTATCTATCTATCTAATTTGAGCTCTTCACCTACGGGCTCTGTGCTCTCCCATACTGTATGTTAATAATGTGCTTTAAGGGTCATTGAGAGCAACTTTTGCTCAAATTAAATTTGCATGGATGGTTAGAGGCCGATCTCAAAAGAAGCACACCTTATGCAAGACAAGAGTGGAGTCAAATGGTTCACTTCACCCCTTAAAACCAGCTGCTATGAGAAGAGATCCAAAGACATATATATAAAAAACAAGAGTAGCCTTCTGTCACTGTGGTACATTTCACTGAGACTTCATGAAAATGTGATAGCTTGTGAAAAAAGGCAGTAATTTGTGTACTTTAACTGGCCAACATAAAGTTACTCATTTGCCTCAATTAGCATAGACATATAAATATGCAAATAAACCTCTATCTTTTCTGCATTGCTCTTCACTGTTTGGCTTTAACTGCTCTAGAAAGCAACCAATATTAGGATAAACCTTTTTCCCTGTTATCTGAATTTACATATCTGATGCCAAGAAATTGATAGATAGCTTTGTCGGATTCATATTTGTGAAAATGTGGCTGGCTGAACATAAACGCATGTTTTTAAGACTCTCAGGGTACATAATTGGTTCTCTGATTGGTTGTATGCCTAACCAAAGACGTGCAGAGGCAGTTTTTACTGTCTTCGTTTGTACTGCGCCCTGGAAATCAAAGCCAGATCCAGAAGCACCTGACCGTTTCGTCATATCAAAGAGGAACAGAATCAGGCCAAACCGGAGCTTCGTATTTTACTCAAAATGTGTTGTCTAAATCTAAAAAAAAACAATCCCATATCAAGATTCGAAAAGGATCTTTAATCTTTTTCTGTAGGGAGTCCTTTACAGCTCCAACCTCTTCGTAAAGTTTGCGGACGACACGACTGTGGTGGGTCTCATCAACAACAACGATGAGTCAAACTACAGAAGCGAAGTGAGCCGCCTGGCTGAGTGGTGCAGCGACAACAATCTCTCCCTGAACGTGGAGAAGACCAAGGAGATTGTTGCTGACTTCAGGAGACAACACACCCAGCATGCTCCTCTGACCATCAACGGTGCTGCTGTGGAGAGGGTGAGCAGCACCAAGTTCCTGGGTGTCCACATCTCAGAGGACCTCTCCTGGACTGTTAACACCGCATCACTCGCCAAGAAGGCACAGCAGCGTCTCTACTTCCTCCGCAAACTGCGAAGAGCCAGAGCCCCGGCCCCCATCAGGTACACCTTCTACAGAGGCACCATCAAGAGCATCCTGACCAGCTGCATCACCGTGTGGTACGGATCCTGCACCGCAACCTGCCGCAAATCTCTCCAACGCGTCGTGAGAGCAGCTGAGAAGATCGTTGGTGTCTCTCTCCCCTCACTTCAGGACATTTACAGCAGCCGTCTGACTCGCAAAGCCCTCAGCATTGTGAGAGACCCCACCCACCCGTCACACAGCCTCTTCAGTCTGCTGCCTTCAGGGAGGAGGCTGCGGACCCTCCGAGCCAGAACCAGCCGACTGAAGGACAGCTTCGTCCACCAGGCTGTCAGGACACTTAACACTCTCCCTTCTCTTCCACCGTTTCCCGCCTTGCCCCCCCCTCACTCACTCTGATCTCAGTATCTGTATTTTGGCAGAACTGGACCGCTTGCTTTGCACCATGTCACTTTAAACAAACCGAAAAACTGTTATTGTCATGTCACAACTTGTTTCTTGTCTCTTTTAACCTGCACTTTGTGTTTAAAATGTATTTATTGTGTAGCACCGAGGGTTTGAGGGTAACGCAATTTCGATTCTCTGTATGTATCTCACATGTGGTAGAATTGACAATAAACTTGACTCTGACTCTGACTCTGACTTTAGATGAAGGTTTGGTTCAACTGACAGCAAACATTTCCATTGCATTGACAATGACATTACACATCACAGACCCCAGGATGTATATGCATGTGCCACAGTGCACCAATAGGTTATTCTTCATGTATAAACATTCTCAGTGGATGCAAAAGCAAGGTAGGCAATGGTTGTATGCACAGCCAAAGCCGAATGTATTACTGTTCTGACTTCAGCAGAAGGTGAACTGGTTAATGCAATATATTAATGTTTGCTGATCATGTCTACATGTAAGTACATAATTAGTGGAGGTAACCATAATGAAATATTCCACACATATGTTAATTCTAGCAACATGCAGGAGGTAAACCTGGCATGCAATTCACAACTTATCCCCATGACAACAGGTTAAACAAATAACCTTCATAAATTTCACAGCACAGTGTGTTACTTTGTGTATGCTCATTATCGCTGTAATTATATTTACATTATACTCCATAAATACAATAGTCCATATTATTCTGAGTTCACTCTGGTGTCCGTAAATAACGCCTCACAGTTAAAACCCACTTCAGTCATGCAGCTCCAACACTTCAATGGCTCGGAGATGAAATGATGAAATGATTCACTTGTCACTTTGGATTGCATCCATCACTCCTGCTTTCTTCTGGAGTTAATTAGCCATCACTAGTTTATCAGTCCAGTTTTGAAAATCCCTCATAATCTTGGCTCTTTCATTCTCTACCAATCCAATCCACACTCAGCAGATCTTTTTCTTTCTACTATTCCAGCTACTTGGTTTTGGGATTACATGTACCAACCTACATCGTACACCCTGCCGTTTTGTGCTGACTAGTCTCTACGGCATCTTTACACAGCCTGTACCTGGGGTCTCGTCTGGTTTGGTAGACCCTCGGCTCTATTGCTCTAGGGTAAAGGGTCTCTTTGTTGTGCTGTTTTTATCAATGCCCCTGTGCTATCTTTCAGACTAGGTGTTTTGAACGATTGGTACGGCTTGTAGTCAGTCTTTGTTGTTTCATCCTGGATGGTGGCTTTGATGCTCACTAATCCACAGCCAACCTCCTTCCACGACCACTTTGCTTATCTTGACATCAGTGACTTCAGTCTCCTCTTTCATTGGCTCATCAGATGCAGTGTACCACACCTCTTAAACCTCATGCCACCACTACATTTACATTAGCAGATGCAGAGGCCGAGAAGCCTGCATCACGATAGGCTCCACACACCCTGCACCTGGGCTCTTCTCCCCCATTTCTCAGGCAAAAGGTTCTGCAGCATCCCAGCTTGGACCACCAGACTAAAAAAAACATCTTTTTCACCAGATGCTGTGAGACTAGATGCTCCACAGTGCCAGGACTTGAATATACCCATAGATATGATATATGTATATACACTAATACTCGTTTTTGTCTATGCATTTATACTAGTCTGCTATTAATTTTTGTCAAAATACCTATTACTTTATTTAATTAGTTCATTTTGTTCTCGAATGATTTTCATGGTGTGAATGACAGTGATTGACTGGTGTTTGATCTTGTGGTCGGTTTGTTATACCAGATACCATATCTGATTACTGGCGTGTCAACCTGACTTTAATCCAATAACTGCTTGAGATGGATACTTTACAATTATTGTAACCTACTTCATCTTCTGAACTGAAAAGGTAAAGCAAATATAAGCAAATTATAAATGTATCCATGCAGTTATTGGTATACTCAATGTTATATAGGACAGAAGTTAATTTGTGTTGGCATAAAAGGAAAAATGGACCTCAAATGACACAGACACTGAAACGTTTTAGTACAGCACATTCATGCTAAACAAACTGTGACCTGACTAATGTAAGCACAGATGGAAGTTTCATACACAGCCAGTTTTGTGTCCCATCCCAAGGGTAAACATAGCATTTGTGGGGGGGGGGGGCTGAAAAAAAAATCTGCTATAAGCAGATGCTTCTCTTTAACGTTAAGTTACTTAAACAACTTCTAAGAACAAGTGAGTTTAATGGCCCTAATATCATTTTATTTTAGATTTTTATTTGAACAAAAGAGCAGAATCTTTTTATATAATTTGTTCTTTTGGATTTATTCCTAACTCTAATGGCCAAACCAATGATCACATAGAGACACTGCAGAGGACATAAGTTCATCCAAATGCATATGTTAAGCCAGAATGACCCAAAACGCTGTTCGCTGCGTCAACTGGCCTAAAGAAAGTACATTAAATTTAAATAAAAAATAAAAGAAACAACAAAAAAACCAAACAAAACCAAAACGGGTACTTTAGCACAGCACGATACAATTACCAATTCTCCCCAAAGATTTCTTACGTAACATTTATAAATATCCAAGGAATGGACTGAGGGATCATTTAAAGTCCTCCAGTTTCTAGGCCACAGAAAGCTCAAGCAAACCGGCTAAAGGTATCACGGTTTGAACCAGTCTCTGTGCACTGGAGGATTTAAATCTTATAATGCGTAACTAAAACAGGTTTTAAAAACTAGCCAAATCTACAAATGGAAGCAACATAAATGGTCACGTCCTTATTATGTTCACAACAATTGAGTTGTCTTTCTGCAGACAAAAAGGGCCGCTTTTTCTGATTCAGTACCTTGAATAATGCGCTAAATAGGATTTCTTTATCCACAATATAGTCTATTTCAGATTGCCTCCCTAACTATGTATAGGACCTTAGCTCACAATATCCTGCTGCAGTAAATCGAGACAAACACCTTCCACTTTTAGGTTGTGTAATAAACATACCATAGCAGAAAAACCACTGGCCTAAACAGCCGAAAATATAAGGGCAGAACCTGAATGAGATTCCAATACTTTTTTTTTGTTAGCATGAATGAAAGATCCATGATACATCTTGGCAGAAGATAAGGGTTAATCACAAGAAAATGTTAACTCCCTGCAATGTTATAGTGTCTAATGACTACTCAATAATTCAGACTACTAGAGGTGCTGCTGTACGTTTTAGTGCTGTACTGCGTACATTTTTGCAATGTCTATATGCGAAAAGCTGTCACTGACACTCCATGTACTTTAACGGGAGAGATTGGAAATCTGTCGAGAAAACTTTGTGGCATCTCGGTCAAAGCTTTTAATAAACCAATGAATTTGTCAGCATACAGTCATGCATTGCAGCGTGAGAGGAAACGGAAAGAGAAATTCCTGAAAGAGCTCACACAAAAAACAGGCAAAGAAGCTGGAATATTGCAAACGGCAAACTTATCGTGTGTGTGTGGTGTGTTTTTTTTTTGTTTTTTTTCCCAGTTTAGAGGCATATCTCCTTGCAGCATATGCTATGCAGCCATGCTGCAGACAAAGCAGCTGTCCACCACAACAGGTATCCTGCTCTGTTTCTCCCTCTTCAGCAGAGACAGACATGCTGCCACATACTGCTTAGTCTTCCTTCCGTCCTCTGTTTTTGCTCGGTGGTATGTGTTTATGAGAGATTGGAGCATTAAAATCCCCAGCAACAACATCCATGAGGAATATTTTACTGCTTAATTCATTGTTTGTGATGCATCATTTAGTGAGCCCCCTGCTATCTTAGCGAAGCATGAGCATACTGCAGGGAACACAGTTTAATGTGGAGAACACGAGGATCGTTCAGTAGTTGTGCAGAGCTTGGTAAAAGACAGGAAGCTATAGGTGGAGGGTAAAAGTAGAAAGTATTTAAAGAGAGTAACGTCTTTCAATTTGCAAGTACATGGGGGACCCATAGATGCAATGATGAATAAACAAAGGAAGCTGTTCTTAAACAAAGGAGTAAGCAGGCCGCGATCTTGTCCCACCGTGTCTGTCCACATACATCAATTTAAATTCATTCCCAGAGGTCTGTGTTGAGTGGCCATGGCTGATTACACATCAGTCCCTGACAGAAATGTATAAACCCAAAGATTTGTCTTGGCTAATTCATTGACTTCCATCCCATCACCATAAACTACATTTAAAATCATTTCAAATAGAGATTAGAAATGGTCCATTTTTCCAAAATGATTTTTTTATCTAAATGTACACAAAGCAAGTATTTCCACTGGGACACTGCATGAACACTGACTTGAAGATAAAGCAGTTTTCTTCATTTTATGGCTACCAAAATATTAGATAGATAGATAGATAGATAGATAGATAGATAGATAGATAGATAGATAGATAGATAGATAGATAGATAGATAGATAGATAGATAGATAGATAGATAGATAGATAGATAGATTTGTCTGTCTGCCTGTGTATCAATAATTAATTTGGAACTCTAATGCTCACTTTTCTCAGTGCATATCTTAACTTTCTTTAATGTTTCTTCAGCGGTTCATCGTCAGTCACAATCCAGACATAAACTGTATAAAGGAGAAAATAAATTGGAATTATTTAGCTTGGTACAAAACTATGTAAATGCAAATATTAGATTGTTCTAAACAAAGATATGAAGTTATCTATCCAGTTCTTGAATAGCATTTCAGTTATTGTCAGGAATTTAAAATAGGTCAAGCTCTTTTGTTTTCCTTTGTCAGCACAGTTTAGAAGAGCATTTAGAAAACCCCAAAACTCTCTTGCCCCATGGTTATATGGTTATAACTGCTGCTTAAAACATCGACTCAGTATGCCAAGTACACTAAATTAGCATGCCAGTGTGATTAATTCATGTTTTATATATTTATATATTTTTTGGCTTGCTGATCTGCACAGGGTATTAAAAAGTAAAGCTATAGAGTAAGAGCCTGCATTATATGCCAGTATTCCATAAGAGCTGCCTTTGCTTCTGTTCTATGACCTGACTCATGGATTGAACCAATTTGGCTGTGTTACCACACATCATAATTGGCAGATGTGTCTGTATTTCTAATGCGTCGAGTCATGGAAAGAAAAAGTTTCATCTGGGAACACCGAAGTTGACAGCAGTTGGCAGGAGGCTTCGGATTTGGACAGAATTCCGTTTTTTTTTTTTTTTTTTTTTTTTTTTTTTTTTTTTTTTCATGCACATATCTTTAGTACTCACAGTAAAGCATAACAACAATGACAAATCATCACCTAAATGGTCTAAACATAGATATTACCTATAAACGCAACATTACCGGGATTGATTGGAGAGTCTGATCATTTATTTAACAGTTTTTCTTCCCTGAGAAAACATGTTTTTGCCATATTGCTTCCTGGCCCTGGCCCCCTGCTAAAACAAAGTTAAATGGAGCGTGGGGAAAGGCCTGGCCGCTGCTAATGACTGATTTGCTTCCTTTCCTACTGCTTCTTTTTTCCAGCCATGGTCAACAACAAACAACTCATTAAGAAGGAAGAGGAAGATATTTAGAAATCAGTGAATCAATGATTAAACCCTTTCAGCACATCAGTCACACGTTTTGTTTGATCATTTGTGTAATGGAGAGAGAGAGTGTAATGTTCTGTCAGCAGAATTAGTTCACGGGACGAAGAACCAAGTCATTTATGTTAGAACCGTTCCATCACACACCTCTTTGTTATTAGAATAATAAAGCATATAAATTATGTTATAGACCAAAAAAACTGTTTTAAACATCCTCACATCATGTGAACATTGAACACAGTCTACACCTACCACTAATACCAGCGTTCATATGACACCAACGGTTTATCTCAACATGAAATTAAAACTGATGTGCTGAAATAAGTTTGTTTTAAATGTCTTAAAGAAATGATCTTTTTTGTGTGTTAGCTACCAGTGAGGAACAGTGGTAATTTAGTGAGCTAAATGTTAAGCTGTTTATCTGGTACAAGTACACCAGGTTTTGAGTTGTGTACTTAGTAAGTTTGTAGTTGGCGAGTACGGCTCAGGAGAACGTTCTTCAGAGGAAGAACCAGTAGTGTTCTTGATCACATGGCAGCTTGTTCAAAAAACTTTCAGTTTAATTGAAAATAAATTAAAGGTCTCACAATGGACTCTGGAAAAAGAGTTTTAACCATAACTTTATATGATGTGCTTTGTTAATGTGTTTTAGAACAGAACAGAGCTTTATTGTCATTGTACTTTCTACAACAACATTTTTAATACAAACCTTGCAGTGGCAATAAAAGGCATAAATACTTAAAAAAAAAACAACAAAAAAAAACACATAGAATAAAAAAAAAGTGCAAACAATAAACACAGAACCAGACATCCAGTATTTACTGTATCTACGTTTATGTACATCTTTTGTTTCTGGCTTTTCTATTTAACAAATAAAAATTCTACCATGAGAACAGCGTGAAACTGCATTCTGTTGTTACTGAGGAACGTTTTGTTTTCCTCCATCCTCCTCTGCCATTACTTCTGCTTGTTTATATGAAATGCTTTCTGGGACACTTTGCCCTCTCAAGTACGAGCCTCCACTGGACGTGTTCTTGATAAAATGGGCAGCGCAAGAACGCAGCCGTGGATTTCGACTATACTCAACTAGATGTGGACTTGGAACTGGAACAATAAGTCATCAGTGACTGATGAATTTCAGAAGTACAAACGAACACAGGTTTGGACAAAAATGCATATTGAGAAATTTCTAGGGAGCTGATAGCTACCTCCCGATAACATGCCCATTATTAGAAATGATCCACACAGACAGAGGCTGCTGAAAAAGTTCAGTATACATTAAAACGGTGGACTAACTGAGAAGACCCAGGATACGTGTGATACAAGAACAATGCTAATTGATGTACAGTATCCTAAAATTTTCAGGTAAAGCAATGTTTTTGGGTGAGTCAATAGAAATGATTTGCTCTAATCACCACAATTTCGGAAGGTCATTTTTCATACAATACTGGGGCTACACTAGAAGGCCAGACTCTACAGCATATACACACAAATATAGGAGCGAATAAGGTCATTTTTGCATGCATACTACAGTGTTGTCAATTCAATGAAGAGACAGCAGGACAGATGTCCCCGACTCCAGAAGAGGCTTTGTAATAACTCAGACCGAGCAGTTCATTCAGTCTCACTGATGAGTGTGTGACCATAAATTAATAGAACACATACATTATTCCTAATGTTAGACTCTTAAAAGTCACAGAGAAAACAGCATAGAATAAATAAAAGCCACCAGAAATCAGAACTTTATGAAGAAATCACAGTGGTCATAGTGCATTTATCAGGTTCTGGGAGCTTTGTGGTCAACTTCACTAATTTTAGTTAATAAATATTTTGTCTGTATTTATCTGCAGCTTGTGTCACTATTGATGCCATTAGTGACTGTGCAAAGAAGAGTCCCTTTCACATACAAAGTAAAAAAACAACAACAAAACTCTATCAAGATTTTGTGCACCTTGATCACAGCATGCAGAACAGTCAACAATGGCATGCGTTTGTGTAAGGCTATATGTCAAATTAGGAATACCTTTACAATTATTATTTTAAAAAGGTTTTAATTAAAAAAAATGCAAATAATGTGATTGTGCTAAAGGAATAATATACAAAGGTGACATCAAATGCTGAAACTGTGAAATCTTAATATTCTGAACACACTAACGTTCAGCTTTCAGGCAGATCCAAGTCTTGCCTAAATAAATAATTCAGATTTTTTGCAGAAAGTAATGTTTAGATATGACAAAGACGACATAAATTTCTTTAGCCCGTCCACGCCCACACGTGGAAACAATCACGAACAACCTTAAGCAAAAACAACGGGGGGTCGTTTCTGTATCTTTACACAACCACATGAGTCTTATGCCAGCAGGCATTGGGGGGAAAATGCAGGAAAATAACTTAGATTCTTTCCTAGGATCATCAAAGAGTTAACAGAAGTATATGCTAAACACATCTATACATGTAAACTATTCAAGTCTCAAGTCAGCCTGAGCAGCTTTCTCCCTATTGGTGGGAAAACCTAAAGCAAACTCACAAAAAACAAGGATGACACCAGAGATTCCCACTTGACGTTCTTGCTGTAGGGCAAATCCTTACCACTGAACCACCATACTGCCAATATAAAATACTTTGGATGAGATACACGGATACAGAATCCTAAACGTCTAAATATAACACAAGGAGAAAAGAAAAACAATAAAAAAGGCATGGCTCAAACAAGCAATCAATACCAATGCTGAATAATGTAGAGATGTGAAGTGCAACACGCAAGTTGATTAAAACAACACAAGACAAATGACCTGGAGAAAACAAGGGAAGGTATGGATGGCTTACACTGTGTTGCATTGTCCTCCAGACAATCCTCTGGGAGCAGCGAAGAAATAAGGAAGAAAGAGATTTAATTGGACATCAGACAAATACAAGGGCTGACTGGAGCAAAGGAATGTGTGTTAGTCAGTGGTGCGAGATGTTAAATTACAAATGGTGCAGTTGAAATATTTTTTACTCTCCAACCTATGAGATATTGCATCAGAAGATATTTAGTTCCCAGTGAATCGCAATAAAGCACAATGACATCACATTAAAATCTTCTGCTGTCAAAGCTGATCCACGTGAGGAGAATTAGTTCGAGGTTGTGCAACATAAGCAGTCATCACATTTAACACGACCAAATAAACTTGAAAAAACTATACAAACTCGTTTTTATACTCATGTCTGCCACAGATGTTTAATATTTCAGTACTGTACCTAACCTGAGTGTAACATATATTCAGACAAGAGACGCTACATAGAAAGAAAGTCTTGCTGTGAGTAACCTTGTTCAGTTTTCTGTGAAGAAATGTTTAAATCTTTGACAAGCAGTAGGCCTGAGTGCGTGTTATCATGAATTATTAAAAATAATGAAACTAGTGCAATCATTACTCAAAGGCACTTTTACCTATTTTTTTCTTTTAAAATTCATTTTTATGTCCGTGTTCTGAAGCAAAAAAATAAAATAACTAGACCAAGATGGATTTCTAAAGCATATCCAGTATGGAAAGATATGGATAACGTAGGAACAAATGTTTTAAAGGATCTGCTGTACTTCATACAATATTTGCAGTCCTTGATGCAGTTATTTCAAACAATTTAGTCTCAAAGTATATGCTTTTTTTTTAAATAAAGAGTACCATGGTATACTCTGCAGCTTTTAATTGCCTCTCTGCGTCTGCATATCTTCTAATCCTGTCAAACAATTTATGTAGAATAAAGTTATCACCTGCACCTTTTTACTCAAAAGGAAAATTATGCATTTAATAAATGAATTTGCTAGTTGAATAGGGGATTAGAGAAAGAAGCATTCAGAAAAATGATTGGCAGAGTTAGAGTATAAAAATACATGTCGTACTCATATCCTTTCGGTTTTCTTACATACTGTTATTACACAGAAACGTCATTTGGAAGGACATTCATTGTCGAACAACGTAATGCTTCTGTTAACCAAAAAAGGTGATTTAGCTTCGTTACAACACCATGCTGTTATAAGTTATGTAACTGTACATACAATTGTAAAGTTTTGGCAGTGAACCAGATTTTTTTTCTTTTTTTAGTATATGCTTAAAAACATATAATTGAGTAAAGTTACTAGTCAGGTGGGATTAGAAGACATTTGGACTACATTTGAAGCTCATATAATTTATTAAATGGAAGACAATACACAAAAGATCTTTACACTATGTTTCCAAAAAAATGCAAACTATCAATCGCTCAACTCAAAGTCAATCACTGACATCACCAATATCGTAAAAGACACAGTTTCAAGGCCTTGATCTCTAAGTCATTTTATTAGATTTTTGCCATGTAATAAGGTAATCCGTCATGAAACGGCTTCTGAAGTTGCTCCTGGAGCACTTTTTGATGACTTCCTTATTGAAGGCAGTGTTTTTGGTTAGAATTGTAAATGAACCCACTCCCACGTGAAGAAATCCCCCACATGAATTGCCACATTTTAATCAGCGCAAAAGGTGCATGAACAAGTAGAATATATATACCAGAAACTGGTCCAGTTTGCCAGAGTGAAATAGCAAAGTTTTGACAAAGGGTCAACTGTGTAAATATTAGATCTTTGAATCAATGTGATACACGAGGCAATGAAAGCTTCTGAAACTCATGAAATTCTCATAAGAACAGTGAAGAAAACAAGATTTGCAAGAAAAAGAAATTGTGACAAAAACTAACTGTACTGCTTTTATTTCCCAGCACTTAAATTTTCATTTATCTTAGTGTGTTAAAATGGCCTGTTTTTTTTTTAATTCATTTTAAGAAGAAGACATTTTTTATCAACAATTGTACTGTGAATGCAAACGTGTGTGTGTGTGAGAAACAGGGAGGCTTTCAGTAGCACGAGGGGGTGTGATAGACCCTTCAAAAGCCTGAACTGTTGTCCTTGGGTTTTTTGGGATTTTAAAGTTTGGCAGGAACGTGTTAAAACTGTTGTAAACACTTAAAAAAACAAAGATATTGATTCTAGGACAACAGAGAGAGAGCACATTATATTACCTGTTATTGGAGTTTCTTCTACTGTTCTGTAGCTATGCACAAGAGATGAGAGGAATATAGTGTATATTAAGGAACATGTGCACATCGGTTGTGTTGTGTTGCATATGGATTTTTTGCTCACACTGGCTGTGAGTGTAAGAAATGTTTTAAGTTGGAGCACAGCAGTGGTGAAAGTCATACAGCACCTGGGACCTATATGGACTTCATGAACTTGGCCCACTTTTTACATTTTTCTGGATGTTAGACGTACAACCGTGTTGAACCGACCTGAAGCACCATATTTGCCTCAGCCAATGATATTATGTTGCTTTTTCTGTCCTTTTTTTTTAGCAAGAGAGCAAAAACTTTCTGGTTAAAATTCACAAAACCTGGTGGAGCGGTCAAACATTGGAAAAAGGAGAACTGATCTAATTTTGGTATGGTTCCAGATGACAAAATAGGGCATTGGCCTTGGAAGAGTTTGTGCTCTAAAAGTAACGTTTTTGGTTTTTGAGATGCGCAGGTTGTTTTACACAAGTGATTCATCCTTAAAGTCTTCTGTATTTCAGAATCTTACTTTAATATTGAACATCACAGAGGTAATTTCAATCACTACCACAGTACTATTGTTTGTTTCCTAATGCTTTCATCTTGTCTTTGTACATACCAGTCTATCAAGGCTGGTTCCAGCTGCCGTGGTTGGTCTCTGTTCGGGGGTGTAAGGTCTGAAGCGAGCGCTGAACACGTCAGAGATTCCCCGTGCAGACCTGCCTAATCCTGAAGGCTTCGGTTGGCCACACTCTTGAAAAACCTAAAGCAAAGGAGTAGACAGTACAGACACCACAAAGAATGGATGAATGGCAGTCTCTATCTATCTATCTATCTATCTATCTATCTATCTATCTATCTATCTATCTATCTATCTATCTATCTATCTATCTATCTATCTATCTATCTATCTATCTATCTATCTATCTATCTATCTATCTATCTATCTATCTATCTATCTATCTATCTATCTATCTATCTATCTATCTATCTATCTATCTATCTATCTATCTATCTATCTATCTATCTATCTTTTATTTATATATATATATATATATATATATATAATGTGTATTTATATATGTTTATAATGTGTATATATAATGTTTATTTATATATGTTTATATATATATAAATATATATAATGTATGTATATATATATATATATATATGTATCTATATATATATATATATATATATATATATATATATAAATGTATAAAACATTGTGATAATATATTAAGACATCTTCTCATAAAAATGAGATGTGAACTTTTTCCACTCTGCATTACTGAATAAGTAGGCAGTTAACAAGCTGCATGGACTCTGTACTGAACCAGGAGTATTTCTTAGAGGAATAAATAACCATTTTTATCCCTCAACAGTTGTAGTGTGGCCGCAGCACAGCGCTATTCCCTTGAAAAAGCCTCAACCAATTTGCTCCAAGCTCCATTTGTGTTCTGTAATTTGGGACAGAAAACCACAGAGCCAAGAAGTCACTCTGTCCTCAAATATTCCTTTATGAGAAAATTAAAAACAAAACTTTGATATACTGTTGAGTTCTTGCAACAGAAAGCAATGGTTGCAGAATATCATAATTACATTTAAAATGAATAAATACGTGAGCATGTGTTGCTTTGGGATGCTGTATGAAATCAAAATCAACAAATCCCAAAATCATTACTGAAATATGAATGTTTAAGTGACCTGGACAAACACCCCATGATGTCACAGCTGGGTTTTCTAAAAAATTTTGAAGTTTGAAGATTCTTTTTTTGT
The DNA here is from genome assembly GCA_014839995.1 of Xenentodon cancila. Lineage (NCBI taxonomy): Eukaryota > Metazoa > Chordata > Actinopteri > Beloniformes > Belonidae > Xenentodon > Xenentodon cancila. The sequence continues at coordinate 12,200,170 of CM026197.1, forward strand.
CTTTCTGAAAGGTGCCACGTTGATAGGACCGAACACCGGGATCCGTGCTCGCTTGGTCACCCACAAATAATTGTACTATCAGAGAATACCGTATAATAGACAAAGATTTGATTTTGAAAATAGATTTTCAACTTGGCTCCTCACATAATCTTTATGGTGACTGTTGGGTCTCCCTAGACTTTTAGCGCCCAAACAACACCCCTGAACAGCACAGCTCATTAGCATTCCTCTCCGAGCCCTCGCTGGCCCCTGGCTTGGTATGTGATGGAGCACTCTAATGTGCTTCATGGCTGTCGTGACAAGAGGATGTCTTTTCTCTAATATTTATCGATTCTTCACCATAATTACATTTCTAGTATTCTGCACACCACACAGGCAGAGTGAATTTAAAGTGGTCCATGCAGCAGTGAAGAAGATGCAACACAATGAAGCCTGATGTAATGTACAAAACGTAATGCTTAAAATGTGAACGTGAGGAAAACTGTGTTTCCAGAGGAATCTGTCAACCAGGCACCAAATCATTTGGCAGAGTGATGCATCAAGGGCACGGACAATGGGTTAAGTTGCACATTGAAGCCCTTTCGCTATGGGAAAGGATGTGACATCTAATTCCCACCGGCCTCTGTAAAAGCTGCTTGGAGATAGGCTAGAACACATGAAATGATTAGAATAAAAACTTGAAGCAGAATAACCTACCCTTTGAAAAGATATGCTCGGAAAGACTATTCACCGTATGATAATGCTGTGATGGTGCTGCTAGTTATTTAAAATACTGCAAAGACTGATTAGCAAAAGGAACTCTTAAGAGGATTAAAATATTGTCTTTTACATGCTGAACAGTCTTACAGTCCCAATGTGTACATCTCCAGACTATTTAACTTTATTCCTAGATTTTGGAGAGGACAGCACAGAACACACACACACACACACACATACACACACACACACACACACACACACACACACACACACACACACACACACACACACACACACACATATGTATATATGTGTATATGTATATATATATATATATAAGATCATAGGTGTATAATATTGATTGTTTTTCACAGACTAGTGAGCCTCTGTCTATCTTTATTTTAGGGTTTCTGCCTCTCTAGGAGCTTTTCAGGAGCTGATTTGTTTCATGAAATAATCTCACTTTTAACACTTGTTATGTTTTCTATGTTTATTTGTAAATTAAAGTTTATGAGATTTGCAAACATCTGTCCATCCATTTTTTATAATCCTTATATATAGATAAACATCCGTGCACGCTCACACCTACAGGCAATTTAGAATTATCACTCAACCTAGCACGCATGTTTTTGGACTGTGGAGGGAAGCCAAAGTTCCCGAGGGAATCCACCCAAGCACGGGGAGAACATGCAAACTCCACACAGAAAGACTCCCACCGGGCCGGAAGTCAAACCAGGAACCTTCTCGCTGTGCTACCCACTTATCCACCATGCTGCCTGCAAGCAGCTGCATTCACATCATGAACAAATAAAGAGCTGCAATAAAAAAAAATATTATTTCAGACTGACTCATATAACCCAGTTATGCCCATTATACAATCAATTCAGAAAAAAAGAGAACGATTAAGTCAGAATTTTTCCACATTTTTCAATGCAAATATTCATGAGAAACAAACTGCAAGGTTTCTGGATACGGTACCTTTGCTGATACTTGCATGCTGTTGTCCTGCATGGTCATGATAGCCTCAGAGATCTTGATGTCAATTGGCTCGATAACAGCCTCAATGTTAAAGGGCCCCTGCAGTCTGTCAGCTACCAGCAACATGGCATCTAACATGGGACAGAGGACACATTTCCATTCAGAGACATTAGGTGATGTCCACGCCGCGCACACACACACACACACACACACACACACACACACACACACACACACACACACACACACACACACACACTGGCACAAATGTATACATTTTTTAAACTCAAGAAAAAAAATAGTGGGTGGGTGTACCAAGTAGGTATGACTTAAATCAATTACTTAATCAAGTTTAATTGCTGACAACCAACATCTGGAAACAACATCAGGACTTTGTGTTTCAGACCATGTTCTAAATAATGCAATGCATGCTGGGTAATAACAGGTACCCAAATGCACTGTAAATGCAGTTACACGTGCAAGTCATTTCTGCATGCAAACATCAGATATGTTGTTTTTAGAGACAGCATCGGGAAATAACCAGGTGTCACTTACTAAATAAGAAGTTGAAGAAATAACAAAGATGATGAGCCACAACCCACTTTATATCCAAACCAGATGAAATGTACAATGCAATTAACAGTGCATACAGCAAAAGGAAAATAAACCCATAAAAAAACAAAGAAGAAATGAAAAAGATCTTTACTGCGATCATTCGCGCAAAAAAAAAAAAAAAAGAAATCAACTGAGTCATCACCTAAGGCAATGGCTTTAGTACGTGGCCCATGAAGTTGTCCATGGATGTTTCTGTGTTCAGATGAAAAGAATAACAGAAGTATCGCAGAGCCCGTTTTAATGCGTCTCCAGTGATCAGATGTGAATCCATCTGGGAATGTGTTCAGAGCTTACATTAGCATCAGCCACTATTATTATTATTATAATTATTATTTTTTGCGCAGTCTGAACGCGTGTGTAGTCTCCTAGGTCTGGTTGTGTTCTCAATTTGGTTTTCTGTTGATATTTGGCATCCTGGGCTCCACTTCAGCAACACAGAGCTTCAACGCAGAGCACCCACCTTTCAACTGAAAGATCTGTGGTTTGATCTCGTGCCCTCACATGTCGAGCTGTCTTTAGTGAAGACAGCCCCACCTCCCACACATCCACATTCCCTTGGTATGCTCTTCTTTGTATGATGGTAAAGACAAAAGCTATGCGTATGAGTGCTTATATGAATAGGTGAAGGAGAAATATTGGAAAGTGCTCTTTAGAAATCAGATAAGGTTCTATGTATATGTGAGATATTTGCCAGTTACATAAATGCCAGTATTTTTATTTCAAGACTGCAACCCATCCAGAAAAAAAAAAACAACCAAAAAAAAACCAAAATAAACCCACAAAAACAATTACCTGTAGTGTAAGACTTAGAGGCTTCTAAACTAAAAAAAAACAACAAAAAAACTGAAGGTGCGTTAACTTTTTCTTTCCTAATTACAGTCTTTATGGTCCTTGATATCAAAGAGACTTTGTGAACTGACTTTTGTATATCTTCATCTCATAGAAAAAAATAACCGTCTAGACGTTTTTCTCTCTGATGAAACCGTTACTCATTGATTGTTTGTCCTATAGTCTCTACTGATGGTCCTTGGTGTCCTTGGCTAATCCTCCATACCCAGAAATGTTTGCAGCTTGGCCACAATGACTCCTTAATGAATCTTAAATAGAAATGATTTGAATCGAATGATATTTTCATCCTCTACGGGAAATTTAATTGCAGCAGTGGAAATAAAATAAACATGAGGTGAGAAACTGCCAGATAGTAGGCATTGTTAAAATCTTCAGAGTTCATCATGAATGCATTTGTGTTGTGTTTGTCGCCTGGCAACAATTGTGAAGTTGACATCACTTGCAGCATTGTCAGGGAAATCCAGAAGTCTCTTTGTAGACAGCATAAATGGAAACCCAGAGCCAGCAGCTCAACATGCAACTGCTGTCGGTGTGTCTGAAGTCTTTTTCCCCCCTGTATCATCTGAAATCCATGTAGAGAGATGAAGGAGAGCACAACATCCTCCTGCTGTGTCCTATCAGTGCTACAAGCTCATCCATCCTCCCAGCATTGCATTCTCCATTTTGATCGAGGTGGGGCAAAAAAAAAAAAGTCTAACATCGCCGTTTTTGTCCTGCTCTATAACCTTAACCTCACTTCTTCAACCTGTCTGGATTTAAAGGTCTTCTCTGATTATTAGCTGGTCTTTGGAGAGCTCAATCTGCTGCCTTCGCATATAAACATCTTTCCCGTTGTCATGGAAACTCATCATAACAAATGTTAAATGTGCTGGAATTAGCAGCTGAAGTAATCCAGGCACAACAGTATCCAAACCAACTTGGATGTTTTTAAAAATTATAATGTAAATGTGTTAAAGCTTAGGAAAAGAAAAAAAAATCTCATGCAAATACAACGAATGAAACAATTTGACAGAGCAACCATATAAATCAAATTTACTAAAAAAAAAAAAATCTAAAAAAAAAAGCTTTGTTTTTTTTTTTTTTTTTTTTTTTTTTTTAACAGAGCATCTTACTGGGTTAGATTAGCAGACCTCTGGCTGGAGGTCATGTCTGGAACCGCCCCGAGACCTATGTGGTCTTCAGCTGAGAAGAGTTTGGTTTTAACGCTTTTGGAATAAAAGCCACTGTGGAATTCACTGAGAGCTGAAGGTAAACTGGCAAATCTTCGGGTGCTCGTTCCATAAAAGGTTCAAAGCCCTAATTGATGTCCTCACCGGAGTTCTGACAACCTCATTTCCATATAGTATAATGGATATTTAATGGGATGTGAGTATGAGTCAGTCACATCAGCTGGTTTGAAGAAAGATTACATGTAAATGCTTCTTATAAACTTGTGATAAAGAAAATCTCACATACAAGAAGACTTTAAATAGTAATCATAAATTATGGACATTAGGTCGACCTGTACTAACGATAAATGGTAGATCAATCAGCCACCTGTCACAAGGACAGTGCAGTGTTACACTTGCATCTCATACAAGGGCTTCTTGTGTTTTTAAATACATGAAGCAATATTTAATAAAAATGCAGTAAATTAAAAAATATATTCAAACTGCAAGTCTGTTACATTTATGATAAAAAAAAGCTGTCATAGTTGATATAAACAGAGCCAACCACATAAAATCTGAGCCTCATAGATCATTAGTTTCCTTTTTTTTTAATTTTTTGACCGTTAATGCCAGTTTTTTAAGTAACGCATCCCATTCTGAAACAGTTTTGCGTGTCCCTGTATGTTTGTGTGATGATACAGTGCCAATAATCTGGCACAACAATCCATGGGAATTGGTTATTCCTAGGCTATTCCTCACACTCAAAGGAGGCAAATGACAAAACTGTACACCAGATTGTGATGGCTTTTAGCAAGTGTCAGTACGAGAATATTTATCATCACAATACATCCTCATAATCTCTAATGTGTGAAGAAAATGCATATTAACTATGACGTTTACTCATCTTGCAGCCAATTCTAGACATATAAACAACCTTTTTTTTTTAAAAGTCCTCAAAAACATTGAGTTTCAGTGAGGATTTAGACTGCATCGTAGCACAGAAACACAACTGGAGAACACTGCCAATATCTGCTACATGCCATTACTGTTAACTTTGTGTTTCTCTTTCTTGTCTAACGTCTTTTTGTTTGTTGAAATCTCTTTGCTGTACTCTACTCCGTGCAGATAACTGACCATCTTCTGGATGTTTCTTCCTGTTAGAAGGAGTTGCATGCTCTTGCATGCTCAGGGTGTGGGTGTTTTTGTTGTTGTCTTTTTAAACAGTATTATACAAATATCAGTTGTATTTGATAGATATTAATTGGACTTTAAATTGAATATAACAAATTGTATTTAACTGGAATACAATTGGATGACAATTAGATTTCTGGGAGCGACCACTATTAAATACTGCCAATATAGTTTATTATAGTATCATGAGATGATGCGTGTGTTGTTGCTTTGGTTATGTGGTAGAACAGAGAGACGAGGGGAGATACAGATACAAATTATCCTGCAGTAGTTATAAGTGCTCAAATGTTTTAGTTGAGGCACTATTTTATTTTTTATTTTTTGCCTGTGTGAAACACTTTTAATCCAACATGACATTTATGGTTAAATCTGGGAATCTTTAGAGTTAGAAGTGTGTAATAGCAAAGAGGTTACTGTGATTTTCCTGCAACAACCTGGGTGGAAATAATCTTGATGCATTGCACCAGCTGATGTGTCACTTTGCTCTGTGAACCTTCATTTCAAATAAAGCCCTGGGGCCAGATGCATAAAGCTCCATGGTGATTTCATGTGTAAAAATGTGCAAATGTGCAAAGGAAGAGATGCCTACACACAGTCTTTGCACCACTATATTATTATAAACATTACATATTATCGAGCTTGTGTATGTATAACAAACTATCATCTTAAGCCAGAAAACCAGAATGGTCTTTAAACTCTCCTTCTGTTCTTAAATTTGCATAATGCTTTCCAACACTGGCATCCTGGTGCAACAGCGTTGCGCATAGCTGCAGTTAATTATAGATCCCACAATCATTAATTCATTCATCCATTTTCTATACCCACATCTTCCTGTTCAGGGTCACAGGGGAGCTGGAGTCTTTCCCAGCTGTTTAACAGAGAGAGGCAGGGTACACCCGGGACAGGTTGCTGGTCCAAAAAACATAAACCACCCTGCAAGACAAGGTAAGTGGATCTGTGTCTCCCATTTCAGACAAAAGAGCAACACGAAGTGTTCTGCAAAGGCATTAAGATAAAAAAGAAAGAAAAAAATAAATATTCAAATTAATAAAACGGCATTAAAAAGTCTGATTTAAAAATAAGAATACACACATATGCCCACAGAGTTTAGTGCTCAAAGGTTTTTTAGAGTATATGCTGTTCAATACCATAATTAAAAACGGTTTTCCTGCTCTAGAGCGTCACCAGAAATCCAGGTTTACTGTCTTCACAACCTCACGCTCAGTGCCTCGGAAAATAGAATGACTAATTAACCTAACATTTAGGTTTTTGACTGTGAGAGGTTCCCAAAGAAAACCCACTCACAATTGAGTATATCACAAATAATGAAAAGAAACAAATTTAAAAAAGGGAAATTAATTTAAATTGTGGTGGCTCATGGGGTTGGCACCATCGCCTCAGAGCAAAGAGGTTCCTGGTTCGACTTTGGGGCGTTCCGTTGCTTGCCAGTCTTTCTGCGTGGAGTTTACATGTTCTCCCTATGCTTGCGTGGGTTTTCTCCAGATACTCCGGCCTCCTCCCACATTTTAAAAACATGATTGTTAGGTTGATTGATGATTCTAATTTCTAAATTGCTTGTAAGTGTGAGTGTGTGTGGTTGAATGTCTCTATATATGTGGCCCCGCAATGCACTGGCGACCTGTCCAGGCTGTGTCCCTGCCCCACGCCAGTAAAGAGCTGGGATGGGCTCCAGAAGAGATGCCCGTGAGCCTGTATAGGATTAAGCGGATATAGAAAAAGGATGGATGTTAAATACTGCTGAAAACCATTTCCATGTCTGTGTTTTGAGGTTTAAAGTGCTCCAAGAGAAAAAAGGCTGTTGGCGGTGCACACATTCTCACCGCGAACACAAGTTTGTGTGTAGAAAAAGCTGACTCTATGGTCTCCGTGTAAACATAATTACACTTGGCACTATATACATATATATACACTTGGCCTCTGAAAATTTGATTTTACCCTAAAAAAAAAGCAGAGACCGACTGTGAGAGTTTATTTACAAGGATTTACATAATAATTTTATTTTCACATTGTTATGTTTTCATCTAAAGACCCTGAAGTCGGAGCATAACAGTTGACTTTATTTTTTTTCCAGATTACATTCAAAGAAAAAAAAAAAACTGTCCATTGACAGCAGGTTTTGTGACCATCACCACTACCTTTTCTTGATGCCTTTAAAACAATGTTTTACAGGCATTACATTCGCATCAATGTTTTTGTGGGCTCCAGCCCACATTAATCAACTTTGACTTTAATGACTTGAATGCACGACTGCTTCTATTTCAATTTCAAATTTCTCTTTCACTGTATCTAGATTGAGTTATCAGCCACAATATCTATTATTCAGCTTAATAAACAGCTTTTTACATACATATTTGCTACTGCCTTTCATTATGTCTTATCTTTTTACAGAATTCAGCAGCATGTATTTAAATTAATCTTTTTTTTTACATTTATTTATTAACAAATTAAACAGTGTTGTGCAGCCCTACTTATCCGTCTTGAATAATAATTGACTGACACATTTGGATGAGATGGCATACTTTTTCACTCCTGGATGCTTGGTGCCAACTTTCATTTATTTATTTTTTGCTTCAGGCCACATGGTTGGTTATTCTCTAATAAAAAAGTCAGATTACGTTTCTCCAGTGGGGATATGGAGCAGATCACACGACCTCCCACTGTGTCACTTGAAGCAAACATCAATCATTTATCTCTTAATTTGTGACAAATTAACAAATTAAATGAGCTTGCAGGGAAAGAAAAGAGGAAGAGTTAAAATTATCTGCAACATTTGTGGGCCCCGGATAGCTCAGTGGGTTGAGCGGGCGCACCATATGCAGAGGCTATTGGCCTCACGTAATTCAAACTTACGCCATGTAAGTTTGAATTTCAGCCTATTGCCCCTTACTGCGTGCCATCCCCCTGTCTTTACCCATTAACTGTCTAACCACTTTAAAAATAAAGGCCACCAGAGCCACAAAAAAATAAATAAATCTATGCAAAATTTGTAATTTCATGACATTTTTAGTAACTCATAAAGACATTAGAAGTTTCTCATTTGATTGGGTGAGCAAATTATTTATTTATATATTTTTTTCTTTTGGTCACATCACAGGCAGTCTAACTTGGATGTGGTAAAATGTGCAGAGATCAATAAATATGACAACAATGCGCTCAGTTTCTGCTAAAAACCAGTCTATTCATCCTGTACAATGAAGTAACTTCTAACATACTAACTGCCTCTTGACACAACAAATGTCAAAAACATTTTAAAACTCTAAGGAACACCAACGATGACAAACTGTCTATGTGCTTCTTGTCACATAATTTATATCTTTATATATGAATGTGAAACATTACTGGTTTTCATGATCTAGTTTTGGATGGATGCAGAGTTGTTAATAGTGACTTCTCTTCCTAGTACACTGACCCGGCCTCGCTCTCAGATTACATAGGTGTAAAATATCCGACTGGTTCACACCACAGAAGCCAGACTGGCCCAAGTGACAGGAAAAAGACAGAGACACACACACACACACACACACACACGGCTACACACACACGCCTACACACACACACACACACACACACACACACACACACGCACACACACACAAATAAATCTTCTTAGGCTGTGTATTACCGCTATAAAGTCAGGGGATAGATGAGAGTGTCAAATAAAATGAACAGAAATGGCTCAGTAAGCTATAAGGGTTTTCACATTCATCGTGTGTGACCTGGTCTTTAAGATTAAAAGGCATATCACTGCCTTAAATATGAATTAGACATCATCCTCTGCTTCATTATTTTCTCTAGCGATGCTGACCTATCTTTTTTTTTTCTTTGCAAGTTGAATATTTCACTTTTAAATAAAATAATAATTCTCTTTCGTGTTAATTTTCACTCAGTTTAGATGAGTCCAGGGAATTTGCCTCTGTAATATGCTGCATTTCCTTTACAGTGTATATATATATATATATATATATATATATATATATATATATATATATATATATCAGTCAACTGAGGGACAAATCTGTTGTGTTAAAAATAATCACCATAATGCCAAAAGAAAATTGCTAACCGGTGCCAGTAAATATAATTCTACCCAATTGCTCTGAACTGCATTGATTAAAAAGATAAGAATAGCTTTTTCTCTCAGTAAAGTAGAGGAAATGTCAACATGTGCAATCAACAACAGTTGGTAATATGCCTTTCAATAATTCATATTTGGCTATCAAAGTCATATTTTGTCACATGTGTAAAAAAGGTTTGTTTCTATAATGAATTTAACAAAGCAAGAAATAGATTGTTACCTCCACACCTTTGCAGGTAAAGAGTGTTCTTTAAAAGTGTCTATAATGTTCCACCAGCATTAAAACTATATTCGTATTAAAGTTGGCAGGGGGGTATACCAACTGCCACTTAGCTGTGATTCTGAATACGGGATGAGATGGATGACGCATGTGTGGATTTTATGCAGACGGTGATGTGTATTTTTTCTAAATTTAGGGAGACGAGTTGAAAATGAGGATGATTCAGTGAAGTCAGTGTTGCATGCTTCTTTCTAGTTTCTAGTGAGAAGATCCCCCACTCATCTTAGATTACCTCTAGTCAATTAAAAGTTGCATAGCTTCGATCACTTAGTCCATGCTAATTTAATTTTGTAAGTAAATATGTTAATGCCAACACATAGTTTGGACCAGGTGAAAAGAAATTGTTAATCTCGGCTTTACGAAGAACAGTAACGACTTTAATGAACACATACTGGATAATATCCGTTATGATTTAGAGCAAATTTTTTTTACACTTTCACATAGAATTCAGAACAAGAAAAAAACACATCTGAAAACATAAAAACAATAGCATGCTACTTCACTACTGCAACATACAGGTGTATTAACGCCCAAAGGACGTTCATGTGCTCAACAAGCACTCTCCACTTTTTCCATTTGGACTAGTTCCTCCAGAGTCATGTCACAAAAGAGGTTCACCGCATGCTACAAGCAAAGGGAGAAGTAAAAACAACAACAACGAAACTACAGAAGACGTTTTAAGAGTTGTAGACTCAAAAACTATTAAAGAAATAAACATTTACAAAAAATCCAGCAGTTCTAAGGCCCTTTTTTCTTCGTTCTGGTCTTTTATGTAAGCGTAACCAAGCGACAGACTCGACTGCAAGGCAGAGGACCAACATCATTTACTAGTTTTCATGCAATTCCACAATACTTAACACGTTTACATATATATTATATTTCACTTCTAGTGCTGGTCCCAAGCCCTCATAGAAGGAATGGTGTCAACACAAAACAACCTTTGCCAAATTAACAGAATGATCCACTGTACGACGACTCCTACAATAAAAAGGAAAATTGGTTTTGTCATGGTTATCAAGAAACCCGTGGATCAAAGGCACCCAGCTTTGAGATAAAACCCTATTTTCACCCTCGACTTGAACACTTTTGAGTTAAATGTGCACAGCACACATGTTACTGGGATTTGTACATGCACGAAAAGCTGAAGCCTCCTTTTTCCCTTTTGAAATTCCTCAAGTAGATCAGTCTGAACAATTGCTGTGAGGGCAAACTACGGCACTGCTCCTGATCGCATAACTAAAATGACCAGCGAACAGTAGCTCTATCAGAAGAAAATAATCAAAAATAGCAAAGAAGTAGACAACAAACTGTGTGCAGAGACACAGACAGTTTTTTGAATACTTTCTTGCTACTTTGACAAACAGAGAGAGAGGGAGAGAGAAATAAGCTGTTTTTGCACAGTGAGCATGTCACCTAAAAATAACAGCATAGTTCTTTGATGTGTAGTCTACTTCACTGTCACTTTTCATTTCTTTTCTTGTGTTAATCATAAGCATATAAGTGCCCAACAGCATCTTCCAAGATTGCATAAGTGAGCCTACAAAATACAAGCACTTGTATGTTTGTTTGATAAATTGTTTTTAAATCCAGGTGCTCCAGAGGGTGACTACCCCCACAATAAACGAGGAACAACAAAGCATGCAGATGACTTTAACACTCCCGTACCCTACCAGTGCCCTACAAAAAATAACAGGGATAAAGCCATGGATTAATTTTTTTTCCCAACAGACCACAGAGCTCACTGACCTTTCTTTGAAGGGCTCAGTGAATAAAAACACACTGGCATGCAATAAGAGATTACAAACACATGATGTCTCTGCAATAGTAATGAACAGAAGGTGACATATTTTTGGAAAGATATCAAACTGCATGTTAATCTTTCATACAATTTATCACCTAAACAAAAACAAAATAGACAAAATAGCACAAGATATACCTACATAACCTGGATGCAACAGCATTAAGACAGTTACAAGAAAGACATTTTAGATGATGATAAAAAGTCATAAAGATAGTTGTGATTTTTTTTTTTTTTTTTTACCTTTTGATATTGCATAGGCTTTTTTATGACTTACTTACATTTTACAAATATGGTTGCAAATTGCCTCCTCAAAGACACTTTGAAATTGGTTCAAACCTGTTTGTGCACATGTCATAGTGTAGCATTTTTAACGAGAATATGTAAGCACAGTGTTTCCTAAACCGGGTCCTGGGTGAACACTGCCCTGCATGTTTTAGATGTTGCTCCGCTCTAACACGCCGGACTCAAATTAGAGGGCTTTTGACAGACTTGTGTGGATCTTTGACAAGCTGACGGTGATCCAATCAGGTGTGTTTGAGCAGGGAAATCTCTAAAGAAACGCAGGGCAGTGTGCCCAGAGGAAGAGGGTTGGGAAGAACTGTTTTAGGATATAACAGAATCCCCCAACTGGTTAAAACTTAACCAAAGCAGTGGGGTTGTGGGATCGCATTGAACGAGCGCCAGCGAAAATCTCATGTGATTAGGAATGTTTTTGAAAACTGCTAACTAACACTTATGATCAGCTCAAATAACAGTTAAAACATACATTACATAATAATTGCGACAAGCCAAGTCAATAACCAATTATTTTGACATAGAAGTAACATTCTTCACATTCTCATGTCTCTTTAAAAGACATGCAAAGTAAAACACATTTCTGCTAATAAAGCCCCCGAAACTCAAACTTTCACTCCAACTTAAACAATCCTGTCTTTCACTGCCAAAACCATCGTGCTAAAAGATGCAAGAGTACATTTCCAGTAACAATATCTCCAGTGTACAGCTGCAAGAGGTGAATCCATTGCAGGAGTCTTACAACCCTGCCAACTTATCTGTCTTTAGGGAGTCTCTACAACCATTTTCTCAAACCCTTACAACTGGAGTGGAGCTACAGCCCTGACAAAGAATTCTTTATGGGAGTTTTTTTGGGTTTTTTTTTTCAGCTCTACTGGCTTTCAGTTATACATGTCTGAATCACTTAAGCTTTTCTGAAGGCTTAAATGTCTGTTGTTCTACAGTACATGAAGTGTGGTATCTTTTTACACTAAAGTTTTTATCTGTTGCTCTATCTGTCAGGGGAGGTAGATTATATCAACAGTGTTTACTAAGCAGTTTGTTTACTAAGTGCACTGTGACAAAGGCATACTGGAAGATATTCGGAGCAAGCGGTCTGTCATACAGTTGTCTATTATTGCGCATCATTACTTTGAACCCCATAAACGTTACAACAGTCAATGCATTCAGATTAATTCAAACTCTACACTTTTTTAAACAAACACACCACATTACAGGGTATTTGGATCACAAAAAAGATTTCGTATATGGCAAATTTGGCAACACAGAGAAATGAGACGGCATGTTAGGCTCATTCTCATCTTTACATTTTTTTAGACCGTAGTGGTCTTTATCAATTTAAAGATGAGTTTTTCTTTACTCAGTTGTTTGTGCCGTGTATGTTATTTTATGCTGTGTCTGCTTTCATAGCATAAATGACCTCCTTGTCACTTGCCACCAATAATAAGGCTTTAATGGATTCCAACATTATTGAGGTAACAAATATGTATTGGCAAAGTTAATGTATGGAGCAGTTATGGGGTGCATTGTGATGCACGACTGGTTAAACACGTGTGTTACAAACATGTTCGTGTCAAGTGAACGCCGTACGGTTATGCCAGCTATGACCTCCAGCTTCTTCCCGTCTCTATCCTTATGTTGAGGTGAGGAAAACTGGCTGTGGCTTCATTTTTACTGCACTTACCTATATTTATGTAGCAAAAAGAAAAAAAAAGTGCAATTCACAACTTGTCAAACAATTCTGTTACAACTCAGTGTGAGTAGGCAAAAGCTTAAAATGACATGGAAATGTTTAACTGAGCAAAACTGTATGCTCACTAATGCATAATTATTTATCTTAAAAAAAAGAGACAGATAAAGGCTAGGGAGTTTAATGTGGTCATAAGGTGTCAGTGAAATGGTTTAAACGGCCAAAAGATGTTTTGTCTCAGAAACTGGATGGGTAGAGGGATGCATGGATGGAAGGATTACTGTATGTTATACTTGAAGACTTTTAATCCACTGTAAATCTATTCATTGACAATGTGGGAATGCTGAATGTAAGTTGTTTTTTTTTTATGCTGTTTTTAGTTATCATGGTATATATATTTTTTCATGACCAATACAGTTCTCAAAGACTACACAATATACCAGAGCTGAATTAGTCTTGCAGGATACGTCCATCATTCACAGAGAGCATGGACAGTGTTCATCTTCTTTAATCTCAATGGTGCCACTTCACGACAGCATGGAGGCTCAGTGGTCAGCACAGTCGCCTCACAGCAAGAAGGTTCCTGCTTCGACTCCCGGCAGGAGTCTTTCTGTGTGGAGTTTGCATGTACTCATTGTGCTTGTGTGGGTTCCAGCTTCCTCCCACAGTTTAAAAATGTATATTAAGTTGACAATTCCATAATTGTATTAGGTGTGTGGGCAAGTGTGCGTGGTTGCTTGTCTTTATATGTGGCCCTGTGATAGACTGGCGACCTGTCCAGGGTGAACCCTGCAACGAGCAGGAGTAGGCTCCAGGTGTGGGGAGCTCTGGTAACATATGATCTCATCTAAGTAAGTACAAAGGGATGAACAAATAAAGTCAATGAGGATCACTTACACTGCGGTGTCGAAAGGTTTCAACAGAAAATAACACAAGTCTGCATCTTAATTAGGCAAAATAATGTGTTTTCAGTCACAGCACGGTGCATATCTTACACACTTCATCATATATTTATGAAGTAAAATATAACTTTTAACAGTAAAGGATGAGTAAAAAGTTGTTTTGAGTGTAACTGTATGGTGATTGGCGACGTTGCGGCCCATTAACATGCTCTCTTGAAAGCATTCATACACAACATAAATCACGGAAAGAGAAAAAAAAAATCTCCCTGCAATTGGTTTTTAAAGGTAATTTCTGTCTCGAGGTTCTAATATACAGTAATTAATTTACTTTTGGATGACGGAGAGCTGAATGAATAAGGATGTTCAACTGAAGAAAAGTAGCACACAGCTCATTAAGAAGAAATTAACCTGTTTCTTTTCTTTTATGAGGTGTTAATTTATGTTACCCTAAATTAGCATAGGCCTGGACCTTCACACCCAGAAAGAGCGTAAAATAGATAACAGTGGATGCTTTACTCGTGAAAAAGGGCTTTTAAAAACATACATTATCATCCCACAAATTGATAATTTGCTTATGCTTCCTGTTTGGCTGTTGGTTCTGCAGAAGACTAACTGAAGTTGCTTGATGAACTCTTTACATGCTGAGCATTCCTCTTACAAGGCTACAAGCTCGTGTGTACTGCCTAATGAGGACGAATCTAAAGCTCAATGCACCCACTGTGCCTAGTTAGTTTGCAAAGATTGGAAAATGACTATTTAGGAAAATAACTTTGGCCATTAATTTTGGCCACCTGTAGCTAAAACTGTGATGCCACACTGGTGATATCTTCCTGTCAAAAGCCGTGTTGATCATGGTGTAAGGCTGAAAAAAACTCTCTCTCTCTCTCTCTCTCTCTCTCTCTCTCTCTCTCTCTCTCTCTCTCCTCTCTCTCTCTCTCTCTCCTCTCTCTCTCTCTCTCTCTCCTCGTCTCTTCTCTCTCTCTCTCTGTCTCTCTCTCTCTCTCTCTCTCTCTCTCGTCTCATCTCTCTCGTCTCTCTCCTCTCTCTCTCTCTTTCTGAGGGCATTATAACAAGGTGCTGACAAGAAAAATGATAATGATGTGTCTGTCATGATGTAGAACTGGGTAAATTTGTCATGAATGCAGGTGACTGATGATCTGGTATCAACCAACGACCAGAAAAAAGAATTTGTTCCCTAAATATTTAAACGCATGCTCTAACACATACAGTTGCACAAAGAGCCAGCGAGGCTTGAGTCACTAAGCTCCGGTTCCAGTAGGTTAGTCTTGTGCTTCATCCTCATTGACGATGTGTCTTTTCTCCGCCTGGAAGGCATGATGTCTCACAGTAACCTTTAAACGGGATAAACTACTGTACTGTGACTGTAACTTTGAATGAACAGCAAAGATATGTAAGTAAGCCACATCAAAGGTCATAATTGCAAGATTATACAGATTTCAGCAAAAAAGCTCAACATTGGCAACGGTTGCAATGCTGAAGTTGGTAGAAAAAAAAGAATAATTAACAAATTATTATTCTATATTTCTTTTCTTAGAAACTCAAGACATTGACTTTAATGTAATAAAATTCGTAATTTTCTTGGTGTTATAATGTGCCTAGTGAATACATTTTTACAAACCTGGTCTAAAATATATTTGATACTTTATAGAGGCTTTAGATAAATTCTGCTTATATAATTGTTGGTAATCAAGTGCAAATGGATGCCACCAAATGTGCCCTTTGCCCACTTTTTTTTTTTTTTTTAAGTAGTATTAACATTCTGTGGCAAAGATAATGAGAAGTCTTAAATTCCTTAATTTATTTTCAAACAAATCAGGAGAAAAAACAATTTTAGAGGGAGAAAGATAATTTGTTGTCAGTGTTTGGGGAATGTTAATAAAATGTATGTGAGTACAAATACATTAAGTGCAAGAATTAAAATATCTATCAATTTTCATCCGCTTATCCGGAACCCCGTCGTGGGGGCAGCAGTCTGAGCAGAGACGCCCGGACCTCCCTCACCAGACACTTTCTCCGGCTCTTCTGGGGGGATTCCGCGGCGTTCCCAGGCCAGCCAAGAGATATATTCTCTACGTGGTGTCCTCCTGGTGGGACATGCCTGGAACACGCCACTAGGGAGGCGTCCAGGGGGCATCCAATACAGATGCCCAAGCTACCTCAGCTGACTCCTCTCGATGTGAAGGAGCAGCGGCTCCGCTCGGAGCTCTTCCCGAGTCACTGAGCTTCTCACCCTATCGCTAAGGAAGTTAAAACATAAAGGACAAAATCTGAGAATATATACAGAAGCCTTAAGTTTAGTACAGTGTTGTCAGTGTGTTTCATATTTAAATTGTGTTTATGACAATAGCTGAAGCATTGTTACTGCATAATACATTTCAATACTGTTAAGTATTTCTTTAACTCCATGTCAAAGAGATTGGATTTGATGGGAATTACATAATAAACCATATAACTATGTCTCTGTGCTCTGTGATGGACTGACATGTCCAGGGTCTCCCCCACCTTTTGTCTGTCAAAGGCTGGGATAAGACTCCACCAGACCCCCAGGACCCTGGAAAGGATTGAAGTAGGAATAGATAACGGATGGATAGACTATATATAAAAGGCTTTCAAACCATATTTCTCACACTTGCCTTTTGGATGACTGAGCTTTAAATGTGCCTAGGACTCAATAAGCTCACCTGCACAACCTTCCACCTCTTCTTTCTGAGACACTTACCTCATTTGACAAAAGCTGCCACTGCCAATCATAATCTGGCAGTTTTACACAGAAAGTAAAGTAAAATGTTAATGAGCCAGCTTGTTACATTTAGTTTGTTTCGGGTGGGGGGCTTTTTTCCCATTATTTTCACAGTGATTTCACCTCACATTTCTATTTAGTAAAGAGCATAGATATAAGACTTGTACTCATAATGTTAATGATTTCATATTCAGTCACGCTGAAAACCCAGCATGTATTTGAGCAGCACTCTTGGACCATTAACTGCATATGTTTAGCTTTCAGTCCTATATGCAAACATCTGCATTTAAAATACATAATGCATTATAACCTTGTGGCAGTTCCCAGCCTGTTAAAGTTTTGTACTAAGGTATTAGTCAGTTACCTTGGAAGGAGGATTCAGAAATTCAAATTAAAAACATATTTTATTGATTCTCAACTGCACATTGAATAACAATGGATTCTTGCAAGATTTCTGAGATATCAATTGTGTCAGAATATTTTCAGTGGCCACACAGATCTCCTTCATTTCAAAAATTACCAGAGCAACCTATCTGTCATACTTTTATGAACATAAAATGGCATAAGCATGGCATGTATCTGAGTTTGACCCACCAGATTTAAAGTATGGTGTTGCATTTCTCTTTTTTACTTTTCTTTTTGAGTATGAGATTGGACTTCTTGAGGTAATGCTTGCTTGAATATGGTTTTGCTCTTTTATGCACTTTTTTCTTGATTTAAAACAAAAATTATTTAAACTTTTCCCCTTTTTTTGTATGCAAATAAATGCCTAGCCAAAAAAAAACAAAACAAAACAAAAACCATCAAGAAGGTGGTAAGTAGTGCAGATAACATGTAAGTGAATTTGCTCAGGGCACCTCAGTCTGTCCTGCTAGTGTTTAGTGTCACAGTAAAGACAACCGCAATCAACTTGTTTACTCAGCTAGGAGGCTGAAAATAAAATGGCTACCTTGGACAAAACTCATTCTTCAGCTATCAAATCAAATGTGTGTCCTGTTGAGTTTAATTGTCAAGCTAAGAATGCTGGAAGAAATTAAGAAAATGTGCTACTAAGGTGCATGGATGGAAATAATTGTTTGTTGTGTGCCAGTGGTGTTTATATTTTATTTGGAAACAATACAGAGGTTCACAATTTAAAAAAAAAAAAGTTTTTCATTGATATTTTTTATTAATGTCAGATTATCTACTATAAGGTTGATTAATTAGTTGGAGGGGCCCCATTGTGAATTTTGCCCAGGACCCCGAGAGACTCTAGAATCGCCTCTGAGCATAATGGACAGATATTTGATGGTGCTTGTTTGAGGGGGAATTGTTCATGTTTTTAAACACATTTTGCCCATAAAAGCATTTCTTGAAAAATGTGTTGATAGCAATGTTAAATATAATTACAGAGTTTAAAAAA
Source organism: Xenentodon cancila (assembly GCA_014839995.1). Lineage (NCBI taxonomy): Eukaryota > Metazoa > Chordata > Actinopteri > Beloniformes > Belonidae > Xenentodon > Xenentodon cancila. The sequence goes on from CM026197.1 coordinate 12,218,876, forward strand.
AAAAAAGAAAATTATGAAACCTGTTACACTGAACATAATTACACTGACAGCGAAGAATTCTGTTACACAAGTAAAAACAGTTACACTTGAAAATATTACACTGTAAATGTGGTGTTTTGTTATTTAAAAAAAGGTTGTAGTTTGTTTAATTGCAACCTGTAATTTATTGCATTTTACTCTTATTTGTTCAATTGTTCAAAAAAGGTTGGTGAGGTGTAAAATGAAATATGTCTGTGCCTGGTTGGAGGGTGTGTGTGTGTGTGTGTGTGTGTGTGTGTGTGTGTGTGTGTGTGTGTGTGTGTGTGTGTGTGTGAGTGTGTGTGTACCTTACAGTAATTGAGACAACCATGAAGTTCTCTTTGTATTAAAGTAATGTCAGGTCTAATTTAAGTTGACAGCTATATGTTGACAATTATCCAGAGTAAACCATCACAACTGCAATAGAATGTCTGAAAAAGAAGAGAATTAAGGTCTTTTCAATGACCCAAGCCCACCCATTAACTTGAATAAAAGCTGAGACTAGACCTTAAGAAAGCTGAGCATAAATAATGCCTCTAAACTCCAATAAACTGAAGCAGCCTTGTAAAGTAGGCCAACATTCTCCACAATGATGTTTGAGACTGAAAACATCATAAAAACAACTATTTTAAGTTATTGATGTAAAAGGAAGGTGATTTATCTTTGGATGTTGCTTAACTAGTTTTTCAAATACTGCCTCTGCATCTAATTTTAAGATATATAAGGTCAGTCATGTTTGGTATTGTTTACGTATAACCTAATTTAAAAGAGGACATATCTTATTTTTCACATGACTGCAAAATATATTATTTACACAGAAACAAATTGCTCCTAATACATAAATAGTGGAAAAAAATGCTCAGATGTACATAGAAGCTGGTAAATACATTTCTTTGCCATGGATGAATTCCTTCTTAAGTGTTGTCATAGCAACCAGTAAAACATTTTCTTATCATTTAGTTGCTTCTTTATTTCACTCTCTTGGTGGCTCTGAGACATTTAAGTAAAATAAATTTACTTTGGTTGTACAATAGGTTATTTCTGTGAGCCTGAACAGCAATAAGCAGGTATAAATAATTGTTAGATGGATGGTACAGCATATTAGTGCTTTGTGTCCACTCACAGATTGATAAAATTACTGCTGAAAACCTTTTTTTTTTTTATTCTTTTTCCACAGATTTTGCCTAGTTTGATTGTGGATTGTCTCTTATTTTGTTAGTGGAGTTAAATGAACAAAGATGCGGATATTTTGTGGTACAATGAGAAATCTGGTTTTATAATAACACAAAACAAAACAAAACAAAACAAAATGAGCCTTGTTGAATTAAAAACTTAAGTATGAATAACATTGATATGAATTCCATTTCACTAAGTCAACTTCATATGAATCGAAGTTAAGTGACTGCCAACTCAAAAAGCCTTTGTTTGGAGCCTCCTAAGTTTAAAGAATATTTCCTTTGGTTAGTGATTTATGTTGTTGCTGTTTCACTGTAGATGCAGGTCAGAATAGAATTATCCAGGTTCTCCTTCTTTATATTCACCCAGTATCACATCATGCTGCATTTGCTGCACCTTGAAAGTGGGTTGTGCAAATCTGTCAAACCAATTTTAAAAGATGTACTTCCTGCAGAAGTGACTGGAGGATTGGAGTTAAGCAGCTTGATCTACCCCTGAAAACCAGCTTAAATAATAATGATAAAAAAAAAAAACAGTAGTGAAAACTTGGGTGAAAATAAGTGCATCTTTATTTACTTAATGTTACAGCAAAATTAGGGCTTTTATTTTTTTAATCGCTTTTTTTTAAATGAATACAGGGCAACAATTTTATCTATCACAAAAACACAGCTCTGTCAGATGGATGTAGAAAGCCTGGTCTCTTCTTTCTTGCTCTGGAAATTCAAAACTAAATAAAAAGCCCTTCTCCTGTGGTCTTACCATTCATTGGCATCAATAGTGACATTTAAGCACAAGCAAAATCATTTGGTAAATGTCATTGAAGGTTTTTAACAATTGAAGGCCATTCCTCTCACTGGATCTTCACTAATATGTGATGATTTTAGAGATGGCAATGACAGTCTTTGTGCAAGCGCAATCCACAGATTTATATAATGCAAAGATGTGCTTCAGTGGTGAAAGCTGACCTGTGATACATTTAGAATTTGCTTCTGAAAGCAAAATCAATATTTCTTGTGAGCTGCATAGTAAGCAAACCAAAGCCCTTTAGCAACAGATAATGAATACAAAATGTCAGATGGAAAAAAAAACCAACCAAAAAAAAAAAAAAAAAAAACCCACATCCCTTCGGGTTCATTTCAAATTTGACACACTCAAAAACACTGTCATTTGCAAAAGGGAAAAACAAATCTCTACAAAAAAAGAATGAGGGAAAAAAAAGGGGGAAAAACTGCCAAATTAAAAATCCCATTTCCTTTCATTCCCGTCTTGACTTACCAGGTTCATCAATCAGTTGCAAAAACAGCTTTTCCTATTACTGTCAAGCATGTCGTCCCTTTGTGGCAATAGATCTGCCTCTTCACAACCATACAAAACACTAGCTTTTTAACACATGTCATAAAGCTGTGAGACATCTCATTTAGTGCACAAGGGCCCATGTTGATCTGAGACTTCAGATGTGCCATCGGAGAGAACAAATGGTGCGTCATCTGACGCTTTCTCAAATGACATGCCTGTCACAAAACAGCCAAGAGCTTAGAAGTGCAGTTCACTTGACACAGTCTTCAGGGATGTGTCTTAAAAAACGTTGCCCCATTTAAAAAAAAAAAAAAAAAAAAAAAAAAAAGAAAATAGAGAAATCTGCTAGCGTGTGTGGGAGAATGAGATTCGGGTACATAACAAATAAAGCATTGGCCTACAAAGATCCAGAGGGAGCACTCTATGTGAATCCTTGGTATCCATTTAACAGGAGGGCTTACAGCAGCCAGCTACTCACAGCCAAACTGAAGTGCTATATTACTTACCAAGCTCAGCTGGAAACGCTATAGAAAATGTGTTTGCCTAGAATCTGCTCTCCTTTATCAATCCCAAACAGCAGGGACTAGAGCTTTAAGCACTATGCCAGGGTTCCAGCAATAGCAAACAACATTTCAGACTCCGGAAAAAAAGGGGAAATGGTTGCACCAGTAAGATTTCACTTTTGTCTCTGCAAAGCCTTTAAAGCGAAATCTAACATAGCTCACTGAATTCCCAAAACAATTCAAAGAGACTGCCTTGGAAAGGAAACATGCAGACTAAAAAAAAACAAAAAAAACAGCGCAAGTGCGCAAAGAAATATATTCAGACAAACCTGAAAAGAAAAATTAATAAACAGCTGCAAGAGTTGCAAGAGTCTTACCAGTGAAGAGGTTCCATTCAGAGTCCAGGTCTGCCTGGTTCGCTAGACAGCCCCTCATAACGTTGTGACAGTAGTTGTGACAGGGTTTCAGCCCAGGCATGCCGCTGCAGTACGGACAGTACAGCATCTTCGTCAAGGCTCTGACACATGCTGGAACTACATTCACCTACAAAGCAAAGAGATGCTCTTGAGTTTGGGTAAGTCTTCTTAAACTGAGTTATAATTTCAGGACGAGTCGTATGATACAAATCACGGGGACAGAACCTATCATACCACACAACAGAAGTGATTTTTGAACCTTCAAGAGTGGAGTGGAGTCAGATGCATTTCAGCTTTTGACTGACATCACTATGCACTCCATCAGTGGATTCTTGGAGCTTGAAATGTGGCAACCCAGAAGATAAAGTGTGTGACAATACAAGGTTTACAACTCTGTCTACTTCAATTCCCTGTGAAAGCTCCGGCTTTTGTTGTTGGTCTATGTCATTGTATTGTCATTGTATCATCTCAAGTGAAAGTGACAGGATTCTCACATCTGCTTCCCTTCAGAGGTGGGGATGGAGAACAGAGAGTACGTCTGATAATTGGCCTGTCAGGCTCTGTATTCATGCTTGACTTTAGATTTTGTCCAGTACACGCTCTGGAGACTGCTGATGTGTGTGTGGATGGATGGATGGCCATCGGTCAGGGAAGCACCATGCAATTGCGAACCTTCTGTACGTAGGGGGATTCTGCAGAAGAATCCATCTGCTGATCAGTTAAGATATTTAAAACATCTGTTAAGAGTGATGTTATCTAAAAGATGCTGCTGGATGTTCATTTAACACAGTCAAAAGGTTCCCATAAATCAGGCCAAAAAATGTTTATTCATATGTATATAAAAAATTAAATCAAAAGACAGAGGTCTGTTCAACCTTCAGTTTTTTTATATACAATTCAGTTCCCCGTATTTTTACTACTTAAGCATTTATTATTGTATTATTTATATATATATATATTATTTATTGAAACAAAAAAAGAAAAAAGAAACATACAACCACAGACAACAGAAAGCTCAGCGATACGAATACAACACAAATAAAAGAACAAAAGAAAGATGAAGGGAATTTTAAAAGAGAATAAAAAAACGCATTAGTGCACTTTTGTAGCTCCTTGGCAACATCTGAGGTTCTGCAGTGACATCTGTCTTCACTCTTCTTTTCTCTATGTTTTTAACATTGCTCTTTGTCTTTGATGTTGTGACTGCCATGACCAGACCACCTGCGTGCGCACATGTGTTCACGCAATGCGGGAAATGCAAGAGGGAGTTGAGATAAGACAGTGGCAGCGATATCACAGAATGACGGCAGTGACATTAGTGTACTGGCGTCCACTGTTGGCATCATCCGACAAGGATCAAATCAACCACATTTGACATTTGCAATCTGCCACTGATGTTCGGCGTTGTCTTGTAAGACAGCCAGTAAACGAGGTTGCTGGTTGTTAATTCCATCAATGCATGTCATCCCCTAGTCTGTGTTTATGTAAGTTGTTCATATTTCTCTGGGCGTTGTAGTTGACACTTGTAATAGTTTTACATAAATAAGAGTAATTGGACGCTTTCCAGCTGACATGCACCCGCCCCTTTATTAGGTGTGCTAGGTCGACCTAATAAAGCAGCCAGTGGGTGTATATAATACGTAGTATATGTTTATTTTCTTTACTTTCGTATTCCTGCAGAAGACAAGCAATCCTTTAACAAATTAAAAATGACCAGCTATAATGGTATTTTTCCACTGAGTATATTATTTTTCTCTCTCCACAATCATAAAGAATAAAAATTACTGTTGAACTAGCGCATCGTTGATTTGAATTATGAACTGCAAAAAAGAGGAAAAAAAAAAAGATTTAAATAGGAACTCCGTTCAGTAAACTGCATTGAACAGATGTGGGATGACTTTCTGATGACTAGTATGCAAAAAAGCCATCCAATCCTTTTGTGTTTACTTAAAAAGAGTGTTTGAATAACTGTCCTTAGTCATAACTGCAGTGAATGAGAAGGTTACAGGACTATTAGTATCACTGTCTAACTTCACTGCACTTACAAAAGTGAAAAAGAAAGTCTACTGTCATAACATTTGAGAAGAAAGTTGAGAATTTGACCCCAGTGACACGTTCACATACCTGCACACAAACACGCACAACCACACACAGTCCTTAACAAGGAAACAAAGAGAGACAAACATTTGTGAAGGCATAGCCATTCTGGAGTCTGAGATCAGCAAAGTGTCAAATTGGGTACAAAAAGAAAAAAACAAAAAACATCCCCGTAGAGGCTTAAACTTTCCGAGGAAGGACGAGCTGTGATGGATTGTGGCTCACCCATTTGATTGGGTGCCAAACTCCTTCAGAGAATCGTGACTCCCCTAAACAACACATGCACTTTTCGGTTATAAGTTGTAACAAATTCAAGTCTTTCAACCTCTGAGGTTCATAATATCACCAAATGAGGGCGTCTCAGAAAATGTACGCGAGTAAAGGCCAGCACCAAAAACTGCTGCGGGATGAGTGTGACCTTTGACCGCAACATCTTTTCCAGGGACATTTGTGGTTATTTTACTCAGGACAAAGCCACGCCTCACTGTGCATGAATAACACCGGCGAAGCTTCATATGGGTGCGTATGCTTGACTATATCTAAAAAAAAAAAAAAATCAAAGCAATCTAAACAGAGAAGAATCCTCCAGTAATGACGATGGACGGTTGAACTGCTTCAGTCTTGTATTTTTCAAGAATCAAAACAGAATCATTATTCATTATTATTCAGGTCATAAACAACTAAAAAATGGAATTAAAAGGAAGGAACCCGTCACATTATGGTAAAAAAATACTTTTTTTTCCCTTTCTTGTTTTTACATATATATGTTTTGAGCGTATAGCTGACCGATGTTTGATGTGCTAATATATTTTCTCTTTTTTCCTCTTTCAGAGTTGGCATAACCCTTTTTTGTTTGATGCTGTACGTTTAGAATTTATTCATTTTTTTGATAGTTTATTGCTGTTTACTTTTTTGTACATCTTTAATTGCTCTTGTAAGTGTGTTTCATCATTTTATCTCCAAATTTGACATATTTCCACTCGTGGGTCTTTTTAAGTTTTGCTTATTCTGCGTAAAGCTCTTTAGATTTAGACTGTTTGAAAATAAATAAATGAATATAAGTACCACTGACTTCAACTCCATTTCTGAATCTATCTCATTTGCACTGCAAAGTGGCGAGTTTTATTTTCACGCATTTGTTGACGCTGTAACTGTTGTCGGCCGGCCTCCATCCTTAGCTTTCATGACACTTGATGTGACACGTGAATATCACTTAATTTATGCTTTTTCTGATTCACAGGCAGGCGGCAGTAAATAAATAAAGAATTGAGCACACAGAGAGAAGACAAGTTGTGGAGAAAGCCAGTGTTATTGCCAAAAATGCTGAGAAACAAACACCATGGAAAACAGAGGGACAGATACAGATGAAACAGACGGGGAGAAAAACCGGACAACACACAAGGAGACAAACAGAAGGAACAGGCTGGTGCTGTCGCCATGTTTGGACAGAAAAGTGGAATCAACTACATGCCAATCAACATATTTGCTTTGGAAAGAAGTTTAATTTCTCAGAGTTAATTTGAAGAGCGGGTTTGAAGTTTCATTTCCAGAATGTACTTGACGATTTTTCCTAATCACAATTCCAACAGAATGACAGTCAATAAACACCAAGTTACTCCTTTGCAGAACTTTTACAGCAGTCTCCAGTGACAGCCCACCTATCTTTAGATCTTAGTCCGGGCCTCTTTTGTGCAGTGTTCTATTAAAAAGAAAATCAGTATTGCTCACACAAATCACAAAATGTCTAAATGCTACCTGGAATGTAGAGTAAGTGAGACGAAGACAAGACAGTTATGATATTCCACTTCCAATTTCACGTCCACCAATAGCGTTATTCATCTCTCGCCCTGTCTCACGTCAACGAAAGATTAAATACAACAATTTCCTTTCAAGTTACTTGAATCATTTGTTTTCACTGGCTAATTTGCATAGTAATATATATTACCAAGATGACAGAGGAAAGGAGGGAGGAAGAGCTTTTCCAATTTATTTTCTCCTTTGGCTCAGCCAAATCTAGTCAATATACCTGTGCAAAGACAGTGAATCTTGACTAAGCCACCAAAAAAAGGAATATTCTTTTTTTTTATGAATGCACACTTTCTGACAATAATACAACAATAATACATGGAACCATTGCAAATATGGTATACTGTAGCACGTAATTATAGCAGGCAAACCCCTTTAAATGCCAGACTATACTATTTAGTAAGTGTATGAGTTCCTCTCACACATACAGTGAAGCGCAGCATTTATTTATGTTAATAATACACAATAAAACATTTCTCAGGTCTGTTTTTGTTATGTCCTTGTTATTTAGCCCAGTTCCTTGACAGCAGATTTAATAAAAATCATCTAAGGACCAGACAAACAAACTCTTTCTTTTCCACGTGGCTTTTTAGTGGCAACCCAAGACTTCTGTTTCATACTGCAAATGGTTTTAAGTGTTTTAAGTTGCCCTGAAGCTTTGTCAGACTTTGGGAAATTTGCATTAAAATTGTGCCTCTTAACACAATTATCTTTTTCATTTTTTTTCCTTTTCTTTTCTTTTTTTTCATAATAGCAGGTCTAGTGCCCAGCACTCATTGGCTGCCCTGGAAGGAGGATAATCTGATAATCTTGTTAACACTTATTTACAGTTGAGTAGATGGAATATTTCTCAGCAGGCTGAAGGAAGGATTCAAAAACTAGATGACTCAGATCCACAGTGAGATTAAAACACTAATCTACTCATCTGACGTCTACATTCTAAGATAATAGTTCATGGAGAATGTGTTTGCTCTTGAATTTAGACAGCGATACTGTGGAGTAAAATGCCTGGATGGAGGTGATCGTCTTATAATGGATAATGTCACTCCTCTATACAAGTGTTTTTGCTGTTTTGTAATATTTAACAGAAATATATTAATATTTATGAGACTTTAAGTATATTTTTGATACTTTGTGAGTACATTCCATGTAAAACATTTGCGTATTTTACAATACTTATAAACAGACATAGGAATGAAAGACTTGCGATTTTTCACACTGTTGCATAATTTAATTTCCTTGACAACAGTCAGGGTGAGCCTTTCACAGCAGTGCACATCTTAGAGATAACCTGTGCCCATCAAATGCCACAGCAAGAAGCCATGGCGATGACCTGAATTCAACGTCTGCAACAGGGCATTTCAAAGATCATAACACTAAAAAGGCAAGGCTGGCTGTTATAATGAGCGATAACTCCAGAAGATACTCTTAGAAGATATCAACTTGTCTCTCCGACATGGTATTGTTATGCGCATATGGTGTTAACTCCCTTTAGGTGCAAAGGAGTGGGAAGAGCACAGATGATGAAAATTGCTTTGTGCCACCAAGTAATGAAGTCGTGAGATACGACGATGACTTTGCAAGCAACAAAGGCCAATCAAAGGGAACACTGGTGAGACGCAGAGTCTGTCACTAAAAAATTACCTCAATAGTTCTGTCATAATTATCGTGACGGGTTGCAGTGCACGGCAGTGATTAGATGAGGATGTAAGACTGCATTGTTACCCCAAATGTGCCCACTCGATTCCACAGCCATTAGGGCCAATAGCGATGTGAGGGCATTGTCACTGTGCAGATCAGACTACCATCTGCTACCGACAGGAACATGTGTCTGCTTTCACAAATCACGGAGGAAAACTTCACTTAAGGTCTTTTTTTTCCTTTATGGATCTGAAATAAAGGCTCTCATGAAAGTTAATTCATTTAATTTAGAGAAACAGAAATGTACTGATTACAAAATATTAGCTGTAATATTGTCATTATTAGATTTAAGCGTTGGCTCTCATCTTTCGAACTTTTATTCAGAAATATGTTTTATATGATGGCAGAAGCTACGGGGTAGTAAATGTTAAGACGGTTCTCCTGCTGGTCATCACACAGGTAGACCAATCCTCCCTGTGGCTTTGTTTTGTTAAGTTAATTTTGTATGTAAAGAAGATAATCACATTACTTTTTGTGCGTACTAACGCTTAGGAAAATTGTAATTGTTCTCAGTAACATTAAATGATATCTGAATTATACGAATGAAGAGCAGAGTTAAACACACTGTATGTTCAATTTTTATTTGACCTATTTATAAGATCTTCAAGTAAGACTCAAGTCAATAAAAAAAAGACGTAAATAGACCCGAGGCATTAATATGTTTGCAGATATATGTATTTATTTGAAGTGCCTTTGTCCTCACAAGACCTCCCCAATGATAACATAGAGGCAAAAAAAAAAAGAAAGAAGGGATGGCAATTATGGTGATAAACAAGTTTGCCTGTAATGTTTTTTGCCAAATGGACCTTTGCAGGATGAAGTTGCGTTTCTTTAAGCATGAAGGTGATCTGACCTTAGCCAAGTAGTTTTAGTTGTCTAAACATAGCCACATCTTAATCAGAAGGGCGCCGGAGCAGAAAAAGCTCATATGGGTCTCAGTGGAAGGTGCTAACAGATGCCCTACATTATTACTCTGCCAAAATGAAAGGTTTGGAATAGACGCGCACGTTTGTCTGTCTGTTGACAAGACGATGTAAAATCAACAAAGTTGAATCTCATGAAGCTTGAAGAGGTGGAGTATTGGTAACAGAATAACCACCCGACTTTTAGTGTGGATTTAGATTATTTTCTTTAGAACTGAGAATGATGGTCTTAGGTGTGATCTGCCTTTAAAATGCTCCTCGGTTTTTAAACATGTTACTGAAAGCAACTGTCCAAAATGTGTACGTACACAATTTTATTGCTGAATCCGTTCCTGAAACTGTCCATTATGATTTTTCTATATTTACTTTCCTTGCTTTGATGCAGGGGAATTATACTTGTGTCTTTTTTATATAAAGTATGATGGAACAACATCAAGAATATCCACAAATAATAATCATTTCATCAGTTCTCCACCAAAGGGGTAGAATAATACCATGTCCAGTCATGAGGCAGTTTGTTAGCAAGGTTAGGTAAAGCCTGCAGCATCAACTTTTCATGAAATGATGCAAATCTTTCAATGTTTGTGTAGAGTTGGATTACTTTTGTTAAAATAATGAAAAAAAAATCACCTTGATAAATAATTTTCTAGTGTTTTTTAAACTATCCGAAATACAGGTATATGATAAAAAAAAAAGAGTTACAGTTAGGAATTGAATAAGCAGATAAAATAAGCAAGTGGGTAAACTGGGAAAAATGAGGCTTTAGTACATGCAGTTACATACGTGGCACAGATATCCACCGAAGTTGTCAGTGAAAGTAAAACTGAGTGGATAGCACTTTGTACTTTCACTAGTCATGCCTCTCTTCTGTCCTTCCCTGTGAGCCGTGGTCTCCCTTTACGTGTTATATGTAAGACGTAGCTGAGACAATTCCAGAGAGCCCAACCTAAAACCAGTTGCTGTCAAATCCATGAATGCCTGACACTGACAGATTAATCCACATGTGAGCAGCTGTGCCTCACTGAACCAACACGGAGGTACTTGGCGGACCCCTGCGACCCCTATGAGGCAGCCCAAGTGTCTGTCTCTGCAGAGGCGCAGGACTCGCCCGTTGATCCACCCTGACATGTACCATGTTATGTGGTATGTCTGGAGCAAGAGTTCGGGCTGTTTCTTTAATCCAGCACGACAAGTGCAAACACATTAAAAGCCAAGAACGCACTCTAAGATGACTAGGCACAGTGCGCCCTGAGCTAGTCATCATCTCTGGTGGGTACAAGATCCTCATACAGTACATTATTATCCATCTGGCGTGGGTGTCTCCTGGATTAAAGAATAGCACTCACACTCTGTCCATCTGATTCTTAAGGTTTGCTGCTCAGCCTGAATGTCAGGGGCAAACAAGTCTCTCGTGGCTTCTGGACAAATGTCACAACACCGATGCTGACAGCTTTCTCTAAGCGCTTGTTAAACAAAGATGTGATGCCGTACACTTTAAATCAAGGTTGCAAAAAAAGGAGTCTCGAGTGTGAAGCAATAAAGTCAGATGATGTGGCATATGTTCACTGAAGACCGATGGATGAGAAGAAGTACTTTCATGTTCAAACCTCATGGATATTTCCTTCAATTTCTGTTTCCATCCTTTATTTAGTTCAAAACGTCTTCCCACGCAGTATCCTTCAGTTTCCAGGACACGGTATATACTGTGGTGAGGGATGACTCTACATTTCTTTATATTCCTTTCATATCATTTTCGCGTATTCCAGACCACATGCTGTCTGTCTTTCTTTTCCTTTTTTTTTTTCCCCACAACATTCTGCAGTTCACCACAGATCGAAATCTTTTAATTAAAAACGACATCTTTGGTGCAGCACATTTCCCAATGACGTGCCAACCTTTTTGAGCCAGTTGCCATCTGCCGTCGCAGCACTGTGGATGAGGCCTTATCCCGGCAAGCTGTGTGAGCTGTGAGCCAGCAAGTGGGAAGGAGACAGAAAGAGGAGGGTGGGAGCCAGAGCCAGATCACACGAGAGAGAGAGAGAGAGAGAGAGAGAATTCTGACTGGCACATCTGTATCACCGGGCCTCGGCGAGCAAACATGGACGGACTATGCTCTCTTATGTCACTTAATCTGTTCTCAAGAAAATCTGATGTTCATTTTTTTTTCTACAATCCACTATCTGGTGGTGCAAATTTGTTCCTCTTCAGTACAGAACACAGACGTATATAGATCACATAAATACAGCTATGCGTTCTTATTTTGTTACATTTAGGCATATTGTGCCTTCCGATAAGAGTAACATCTCTTTAAGCCCTATTCATCTCTATATACAGAACAGATTTGTTCAAACATAAGTCATGACATACATAATCTATGTGTTTGTTGATAGAGACATGACTAATTTACTTGGATTAAATTTTTTATTGAACTGAAAAATTACTGAATGCCTTTTAGGGCGACATTAATGTTTGAATACGCAGAAAATGTCTATGAAATGTTTAAAACGTTTGCAATGTAGTGTTAGGAATCCTTAGTCCTGTTGTCTTATTAAAGTTTAAATGATATCCATATTTATCTTGCACTAGCTTTAAAAAAATAAGCAGAAAAAAAATGTAATTAATATTGTTAAAAACATCTTTAAGGGTTGAATCACAGACGTGAATCTGCACTTGGTTCCGAGAGACATACCACCAAATATTTACATTTGCTCGTACTTTGGCTTACAAAGACACAAAGTTACAAAATATGAGGCAAAGCACCAACACCAGTCAGCAGTGTTGGTGGTAATTTGGATCAGCTATGAAGTCAAACCAAACCCGTCTCCAGAACCCGCTCTCTTTACACGATCAGATATGCATAAGGCTTCCCTTGGTAGTGAACCAGCTGTGGAAATAAATATACACCGACAGCAAACGCTGCAAACATCATCCTGGAGAGGTTATTTCTGAGGAAGTGATAGGTTCCCAATAAGGTGGTTTCAGTAAAAGTAAAAGGGTGACTTCTTCTTGCTCTTTCATTCACTGGTTGCTCAGATTCATAAAGCAAAACTGCTTGCTTGGGTTTAGAAAAAAGGCACGGTCATATATAAAATATAAAGCTTCATTACATTATTTCAGTACATAAAATAATGTCACACAAACAGTTTCAATTTGTTTACACGCTGCTTGAACTTACACTGAAATCACGGAATTACGCTCTCATTTCTGGACTGACAGGCAGCGACCTTGACAGTGGTCCCGTCAAGGTCAAACCTGGCTTTTCTGCGATGCAGTTTCTTTGTGTGCCTAACATAAATCCCTCTGATGTTTTATTGATTTCCATCAGGGCGACTGGGACCCCCTGCCACTGAACCAGTGTGCTCAGCTGGCCAGAAACGTTAGTAAAAGAAACTTTTCAGTCCAGCCTGCATCGTTCTCGTGACAATACATATCACAAAATAGCAACATGTCACACCGATATCAACACCTCTGCTAGCTGGCTCTGTCAGTCAGAAGCTGCCATCTCAGTATCCTGTAAGAAAAAATCCTGAAATGTTCTTTACTCCTCAGCTGGATGCACAGTGACCAACCATTGGACGGTAGGCCTCGGGATGCTTTTCACGCTGTGAGAAGACAGAGGATGCAAAGCCACTGCTGGATTGAAATGCTGGTAGGTAAAGTCTTATTTCAGTGTCTCATATAATATAATATCTTATCAGCAGCAGCTTTGTATACCATTCACTTTTGGACAGGCGGTGTTCAATATTGCGTCATTATAAAGGAAACTGGCAATTGCAAATAATCAAATAGCTAATATAGTATTTAGGGTGATGTAAGTGGGTGATATTTGTAAAATCAAGCAGCTATATAGATTTATTTATATTTAACTGTACAGATAAATGGTAGACCTAACAAAATTCATAGGTGTAAGGTGTGTAATGTCCTGATGCAAACACAAGCCAGGGGAATCAGTTCAATCAATAAAAGGAGACGTCATTGTATGGATGTCTTAAAATAGTGTGTTATAATACAGTTTCCCTGACGAAATTAAACGTTTTTCAGCTCTATGAAGGTCAGGAGACAGAGAAGAAGTCAGGGTTTGCGGAGCATAACCTGCTCTCGACCAGGTTATGTTTATAGCATAAATTACCATGGTAACAGACTTCGAGTACAAAGTACCACGGCTTGTGAAATAGCTTTGACTTAAACCTCTTTCTCAGGGTTAAGTCACCTCACGCAGTGAAACAGAAAACTCTTGGTTTCCTTCATTTCCCGTTTAACATACTGAGAGTCTCCACGCAGCCCGCCCTCTGCAACAGGCCCCTGCTATTCTCTTTATTCTAGGAACAATATGATTTTCAGTTAGGTATCAAAAATTGCTTTTGAAAGTGCCTTGAATGGGTAAAGGGAAAAAAAGGACTAAAAAGAAAACAGTGAAGCTGCTTACAGTTTCAGCAAAACAACATTAAATCGCTGTGCAGGGACTTCGGAGAAAATAAACATTGTAGAAAAGGAATGTAGCACCCCATCACAGGAGACATTTCTCTTCTTCAAGTTTCAGTTATATCCGTAATTGTGGCCTTTATTTTTTGTTGTTATTTTACGTTTTATCTTTGGGATACTTGCTTTAGAAACAGTAATCGATGAAGAGTAGTGCACTGTCCCCTGCACTAACTCGCCCTGTAGCAACAAGTGGAAGATGTAGAATATTTAACTCCGTCCTGAACTGAATATACAATTACATACATCTATACATACTACTGACTATGTTCAAATTGAATGCATTACAATAAAATAATAAAAACATTATCCTTCATATTTTCCAACATTACATTACTTTAGGCTGATGTGTGAGAGCCACGCTTATATATGGAAATAGTTTCATTAAAAAGGAAAGAGAGGAAACAAATAAAGAAAAAAAGAAAAACACTAAAACCACATGGAACTAATGATATTGCTCACAAGTCACTTATCTGTCAGAACAAGAATTTTGATAAATGAGTGTATAATGAGATAGCAGTGCTACTATATAAGCTATCAGGGAAAACTAATCCCTCTGTGCAAAGCATATCCTGCTTGCCTCCATCATCACGACTAGATACGCACACAGTATGAGGTCAGCTTCCCATCTGAGTGCAGAGTGAATGATAAGTGCTCTAAATGCCTCAACTTTAAACCGTTCAAAAGGTCTAAATCCCTGCAATCTTTTCTGAGCAGGTCCTAATATGGCTTCACTGTGTTTCCTCTGTGTTTTAAGTACATTCAGGATAAAACTCTTACTGGTCATCATAAACTGTAAGCCAGAGAGATTCTCCTCTTAATCTAGGATTGAGGTCCAGGAAACTGTTCGGTGCAGGGAGAGCGAAATCCCATTTTATGGAGTGATATCTCTCCCGCTCCGGCGTCGCTGCATGCAGATCTGTCCGTTGGCAGTAATTATGCATGGCTCATCGCTGTCAGTGCATTGTCTAGTGTTAAAGCGTCAAGGAGAATTGAAACAACAGATGGTTAAAAGCAGCCATTTCATGGAAAATGCACATATTGTCACTTTAAATCCTTCGACTGGAAGAGTTTCATGATTAATTTGACTGTATGAGATAAAGTCGTAATGATGACTTGTTAGATTTTGGCTGCTTCCACACCACACGTCTTTCTCAGTTGGCAGATTCCTGTGCTTTTTACACTCCACAACAAAACACATACAAGAAATTAGACATAACCACACGCAAAACAGGAGCTACTTGAAAATGCTCTGAGGAAAGAAATGAGCAGTGCAAGCTGTTTGAACAATGATTTGTTCAGAACATGAAAAGAAAAAAAAAAGCAAAGAACACAGGTAAAGGGATGGGTTGGCACACCCGGGCTACAGAGAGCTGCAGGAGATTTACAAAGAAATGCTTTGTAAAAGCAGCTGCCTTCCGGTATTATTTTATAGCATGTCCCTAAAAGTTTACTTTTCCTTTTTTTTTGGATAGTTAGATATCCGTTGGCTTTTCGCTAGGTAACTCACAGGTGACGACGGTCGACTGCTCACTAATTTGCCCTTAAGAAATTAGCGAGCTCACTGACCGGCAAATCAGACTTAAAAGTGTGCTGTGTGAATGCAGCTTCACTCAGCCGGTGGCCGCGTGCAGCAGGGAACATCTTAACACTCATTGCACACAGTGTTGGGGTAAAGCAAAATCACTTTGATCCTCAAGTAAGGCAACAACAAACCATACGAAAGGTCCAAATGGTTTAAAATGACGCAACACTTGATGCGAATTTTAGTTAAGTCCATACTAAATATGATGTTTTTCCTTCATACGTAACCTGACAGCAATCTGGCCCCTCCGTTGTCCTGGTGAGAAGGGCGTTGAGTCCCGTCTGGCTTTGGCGACGTCATGCGGGCTTTCCGTAAAAAGTTTGGAGATTTCACATGCACACATTCACGTAATTCAAACGTTTATTTATCATTTTTCTAGGTGAGGTGAACCTGCCAAAAAGATGATCTTTAACTAAGCCTAACCAGTTTTGATGTATAAAACTAACAAAATAGACATAAAAAAAAAAAGATTAAATCAATTATTTTGATTTTAATCAAGCTAAAATGTATTCATATTTTTAGGAAAGAGCAAACATGGGAACCTTTTTTAAAGAAAACACTATATTTGAGGTCATTTTCAAGAAGTCCAGCTATTCCAGCAGAGTGAAAAACTTTACTTATTTGTTTACAGCTGCTTTTGACTGAATTATTTATATAATTCTGAATTTAAATTTGAACCATGTTAATTTAGTACTACACTGTACCTCCAGCTTTAGTCTAACTTTTGTTTGTTATATCACTGCCTTGAAACTCTTTACTTTTGATGTTTTTAGTATGTAAAGCACTTTGTATTTTCTTGTTGCTGAAATGTCTTATCAAATAACTTGCCTTGCTTTTGCTATTTATGTGGTTTGGAGTAAACTTTGGCATAAAGTAAAGCTTTAGTAAGTTTTTAACCTGTTTCTTTAAATACATATTGGAATGCTAGTCAACAATAAACACATCATTTTCCCATCTCAATAAAACTGACATCACATTTGTCTTAGTCTGACAGCAGGCATGTCACTCATGCTTATCAATGTCTGAATTGTTCCCCAGCTATATTTTGTCTGTGCACTCATTTCTTTTTTTTTTTTTTTCATCTGACTGGTACTGCCAAGACAGATCACATCTACCCTCTTTTAGCTTCACTGCATTGTTTACCTGTTCAGTTTAGAATTTGATTCAAATTTTCCCTCATGACATTTAAAATGGTCTGGCACATCTTATCTGAAACACCTCACTGTCGCATATAAACCTACCAGAGCACTTTGATCGCAGTCCGCTGGTTTACTTTTTTACAGTTCCCAACGTGGTGAAGTCCAGAATGGGAAGTTAGAGCTTCCCATTCCTTGGAACCTGGAAGATCTTAAGTCTAAACTTAAGATTCCTTCTTGAAAGAGCTTATGGCTGACGTTATGTATGTTTGTATTTTGTCATTGCTCCAACTTGTGCCTCTGAGTTGCACGTGTGTTTGAAACTATATATAAGTGAAATTGAATTGAATTGATACAGCAGACTGAACGACAAGTATCACACCATCTTTCTGTAGTTTACCAGACAATAACAGAGTGGTGCGTTATGTCTGAATAATTGTGATTTGATTTCCTGTTAAACAGTTACCAAGTTGGATGGGAAAACTGTTTTAAAACCTATTTTTCCCCATAGCATTGAACTTATTGGCAGTAAGCTTACAGCTGTGGAGGTTTGAGTAACTGTGCCACGTTTTAGATAATGTGTGTGTCAACCACAGCAAAGCAGATAATTAACTTTTGACTGACATTGATTGTGTTGTGCCAGGACACCAGTTAGACACATTACTATCACCATGTTATCACAGCTGGAAGACTATTTTGTTTCCACCATCACTTTTCTTTTTACTTGCAATTATGCATTTCTTGCTGAACTCTGACAAAATTTTGCTCAAAAATTGCACACCAAAATAACAAATTGCTTGAAGGGGCAAAAGATAGTTTATGAACCACGGAAGGTTCAGCAGTAATGGCACTTTTTTTTTTCCTTCTCCCATGAAATATACATAAATATGAATACGCTGTACACATTTATACTATGCTTACACAGAAGAACTCTTTGACTGTGTGGAGATGTAAGTGGTTTTCTGTACCGAACACAGAGGCTTGCTCTAAGGTCAAGGTGATTTGTCAAGTCAAGTAACTTTTCACCCCGAGTTCACTGGTCGTTCACCAGCCTGACAGACTACAGGGATGCCACAGAGCTTCCTGGCACCACTTCATAATTGATGAGGAAGAGCTGATTATGGGCCTTGATCCAGAGTGCTAGTGTCTTTCAGACCTTGCACAGATTGTACTGAAGGGCTGCATTTAACCTCGTTCAGATGAACCAGCTGCATGAAGACTGACTTGTTGAAGGCCAGCTCAGTTTTGAGACATTAGGCATTATAAATAATAAACATAACTGACTTTTTGAAGACTATTTGTGGTAGAGTGTAGAAAGGAGGAAACAGCTGGTAATATTTACAATAAAAACCTAAAATCAGGAGGAATCTGAAAGACTGCAATAGAAAATTGAGAATTTGCTCAGCTTTGAGATTACAACTCTTTTTTCTTATTTTCAAGCAATGGTCATCTACCTCAGAGTTAAATAATGTAAGTATTATAAGTAAATTATTTAATAAAGAAATGTAAACAAATCTACACATTACCACAAGAACTAGTCACAAAACTTTTGAACAATTTCATTTTGATGAAACGATAGAAATTAAATAAAATTGTCTATACAATTGATTGATTGTAAAGACTTCACAGTTATTGTTCAGACAGCATTTTTCTTAATTATGTTGTCAGAGAGAACATTTTTAGAAAGCAACTTTTGATACCATTTAAGACCGTATTGTGGAGTGAGAAGCTAACTAGAAAGGTTTGTTATTTGTCATAGGCGTTTATGCCCTGTCAGTTAGATATTTTTGGAGGTGGACGGGACCGCAAATTGTGAATTGTGATAAAATAGAGCTGAAAACATTTAATTACAAAGAGTACAAACATCAGGATATGGAGGATGACGTTGACCCGGATTATAACTTCTACTACGACATCATGGACAACTGCTGCTATTAGTCAGAGGATCAGTACAACAGGACAGTTCAATCTGACAATAATCTCTCTATTATACATTTCAACAGCAGAAGCATGTATGCAAACTTTAACAAAATCAAGCATTATCTAAGAAAGTTAATAACAAATATTCAGTATTATTTCCATCTCTGAAACGTGGATCAGCACTGAGAAGGGAGCTGATTTTGAATTGGATGGATATGAATTCAACTACATCAACAGAGAGGAAGACTGGTGGAGGGGCAGCTATAAATGTGGACAAAAACCTGAAGTATAGAGTGGTGGAAAAAATGGCAAGAGGGATAGATGATATATTTAAATGTAAAACAGTAGACATTCATATGGAAAGGAAAAAGAATGTAATCATAAGCTGCATCTATAGAACACCAGGGTCTAACTTAGAAACCGTTCGGGAGGTTGGAGGAAACATATGCAGCTTCAAGTCAGAAGGTCTTCTTTTCATCTGTGGGGATTTTAACATTGATTTTCTTAACCCAAATAATCAAACCAACAAAAGAGTTTATCGATGCACAATGCACAGTCTGAGCCTGCATCCTAAAATTATCCAACCTAGTAGAATTACTTCTCACAGCGCCACGTTAATAGACAACATATTTACCAACCTGATAGAAAACAAAACATTAAGTGGATTATTAATTAATGATATCAGTGATCATCTGCCAGTTTTCGTAGTATATGACAGCTGCTACAAGAAAGATAAACAGGATATTGGACAACAATTCAGGAGAGTGAAGACAGAGGAGACAATTAATGCATTTAAAGAGCTGATTAAACAGAATTGGGAGTCCGTTTTTAATGGAGGCAACAGTGATAAAGCATATCAAACTTTTTTGGATACCTTCAAATTATTGTATGATAGGAATTGTCCAATAAAGAAATACAAGAAATTAAAACAAAATATTCAGATACACCATGGATCACAAAGGGTTTGCAAAATGCCTGTAAAAAAAAAGAACACACTATATATAAGGAATTCATAAAATATAGAACTAAAGAAGCTAAGAATAAATATAAAAAATAAACTGACAACTATTTTATGGATGTCAAAACAGGAATACCATAGTCAATTATTGGACAGGAATAAATATAACATAAAAAAAAATTTGAAACATATTGAACAATGTCATAAGGAAAAGCTCTAGACGGACTAATTATCCACAATATTTCACCAATAATGATGAAATCATCAGTAATATGAATGATGGTGGTTCATAATTTCAACAGGTATTTTGTAAGTATTGGACCAAAACTGGCAGAAACAAATTTGTGATCCTGGATTAGCTGATGGATGGAAAAAGACATTAATAAATAGAACTCCAAACTCAATGTTACTCTCAGCAGTGGAGGAGAGATAAATCATAGATATTGTAAATAAACGTAAAAACAAGGTGTCAACTGACTGTGATGGTATAGATATGACAATAGTCAAAAAGATTATTGAGGCAATTGTTCAACCACTGACATACATCTGTCATCTGTCACTCAAAACTGGGATATTCATAGACAAAAATGAAATTTGCAGTTGGGGCGTCCATTGATCTTAAAAAAGCATTTGACACAATAATCATGGGAGGCGTTTTATACTGGATGAAAAGTTATTTAAGCAACAGGCACCAGTTTGTAGTCACAAAAGTACTGCAATTTGTTCTGTTTGCTGATGATACAAACATTTTCTGTGCAGGGGAGAATTTACAGCAGCCTTTGGAGAAAATCACCTCAGAACAAATTAAAAAAGTGGTTTAATATAAATAAACCATCATTAAAGTTTGTTATTTGGAAATCATAAGGTGAACAGTAATTTAAAAGTTGGTATAGAGAGACAGATTTAATGAAATTAAGTTTCTCGGTGTGATGATGGACCATGAGATCTGTCAGAAATCTCACGTTTAACATGTTCAAGCTAAAGTATCCAGAAGTATTTCAGTCCTCAGTAAAGCTAAATATTTATTGAATAACAAAGCATTACATACTGTATATTGCTCATTTAGTTTGCCAAATTTGAATTATTGTGTGGAAGTTTGGGGCAGTACCTACAAATCCTCAGTCCGGGTGGATTTGGTGTCAGAGTGCAGCATGGTGGAATTGGGTGGAGGTCTGGCTGCTGTTGGGGTGCACTGTGTGTGTGGGTGTGAATATGTAGTGTGAAGAATATGTAGTATTTAGTGTAGTATATAGTTGTAGTATACGTAGTATACAGTGTAGTATATGTAGTGTAGCGTGTGAATGTATAGGTATCAGTGTGTAGTTGGATGTGAACGTCTATCTTGATGTGAATTTACAACGCTAAAATGTAGTGTTAAAATAACACATAATTTATATGTATATATATGTGTGTTTTTGTTTTTTCTCTCTTTCTTTTATAAATTCATAAGATTCTAAAAACCGGATTAATGTAAATTGTAATCATGAAATATTGGAGAAATTTTTTCAAGGGGTTCTGTGTGTTCAATGTGTGTGTATGCACGTGTGTATATGTATATTTATTTATAGATTCATACTACTATCCTGTTCTCAGATCTGACTTTACTTAATAGAAGAAGTTAAGCCTCCACCACTAAAACTGATTAAAGTTCTTTATCCAGCTGAGCACATCTCATTTACTTTCTTACCCTTTCATGCTTACTTCTTTTTTTTCTTCTTTGCTCTGCTGACAATATCTCTCCTTTGGTGGACTCAAAAGAAGAGCGCACTTTAAGCCAAGAAACAGCCACGGATGACTTTTACCACTCTGCTCAAGACTGAAAGCAGTTTTCAGACTCGATATTTGAACTTGTGAAAAGCTACAGTTGTCTAACAGGTGTGTTAAAAGACAAATTAAATATGGCAGTTTTGGAAGCGAAACTGTCTTTATAGTTTATAAAAATAAATAAAAACTGTTAGATTAATTTCAATTAAAACATGTTTTATTGTAGATTCTATTTCAAAGACAAACATTGTACACATTTGTAACTATGTTTCGAAATAAAAAAAACTCTTCAATACATAGTTTTTTTATTAATTTCGTTTCAGTGCCTGTATACACTCTAATATACAGACGTATTTACATGATTTGTGTTTTTTTTTTTAAGTTGCATGAAAAACTGTTGCATAACGTACTGTGTTTAACATGGAATTATAAAGCTTACCAACTAAGCTTCTACAAAACATCTGTAATCTTCAGTGTTTGACAACGCTCTAAAAATATGTGCTTCTTTTAAGAAGTATTCATTCAAGTTCACAAAATGAGCCAATTTCACTATTCCAACAGACACCGATAGAAATAATTGCTTATATTGGCTGAAAAGTTACCGAGTGACAGTAAAGAAGCTACACACTAAACAAAACTGGCACCAGGAGTCTACGTGAACATGTGATTTAATCTTCTCACTTCTGCAAAGCTTTGCTCTCTGTGGGCGATTCCAGTGAAAGGTACAGCAACTGCGTTCAAAGCATTATTCATATGAAACGTGTCTCAAATGGCCCACCCACGTCTAGAGATCAAGAGCGTCCAAAGAATCTTTATATGAAAGTGTTTGCTTTTAATTTTTTAAGCTTTAAATCATGTAGAGAGAATGCCATTTTAAAGAAACATGGTTTAACGAAATAGGAACGATGTAGACAGACAGCACATGGGCATTGCATGTGCACTTAACACTGCGCAAAGAAAAAAGAAACGGGACTGATGTGATTGTTTCCTTGTATATGTATATATGTATATAAGTTTCTCACGTGTGATTGCGCGTAAGGCATGTTCACTCCCAACTGATCACTTGGTCATGTTGGATCGGAAGATATTGTCATCATATTTTAATGCATTTTGTACTCATTTACACCTGCAGCTTGCCATTGTCATATATTACTGGTTAAGGAAGTATTAAAAAAAAAAAAAGATCACCAAAGCTTATATTTTAGGGATAGAGAAATAAAAATTTGCTGCCAGGGTTGGAAGTTCACATTTTTACTCCTGGGTTCAACAATACAGTTACATTTATAATTTAACTAATGATCATTTCATTGATACAAACAGATTGGAAAAGAAGATTTGATATGATGTATTGATCAGGATTATATATCTAACATTGATGTTTGATGCCATTGGATTGTTCATCATTTAATTGATGTATCAATGTAGATCAAAAGATCTTTATACTACTAGTACTGTCACATTTTCCATTTCTTTCCCCTAAATTCATTTATTTATGGCTGCTCGATTAAAATCTGCTAGTTTTAGTGAAAAATCTGGATTTGCGCTAAAATGCATAAAAATACATTTTTTTTTATCAGCAGAAGTATCACTTTAGAAATAAGCTTATCTATTTATTTAGTTATTTGTTGCATAATTATTCTTAAATACTAAAACCCAGTATTGTGTCTTCGTCAACTTATTTACAGTGACTTAAAATCTAGTTACGATGCTACTTGATGAATTTTATGAACATAACAGCACACAAATAACTGGGAAACCAAGAAACCAGACTCACCTTTGCCACCCTGTTGGCGACCTCCCGACCAACCATTAGTCCTTGGACAAACGTTCGTGCAGCAATGAAGGCCCTGGTGACCTGTGCCTTCAGCTTCCGGGGCACGTCTCCAAAAGGCTTTAGCTGATCTGTGTATTTACTGACGCACTCCAGGTAGTCGTCTGTGAAGTGATACTGGGAGTTGAGTAATTGGAACATGCGCTCCAGCAGCCTGGACCAGAAGTCATTCAACATCTCCTCAAGGTTGACGTTGCCTCCTGTGTAGTAGCGCTTTAGCTCGGTGAACAGGTCCTGGAACACCTCAGAGTTCTGCATATACAGCTTCCCGTATGTCCTTGTGAACATGCTGTTGAGCGATTTCTCAGAGTTGTCCAGAAGCTCCAAGAAAAACTCTAGATGAATTGATGGTTTTGGGAGGTGGGGGGGTCAAAAAAAGAGAGACAGTAATAACATGCTTTGAGTCATTATGCAGATATTTACATTACTTTTTATACAGAGTAAACCAAACAAAAGGGAGCATAAGTATCAATTCAAAGGACTGCTGTTGCATCAACTTTGATTTAATTGCTCATTTTCTGCCCCAGTCTACAGTCGCAAAGTACAGCAGCCAACAAAAGGCTCTTGATTATGTGAGGAAAGTCAGTGCACAGCATTAATAATTTAATAGCAGAAATAATGGGGCACAAGAACCATGAATGATTAATGGAAAGGTTCTGATTGCATACTGTAACAAAATATTCATAAGTTTTAGACATAGACACTAGTACATTACACTAGACGTTATCATCCTGGGCACCTCCCATGATTCCCAGATACATTAGTTTCTCATTGAAACAATTTATTTGTCCTCTGTGGCAGGTGGCCTGTGACTGAATGATTGAATGTTGCATCACCGAAGCTTCCTGCGCTTTAAAGTTTAAAACGAATCGGCTCCAAAATTTCACCGTGTGATAAACACTTCTTTATATAATTGGATTACCACTGATTGTGCAGTTTTGTCATCAAGGTTGGAAATAAATGTTTCTGCCCACCTACCACAGACGCAGTGAGACATCAGTCACTTCTTTTTTTCTTACAAACTTACTAAAACGCAAATATTTCATTTAAACGTAAACAATTAAATTCTTAAATTCATTTTCATGCGTATCGCCTAAACTGCAAACTGATGAAAGAATAAATAAGACAAAAGCACCTTTCTTATCAGTCATGACAGTCACAGACAGTCTCAGAACCTGAACCAGTTTCTGAGGTTCTGGTGCACATTCATACTTCAGAATGATCGGAGAGCAGGACAAACGGACATCTGTCTGTGTCGTCTTCAGGCTCCCAACTGACTTCGTGGCCCAACAATAAACCCGTTTATTTTATTGTATTCCAAACCGTAATGGCCACAAGCCAAACTGATCATAGACTGGAGTTCTGGTTTTAGCTAAAAAGAAATATCTTTAAATTCATTCTGGCATGTCTGCCCCTGGATTTTCCTTTGACACTTCACATTTTTTAACAACTGCTATGTAACACAACATTATGTTTTTCTGTTGTCTTTGATTTTCTGTCTTTTAGTTTATAACACAACAGAAGTTCTGGTCTGAACCCCTGCAGTGCCGCGGTAACCTGGTGGTGACCTATTGCGTCTCACGTAAAATGTCCAGCTGAAACCAACAGACTCTGGATTCTGGACTCTGGACGATCTTTTGTTCATTGTTAAAAACTGCTTGATTATTATTTTTATAATTTTTTTATGTACCCGCTACAGCAGCTGGTCAACTGAGAAACCTGACGTAGGGCTGCACAAAACAAAGGTGTCACCCTACGCTGTGCTGTATTTTTAACTAATGTTCTGTAGACTAATCTATTGATTTGCAGATAAAAAGTTCAAATCACAGACAGACAGGAGAAAGAAATGGCTACTACTGGCTCACAAGCTGTTTCATTTTCTTTGTGAATAAAATCTGTCAGTCCACACAACATCATTCAATTTCACTCATACAGTGCAAACATCCCCAGCTGAACAGAACATTAATACATGTGGTATAAAGTAAAGCAGTGAAATCATTAATCATGCATTTACTTCCAGATTGTGCTGATTTACTGCAAATTTCCAATGACAGAGACATCAAAATGCAACTAAGTAACTACGCAATTAAAATGTAACTAAAGTAAGAATTGCTTCTTCATCGTCCGTCCAAGTTTCATTCTTCCGTGTGAACGTTTGCTCTTGTGAGTATTAAATCAGTCAACAAAGAGAAAAATAGAAAAACAAGAAAAAGAAAAAAAGAATTAGCAGGGGAGTGTCACTGAAGCCGAGCTAATAGGATCCCATGTTCCTGAGCTCACAAGTGTGAGCGTTGCGAAGATCTTAACACATGCAAGCACAAATGTCAAATATTACGGCGCCTTACGCTGTAAACAAACACGCTGCAGACATTTCACGTGCTATGCTTTGCCAAGAGAAGAGCGACCGCAAGCTCTTCTCCTGGCTGGCTGACATTTCTTTGAATAGTTAATGATAAAGATTAAAGCATGATAAACGACTGCACATGCAGTTTTTTTTTTATCCTATATGATTTACTAAATGAGGGCATTATTTTACATAAACAACGAAAACAAAAACAAATAACACGTTAATAAACCAAATACAATGAAAAATGAATCATTTTCACTTTATTCTCACACTATGTTCCACTTAGTTGATTTTTATTTTTGCAATTGTACAATAATAACATCAAATCAGTAAAAAGATATCCCTCACAGCAGTGAGAAGTATTTATAAAGTTAGTGTCTTTCCCTGAAGCAGCCATACACACTTAAAAAAATGAAATATGCATTTAATAAAAGCCTCAGTGATATGGAAAATTGTTCTTTAAAAGTAGAATATACGTAATTCACTCATGCTCTTATTCAGTAGACTCAGTGTGAACTGTGAACCATCATACAAATATTCTTGTAATAACTTGTGTGCATTTCATTCATTTTCATTTCACAATGTATGTATATACACATATACATATATGTACATAAACACACACGTGCATACTCACATATTTGAACATATAGTACCCCTTGTAAATAAATATATATAAAGAAATTAATCTTTTTTTATATAAATGTACACAAAATAAATCTATAAAATAAATCTCTACCCAATGTGCACACACCTATCTATATATACAATATGTGTATTATGTGTGTGCATGTGAAACACATAAATCCCGTTCGACATGTCTGAAAAGGGGGAGGACGAAGCATCATCCTTGGAAAAGGTAATGTTTAAATTACGAGTCATCCCGAGAGGAGTAACTTCCGCTGCAGCTATGCTGAAGAGTAGGACTGAATAGTTTCACGTAACTATGACTGCAACCCCGAAGCTAAGTAACAGTCGACTGCAAGAATGTTAAACCACTATTGTTTATGCACTACGTTGTTTCTATGCATATTGTTTGCTTTGCATGTTCATTTGACGAGAGGCGTGCTTTCACACCTCTTCCAAAACTTAGAGGGAAGAGTCATTCACCTCAACGAATGCCTTTCCATCCAGATTTCTATTAGTCACTTTTTTGCTTTGCAAGCCAAGTCTCTTTCTTTCTTTTTTTTTTTTTTTACTGAAATATGGAATAAGCATACAACAGCTAGGAGACCAATGTGCATCCACTTGTTCATCTTTCTTTGCAGCTGAGTGACCTGCCATTACACCATTTGTTTAAGTATGAAGAGCCTGCAGGGGCTTTTTCATTCCATTTATTCCAATTAGATTTGAGTAGAAGACACGTAAGCCCCCGTGTACTGAACATGCAATATGGTGTCTGAGTTACCATTTAAAGTGTTTCTTAAGATAGATACTGAATATAGTAACTTAAGAACAAGATCACATCATAGTTATATTTATAATAGTGAGCTCTAAAAATATGTCTTATCTAATGTCGCCGTATTCCAAAACCTGTCAGTATTTGCCAAGTGTGAATTTTACAACTGTAAAAATCAGTTGTGAAAACTCGTGTCCATCATGTTTTAGAATAGAAAAAAGGGACAGTTTTAAGATGTTCACCTATACTTTATAAAATCCCAAAATTCCATGAGAAAAATATTATAACCTGAACAACGAAGAGCTCAAGTGTAAGTTTGACAGCTCAATGCTGCAAAGCAATGACATGAGTGGTCAGTGGTAGCGCTCCCTTTGTTCCGTGCTGCCAGGCAAAATACTCTGATTGCACAATAATAAGATATTAGGTACCATAGCTTGAAAAAAATAAAAAAAATCCCCAGAATTTCTTACAGTTTTGACAAAGTATGAATCAGTGGAGATTGACACCAGCTAAAAGCATTCACTATGGCGATAATTACATGAGGCTGCGTCAATATCAGTACCGGCACATGAGAGATCTCTAACATGGCATTGGAGATTACTGTTTACAGCTGTCCATTTTGGCACCAGGGACGCGGGAACTGAAGTGTAATGGCAGGGATGATAGATCCTGCTGGGAGTGAGGGGCTGCAACTGCTCCAGACACCACTGGACCAACTTTTAAACATAGTGTTTTTTCCCCTAATTGATTGTATTTACAAAATGTTTTCATTGGAGTTAATCATGCAAAATCTTGCCTATTATTTCTTTCTAGATGGTTAAAAAAATAAAAGACCTTAAAATTATACACTGCAAAACTTAACTGTGAAGTGGCAAGAGGCTTTAGGTGAATTTGTTTGAATTCTCACAAAATAACCTTTTACAAAAGCAAAAAATAAATTCAGCAAACAAAATCTGTTTAAAGTTATGCAATTTAATCGAAGGTTTTTAGAACTAAGGACTGAATGCATGTTGAAATAATATTCTTTGAAAAACTGTCTGTGGTTTGTTTAATTTCAAGGCCTGTTATCTGTTTCAAATAGCAGTGAAGAGCTTGCCAACTCATGAAGTCTGAATTGCTCTCAGCTGGCCAAACTACACACTTTGCCAAGGAATTATCACTGAGAGCTGTTGACCTTGGATAACAGTCGGCTGCCTGGTTTCCGGGTGTTATTAGTTGGAGACATGCCAATTGATGGATGTATGCTTAATGACAAGACGGAAAAAAAAAAAAGATCTTAAACCAAGCCACCTATTTATTGACATTGTATACTAAATATAACAAAATGGAGCATTGTATTCTTTAAAAAACGTTCTTTAAAAGGTTTCTAACTAAATTTTAGATCATCCTCTGAAGGTGTTGTGCAATATAAATTTAACTGCAACATTTCTGCTCTGCATCCTTCTTCTTTTATATGTCAAATTCTGTAATATACAGTATTATTTCACAGGTAAACACAGAGAAAAATAAATAGAAAGAAACTGTTGCCAATTAAAGGTTCACAGCAGCCACAAGTGAGGTTGCACTTTGTAATTTTTGCACTTCACACAAATATGCAGTTTTCATACCAATGAAGTAGGGAAACTGCATAAAGTAATTCTAAGTGTGACAAATCCATTTTCTCTGAGCTCTGGGAAGTGCTCCTTTGATATCTGCCCTAATTACTGTAAATAATTATTATGATTAATAAAGGTGACCTTTCTGTTCCTCTCGTAATAGCACCATATCCACAAAAGAAAAACACGCACTCCCCCATTAATTTTACTTCACGCTTCTTGAAAGTTGCTCAGTTGCTCAGCTTTAACTGCCTAAAGTAATGGAATCTCACTTTTTGAATAATGGTAATTAAGAGTAAATTTCAATTAATGGCCCTAGAATCTTAAAGGGCCAGAGGGGTGGTTATTGTGTCAAACAAATCATGTTTTTTACATTTTAACCTGGTGACATTTTGAATTTTGAAATATGTCAAAAAGGCAGACGTCAGTAAAGTGGCCAGAGGACATATGCCACTGTTAGTTTTATAATTAAATTGATAAAACTCAGTCTAGTATAATTTGCAAATATCAGAGGCTAAAAAAATAGCACTGCATCTTTACATCCTACATCCTACAAAACGTCGAGGACTTACATCTACCCAGCTTCATGTTTCTTACTGATCAGAACTTTTCAATCTCTCTGACAGCTGTATTGATTCAACTCAGAGACAGTTTATTTTTAAGTGCTTATGGGGCAGATTTTGGTAACAGCTTGATTTGAATGAACAACTTGAACTGCAAGGGCTGAGTATCTGTCTCTGCTTTTCAACGGTGGAATACAGCAGGACTGTGGGACAAGTTGGCTATCAAATTGCTGCAAATGGCACCTTTTCTTGTGGGTATTTTCAACTTCATTGGATATAATGTAACCACGGGTGAAAATGCAAAAATACAGATGTGACAGATATGTGTCAAAAACAGGAGACTAACAACAGTCCCACCCATCTCAACTCACTCTGAATGTAAAACTTCTATAACTACAGTATCACCACTTACGCCCTCCTTTGTGTCCATGAGAAGATACAAGGGAAAGTAACTATGGGCTTTTATATTTGTTGATGATCCAAAAATATTAAGACACTAATAAGTAAAACTGTAAACATGAGAAAACAATAAATATTCAGAACGTGAGCAAATTTGTGATGCCTGACTGTCTCTCCAAGAAGAATTATGGAAGGTATTTGCAAACTTTAAGAGCCTTTAAATGCTTTTTACATCAGAGACATGCTCCCTCTCTGTTGTGTTTGCACTGCAGGTATCGGGTTCTTGCTCCTTGTATAGGATCATTTCTCAAGTCGTACTTTACAACGGGAGCTTTTCCAACATCAAGCAAATCATCTTTTTCATACAGTGATTCCTGTACAGTGATAGGTCAAGATTCTGGATTATTAGATCGCATATATGTTTATATATAATATCAGACTTTAGATTGTTAGAGAATAGCTGTTGGTTAATGTTCAAACACCTACACATTTTAACACACGCACGCACACACACAAATTAAAAAATTGTTGAAATGACACTCATGTAAAGAACAATTCTTAACTGTCCAAATACCGTGTAAACTATATGCGACAGAATAAGTGTGATTTGAACTCGTGTACTACCTGCAAGATTTAGTTATCGGCAATGTGAAAGCAACCATAGAGAAACGTGCTTGAAGGTATGTGGTCCTCCAGGAAGCTCCCCAGCCTGCATAACCTTTACAAAGTTTACAAAGATTTTCATCCATCCATTTTCTGCCTCTTATCTAAGACTGTGTCACAGGGTAAACAGTCTCAGCACATATTCTCAGACCTCCCTTTCCCCAGATAACATGACAGTCGCAAACCAACTGAGAAGATTAATCTCTCCAGCAAGTCCTGGGTCTGCCCCGAGGCCTTCCGGGGTAAGCCTTCGAAACACTTCTCCCAGAAGGCATTTGGAAGGTATCCTGACCACATGCCCAGTAACCCTTAACTGGTTTCTTTTGATGTGGAGAAGAAGCAACTTTCTCTAGCTGTATTTGATTCGATGGGTAGGTGAAGAACATTATAGTGGGGTTGGCATCTGCTGTTGGGACAGTTCATGTCATATGACTGTGAACTGCAAATCAACAAAAAGCCCTTCCTCTTTCACTGCAATGCTCACAAACCAATTCCCCCCTTTTAAAAATCCTCACAGCACGCAGAGCATGTGAATAACACCCCGCATATGCAACATGAACTTTTAGTAAGTCTCACCAGATGTGTTTTATTTTTTTATAATTTAAACCCTGAATACCTGTATCCATTCTGTACTGTTTCCCTTTATCTTTATTGTGATAAAATATATATATATATAAAAGAAATGCATTACGGTAATACTAAACAGCATGTCTGGGTACTTCAGGTGAGTGTCTATGTGTATGCGCATGCATAAATTAATCTTTAGAAATGTAATATAGTTTAGTTTTTTAGCCCTGACTGTTACCCTCCACAGCTTGGGGGATCTCTGATATAACATTTTCCTTTAAGGGGAAAATCAGATAATGTTTAAAAACATAAATACGTAGGAAAGAGGCTCTGTGTTCATTCTTTTCTCCAAAACACACTGCCTGTACTGATTTTCTTTCCCATGAAAGTTCATGAGTGTAATTAATATTGCGGTTTGTCATTGGACATCTTCTGATTTTCATTGTTGCTACATAGATAGTGACGTTCCTCTGCTTCCAGGACTGTGATCCATGTGGTAAATCGGAACAATTACTGACTCCGAGTCAGTATCGCTACTTATCTGTTAGTCTTGGTTTTCCCCTGTTCTTTCATTTACGACCCCTGTTCTGCATTTTGTTTTTTAGGGGTTATGTATTGTTGGTACTTCAGTTTTTTCTTAGTTTTATTTAGGCGCTGCCTGCACAAGGGAAATAGCTTCTGTAAATGGCGTCTGCTCAACCCACTGACCTATCCAGGGCCCCTATACTTCTGTTTTTATTTATTTATTTTTTCCTGTAAGGACTTTTGGTTTTCTTGTTCTGTTCTTTGTTAGACCTCTGTTCTGTCTTTAATTACTTCCCTCGCTGTCTGCCTCTTCCTCTTCCTGTCTGCCTCGATTATTGTCACCTGTGTCTTGTTGTCTTCCTTGATCGTTTCCCCTGCGAGTATAAATTGTCCTGTCGTTACTCCTTCGTCTGCTAGTCCGTTGGTCATGCTTCTTATTTTCCTTACCTGCTTCATGACTGGTCTCCTTAGTGTAGTTCTTAGGATTTTTTTTTTGATAAACCTGCTGTGTGCAGCACTTTTTTGTTTACTTCTCCATCCTCCCAGACCTACTCTGGTATTCCTGGTAACTGTGTGACTTTTTTTCTTTCTTTGAACACAAATTTCACCAGCATCACTCTTAATAAAAATTCACTCTCATTTGTAACCAAGAAGTCCATGTTAAACACGCTCATGTTGAACAACTGAAAATGGCTGTATTCTGGATTTTTGTAGAGAAGAACAATGTGTGTGTGTGTGTGTGTGTGTGTGTGTGTGTGTGTGTGGTTTTCTTGTTCACTGAAAGTGCATTGTCATTGTAGAACGGCAGTATGATATACCTATATAAAGATATGTGTCAAATTGACTTAAAAATTCTAAAATACTGTAAAATAAATGTCTTGTGTTGAGTTATAGTTTTCTGACTAATATTCTAGGCTGATCTATTCAGTATTCAGATCTGTGCTAAAGTAAATACCTCTCTTTTTAATCTTAAATGTTATATATTTTTTGCTTTTTTTATTTTCATGGGAATCCAATTCATCTAATCATAATCTTCGTCTTAGAGTCTTATAAACGAGCAAATACAATACCATTTCCCCTTATTTAGTTAGGTAATACAAATGAAGGGGAAAAATGTCTTTACAAACTAAACGCTTACTGCTTCATCCAGGATTTAAGAGGCTATGTTGCAGCCAGGTGCTGCGAACTACCAGCCGTTGATGAACTGATCATCTGCAGGTGTACAAAGCTCTTTAAATGTCAGTGTTGTGGCTGTTTGCTGATCTGGAGCTTTACAGTGTGTTTTAATGCAATGCTGAAAGGGAAGTGTTAAAAGTTGTACCAGTTGAGCAATTGTAACTATAGCAATCCAGAAAAGATTACAAAACCACGTGGTGTTCAGTGTTCAGCAGTGAGAAATCATATTCATTGTTGGGATGCATTCAGGACAGTTGTTTTTTTTTTGTGTGATCCAAGATGGCAAATGTATATGTACATCATTGTGCAGTGAGCAATGCTCAATAAATTAAAAAAAAAAAAAATGTTGAGTGTTAAGTCAATGAGAACACAATTAATAGAAGACTGAACAGATATGTCTGGTTTGGAAAGACTGCTGGGAAAAAGCTGATTGTTTTAGAGGCAAATGCAGAGTTCAAAAGCTAAAATTAGGTCATGCACACATCTATCTATCTGTCTATCTGTATTTTTCCTTTAGTTAAAAAAGTGTCAATGTATTATTGTTTGAAGTTGAATTTGCCTAATACCAAATGACAAAGAGCATCATTGTATTGAAGAAAAGAGATTATAAGTAACAACATGGAGTGTAAATGTAAATAATGCATCAGTAGTAGAGGCATCACAATCTCTGCCTCTACGAGGAATTTCAAAGATAGAAAACATGCATTCATTCAGAGGCAAGGAACCAAATGCAGACCTTGGTTTTTAAGTCATTTAAATCATTATTGTTTTTTTTCTCAAAGAAACTGCATGGTAAGTGTCCTGTGTTCTGGTTTCACACATTCAACAAAATAAAGGAAAAACATCAGAAAACAATTGACCACTGTAAAAGAATTCATTTCTTCACACAACTGCAGACTTCTGAGGTCCACAAACGCAGCATGCGAGAAACTTGCAAAAGCCAATTTCTGCTTGAAAAATCAGAGTCAATAAATATATAAAGTACACCTCCAGAGGTGAAGGCATTGTTAAATCTTTAGATTCATGAATGTGATTAAAAGTTTTTTACTTCATGAACCATTGCAACAACTATCACTTTACTATCACTTTCACATCAACAACTGCGCAACTACCTCCGAGAGGTACAGTGGACATAAGGGCAGAGGCATCTAAAAGACTCAAAGTGATGACGGAAGAGAAATCGAGAGTGATCGAACAAGGCACTAAACAGAGGAAACTCTACAAAGTGACTTCTCCTGCGTGCCTTTGGTTCAAATGACTTGGTCACTGTAGATACCAGTGCTCCTGCTTTTTCCTCCGACTCATAATCCTGATGTTGTTTTCTTTTATTACTGAAGTTTGTTTTAGTTCATCTGGACTCACTATTGTGAATCTGTCAACACGAGATAAAAGATAAGATTTTAGACCTGGTGCAAGTAAACCTTATCATGCTTTTATTTACCCTCATGGTGCAGCACAGAAATGTCTTGTCGTATGAACCATTGACAATATATCTGTACCGCTCCTCTTTCTGTTCTTCATCCTTTTGTTTCCTATCTCTCTTTTTCTGCTCTGCGCTCTGTCTGTCTTTCAGTGGCAGGAGCAGTGACGTTTGTGTGCAGAGCTTGATAATTCATGGCAACGCTCTAAGGACCCGTGTGGAATGTCAGGAATGCCTTGTTTTTCAGTTTTTTTAAGTGCTCCAGAAATGTTCAATGTGGTTAAGGGCAGGTGATTGTGGAGGAGAGTCTCTGTCAGTCAGCATTCCTCAGTTTACTTTGGTCTTCAAATATTTTGCCCAAAGCTTTCAACTGTATATAGGTTCTTTGACTTGCTGCAATATTTATCATGCACAAAAGATGCAAAAGCAGCACGTCTCTCAAAAATGTCTCAGTTGTCATGGAAGAAGTTATAGAGTATTTTTTTTTCTCACCATTTCTTGGTTCACGGTGTATGATGTCTTTATTTTCTGACGGTGTTCAGACACCTCAAGTGTCCTATGGTGTCCTTTTCAGCTGAACTGCAAAAATACTTCAGGAATAGTTTGAGGAACATGGCAAAGAGGTCAAGGCAACCTTCTGTGTTTCCCTTTTGATTAATTCAATTTGATTTGAGAACATATGGGCTTGACAAAGTTTCTCACTAAAGGATCTGCCTTAATTGTCTTGGTCTTGACTTATTAGTAATGTGCAGTCTTTGATTTTACCATAAATGATATTCCCAAAGTCTCAGCAAATGCTCTGGATTTGTGACTATTAGAGAAACTAATAGTTCTTTAGACTAGATGCGTAATCAAAACACAGAACAGTGGGCCATGGATTTCTGAAAGGATTTTGGACAGGGTGCTGGCTGTTTATGTTTGCTGCGAAATATATTAACAATCTGGGCTATTTCAATGCATAACTTATACTAAGATTGTGCTTAAAAAAAAAAAAAAAACATAAAAACTTCCATCTTTGGCTGATAAGCAGATAATGAAAACATGTAAATATGTGAGAGAATTTTTTTTCTTTTCTATTATTTATTGATGTATTTGTTTTATTAGTTTGTGTTTCCTGTGTACACTCTCACGCTAGAGTGTGTATGCCATCTAATAGGTAAATAATATACGGCAATTTATACTAAACGTAGTTTGCAACTGAATTGACATAGTTTCGTGGTAATGCAAAGCCATGCGCTCAAATAATATGCGCCCTATGGAAAATATGTAGCTGCATGGCTCAGTTCAACCACTAAAACTGACATTTTGGGGAAAAAAAAAAATAAAATTGTCCTTAACCCTCTTTAGCAGCTCGACCCCTCCCCCCAACACCAAAAGAAAAACAAAAATAAGGTCCTCCTTACTTCAAACTTCTCAGTTTGTACATTCATCCTTGGTTTACAACAGACAAAGAGAGGATATTGATTGAATGGCTCTTTCATAACTGTTCATCAATCATAATAAAATTCACTGTATACTATGAATGAGCAAAACAAGATGAGTGAATAAATGAATACCAAAGGCCTTGATCCCTGGGCAACACCACTTGACATTGATGAGTTTGCATTTTCGCTGACACTGTGGGTGTGCAGAGAGACTGAACAAAGCTGGCGACCAGGTGGCAAACTCCCCTACCTCAACATACATGATCCATATCACACCAGGGCTGACAGCATCCATAACACGGGCTCGTAATTAAAGCCCGCTGTTGCAGAATATTGAAGAGCAGAGGCCAGTTTCACACAGAGCATCAATCATAAGTTGGCAGCTCATTTAAAACATCTTTAAAATTAAAGTCGCACCAGCCACTGCCTTTTACAAAGAGCAATTGTTTTCAGACAGCTTAAGTGAATCTCTTGAAGTTTCAGTGAGAGGTTGAATTCTTTTATGCGGAGAGCTGACGGTGAATTGAGAAGGCGACTGCTCTCTGTCCTCAAATAAAACCTTCTAGCTGTATTTGATCCTCTCTGATAACAGCTGAGAGTGGGTATTTTGCCCTGGATAATGGACTTTTAGATGCCATGCATGTAGCCAGCTAAACAAAGCAGACTTATTTTCCAATTCAACATCCATTATGTTTAAAAATGGTAGATGGAACCCAAACATATGTTCTTACAAATGTTGAATTGTTTCTGAGAAGAGTTACAAAGTAATTTGGGTTTTAGTAGATGGAGTGATAGGTGCAGAAAAAAAGAGCAACTCGGTATGAAGGGAAGAGTGATTTGTGATGGCCTCCAGTGTAGATAAGACAGGGCAGTGATAGTTTAAGACTTGCTGAATGATGGTGTGAACAAGGAGGGAGTTGCGTTTTAAATAAATTATGGGGCTAAATTATAAGAGAGGACTAGTGCCAAAAGGCATGGCTCAAGCAATAATAATGAAAGCAGACAGAAAGCAGAAAGAAGAAGGACGCCTCGCTGGCTGATCTTTCATTAAGCCTCAACGCAAGCTGACATTTTTCTTTTTCAAACTCTTGGACTTGGATTGCAGATTTACGTAAATGCTGCTTTTTACATTCTACCCAGGAAGCTGGACAGCACCCAATGAACCTGTTAAATGTAATCACGTTTACATTTTAACAACAAATTAAACTTTATATTTACATTCTAGTGGCTCGTGTGTGTTCCTTCTGTGCAAATGTGTCATCTCCGAAGCTCCACTCACAACTTGTCTCATCTAATCCATATGCCAGAACATCAATATCGTCTGACAAGCTTATTGAAAAGAGGAGCCCAGTAAAACCAACAAAGCATTAACAATATTGGCCAAAACAATGGGAAAATATCAACAGGCATACATTAAAGAAAAGAAATCCATGCCACTGCGTAATGCAGTGGCTAATATAATATGTTTGCCTGAATCCGTCCCTGTTCTATCAACAAATGTTAACATTTGATTTCCTCCAACAGGCATGATCTTTAAGAGGAAGGTCTGCTTCCAGATTCAGCATCCCACCATCTGTTAACTGCATGTGGTGGAGGGTTGGAGAAAAGGGGGTGGATGCTAAATCTGTTCCATTGGAATTCACTGAGATGTTTTATTTTTGACTGTAATGACGCACATTTTTATATTATCTTACATTTACAAAACTATAATATGAGGGCACCGCATCAGAAATGTTAAGTTCTCATGTAGAAATATAAATGTATACATAAAAAAGTGACCTTAATTTAAAAACAAGAAATTGACAACATTCAGACAAAGCATCAACGAAATCTTTTATTGCTGACGACTGTTCATGTAATTTCAAGTTTCATGGGTGGATGGATGGAGGGATGAATTCATAAAGCAACAATTAGCAATCTTTGTCTACAAGGAGATTTGAATTAAAAGAAACCCAGTGTTGAAAGGCATTAACAATTCTCAGCCCTCTACAAATCATCTCCTCGTGGATCCAATTTTACCAAATTTGACAAACAGGCAAAGAATGAATTGCTTTATGTGGTTTGGTCAACTGGGTTGAATTTCTTCAAAATTCAACTTGAGCAAGAGAACATATTGGTCATAAAGCCTTTAAGAGCCAAATCTTGATTTGACATCCATTGGCACTAGCCCATAACTTTTATATATTTAATTATATTCCACTCTTATCACAAATTCTGTATGCAAAGGATGCAGACCAAATGTATTGACAGCTGGTGGAGCTGCACTCCAGAGGTGTTTGTTTTGTCAGTTTTTTTTTCTTTTTTTTAAGTTGGAACTAAAAGACTGGGGGAATAGAAATGTTAAAATAAAGCCATATTATTTCACAAAATATATGAAATCGGAAGTAGTGAAAACAATTCTTTATCAACTCCGAAGAAGTCGGCAGATATGAACAAAAACTTACAATTGCTCATTTTGATGGCCCCTAAACTGATCACTTTGTTTCAAACTTGGTACATCCTTTGCAGAAGTCATTATGATTGAGCCTATAAACTGTTTTTGAATATTGGTCATATTTGTAAATATTGGTTTCTAAAATTAAATTTGGCTGCTATA
This sequence comes from Xenentodon cancila, assembly GCA_014839995.1. Classification (NCBI taxonomy): domain Eukaryota; kingdom Metazoa; phylum Chordata; class Actinopteri; order Beloniformes; family Belonidae; genus Xenentodon; species Xenentodon cancila. The sequence goes on from CM026197.1 coordinate 12,257,159, forward strand.
TTCAGATGTCTCTTTTTTTTTTTTTTTGCACTTTAGGTATTAACCTACAATTGAAGTATTTTCATATGTATACAATTTATAAGAACCCAGAGCCGTTTACCCCTTCGTGGTCTCAGCCATGTGCAATGGGATTGAGAGCAGATGAGGTAGTTGACCACATCGTAGCTGATGTACCTGATGTCATCCTGGAAATTTCCGTATTTGAAATAGAGTAACGATCGATATAGTTGATTATATTGCACTTATTTTGACACTGAGCCTGATCCTCATTAATCAAGAGTTTGAAACAGCCCATCATGACGACTTTGTGACACACCTTGCTTTACCTGGCTTGCACTCTTTGTTTATTCTCCAACACGGCACAACGTAATTGTATATCATACATACATACCGATTCAGATGATAGACATTTCTTCCATCCAATCAGCGATGAGTTATGTTACCCGGGGGTATAAAACCATTATGACTTTGCACTTGCTGTTGTGGTTTTTAATTTGCTGCTGTGCTTTCTCTTTTGTTGTGTTTCTTGATTTGCTTCTGATGTTGTTGTGCTTTCTCTTTTGCCGTTGTCTTTTTAAATTTACCATTGTGATTTGCACTTCAGGGCCACCATACGTTAGGGAGCGCTGACTCTATAAAACAGGTTCATTCTAAAGTGTCATAAACACTTGTAAGACAAAAAAAAAGGAAAAGAAATATATTAATAGTAATGTTCCTTAAAGAGAATACTAGGGTTCCAACAACTTCACAACTACATAACCTAAAAAAATGATTTTTTTAAAAATGTTTTTGTTCTCAAACATGTATCCACTTAGAACACTCTTCATCTTGACATGTCAACTCTGGGACAAGGACATCTGTTTTCTCCTAGTAAAATGCAGTCTTGACTTACCTTTGCAGTTGCAAACTAAAGGTGTACCACATAGGGGAGAGCTATGCTTATTAAAAGGAAACAGGCAATGATCTGAAAGACGATGATGGAGCTAGACACACCTGCATAAAATGTATTCTTCCTCATCTGAAACCATTCTCTTCTGTACTGCAGGTGGCAATATCACAAAGCAGGAACTATTTAAGGATAAATGGACCTTTAAAGAAAGCAGGGTGTTAAAGTGAAATATATTATCTTAAATCACGCTCAGAGTGCCAAACTTTTTTTTTTTTTCTTAAATTGGACTTTGCTGTTCCAAACATTTCATTTTTCTCTTTGGTCAAAAACAGACTGTTGTTTGTGAATGAAACGTTATTCTATACAGTTTGGAAAGGTCTATTTTTATTTTGATTAAACAAATAAATTATATCAATAATGGGAAAAAAAGATGCTAGAGATAAAAAAAAATAAAAATTGAACATTTTGTATTTATCAGCAATGTCTACATAGCCTTGCATGCCTATCGTTAACAGCGCAACACTGAAACATTTTTATGTGTATAGGAGGCACTATATAAATAATGTGTGTGTGTGTGTGTGTGTGTGTGTGTGTGTGTGTGTGTGTGTGTGTGTGTGTGTGTGTGTGTGTGTACATGTACCAGAATCTCACATTGTGAATTAACACTGTGTAATATGTAACGGTGACTCCGTCAGCATGGGCCTTTGGGGACACTTCTTCCTTAAAACCACCTACAGCATCTACGGGGATTGAACGTTGAGGAGTTCTTGTCATTATCTCAAAGTACTAAAATAATTGCCCTTGAGGTAATTAATTACCTTTGTGCACTGTTGCACTCTGTGTGCAAAGTGATTTAGTTAATGAAAGCTTGAAGTACTGTCATCTCTTCTACTGTCCCTCATTTTTCAGGCTAATAAAGTCAGCTAAATTTATGAGTTGCTCCAAGCTGCTCAGAGTACACCTTGTTTGTATACATAAAAATGAACAGAATGCTTCGCTTTTCAAAAGGCGAATCCACCAGATACAATTACGCCAATTTACTTCTTCTTCAGAAATAGTATGCAACTGAATTATAATGCATAATTACGCCAGCGATGACACACCTTAGCTTCATATCAGCAAAATAAACAGAGGATTCGAAATTGATGGAAATTAGTAATGTGAGGAGAATAATCAGTTACAGTTAATTGTATTGCACTACAAAGATTGAGATAAGATTATGAAGACTGAGACGAAATATTTTATCAGATCTAGCGTCAGAGAAATTCGAAATCAAAAACAAAGCTTTTGTTGAACCCTGACATTCAATGTTAATCAGCACGTAAAGATGAAAGTCAAGGTGGGTGTAAAGCAAAACTTCTTACATATTTAATAGCTGATAAGCTTCAGTCCTTGAAATTGCAACATATGTCCACCAACTTAAATTAAATTAAAGAAACACTCATAACTGTCATTGAACAGGCACTTAGGATACAGACAAAGCCTCCCAAATAAACAATTATTAAAGAAACACAATTTAAAATGTTCACTTGAAATGAGCTGTCTCAACAAATTTTACCCAGCGCAAGAGAAAATATGCCCGTAAACACTGACTTGTTTGTCTCCAAATCTACTGAGTGACTGCACTGCACCCACAACCACTGCAGATTGATCCTATTATTTGTTGTGAATAGGGTCCATCAGCCTGAGGCTTAGGAGTGGAGGGGTGAAATCCTTCACTTTCAGTGACTATTGTGTCTAGAATCTGGGGGGAAATAAAGGTGAGATATAGCCAAGGTGCCCACGGGCTAGAAACAACTGGCAGGCATAAACTAATTAGCACAGGCTCTGCTGAAATGGAAAACCATTAGTGGGACTGAAGTTAGTAACTGCACAGTACAGTAGTGAGTTGGTAGATAATAGGGTATGATGGCAGAAAATGGGCCTATGACTCGTCTTTAGGTGAGGGCATAGTTTCCACTGTAAGATAAGTTTCTTAATATGTCCATTAAAACGTCAGTAAAACTGATAGTACATTTGTTTCCTTCAGGGCTTGAATTGAATTTTTTGAGGGGTGATCCTTCACATATGAGATTGAGGTACGAGCATGTTTGTTTCCGCAGCCCACACCATTCAAACAAGATATTTCTACAGTCGACGTATAGACTTGTGGATACTGTGCTGTTTTTGTTTTATTATTCAATGAACTAATCGTGTTCCTTTTCTGTATTATCCAACAATGTCCACCCTCAATGGTTGATCGTTGTTTCTTATTCTATATTAGTGGCCAGAAAGAGGAGTGATCGTTGAGGCTATCTATCAGGTATTTACTAAAGTGTCAAAACATTTGTTTAGATAGGGTTTTTGTATTTGCACATTAATGCATTATGATTCAACAAATGATATACAATAAACCAACCAATAATTTACTTAATACATGACCAAAATGTAAAAAGGATTTAGCCATTGACTTGACTCATAATATAAGTTATGAAATAACATAACAGGCAAGTACATGGTTCACCAACATGAAAGTTGTTCCCATGAGTAGCCATGCAACAGCCAGCAAACTTTCATAGGCATTTTAGGAAAATGCTATGGAGGGCATCATCCAAAGGGGCACCTTATAACTGTATATCCTCTTTATTTGTCTCCTGCCCTGTGTTCAGCTAGACCGCTGTGATCCACTGTCGTCAAGCCAGAAGTCCTTTGTAAGCCCTGAAATTCAAATCTAGACAGAGACTTTGGAAAGACTTGTAGCGCATTAAGGCCACCTTACATCAACACCAGTTCTAAACCCATGAAACTAAATAGATCACACTTCCCAAACATTTGTTCAGAACTATTTTTTAGGCCTCTTAGATAGAATGATTTGTTCTGTTGGGGGGGCAAAAGGGCCATTTCTCTGTTTTTTTCTGGCATTAAGACCAATTTACAACAGTTCCCAATCAATAACCACAATACTCTGATTTCTCAGAACTATATTGCATTTATGTCTTTGTTTGTTCTTCAAAACTGTTTGCTACACGAAGGGCATTAGCAAAAATCTTGCCTTGGGAACCAAATAGTTCAGGGCAGGCGCTGAGAACAGCAGTGTATAGCTTTTCTCCCGGTGGCTTGCCCTATCCTGCTTAAAGATATTATTAAATTTAAACTTCCTGGATCACTTATTCTTGTGCAAAATGCTGTAAAAGACAAAGTATTTTAGCCACAAGCTCATGCTTTAAATCAAGCCACACTCCACACTAAACATTGCGCTATAAGCAGCCGGCAGGAATATTGTGTTTGGATGCTCGTGGAAGTGTGCAACTTTAGAGTAGCAGCCATTATGAAACTGTGAATGTTAATCTTAAAGAAATGTGCTGAAATGGTTCCTCTTTTTTTTTTTTAATGGTAGGGCAGTGCACCGTCCTCAATGAAAGGAAAGGGGAGCAAGGCATCCCACAGTGCCCTGTGGCAGAGGAAACGTATTATCTTCTCACAGTTGTACTAATTAGGATTCATGTAGAGGGATAAGATGAACTATAAGCCACCTCTGTGGCTTTTTCTTTTTTTAAATCAATTAACTTTCTTCATTGCTAATAAAGTCAATCCTATAAACAAGATGGGATGGTGAGATTAAAAAGTAAGAAGGGAAAATATAACATTTTAACATTTAAAAATTATGAAATTTAGAAAATAAATCTGAATTAATAACCCACTACTTTACATATATAGGTATGTTTATAACATCGAAGTTCGAAGGAGATCATGAGATTACAGGCAGAAAACGGGGACCTTTCAGTCATTTGCCAAACTGCAAAACTCAGTTTCCCCAAGTCACCTGAAAAAAGAAGCCCACTTCTGTATTTATAACAGAAAATTAAAAGGAATGATTAGGCTAAATGACCTTATTACATTCCATTGCAAGATTAAAATGTAAAAAAATACCTGTTGCTTTTTAAATTGACACAATTTCCCTGGCATGAACCCCATTCTTTGGTTTTATCATTAAGCGCAGGTTTATTTGAAAGTAGATCTTGATCGACCTTTTCAGAAGACGATGCTGAATTTTCACTCATTCAAACCATGCTGCTGGCATAAAGTTTGATCCGATGAAAGAATCCGAAAGGCCAAATCATGTTTAAGTGGCATTTTGATGACATTTCTTTGGCCTGTTTAACCTTTGGTGAGTTTCATTTTTCTTGTGCGTTACATCTCATTTATGCAGGCCCATTTCTCATTCCCTTCATCACAAAACATTGCATTTCTTTTCATTTGCCTCCTTTCTGATTTTAGAACAGAACGTCTGAGATAGTAGAAAAACAAATTAGAAAAAAAAAAGCTGAGAAAACTAGAATTTGAATTTTTGAAGCTGTTGATTTAAAAAGGGGAATAAGATTTTCATAGTTTAACATGAACAAAATGGATTTAAGGAACTGTTGTTGTTCTATTTTCTACAACCAGTAGTTGTTAACTTACCCCTACATCTGAGATTGTTTGTCAATACTGTGGCTGATAATCAAGGCTTTTTTCCTTTTAGTTGTGGTGCTTTTTATCTGTTATATAGTAAAAGAGAGGATAAGCTTACCATTTCTTTCGGATTCATTCTTTTAAATGACAGCTTAGCTTGGTATATTAAATAAGAGAAGAGATAAAAAAATGAAATTTACTTGCTTACATATTCATTTTAAGTAACTGAATGAGTGAAATTGAAACCCCTCTTCCCACCTAAAACAAACTAGAAAAAAAAAGTCAAATGCCTTCGGGGATTTTTTCAAAACAAATGCATGACAATTTACTAACAACAATATCGTTAATGTTTTGTTTTTGTTCATGTTAATCTTTGTTTAATTGTGTACTGCAGTCTTTTTCGGCAAGGTTTGAGTATATGGGTGGTACAGAGATGCTTTACCGGCTATACCTATTCATTTAGCAAACAATCTCTCTCAAGTCCCACCTACTCCACCGGTAAAGCATGTACTGAACCAATCACAAAACGGCGGGGCCAGGTTTTATGGCACTACTACTACAGACAAGAGCAGATGTTCAAAGGAACCAAGATGGCTGCAGAACATCTAACACTTTGGATCGACATGTTTTGACTCAAAACTGGACGATAGTCATTCACTGGCGTTCCTGCTTCAATGCAGCATTATGGAAGTCTGTTGTTGGTACAGGTATGGCTTTTCCTACCTATGTCGATGCTTTACTTTGTAGATTTTTTTTCACAAAGTATTGACTTTTGAGTAAATAAGAGACTCCACAATGTCTGCAGACATGGACTAATTCAACAAACTAATTCTTGATTGGTTAAATAGTTTTAAAGAAGAATGATTCAGCCTACAAAAAAAAGAAAAAAAAGAGCACGTTTTTTTTATCAGTGAAAAATACAGTTTTGATTTTAGGTCTGTTTATTTATGCAATAACGGTTCGAAAGAAATGTCTAGCTGAGAAAGAAATGTGAGTAAATCATAGAACAAGCACATTATTTACTTTAAACCAGCAAATAGAAGCGCAGCAAAGTATAACTTACTACTTTTACTCATGCAGCCATCACCAGCAACAAGAAAATGTGGCCATGTAAGAATGAAGACCACATTCCACAGACTTACCACAGTTGCTTTGACATGCTGCAATTAATGTTCTGCTTTATAATTGTGCAACGTGTCATCTTGTAGGTACAGGAGATCCCACAAAACAATGGAGAGAAAAAAAAGAAATGTTGTGTGAAAGACAATAAAGAGGCTGTTCCCGTAAACACACATGCTACCTCAAGCTTGCGATGAGTTCCTGCAGCGTTAAGGTGTCTAAAAATGTGCATATCTGATAATAGTTGGATTGTTTTTTAGAGAACATTTGCATGCTGAATGGTCTTTAGCTCAAAGCTTCACTGTGCTCTCAAAAAGATAAAAGGGTTGTTTTTATTTCATAAAGAAATTAAGTGATAAAACAACTAGAAATGGCCTAAAAAAAACCCCAACACTCCCCTCACGCTATTCAACTTCAAACTTTGTCACTCAGCACAATAGACATAAATAATATTAATAATAATAATTTTTAAAAAAACATGAAACTTTTTCATGACTGTCTGCCTCAATGATTGCCTGCATGCAGGCAGGGATGTTATCTACCTCCTGTGAGATACAGAACCTTATCTTAGCTCAGGCAAATGCTACGAAATATTCACAGCAGCAAGTTGGCTTGTTTTCGTAGTTAATGAGGCTTGAGGAGTTTCACGGATGAAACAAGTAGAGCACATTCTCGAACCTCACTTTTGCATCAAGAAATGGACACTGTTCCCCTTCTGCACAAGGTCATACCTCAGATTTAATGAGACACTCTGTGCATTTTTGGGTATTGAAATAAATGCTCCAAGGCAGAAACATGAAGCCAAGAGAAATTTAAGATCTACATTTAATATTAATAAAGGGTGTTCCCCACATCTTGCCTAATGAATGCTGAGAATATCGTCTCCAGTATGCACAACCCACCTCAGGATATAAATATAAAAAAATAAAAAATGTAAAAAAGCAAACTAAGATTGATGAAAAGGTGAAAAAATGTATAAGAAGATAAAATATTCTTACCACTGGCATTTTGTGAGAACTTACTGTTGCTGTTAGTGCATACACCTGTCCATCTGCTTAAATTAGACTTGCTGGGAGCAAGGAAACATGTAATCCAACATAATAAAAGGCAGTGGGCAAAAAGTCAAACTGTATAATGGATCTAGAAGCAACAACTCACTTATTAGATTTATTTTGGTCATTTTTGCAGAGCTGAATTTTAGCTGAACCTGTGAAACAGCTGTTTTTTACTGAACCGAACTATATTGTAACCCATATGTAGTGGGGTTTCATTATTATGTTGTTCAAATCAATTAAAGTAGTACTGTATCTCACTAGACACATCAATCCTGCCTGTTTTTTCTTTTCCTTGTGACTTTTCACCCTTTAAATAGTCAGACTGACTGCTAGACTGAAGACACCTATGATGCTGAGTACACTCACACACTCATTTAAAAAAAAATGAGTGGTACCAACTAATTTCTCAAGACCAGCTTAATATTTTTTTTATGTTTTTTTGTTTTTTTGTCAGTTTTTAGTAAGTTTTATAATGTTTTCTTCCATTGTGGGTTTTATTTTATTTATTGGAAGGGTAACAAGTTTGTTCATGTCTGTAACTGAATAATAATTGGATTGAGTTGGACTGTATTTAACCCTATACTGCCAGATGTATCTCATTTGGGTTTCTGAGACCTTTGTAGCATCCTTTCAATCAAAAAAGGAAAAAAAAAATATATACACGCCAAAAAACTATAAAAATGAAACATGTGATATTTCATGTTAGACTTTAAAGGGTTAATTGGTCTAGCGTGAAACTTTTTTGCTTTATCTGAAGCGTGCCCTGACATGACTTTGTATGATTTGGAGTTGTACAAATAAACAGAATTGAAGTGAGTAAGTCAAAAAGTCCAACGGCAAACAAGTTGTTGCAGCATGTAATAGGCCGGGGCTCCTCACTGAGCACTGCCATATTAGATGGCAACAACAATCACTCCAAAGTCATTCTGAATTGTTTACACATGAATAAGTTCACATTATGAGGTTGTAGAAGCTGTTATGCAAAGCTGAAACCAATTTGTGTCCTCGCAGGTGGAAATGGTGCATATAAAAGACAAACTTGTACCGCAAGTAAACTACTCAAACTAAAGGAAAATAACTATATGCCTGCATTGGTGAATGTCCAGATTGTTTAAAAAGGGGCGAAAGTGTGCCTGAAAAGTGTCTATTGCTTTCTACTGCTCACTCAACAAACCTGTGGAACATTTCAGACACATTCATAGATGTTGAACCTGCAAAGTAATTACTGCTCTTTGGCTACAGTGCTCAGTGCTTTGTGTTAGCTCAAGATGAAAATCGCTGTTGAGTAGTGTCAAATGCATGCACAAGTAATTTCTCATGACTCACTTGAACTCTGGCTTTGATGGTCTTTGATGGCCCTATGATTAAACATAAAGAAGAATATTGATGTGTCAAGACTGCTGCTGGTACTTCTTTTGAAATATCTGAATCCAGTGAAGTTTATTGTGGCAGGCTTACATAGCTATCTTTAATGAACAATCTTAATATCATAATAGATACTCCTTTCATACTATATACTTACAGTAAATGTTCTCAAAACTTTCCAAATTAGCTTTAGTAAATAAATGTCTGTTGTTGTGGGTTGCTGTCTGATGCTGGATTTAAACTCTGCTGTAGACCTGAGGTTCGAACCCCCGTCAACTGTCCAGCGTGACACAACAAAGTCTGAGACTGAAACGTAAGCATTACCAGTATGTGTAAGGATGACATCATATATTAATTTAGATAAGACATTTTTCTTATCAGGGTATATATTGCGGACCTTTTTTTTTCACTGTTTTTTTTTCTGTTGCGATTCCGGGTCCGAATGTCAGGCGACGCACAGCGGAGCGCTATGCGCGCACTATAACCGCTTCCACGGCTGCGCAGTTCGCTGCAGCCTTCGGCAGCTCGTTGGGGTCCTTCAGGGACTGTTTGGTCAATCTAAGTCCCGATGAATGCCTAACCGTTTTTAATGCGATCTGCACCGATATCCTGGACATGGTGGCTCCGGTCAGGAGGAAGCGATCCAAACCAGTGACAGAGCCGTGGTTGAATGAGACCACCCGGACCCTGCGACGGGCCTGCAGACGCGCTGAGCGGAAATATAAAAAAGATCATCTTCACATTTCCTTTGAAATTTTTAAAACGAGTTTATTAGAATACCAGAGAGCTGTTAAATCTGCTAAAACACACTTTTTATCTAACCTTATATCAAGCAATTCTGATAAGCCTCAGTTTCTTTTTAAAGTTCTTAATTCTCTTTTACATCCTGGGGACCCAGATGGTATTGTGCCATCACAGATACTGTGCAATAGATTTCTGGAGTATTTTATAAACAAGACCTCCTCTACTCGACCGCCTTTGCCTTTATCCTTGTCCTTGGCAGATCCTGTATCTGCAACCGTTTGCAATGTTGTTTTTGAGACTTTTGAGCCTGTGTCCCTATCTTCTTTGACTGAAATTGTCAAACACCTCAAGCCTTCCAACTGTCCTAAGGACAGTGTCCCGGCTCGGCTCTTTAAGAATGTTTTTAACAGCATAGGGCTGTGTGTTGTTGGTTTGATTAATTCATCTTTGAACTCCGGTTGTGTTCCAGCTGCTTTCAAACATGCTGTGGTGCAGCCACTCCTTAAAAAGCCTAATCTAGACACTTCAGTTCTTGCGAATTACAGGCCAATTTCAAAGCTCCCGTTTTTATCTAAAATTTTAGAGAAAACTGTTTTTAACCAATTACAATCTCATCTTGATCTTAATGATACTTTAGAGAAATTCCAGTCTGGTTTTAAACGATTTCATAGCACCGAAACTGCTCTCCTTAGAGTTTTTAATGACCTGCTCCTGTCCGCGGACCACGGCAACCCGACTGTTCTGGTTCTACTGGATCTCACTGCTGCCTTTGATACAGTAGATCACCAAATCTTGCTATCGCGGCTTGAGAACTACGTAGGCATTAAAGGCACCGTTCTACATTGGTTCCGGTCTTATTTAGAAAGCAGGAGTTTCTCTGTTTGTTTGGGCCAGTTTTTCTCGTCTGCATCCCCTCTTAATCGTGGGGTGCCTCAAGGTTCCATATTGGGTCCAATTCTTTTTTCTTTGTATATGCTTCCCTTGGGCTCCATTTTTCGGAAACACAAAATTGCTTTCCACTGTTTTGCCGATGACCTACAAATTTACCTGCCCATAGAGTCTAAGTGCAAAAAGTCAATTGAACCTCTCCTCATCTGTCTCGAGGAAGTCTAGTCTTGGTTGCAGAGTAACTTTCTCAATCTAAACAAAAATAAAACAGAAATAATAGTCTTCGGTCAGCCAAACATTTTAGATGGGCATGACAGTGTGATTGGTCCCTTATCTGTGTACTGTAAACAATCTGTAAGGAATCTTGGTGTGATTTTTGATTCTGGTTTTAAGTTTGACAAACAGATCGGTTCAGTGGTCAAAGCTAGCTTTTTCCATCTACGGCTTTTAAGTAAGGTAAAACCATACCTTCCTTTGAAAGACCTGGAGAGAGCTATTCATTCTTTTATCACCTGCCGGCTAGATTACTGTAATTCCCTCTACTCTGGGATTGACCAGCTGTTGCTCCGCCGCCTGCAGACGTTTCAGAATGCAGCAGCTCGTCTGCTGACTAACAAGAAACGTCGTGATCATATCACTCCTGTCCTGGCCACCCTGCACTGGCTTCCAGTCCAGTACAGGATCCATTTTAAGATTTTATTACTGGTTTTTAAGAGTTTAAACGGTATGGCACCGTCTTATTTGTCTGAGCTTTTAAACCTCCATGTTCCGGTCAGAGCTCTGAGGTCCACCAATCAGTTACTTTTAACTATTCCTCGATCTAAACTTAAAAGCAGAGGGGATCGATCCTTTTCCTTCACTGCCCCCAAATTATGGAACAGACTACCTTTTAATATCAGATCTGCTGAGACCACTGAACGTTTTAAAACCCTGTTAAAAACACACCTCTATGCACTGGCGTTCCCACCATCCTGAGCATGACATCTTGGCTTCTTGTGTATGAGTACTTGTATGATTCTAGTTTATTACCTTTGTTTTAATAGTTTTTAATTATATGTATTACTTTTATTGTACTGTTTGTCTGGAATTTTCCTGTTCTGTCTGGAATTTTCCTGTTCTTATGCTGTACAGCACTTTGGCTAAACTGAGGTTTTTTTTTAAATAGTGCTTTATAAATAAACTTGAATTGAATTGAATTGAATCTGTCAATACGTTAAGCACTCGTCAAACGAGTACAAATTATTTATTCATCTACAACGGGTACAGTTATATGTAGGGTGGTAAAAGAGACGAGTTCACACTCCAATCACAGGGGGAACACAGAGACTGTCGTCCATGTGTGCACCATACATACGGTCAATTTGGAACTAGTATTTAACCTAACAGGCACATAAGTGGACTCTGGGAGGAATCAGAACACCAGAACCAGTTGTGAGACGACAGTTTTTAATGCTACACGTATGTGCTGTCCCAAGAAAAAATTACATAACCTAAAAAATGTTTTTAAAAAGTGGCATTGCAACAAAAATTGCTATTGTAATACAAAACATTAGCCAGGTTCCCTTGAATTTAACTTTGATTTCCAACAAGTTGGACACAACAACACCCTTATTGTTGTCGTTTGAATGATTGCGCTTGGACTCCCCTGTATGTTTCAGAAATAAGCTATTTAAATCTTGGTTCAAAAAATAGCTTTGGTCTCCATGTGTAGATTTCATATCCATGAGAATGTGAGGAGTACATCGGGTAATATTATATGAAGACACAAATTTATGCCTAATTAGGGATGCTGTCTTTTGATTGATGGTTGGGATAACCAATCGCTATGTGTCATCACTATAGCTATTTAACATTTAGCATGGTTTTGACTTCGTAGCTGTAAATCAGGACCAAGACTTTTTCTTTATTTCACAGATAATATGTCTTGTTGTGCTATTAACTGTAATGAGAGTCCACTGTGACTGGTTGTGGCTTGTCTTGAAGAGTTCAGGGACAGCTTACCAAAGCAGCCCGAAGCAGCTATCTTCAACTCTGTTTGATGGATTCTGGTCATGGCTAAATAGAGGACACCAGTTGGACTGCCTCCGGCCCAGTAACTTCAACCTCTTGCAGCAGATAGGTGCCTCAGTTGAGCGACATTTGGCTGAAATTATTTCAGGAGCCTTCCGTACGGACTCAGTGGAATGCCATCAGTATTGCAGCAACTTGCAGTATGTTGGCGACCAGGCTAAATACACTAATATCAGTAAAAAAAAAACATAAATACTACAAACAAAAACCTGTGATAATTCTCATGCTTTGGCTTTCTGGAGTAAGAACATGATCTCAACCTCAGTTGTAGGAATGTAGTGAAGTAAATTATTCAGATAAATAATATGATGCTACTGATAAAGTCGCTGTAAAGTCAACTGTTTTTCCCAAAAGGAACTGTTTGGTTTTGTTCCAAAACTCAAAGGTGGGGATGCGATTCTTCTCATCTGCTCTGTTGATGAATGCTGTCTCTTTCCTGGGCATCTTCCAAAAATTGGAGCAGAGTTCAGCGTTTGGAAGCACCGGAGAAGTCAATTAGCAAAACTCAGAAATTCTAAGTGATTTCCACTCTTGGATGATATTCACAGCTGTTGAATAGCAACGAGTAAATTGGCTGCACACGCCATTATATTACTGTGACCCTGTGGATAAGCAGCTTTGTCTCAACCTGGCTGTTGGAGTGCTTCTCCCCATGAAAGCATCCATGCAGAGCTTTGTCAGACTAATCCATCCTGCAGAGTGTTTCCTGAGCCTGACTGAGAATACTGAGGTTCTCATAATAGGGAGGGGAAAAAAGTGTAATGCTTGCTTCTTTCCTTGTTAATGTGTAATTTCAACGTGTTTACATCTGTGCAGGTAAGAGCACAAGTACAGTCATGTCTGGGCACTGGTCAATCATTATTCATCCATACCCTCAAGGATCTTGGGATGGCGTAGCATGAGGATATTTCACTTGCAGTATACAGCCAGTCTGACATTTTTATGGATATGAAGACTGCAAAACTTTGAAAGCATGTGTAGGAGAGAAATTTGAATGAGGCAGCAACAGAGCAACTATACAAATATTTTGGATGATGTAGTAGAGATGTGAAATGAATTGAACATCAATAAAGAACAAACAATTCTTTTGCCACATGTTCTGAATACCAACAAAAGGGAGGAAGGACTCACTGGCCTGTGGACAAAAGCAGTCTATTCCCAAAGTGTGTGTGTAATTTTATATATATATATATATATATAAACTTACACAAACATAACCAGAATTATTTTGGTCATGATGAATTTTTCTTAAATTTCACATTTAGAACCTGTCAAAGACTAGTTCACTGCTGTACTCTTTTTGATTGTATTTTATTATTTGTAAATTTGTTAAATATGTTTAATGAGAATTAAAGAAAAATAATGGAAAAGTATTACGGTAAATATTACTATTTGACTCTGGTTTCAGACTTTATTGTTACATATAGTAGTTTTAGTAGTTTTGAAGCCGGTGAGGAAGAGCTAGAAAATTATTCAGCTTTGCCCAGAGTTCGGCATGTTGACACTGGGGACCGATGTTATTATTCCTTTTTAAATAGCACACAATGGCTCAAACTATTACAAGAATACAATTACATTTTCAAAACGCGACGTAAAAGTATGTCCCTCACACACGCAGAAAATAGTGAAGTTTTTGCCTGGGTCCAAACTTAACTGAACTCTCTGGATCTGCTGTAGATATATTACGAAGAAAAAATGTCTTGAGTGCAAGGAATTAACAGGTTTTTTGCATTAATTTGCCATAAAAGGTGATGTGATCTTCATCTGAGTTACAATAGATGCTGTGTTTAAACTAATAACAGAGAAATAATTCTAATTCCTTTTGTCTTTATTGAACGCACCCACTCACCGTTAACAACACTTAGTTGTGAAGTAGGTGAAACTGTAGACTCATTACTTCCATGAATGCTAATTGGAGTCAGTACTTTGGACATCTGGAGTCTAATTAATGAAATAAGCCTGGAGGTGTGATTTATAGCTACTTTGATTGCCAAAACACAATCAAACTTTTGCTGTTCATAAGAAGCATGTGCTGGTATGATTCATACCCTACAAAAGACAAGTTAATTTGTCTAAAAAAAAAAAAAATCTCCTTGTTTAGGCATCCATCTTTATAGTTTTACAATTTGTCTACAAATAGAGAAAAATGGAGAAAAGTGAGCACCCAGATGACTGAGACGGGACAACACAGAATCATCCATGAGTTAAAGAACCCAAGAGTAACAGTTAAAGGCTTGCAGACCCGCTGGAAATGGAGAATATCTCGGATATCGCTGCTGTCATTGGTGCCAAAGGAGGTTCCGGTTTATTCAAAGAGGCTCACGCAATGTTTCTTGCCACTGTACATAAAAAGACAAATCAACTACAGATAACTAATTTGGATCATTTATTTCAGAACTGACGTCCACAAGATTATTCAGTCCTGCATCTTTATTGGGTTACATGCCACCACTTACTTTCATATAATTACCACCATGATAATTACTTTCATATTATGTGGATTTCACCAGAGGGAATAACAATAAAAGATAAAAAACTCCACGACACAAAGAACCCAGCAGCAGAACACAAATGGTCATTGCAGCAAAATGTGTTTCAGAAAGATAAAAAAATGTCTAATAACCAATACAAGATCATCAATGGTTTTCTTTTAGCACTCCTGATGTCAGTTTGCACCGTCTGCAGTTGTTCGCACGCCATGACCTGCCAATTACTCACTGTCGCATCCATGTGAAGGCTAAACTAAAATTATGCCAACCTCATGGTCACCAAATCCGATCAGTTTCAGATGATGCATGGAAATCAAAAAAAGAAGAAACGGTGTGGATCTACGAAGAAAGCACCTTTGGTGGGAGGGGGAGGGGGATATTTTTCATCTGTCTCAGCAGACAGCACGATCTCAGCTGTAGACCAAGCAAACTCAATATTCTGAGGATGGAATTTTTTAGTAAGTGAGTTTTCACAGTGTATGTGTTTCAATATCTGACACCAAGTTTAAATTTAATAAATATATTGAAAAGAAGAATCACATTGCACCAGGCCAGTGTATTTCCTTTTAACTTTGCAACAACAGCTTGCAGAGAGACATGCCTCACATTGCCTCTCCTTGAAGTACGCCAGTGGGACAGAGTTAACAGTGTCCAGGCCATGCAGAGCTATCCATCCTGAAGCACAAAAGTGACACCAAGCTGCCGCCTGTGCCACATGATCAAGGCTGCCACCAACAATCCGTTAAAGCACTGCTGGACAGACCTCATTCCTCCAGTCCTCCTGAGGATTGCAGTCTTCCCGACATTCACTTAGGATTACACCGGGACACCAAAAACAGAGGTTATTTATTTATGAACACTTCCAGGAACTGCATGTCTATGTGGTTTTAGATTTCATTAGAAATGGACGTGTGACTGAGAGGTTTCATCTGCAGATCTACAGGGGTTAAATCAATGGTATCATTGCATTGTCCTCACTAGTGCCCTGCTCTGTCCTGGGTGTAATTTAGCAATATCTCTTGTGTAATGAGGGCCTCATACAAACAGAAGGTTACCCAGTCCCAGGGTGTGTTTGGTGGCCCGTCCATTTGTTTTCTGTCCTTTTGATCTCTTCACTTCCAAATCAGTTTTTTTTAAGGGAGGTTCAATGCAAAACAGTGATCACAAAAGAACGTTAAAAACAAAAGTGCATTCTCTTTTGTCTTTTACGCAAACATACAGAGCAAGGTAAAAGTTTAAGATGTGATACAAATTAAAACGTTTATCTTTAAGACAAGAAATTTCTTTAGAAAAAATATGTTGTTTGCCATTTAGGAATTACATCCAATTTTAGCAATTTGGAAGCAGTTAGACTGGAGCTAGCAATTTAAAATACAGGGAGTTTTCAAAAAGTGAAGAAGGCTGAAATACAATATAAATGTATAAGATAAAAAACTGATGTAGTTGATTTTGCATTCCTTAGCAGAGAAACCCTCAACAAAGGACAAGAATACTTCAGAGAAAGTAGACATATTATTTTCAAAATCTACAGTGAAGAAACTCCTGCATGAATGTAAGTGCAGAGGGTTTACAACAAGATAAAAACCTGGTAAGATTCAGGAACAGGACAGTCAGACTAGACTTTTTCCAGAAAACATCTAAAAAAAAGCCTCTCATGTTTTGAAATCAGATTCTTTGAACAGATGAAAACAAGAGAAAAATCTATCAGAATAATGGGAAGGCCTCACTGGTGTTTATCCATGACTGCTGGCAGTATAGATGAATTATGAGGTGTCTACGGCTATCGTCTCTGTTCACATTGAGAAGAAAATGCCACAAAGCTGATAGGACAATACTTCATAGCGCAGACAATAATGAAGGTAAACATCTTGTAAAAGCAGCTCAAGACTTTCTGAAGGAAAAGAATAGTCTTCAACGGCTGCGTTGATTGTCAGATCCCAGCCCAATAGAGCATGTTTTTCAGGTTCTGAACACAAAACTGAAGAAGAAAGAGCCATAAACAAGTGGCAACTACGCAATCCTTCCAAGCATCTTCAGGAAGAAAACTCGGAATCTGGGCTTCAGCTATTAGGTGGTCATTGACTGCAAAGACTTTCTCTTCTAATTATTTAAAAAAAATATATATATATGGTTATTCTCAAAATTATGCCACTTTGTTCAAATACCTTTTGGACCCCTGAAAATGGGCTTACTTTTTTTGAATTTGTTGTAATTCTATAAATGTTGCAAAGCCATATTTTTATGAAACTTCTTAAACTAATGCTGAAAGTCTACAATTTGATCAGATCTAAACTGGTTTAGTTCAAATCCATTACGGCAGTGTATTTAAGCAACATCATAAAAAGTCCATCACCATCCAAATACTTTTGGACCTAATTGAAAATGTGCTATTTTTGGAAGTACACTTTAAAGGGGAATAAAAGACAGCGATTGTATTCTTGAATAAATACATTGGATGAAGAATATAAAATTATTTATATATATATATATATATATATATATATATATATATATACGCACACACTGTATTTTTTTTCTCTATGTTTAATGAGTGTGTCCAGTGAATTCTTAACTTATTTTTTTATTAATTTACTTACAGTCCTCCTGGCTACGGTAGTCAAACTTTTCACCAGAAACTGTCTAAATGAGGCAAAACCTCATCAGACCCTTGTGCTGTGTATCAAGTATAACTCCCTTATTCAATTTATTCAGTGTATAAATTAATAATACTGGCTATTATATTATGCACAAAGAATAACGGGAATTATGAGTCAGTCTACAAAATCAAGGATTGTCTGTAACAGTGGGGCTTATGAGGTGTAATTAAATGCCTTCAAGCCATCAATCAAGTTTGCAAAAGGAAAAAAGACATTAGTTGTTAAGCTGGAAGTATCAATAATAAGCTCTACAACTTTAAAATGAGAAAATTGTTTGCCTTCCTTAAAGATCACAACACTTGTAACGACAAAATCGGTGGTTCAGAACTTCTGCACTGGAGTGGGGTGAGGGTAGTATAATGAGGACCTTCGAGATCCTCGTTTGATGTAACTATTTGATGTCAGCTGTGAATTGTGGGCATTTTCATAATTTCACTCGGTAAGTACTTCACTGAATGCCAGACATGAATAATACATGTAAAGAATCAGAGTTTGTGATGTCTGGTGAAGTTGGTAGATTAGCAGAGGTTTGTGTATATCCATACACGGCGCAGGAAACACAACTGGCCTTGGATTAGCTGAGTCCAGTATTTCTGCAGTCGCAACATTTAGTATAATTTTTCCATTTGGAATTAAAAGAACGCTGCAAACAGAAATGAATACCTGGTCGTCAACAAAGAACACGAAGAAGGTTATAAAAGCTGGGTTCCTTTAACAAAAACAGCAACCACACAACCGTCTCTCCCGCCAAAGCAGAGTGCTAGGCTCTCTGTCTTTTTGTGTCAGTCTTTCTAAAGCAAACCCTCACATTTACAACACAGTGGTCAATAGGCAAATACTGCTTCCTTGTTACTCTACCAGAAACATTTTTATGTTACTGGCAAAACATCTTTTTTGAAAACTGTAGGGGGCTTCGGCAACTGCACAGCTTGAGGTTCCATTAAGAGTTCAAGCATTTATATTGGCTTTGTTTCTGACATAACCCACAATCCATCTCTCCCGTTATATGCAATTATATATAATGCATTCCAGCTGGCATTTAAAAGGAAATATGTGGTTAAGTTTGAATATATTTATTTATTTGTTTACTTTATTGAAATGCCAACATATTAAATTCAAGGTCTCTTGCCTTGCAAGTTAACATGGCATCATTTCCTCAACCCAAGCAGTAATGAGAAACTTTTATAAATCTAAAAATACTTTCTTTTTTGGGAAAAAGAGAAATAAAAGTATAGCCGGAAACTGTATGTTATTTTTATTGAAATAAATTGATGAAAATAAAGATTGGCCCAATTATTCTAGCTCAGTGTAAATGAGGAGAATTTTTTTTTAATTTGAAAGCAAATTGTCCCTTATTCCATGAGACATTTGGGATAATGAGTAACGAGATAGTAGCTCATGGATTCTCATCTTTGCCACTGTTGTTTTTAATGAGGTTGATCCTGAAGTGTACCGCCAACTGTGACTCATCACTCCAGTTTCTCATCAAAGCTTTGTTTTTCCCTCCCTTTTCTGAGAAGAGGCCACAGTATCATGCAGAAGACCAACGTGTAAATGAAAATTAAATTTAAATGATTTTAGGTCCCACTTACTGCTACCTCATGCATATCAAAATGTGATTGATTCTTATTCCTTCACTTGTTAGACTCGAAGACCCAAGTTATTCCGTAATGCACAAACAGCCTTAAGCAATGTATGTAAAATCTATTAAGATATAAATTAATCAAGAGCCCAGGGAAAGCTGTATCAGCTGTACTAACCCCCCCCCCCCCCCCCCCCCCCCCATAAAGAAAAGATGCATTCTTATGCTTAAATTTTTTTCACGTCTCAACTACTTCAAAGAGTAAATGGGTGAAAAACTGGTGCGGTACTTTTTCCGTGTGAGTTTGCCAGCTTACACAGTCCAGTAGGATCTTGCGAATTGTAGAGACGACAGATTAGAGAGAATGGGGTGTTGTATTTGAGCCAATCTTAGTTTAGGCTGGGCGTGAATGAGGGATTGTTGGAGTGAATGGGGGATGCTGCAGCTCTCAATGTTGGGCAGAGAAGCTCTACAGAGTCAGGATCAAAGAACTCAGTCAACCACGGCAGCTGCTCAACTCAGACTTTCGTCAACCAACCACACACACTAATCCCTAGCTGAAATCTTGTGAGAGAAAAGAGAGACACCAAGCAAGCTGAATTTAATGAGCATCTACTGTAAAACATGTCCAACCCCTCCCACCCCACGGCCTCCACACTCACACACACACATACACAGATACAGATGACAGTTAATCCAGTTAATTTTTTTTTTTTATTTTAACCTCATACACTTTGCCAGATCCATCTGTAAAAAAAAATGCAACTGCACCGATCCATGGCCAGGTAGATTTACTCTACAACTGCTTTGTCAACTAGATTGCACGGAGAACTAAGAGTTCAATAGTCCACGTCGTCTTAAAGCAACCAGGAGTAACTTTAAAGTTGCTCAGGGCTCCTTCACATTGGCTGATTTTATTGTTTATAACTCCACCATCAGCAGAATATTGAATGACAATAATGTGCATAGCTGTTCTGCAAGGAAGAAGCCTCAATTTCTCAGAAAGATCATTGCTGCCTGTCCGAATAGATCAACAAATCTGAACAGTATTGTGTGTGTGTAAACCATTACATTTGAAGAAATGCATTTGATAACGAGACTTGTACTCGACCTAAACATTATGGTGGTATAAAGGTTCTTCTGGTTCCAGGCCACACAGGTACACAGTACTGCGAAGAGTGAATTCTGAAGGAAATGTCATAATTCGAATCTCAACTGATATTCAGTCGTGTAACAAGAAAACTGCTTTATTGCAAATAAACTTTTTTTTCTAAACCAGAGTTTTCTTAGAATGGTATTTCTGTTTAAAGTCTGATTCTTGACATTTATCTGACAGATAAGAAGATATATAAATGACAAGTTATTTTAAGAAAACCAACAAAGAAATGATTTTGCAGGTCTGATCAACAATTACTCCAGATGCTTAACTGCAGTTATTATCACCCCACAAGTGGGTCAAACCAGATACTGAAGAGAGAGACTCATATGATACCAACAGTAATAAATAATTTCCTTAGTAAATAAATAACTGTGCCTACTGTTTTTGTATCATTGGTTTAATTAGGTTTCATTACCATCTTTTTACAACTTCTGGGTCATAGCCTATTAATATAGCCCACTTAACTGGGTAAACATTCGAAGAGTTCACACATTTTTAAACACTAAAGTCAAATTATTAAATACTTTAGATTATGTAATGGAGATTTTTTTTTGTTGTTTGTTTGTTCAACAATGGCATCAACAATCAACAATCCTTAACTTTCTTTCCAGTGAGGAACTTTTTCCATTATCTTACAGCATTTTAATAATAATAACAATTATTTATATATATATATATATATATATATATATATATATATATATATATATATATATATATGTGTGTGTGTGTGTGTGAATGTGTGACAACAACAGCTCTATAACAATGTTTACTTCTAATTTCAATTTTCTTTTATCTGCCTGTCTAAAGGGCTGCATAAGAAAAGCATTAAATGCAAACTATCAATACAGTTATTCAAGAAATGTATTCTTACCTACTACATCTCCTCTATTGAAATGACAGCAGTCGTGGTTTACTAGTATTAACTTTTGGCCTGTGAGCTAGTTTGTCAGTGATTTCAGGTTCAGCATTTCAAATTTGTGCAACTTTCTTGCTTGACCTGGGATCATTATTATGAAGCAGAAACTGCTTAACTCTGAGTTTTCATTGTCACACAGAAAGCACACTTCTTAATATCATGCATCACCATGGTAACTTACACTGCTTAACTGACTTAACTGACTTAACTCCACAGCAGTTCTATTGTGATTTATATTCTTAGCAAAAGGACCTATTAATTTAAAGCAGAGCCCCAGTGTGGTAACTGGATCCATTTGGAAAAAAAAAAAGAATTTAATGCATTTATATATTTTTATTAATGAAATTTACCCTTTAGGGTTAGTGTCTAAAAAAACAACCCGCAATACATGAACGTAGAGCTGCACAAATTAACGAGCTGCTAATTGATGGGACCCACCGAGCACGTTTAGTCTAAAGCTGCACCATCCTGATCATGATGACCCCCAGGTGCTACCAGTGGATAGGAAAGGCTGGCCTGAAGGACAACACTGAGGGATTAATCCTAGCAGCACATGAGCAGGCCTTGAAAACCAGAGCGACAGAGGTCAGGGTCTACAACACCAGACAAGAGCCCAGCGGAAGAATGTACAAAGATGCCCCCGACACAATCCAGCACATAATCATGGGATAAAAGATGGAAGTTATAGATGGAATGCCACAACTAAGTAGCTGAAAGAGCGTGAAGGAACATCTGTGTAGATTATGAGTTAAAAGTCCCAAGGCCAAAAGAGAAGATACCTCCATGAGTGGTGGAGAATGAAAGAGTGAAGATCCTGCGGGACTTTCAACTCCAGACTAATAAACCGGTGATAGTAAACCAACTGGACAATGTGGTGATTGACAAATTCCAGAAAAAGCAGTAGCGATAGATGACAAGCAACATGACAGCATAATCCAGATGAAAAAGTAAAATGAGAAGTGGGAGAAAATAAAAAAAAAAAAAAAAAAGGGTTGAAAGATGAAATGGGAAAGATGTGGAAGGTGAGGGCAACGGTGGAGGTAATGGTAGTTGCAGTTGGAGTTGTGACGTCCAAGCTGGAAGCGTGGCCACAGCAGACCCCAGAAGTGTACATTCCTAAAAACAGTACAAGGATCAGCGAAAAAATAATGCGTAGAACCCTCAAGCTCCTTCTGATTTTCCAAAGTAAGAATGCTCCACCTGCTGCCAAATGCAAGTGAAAGTCATTCACACATCTCAATATAGTTGAGTAGTAGTAGTAGTGTAGTATAGTATAGTTAGGATAGTTTAATACATCTTTCTGTGTAGTGAAAAAATCAAAATGTATGTTTTTTTATCACTCCATTTCAGATGTAGGGATAATGTCCTGAACAATGTCATTGATCTCAGCAGATATTAATGTGATCAACATGATCTTTGAGTCTTCATGTTCTGAGAGCAATACACTAATGCATCTCTCAAACAGAAGGAGAAAGTTTTCTGCAAAACCTGTTCAGCAGATCAGTATCCTGGTTTAAATCTGAATTCTTCAATAGTGTGAGGTATTCAGAGATTTTCAGAGGCAAAAACAGTAAACCAACACTGTGCATTGTTTTTCTTTAAGAGAAACATTCAGTACCAGGACTATAGTGAAGAAATTAGAGATTTTTAAAAAAAAAGCCTCAACAACTACAAACCGCTCTGCACGGTGGTTTCGGTCTTTCATCACTTGACTGAGCATGAGGCATATTTTATCACGGTTCATCCACTACAGTTAATCTTTAACAGACGTGATGCAACCCTCCTCCACCATTTAACACATCCAGTCTTTTTTCCTTTTTTTTCTTCTTCATCCCAATGTCTCCCGCTTTCTCTCTTACACTCATAAAGACCTGAAATATTCATCATATCACTTGTCCTCAATTCAGGTAATCTTTGGGCACCTGTTAGTCCACTGAGGGAGCAGGACAGGAAAGAGGTAAAGGGGGGAAAAAAAAAAATCTTAAATCTGTTGCAAGTATAATAATTATAATACAGTCTTAATCGAATTCAGAGGTGCAGCAAACTAACTCAACTTACTTTTGAGTTTCTTTTTTGATCACTTGGACAAGAATATGATGGGATTCTTGAGTTTCTTTGAAAAACATGAGGCACGCTTATAGACGTGGTCCTCAACAATATGACTGCACATTCAGAACACCCAAGCCTTAATTTCGGTGTCATTTATGGCAGATTGCTCAATAATGTATCAAAACCTTGAAGCATCTAGGGGAAGCAGTCGGTAATCAAAAAGTAAGTTTCATAATAGGGTCCTATAAATAGCTGGGGACAGAAATGAGGTCATGTGAAATTGATGAGGGATGATTCAAACTCCATTCAAGCCAACATTTTCAGTGAGTCCGCTTGTAAATGTACAGTGGTGTTACAAGTGCAACGGCATAATCAGACGCAGAAGGCACTTTAATTGAGACCAAGTCTGGTAAAAAATCTTATTTGTGACGGGGGGTTTTACCTAAAGATATCTGTCATTTTAACTGGTTAAAGTTTAATTTTTAGTCATGGTAAAACAGGTATATTTATACACCACACTGTTTACGCTGCACTGTATGATCAAACTTCTTCATTGAGCTTTGAAAAATTGACTGTCTGATGGATCAACACTTGGCATCAACAAAAGAAATCCTCCTCTACATGTTTTGGCCAAAAGAAGCAGCCTTTTCTCTTGTCCTAGCTCCATCGCTCCAGGCCAACTGTTTTCGACAGACAGTTTCACACATGTGCTAAGCCGTTGACCTCAGAAATGTCTTGATTCAATATTTTTTTAGCATATTTTTTTGCCCCGAAAGACCTGCATTCTTTCTACCTTGTGTGCTCCAATATTGCAGAATAACAGAAGTCCAAGGAAAATAAAATATTGATTTCTCGGTTACAGAGTCAAGGCTGGAATTCATTGATTTCAAGCTGAGATGAACCTGACATACTTGTGGTTTTTCATAAAGGGATAGGATTTTAAATGACACCAAAGCAAGGCTAAAATACAGCGGTAGGCATGTGTCTTTCATGGTTTATAAGTGATGGCTCTGAGTCAAAGATGTATTTGTTTACAAAAATCCTATCGCCTTCAGTCTTCTTTCACCTCTTCTTTGAGAAGAGGACACACATTGAGGAATAAGAATGGAGTGTACCACAACTATTGCTGTGCTTCTGTGCTCTTGCACTTGCACACCGTTTCAGGTTGTGCCATCTGGAGTCCTGCACATGCACCATGACTGGTGAAAGACACCTACTCCAATCCACGCATGAGCAAGTGACTTGAGTTATTTATTTATTTATTTATTTATTTATTTATTTATTTATTAATCAAGCATCCTTCTCAGCTCACCAATTCTAGGTCTCACATTTTATATAACTTAGTCAAAAACCTTTTCTTGTTTTTATGTCTTTAGAGGTACACGTTTGGTTCCAAATTATATAGTTTTATCAAATCGAAAAAAGTGACAACATTTTGCATTGTTGCTATATGGTGATTGTTTTTTGAAACATTTGCGCAAATCATTGAGACATATATTTTACTACTTTGTTTTGTTTGTTTGCTTGCTTGTTTGGTTGACTTTAAGTTAATCATAAAATCTCATCGAGTTTGTGCAAGAGCAGACATGATAGCAGGAGCGAAAACCCTCTGGACAAATAGAAGCTGTAGGAGACCAATGTAGACAAGAAATTGACAATAAAGAAAATAAGAAAATGCCCAAAACAATTCTCTCATGTCCTAATAACACAATCTTTACATTGGCAGTCTGAATATAAAGATTGTGCAGATTCAACTTGGATTGGGGGGTCGGGGATACCAATAAACATATATCACAAAGTCTGCAACTTAAGCCGATAAAAACGTCTTTACTTACCATCAAATTTTTTATGCCTGGTGATAAATGTCGTTCTTATATTCCGGCTGCTCTCCTCGACCAAATTCTCAAACTCCAGTTTGCTCTGCTGGCTGAGTTTGTCCTCCATCTCAGATGTGCAGCAGGTGTATCCCTGAGGACAGACACGAAGGTGCTCACCTAGAGGAGACAGAGACATGAAGAATTGGTTTTAAACACATCAGTGCCACAGCATTTGGATTTTTCAAAAGAGTGAGCTGACTCTTTGATCATAAATCTTGTGTGATTTTGAGGATTCTCGTCACTGAACCCGTCAAGACACACAGGCCATAATAAATGGTAAAGGGTAATGTTTATTGGTCATCTGCTATCAAATGGAAAAGACTAAAATTGATACAACAGTGCAAATACCTTTTTACAGTTCTTCTGTTATATCAGAACAGACGGAAACAATAATCCTGAACAATTAATGAGAAATTTAACTATATGGCCAAAAGTATTCGCTCGCCTGCTTTGACTCGCACATGAACTTAAGTGACCTCCCATTAATAATCCATAGGGTTCAATCTGATGTCGGTCCACCCTTTGCAGCTATAACAGCTTCAACTCTTCCGGGAAGACTGTCCACAAGGTTTAGGAGTGTGTTTATGGGAATTTTTGACCATTCTTCCAGAAGCACATTTGCGAGGTCACACTGATGTTGGACCAGAAGTCCTGGCTCTCAGTCTCCGCTCTAATTCATCCCAAAGGTGTTCTGTCGGGTTGAGATCAGGACTCTGTGCAGGCCAGTCAGGTTCATCCACACCAGCCTCTGTCATCCAGGTCTTTATGGACCTGCTTTGTGCACTGGTGCACAGTCATGTTGGAAGAGGAAGGGTCCAGCTCCAAAGTGTTCCCACAACGTTGGGAGGATGGAATTGTCCAAATGTCTTGGTTTGCTGAAGCATTCAGAGTTCCTATTACTGGAATTAAGGGGTCAAACTCCTGAAGAACAAGCCCACAGCATAACCCCCCCTCCACCAAACTTTACACTTGGCACAATGCAGTCAGACAAGTACCGTTGTCCTGGCAACCGCCAGACCCAAACTCGTCCATCAGATTACCAGATGAAGAAGCGGCATTCATCACTCCAGAAAACGTGTCTCTAGAGTCCGGTGGCGGCGTGCTTTACACCACTGCATCCGGCGCTTTGCATTGCACTGGGTGATGGTTGGCTTGGATGCAGCTGCTCGGCCATGGAAACCCATTCAATGAAGCTCTCTGCACACTGTTCTTGAGCTAATCTGAAGGCCACGTGAAGTTTAGTGGTCTGTAGCGATTGACTCTTCAGAAAGTTGGCGACCTCTTTGCACTACGCCTCAGCAGCCGCTGACCCCGCTGTGTCAGTTTACGTGGCCGACCACTTTGTGGCTGACTTGCTAACATTCCCAAACACTTCCATGTTTTTATAATACAGCTAACAGTTGACTGTGATATTTAGGAGCGAGGAAATTTAACTGGATTTGTTGCACAGGTGGTTCTTATCACAGTTCCACGCTGGAATTCACTGAGCTCCTGAGAGCGACCCATTCTTTCACAAATAGTTATAATAACAGTCTGCATGCCGAGGTGTTTGATTTTATACACCTGTGGCCATGGACGTGATTGGAACACCTGATTCTGATTATTTGGATGGGTGAGTGAATACTTTTGGCAGTATAGTGTATTTTAAGAGACACAAAGACACAAATATGCCAGCAAAGGAAAAAAATGTCACCATTGCTTATCAGTACTCCTCATACAGAAGGGAGAGAGATGGATAGAACAACTTTTGTCATTCAATACTAAATAATAAATGCACACTGTAAGAAATTTAGTTCTGCTGGCTCCCAATCCATAAGAGCTACTCCAAATGAAATATTAAATATTATTCAACACATCGTGTTGCATAACATTCAGTGGGGAAAATAACTTTGATCCCCTGCTGATTTTGTAAGTTTGCTCATTTACAAAGAAATGAAAGGTCTATAATTTTTATGGGAGGTTTATTTTAACAGGCAAAGAGAAAAAGGAATATCAACCAGTAAATGCCGAGAAGAAACACATCAAATAGAAGTTATAAATCAATTTGCATTTAACCCTGTAAAAAATGTATTTGATCTCCTATCAATTAGCAAGATTCCTGTCTCCCCCAGACCAGATATGTGCCCATAAGGCACACGCAGCTTATTCCTGACACTTTAGTCTGAATCACAACTCTTTGTGAGTCCACAGAATAAATCTCCATCTCCACTGCAACCTCTGCATCACCATGGGAAAGACCAAAGAACTGTCAAAAGATGTCAGGGACAAGTCTGTAGATCTGCACAAAGCTTCAATGGGATACTGGACCATCGGCAAAAATCTTGGTGAGGAGATGGAGAAGACATCTTGCCTTATGGTGTAACGATGATCATGAGCCTTTTAGGACACAGAGTTGTTCTGACCTAACAGAATCAGATGAGTGTACTTTGTCCGGGCGACGAGACGGCAATTCACTGACACTTCAGTAGCAACAAACACGGCATCGTGCAGTGCTCATTACAGACAAGAGGATTATGAACCTGGAGATTTGATGTTGGGTGTTAAACCAGAATCATGTGAGACTGATAGAAGATAACAATGGACTCTGTGCATCCATCTGCATCCGGCTGCCAGGATGCTGATGTACAAGACTGGGAAATTGACAGTGACGGAGTGCTGAGAAATACAGTTTGACAGAGACAGGAAGTGTACACTGTAGGTCTTCTTTTCTAATTTCATAATATGTCTTTCATTTTTCTCTTGATTTACCTTCCCTCCCCTTCCCCAGTGTTTTGGCACAGCAAAAGCAAAGCTTTAGAGTCTGTGATATGAGTAATAACCACCAGCTGATCCTTAGCTGTTTTGCGTGTGTTTAACACTTCAGTATTAGAACATCATCTTCAGCTTTGTTATTCTGATATGTGGTGGTAAACATTACAATACTGTGAAAACAGTGTGTGCAATGGTTAAATATAATCCTTAGATCACCAGCCCATCAGCCCACTTCTTCACTGCACACCACGAACAGACTTCTGCCTGATGATCCTCCTTATGGGGTTTTATATAGCTTGTCTTTTCAGACCCTGTCATCAATCAAACGTTTGATTGGCCTTTTGTTATTACTGATTATACATGTCCTTTTTATTTAATGCTGATAGTAAAAAAAAAAATTTTAAAAATGTAATTATCATTGTTGTATGCATATATGAACATATTGCCTAAAGTTCACAAGTTGCTACACTTTAAGGACAAATGAAAAAACAATAACATGTTCTGTGCTTGAAAGCATCTATGTGGGTGTCTGAATGGTTCATCAACTCAAAACTTCCAACATACCACATTCTTCCACTTTGCTTGTGAAAGAAAAAAAAAAAAAACAGTTTTATTCAGTGAGCTGTTGGGGTTTGCAGAGCTCCGTGGCATCACAGTCCAGGTTCTCAATAAAACTACCCAGCCTCCCTTTCCTTCCCTCCACCCAGCTTTACATAATGAGTAAGCATTCACTTTTTCACCGAAGCTGAAACACTGACCTCAAACGTTGCACAAGAAGAAGGGTTAAGTCAACTAAACTGGCTGATTCCACCTCTTAAACAGGCTGCTATGACCAGAGATGCAAGATAATGTTCAAAAGGGAGCTGTTATTTTGTATCGCTGTGGTATTTTAACAAAAGGATGAGACATATGTGTCTATAAAAAGTCAAAAAATAGTGCAAATTAAAAAAAAGAAAAAGGCAGACTATGTCTCCTTTAACTCACTGCAGTTATTAACCTGAAAGTTGCACTCTAAGTCGATCAAATCAAAGGAAGTGTTTAGAGACCATAGTTTCCCTTTTAGAGCTGAGTCAGTCAACATACTGTATAAGGTCCACAGCACAAAACTCTCCTCAAAACAGGCAGAAACACTGGACTTGGCGCAGCCTCAGCTATGACATCAGCCAACAATCACAGGTAATGACTGCACTAATTGATTTTGGTTCACTAGGGGCCGGCACCACAATCCGTACACAAATCAATGATATATTATTATATCTTTAGGAACAATTTCCTATTTATTCATCCACCAGAAACTAATACATTAGCATCCACTTGGAGTCATGCTTATCAAAACCAAATGAATGAAACTTCCCACGTAGCTGCTTTTGGCCACTACCAACTCCAAAATCAAACATTTGGTGTTTGAGCTGCCAAATGCTTCACCGTGTTCAGCAGCTATCTACAAGCTGCGTCTGTTGTTTGGTGCCGAGCTTGTGGTGCACAGTGGATTTAGCTGCTGCTGCTGCTGATATGAGCGCAGATGAGAACTGTTTCGGCCAGAGACACTTAGGCAAGCATTTCCTTAAATGACACGTGAGGTGCCTTGAGATTACTTACGTTGTGAATGAGAGATGTATTTTTAAATTGACGTTGGAGGACAATAGGTTGAACATTGAAAGGAATTGAATGGAAACAACATAAAACTTCTATGTAAAACGTTTTTTACAATTTGCACAGATCATGCACGGTTGTTTGTCATGTTTGCTTTGGTTTGGCTCTGCGATGGACTGGAGGCCTGTCCAGAATGTACTCCACATGTCTCCCGATGACAGGGAGAATACTCTCGCTATGATCCTGAGCGAGATGAAGCTTGTACTGAGGACCGGTGGATGGATAGATGCTTTGAACCAGATACAACAGATTTCCTGAAGCAATTGATGCCTTTGAAAATCCAAAACATGACTTGATTCAGATCATAAAAATAAAAATTTACAAAGAGACTGAATACAGTTTTGTTGACATATGGTACAAAAGCTGCTTCATTTCCTGTGGTATTTGGCAGTTTTTCTCCTACCTTTTATCTAGTAGGGCTGGCCACCCTGCATGCCAGGAAAAAGAAAAGGGAAAAAAACAACCTTCTTTCGTCATATGCTGTTGTTTGAAAAGCATCCATGTTTCAGTCATCTGCGTACCCCTTTACTATCTTTCAACACCTGCTACTCTACAGCCTCACATTTTCGTTTATCCTTCAGTGGCATTTGCTGGCACACCGGCTGCTTCAGTAATGAACGCTAAGAGAAAAAGCTATTCTACGGTGCTTGCTTCTTCAAAACTAAATCAGATCACTTGAGGAGGTAAGAAGTGTGGTAGAGGACGGTCCCCTGACTCCATGTAGAGACTAACTACAATCCTGCTATTTTCACACTTCCCTTTTTTCATTCTTTCACTCTATTGTTCGACGTCTTACTACTATGTCACATTATTACCCCATGAAAGTACCTGGGTTAAGGTTAGAAAAGCACTGGCAAAGGAAAAGTATCTGGTTAACAATAGACACTGAAAGCACTTTATTTAGATGAGGCTAACTTAATAAATGAAAGAGAATCCTTTTTCTTTTTTTTTAACAGACAGCTATTGAAGAGCTTTTTTATTTTTATTTTTTAAATTCATGGTTTTGGGTGGTTTGGTTGAGTGGTCCCATAAGTAACATGCATTATAATATTAATTCAAAGAGAATATAAACTAACAAAGTCATAAAGGTTGATAGTGTGGTCAAACAATGACTTTTTATTCCCATCTTGTACCTTCCACAATGAATTAAAGAAAATCAACAGGGGTGGATCCTGAAGAATTTAGCAGGTGGAAATTCTTGGGAAAATGAGCAATTGTCTTTGACAAATATATCATTTCTTTCTGCAGCACATTCTCCGTCTCCTATATATCCTCAGTTACTGAGCGGTTCAGATGCCATTAGGAAGAAATTCTTTCAGCTCCACCTATCAACATTTCAGAATAAGGTAGATGAAATGCATGCTCTTGTACCAGTTGGGAATCTGTGTAGAGCATCCCGAGTCCATAGCACTTTTTTGAGGGATGCTTCCTCTGCACACGGTGCCGCAGCTGGCAGGCACACTGCTGCTTTTCATTCTTATACAGTAAGCTATAGATCAAGGAGCTATGTATGGATAGTGGAACAAGGAAGAGGGAGCCTGTACGTGCCGGCACTCTCAAATAAGCTTAATCCACAATCAGTCCTCAGAGAGGCCCCCAGCTCCAGTAATGAGGTGAGCCATCAACAGGTCCACATAAACCTTTTTCTCCAGAGTAACGTTCAAGCCTCCTGGTAAAACTTTCTAAACATAAAATAAGCTAAAATGCATGCCAATTTCTGTTTGGTGGTTCCTGAAGGCTCTGTTGCCTCTTTGCTAATTGACAATACTGCAATATTAATGCAGAAGCATTCGTCAACTTCTGCGCAATTATCAAGGGATCTTCATTTTAAACTGAGCTGTGCGAATTAATTGCGTGAATCATGTGAAGTTTCTTTTCTTTCTGCTGCGCAGAACATGTTAGTTAACTATCTGTGGTGCAACATTTGAGATCACGTTTTGCTTTCAAAGGATTGAGATGTCCATGAATTATTAAACATGACTTGAAATCAGTTATTACTGACATGGATCAGCTGGCTGGGAAACATCAAAGAAATTCGTGACTTTAAACAGCAGCCCAAGCAAGAGCTTGGCACAAGCAGAGGTGTGCGCCGCATTGTCATAATGATGAATAAGTGCTGGAAAACGACAGTCTCCCACTGCATTCAGAGGCCCTGTACCTCTTCGGTACTGTAAGTCACTTTCAATTTTAAGTTTCCACTGATGCAATAAATTGGCTTAACATGTTGAAGGAGGTGGAATAGCACTGTTCACCACTAAAACGTGGCAGGAGAAAGAAAAATCAATGAAAGGCAGAGCTGTCCTTAAGTGTGAACGACAGCTGAAATAAATATGTGGCGCTTTTAGCTTTCATGGGTTGTGCACCACTCTACTCAATGCTCAGTGTTTTTTTGGTTTTATAAAACATTATTTGATTTATATGGGTACTTTAAAATTTTGAACACTGTGTTGTCACAGTTACATAAACCGACATAAAAAAAAAAAAAAGACTGAACAGCAGGGGGTGAACGTGAACAGCTCTTTTAAATTATGCTGTTACTTTGAATATGTCACATGTTAGTCCTTCTCTTTTTATCTAGTCTATTTTTCTTTCTCTTTTTTTCTTTTTTTTGTGGCTGCTTTCCATAATACATGTAGCAACCTGACAGTACTGTCAAAATAGTACAGGAACCCCCGTAAACCGGCAAAGGTATTTTTTAAGCTTTGTTTCCAAAGAGCAAAACAAACAAATGCCTACCTTAGTGAGCTCAGGAACTTATCTTCCCCATATCTAGATTGTTTTTTAGCTCACTAGACCATATCTGTCCTCTTCTACTTGACTGCTTTGCTTCCGAAATGGAATTTGAAAACACACTGCCAATACACTCCGCACATGCAAGATCACTTGTGCACAGACTCTATGTCACAAATTCTGTTGAATTTGTCACATACAATGCAAACAGAAATGCAGACATAAGATGATTCTAACAGTTTAATGGCGAGTGCATTCGTGAATGACGAGCGATATAACAAATCATTGTCTTCTAATAGTAACACTGATATAGTCTGATGAAAGTCTTGAATATCTTTTTTTTTTTTTTTAGACTCTGGATCTGTAGGTGCACACCAATCTACAGCGGATATTGATTTAATAATAACAACTGCAGTGGACTGACAAATCATTATACTCATAAATTAAATCTATACATCTGTATATAAGCTGTGGTTTTTACTGTACCTACATCTAAAAGGATCCCATCTTATTTCACACAGAACACAGTTTTATTTTTAGTACCAAACCACATGAACCGCCCGTATGCGCCGTTTTTCCACAAGTGTTGGTTGCTGTGCTTCTATGTGAGTGAGAGGACAGGAAGAAGCAGCTGTGCCTGCTGGGTAGCCTGGCCAAACACCTGTTCACTTTGCAAAGACTCTTACTGGTGAAATTCTTTGTATCTAAGAAGAAAAGACTTAAGATGGCTCTCCAGACTACCTGCTGAAAGACATCAACACCTCAGTCAACTCTAAGCACAACTGGCTATTTGTCCAAAAATGTTTCCAAATGTGTTGCTTTATGTATTACGCTGCACAAAAGAAGCCAAAAAAGCTGTGACATATACACATTAAAAAGGAGTAAAAACATAAAATAATATATATACATTTGTATTTAAATGAAAATCTGAATATGATAAGTCAAATTCAAATTTGTTCAATCATTTCGTTACTATAATATGACGTAAAGAGTACTTTTGGTACTGGAAGCTGAGAAATCAGAGCACATGGAGCATGCTCATTTACAGCAGTGTAGAGTTCTGATATTCCAGCAGTGAAGCATTTTTACGATTCAGGTAACGTCTTAAAACGTCTGTGTGCAGAAAAAAAACATGATTTAGGTCCTGTTTATATTAAATCGCCTTCAGTGAATGCCAGATTTGAAGAATGCTCATATAAAGAAAGATAGAAAAGTTGTTGGACAAACAGGATCTAGAGTTCTCTGATATTTGATGTCTCCGAGCTGTCAGGGGCCAGTTTTTCATATTTCTAGGGATACATCTTGGGAACATTTTGAATATATATGGGAATAAGCCAATTTATTGTAATGCAGCACAATCTGTTATGCCACGAAAGACAAGACATAGTTACTCTATTTGCTCATAAAGAGGTAAACATTGTCTTCATATATCTGCATTCATTTCTTTCTGTTTTTCCATCTTTTTCTTAATTATGACTTCTTTTTTTTTTGTGGCACTCCTATCATTAAAGTAACTTATTATCATGAATCTAATCATTCTAAGTACTCAACTTATCATTTTTCATTGCATTTACCGTATGTTTTGTTTTCTATTTTTATGTAACGTGCCTTGTGGCTGAAATGTGTTCATATTATTAAATTTGCCTTGTGTTACAGACATACTGGGACCAGTTTGGAGCTAAACAACTTCAGCTTTCTTCAACATTTTATAAATTAAGAATTAGGGTACATAATAAATGTATTAACATATCACACTTGCAACAAGACATGCTGGGGCAAAAAAAAAAAAAAAAATAGTAATTTTCAGTTTGTTTCCTAACAATTTTCCATTCACCGGAATAGTTTATTTGAGTTGTTCTGTATATTTAGCCCAACATGAAAGTGGACTGTGGAAAGTGACGCACTCCCTTGCCTACTGCTGTCTCTATGAACAGGCAGAACTGTAACAGTGTTGGGACTGTGCAATACTCTATAAACATGCCAACAATGCGAGAACTGCTACTGGAAGGTCTCACCAGAAATATTTGGATTATCCTATGGGTTAAATCATCACCAGACATTTTGGACTTAAGAACCAATAGACGTCCAAATATGATAATAACAAGAAAAAAAAACTGCTCCCATTCAGAGCAAAGCTTTAGGTCTCGCCCATCTATTCACATAAATAATTTATGACACTTCCAGCATGATCACAAATTTATGGCTCATCATACTTGAGCGTCCACACATAAATAATAAATTATTTACTCACAGGTTTATCTGGTTTATGAGTTAATCGTTATGTAAACACTGTAAAGTTGCATAGATAAATGCTGTTAAGTCCAGTTCGGTCCAGCTTACGAATAAATTATGTCGTTTGCAACCGCCACGAATGTCACGAAGCAATCGTTACACAGCTTTGAGAAAAAGCTGATCACAAATTTAAATATATCTAATTACACTGCAAGATAATTAAAGACAAATGTTAATCTTCTCTGGGAAATTTTCCAGTGAAATGCTGAATAACTTAAATGTTGCTTCATCAAAAGAAAGTCAGCTGTAAGAAACATGTCCTGGCTAAAAAATGCAATCTCACATTGGTTGTTTTGTTCAGTTTCTTTGGTGCACAGATGTGTTTTGCTTCACTGATTAAAGCACAGCATGATGTGAAAGTGATGAATAGTTTGAGAGACTTCTCACATTTAGACAATTTAAATGCTGATGAATTGATGAAAAACATTGAGAAAAACACGTGTTTGACACGAGCAATATAGTTGCGCAGACAAAACTCTTAAAGCATTTAAATTTTGAGCCTTATTTTAACATTATTGTTAAAATAAGTTTTTTTTATTTTTTTTTTTCACATTTTTTTCTTCCATACATTTTCTCTATCATGCTTTCCACAGACACCAGTTCATGTAACTATTTTTCATGGAATTGTGAATCCTTCACTGTATATGTATTTAATTAATATCTATTATTTTGCATCAGGATGTTTTTTATTAAGACAGTCAGGAGTTCACACTTTCCTCACACTATCACACATTACATCCATTTTCACAGCATCTCAATCTAAAAAGCACATAAATAAAGCACAAAAGCGGGGGGAGAATTTTAGAAACGGGAAGAATTTTAGAACAACACCTCATTTCTTTGTTGTCCTTTCTGTCTCTCCAAGTCATCTTTTCTCAGCTTTTCATTTCAGTCCTTTCAAGAATTACCTATTTAGTATTTGCAAAAGCAATTCTTATGTTTCACAATGTTAACATACTTGCAGAAATGCAGAAATATACTTGAATGACAATTCTCTAAATTGTTTTGCTTCCCTGAGAAAAAGAAACAAACAAAAAACATGCTCAGCCAAAGAAAAATCTCATGCATCATTATCATGTACCGTATTTCAACAGAGGTGCTAAAATAGAGCAGAATATTTATTTCATTATACACAGAACGTATAAGATCAAAAAAAGGAATGTTATAAAAAACTGAAGAGAAACATTCTTTCCACGTGTAAGCTGATACGTGGAAAACCTTCAAAAGGAAAATCTGAAATTAAAACTTAAGGAGGTCCCGACAGAGACGCGAACTCAAATGTGTTCACTAGAATAAGGTGAAGAATAAATGCTGCAATCAAAATGAAACATTATTGACCCTCTTTACTTAGTCTTAACCTAAAAGTGTACTTAACTGTGGAAAAATAAAAAAAATGTGCCCTTTTATAATGATAAAGGATATAAAAAAAATACCTTTGGCAATACACATAATTGTCTGAGAAATAGAAATGGATAAAAAGCAATCCTTTTCTAATATCAATTATCACATTGTACATTTTCAGTGGCAGTTTGCAGTGGCAAAAGAGTTCAAAAATATAGACAACACACGAGAAAGATATCTGGACAAGCAATGATCATATCACTTGAAAGTCTAAGAATCTCTATAATACATTTCATTCAAGTTCATCTCAGTTCAATTCAGATGAGTTTTTTCACTGAACCATTGAATGTCTCATCGTGTTCAGAGCCAGAGGAAGCTGGGAACTATCCCACTGTCAATGGGAGAGACGACAATGCACAATCACACTTACGCCTACTGAAGATTTCTGATTCACCAATTAACTTATCATGCATAATTTTGAACTATTAAAGAAAGCTGGAGTGTCTGAAATATAACTCACGCAGGTGCAAGGTGAACATGCAAATGCCACACAGAAGAGACCCATTTTATTCTACAGCTCCGTCATATGATCTCAAACTCAATTATGAAAACATCAGACACAGGTGCAGGGTTCATTACAGTATCTTGCCCGAGTAGTTCAACATTTAGAATAGAGAAGCAGGAAATTATACCAGCAAAAACTCAAACAGATGACCTGTCCCACCCCCTGGACTGGCAAAGATGATGGAAATAACTTTTAGCTGTGCTGAACATCCGCAAGGCACTTTTACATCCAGACTTTCACATAAAGGTGGAAGTGAGAAGGTACATTAGAGTACCACCTCTGAAGCTTTCACACCTGGTGTCCTGCAGTAACTGACAGTGAAACGCACCTACCTGCTGTTAGAAGATATATGGAAACTGAAGTATTTGCATTCAACAAACCAAGAGGACAGAAAGAAAAACAAAAAACAAACTCCCTACTTTTAAGTTCAAGTGCAATCCCATCACCAGAGCTAAGCTCAAAGACTGCACAGAAAGGACCGTCATCAAAAGACACATACTCCACAGGGAGTAGTCCCATCCTTCATCTTCTGGGTAATTTAAAATGCTTAAGAGACTTTTTTTTTTTTTAATTTCATCTCCATAATTATAAACATATGGTACAGGGAAATGTGAAAATTCCACAGTATTTACAGGCAGCTGTGGGAAAAGAGATGGTTCTATGCCCATAGAGGATCTTATGCCAGATTAACTCCCAGAATGATTCATTAGTTTACCTGGCCAAAGGGCAAACTGCATATGGGCTGTGCCATCTGGTACATCTCTTATCCACTTTTGCCAGTATTTATAAAGTGAGGACATTCTCGCCAGAGCTCCGAGCCAAACAAGCCAACAGATCTCGAAATAAAGAGAGAAAAACATATTCACCCATGCAGAAGATTCATAAAAGATGTGAAGATGTGTTAACTAAAATCAATTGCTATGAGTGTCACAGCTTCTATAGTACTCTAATTGAGATTTATTCCAAATTTATTTCTAAGGAAATCATTTACTAGTCTACAAGAGCCAAGTCTATACAAAACAGAGTGCAAGCAATTGAAACTTAGATTAAAATCAGGGTTGGCTTTTGGCTTTTACCAACATATCCTGCACTGCTGCATGATGAAAGGGGGTTCAGACTACAGCACAGCACAATATGCTCAGTAACTGGGAGGTTACATCTTGAATAAATCACATTTATTATCACTGATCCACCATATTCCTGCCCCAGTCTCACAAAAATGCCTCTGAAATATTGCTAAATGTAGACGCACTCTGCCAGAAAGCCCCGGTGTGCACCAAAATGCACGAAACCCACTGCCTTCAAGTGAGAGCAAGAGCCTAAACCAACCCCACGGTCTTGATGATTTAATTCAGCGATTGAGATTACTTGAGCCAACTCCCTTACAATAGTCACAACTCGATTTTTTTAAGCCGGCTGAATCGGTTCAAATTCCATCAATTTTGTGTTTTATTTTCTATATTTTGATACTATATTTTAAAATGTTTTTTTAATATTTCTATATCTTTATACTAAAATGATGGAACAGAAGATAACAAAAAGCAATTTCCGACTTTGTGAAAAATCCAAAAACCTCTGGGACTCTTAAGAACACTTTTACCGTGATAGTTTTACACATTAATCTAAGAAAATATGTACAACGAATAAATTCAACATAATGACAGATAATCTGCAACATTTTTCAGTTCAAATGCTGCTTTCTTTACTTCTTTGGTCTCAAATCACTTGCATCTGTTATAGCATGAAGAAATCTGCAGGAAACTCTAGCAACCTTTTATAGTGCACCTTTTATGGAAGACAGGCTAATGAGGTGCCTCGCCCGGCTGCAGGCACAATAAAGGAAGACTTTTACAGACGAATGACAGTAACGATCATCATACATGCATGCTTACAGGCTCCTAATTTGACCACACACCTGCTGTAATGGATTTGACCGCAGACTGTTCAATGAGTGGCAGAGAGAACAGAGAGTTTACAAAGGCGAGAGTGGAAAAACAACAGTATTTGGTTTCCCGCTTAATCATGGGAAATGCATATATAATAGGTATGATTAGAAAAGTTGCATCTAGTTATGGCTGATACAGGTGGGCACACATTGCTATCCATCAGTCTGGTGGAATGGTTCAGTTTTCCAGCACAGTTTAGGGTTTTGCTGCTATAACGTTTACATACATACAGCTACAGATGGCTGCAAATTGAGGATCCTGATGGATGTGGATGAGGAGAAGCAGTACAAAGCCGGAGACCTACCACAGGCACACGCTGACTGATCACCACTGCAGACCTCCTGTCATGACAGTGTACTGCGCCAGAGGTCAAAACACTTCAAAGACAGATGGTTTCTGCAGGAGATGTCAGTGGTCTAGCAGCCTAAACTCTGATGTTCTCATAACACAGCAAAAGCTCAAGACATAAATTGTCCATCTACTTATAAATACAAGTATCATTGCAGCCCTGCTGTTAAATAACCCCAGGAGAGCATTTCACACCAGGTATCCTACAATAGTGTTTGTCTAAAATTCCTGGTTGCGTCTGATTCAGAGCTCAACGAAAGCGCTTGCTTGAAGTCCTTGTTGCTGAAGGAGGCTTGACCAGAGGGCTTCACTGTCCACCAGCACTGCCAGTGCCTAATGGGTCCGTTCAGTTAAGACACAAGAGATAAATATAACGGACTAAGATGAAGATCAGACACATTTATTTGTAAATTAATGCAGAAATCTGGTTCCTTCCGAACAGTTCATATACTTTTTCCAGCCTATTTGTGTCCTAGAAAACAGTGAATAGTTAGCTTCGTGACAGAATCTGTGGGACGACAGGGCAGGCTGAATAATCACAACATCAGCAAGTCGAGTAATTCTGCAAAGGATAGCCAGTGACAGTGCTGGTCATTTTTTTTTCTCCCCCACCCTCCTCTAATACTAAATGGCCCCAGCCGAGTTCAGCACAATGGACAGTAATTGCTAAAAGGCTGCCTGGGCTACATGTCCCTGTAGAAGGTTGACACCTCTATCTTTGAGATCTATTGACTCAGGTGCAGCTTTGGCCGTCTTCCACATCTGGGTTGTGAGTGTCCTTTCTTTGTTTGGCCTGGACCACATTTAAGGGCCCTTTTATTCGGTTGACATGACCTAGATAAGAGGGCAAAAAGGAGCTCAATCACACTCACAAATAGAATTAAAGGTTGTTGAATGATACAAGGTTGCATGGCAACTCTAATGTCATATGAAAAGAAAAAAATAGCTCTGAGCAGAAAAAAAAAGAGCAGCGAGCTTAATACCCCATATGATGTGTTAGAATCAGCATAATGACAGATTCCTGCAATCAAAGGCAATCTGGATGCAATGGAACATAATTTTCCTCTAAGCCATATTTAAAATGCAAAGCAAAAGTAGCCTGCCAACTGTTAAACGATTTTGTGGCCACTTCTCTCTTTGTATGCGAAACTACATGAAATACTTCCTCCACATTTGCAGTCCATTCTGGTCAAACAATTTGGTTGAGACATGAAAGATACGGGCTGTTTTACTACGGCCTCTCAGGAATGACTGCACAGCTACAGCGCTGCATGTAAAAACGGCTTGAGATAAATCATCACGGGCCTTTTATTTTATAGTGTGTTATTAGGATTTAGTTCAAATTAAAGTGACCATATTCTGATTTTCTGTTTTCGGACTTATCTACACTG
Source organism: Xenentodon cancila (assembly GCA_014839995.1). Classification (NCBI taxonomy): domain Eukaryota; kingdom Metazoa; phylum Chordata; class Actinopteri; order Beloniformes; family Belonidae; genus Xenentodon; species Xenentodon cancila. The sequence goes on from CM026197.1 coordinate 12,297,469, forward strand.
AGTTGTCATCAAATATGTGACTGAAGGCTCAAAAAATAAGAAAAGAAAAGTCAATGAGACTTTATGTACATGATGGAAAAGTAATGATATTTACAAATAAGTGGAAAAAAAAAACAACTCAATTTTATTTATGTAAAAAAGAAAAAAAATAGCCTCAGAAATGTCTAAGGTTATTCTGCTTTTTATATCATTGTTAATGTAAACTGAATAATGTTGTGCTTTGATTCATATTTTTAATTGTATTTGGTCCTTCTGACAACTTCAATTTTAACTACTTTCACATTTTTCTACAAACACAAAATGAAGAGAATGAAAAGACGAATTAGTCAGGAAAAGTGAGTCCAATAAATCAAAAGAAAGCCATGAACAGTTTCCTCTCTTCAGTCTTGTCAAACCCCACAAGGTGATCGGTGATCATTCATAACCATGATGCGACAACACACTAAACAATGCATTCTTTGTGTATTTTCTAAGAGCAACTTTGTACATCCTTTCTTAGTGTTATTAGTTGTCAACAAAAATCTATAAACTGGAAGTAAACCCAATTTACTGTGTTAAATCACATCTGTCTGCATGTAAAAGTAGGAAAAATGCATCAAGCTCGATTGATCTTACTGCTGCTCTGCCATCTGGCTTTCCTCTCCATCACCCAAATCACCCACTTTCAACTATTTCCACAGAGGCATGAGACCCAAATTGAACATGTCCAAACAAGATGACACAGATAATTCCCTCAATTGCTCCAACCATATGCTACCATATTTGGAGATGGCTGAAAGATTTCCTAACCTTCAAATTACTTCCAGAAAATTATTTGACAGTAATGTAAAGATGCATATAGCTGACAGAGAGGTGTGAAGCCGAAAAGTCAGCCTCTAATGCATCGGAAGCATTTGTCATATCTGCTGGATGACTGGTACATTAAAAAACATGACGCCAGTGTAGGTGTTATTAAACACATCCTTTTTTTGTTTTGTTTTCAATTATCTCTTGCTTCTATGTAAACTGACAGCTCGGCTGAGAAATAAGACAACAGAAGAGTTAATTACATTTACAATATGCTCAGTAATTCTTTAATTAAAGAGGTTTCTTTTTCTCTTTGTGCCTACACAATGTGGCTGTTTTGCCTGGGCCGAAATCCAACAAGGAAACATAATTATTTTATACACTTTCATTTTTTTTTTTTTTCCATCTGCCTCCAAACATAATTTTCGGAGTTTCTCCAACAATACGGAAACATTTTCTGTTTGTACAACAACAGATCTGTACAAATTTGATCCCATTGTGAATAGCATTAAGGCCAAATAACAAGCTATTACCCAGTTGTAAATATTTAAAAGCATTTTTCTCAAATTGTAGAAAATGGGTCAGAACTTGAGATCTTTGTTTATTCTTGAAAAGAAAAGAGCATTTTAAATAACACGAGTGTCTCATTTGCATGCATGACAGGTAGATAAATCAAAAAATATAACTGGGAAGATACTAAAACTTTATAAGAATTAACTATTACGGAGTTTATTAACACTATAAATTAAATACATAACACAACATCCATCTATTTTGGAATTATCTTTGGTTGGTGGAGTCAGAAAATTGGAATTTGCAATATCGCCTCATAACAGCGTATTGAGATATTTCATCTGAACCATGCTTGCATGCTTCCAATTTGTGAAAAACGTTCACGATAATCTTAGATGACAACAGAAGCTTTCATAAGAATTATTTATTCCCTTTGACTACCAAGGTTGACTACATCGTGAGCTTTTAATAAACCAGTCAATTTGTTCTGCACTTTAACTCATTTAAGTCTACTTTCTTATGTATTTACACCTAAATGAGCATTTCTACAGATCCCTGGGTGTACACAATAAAGGCTGAAACCAATGTGCGTTTGAAATGTCTGTAGTAAATGTCACAGTTAAACCATTTGAGTAACAATTCCAGGCTTCATATGGCGATTATGGCGACTGACTTCAGTCATGCATTCAGTCTATTAAAGCAGACCTGCAATATGCTAAACAGCTGCAATCATCTGAAAAAGAAATTACGCCCACTTTTAGTTCTAAGGCTTTAAGTGTCAGGGCATTGAAAAAAGAAAAAGAAGAAAGTATTTGGTCCCTATCGGGACCTAAAATGATCTAACTGCTTCAAATAAACAGCATCATGTTATATGTTATATAGCATTTACTGCACCAAAACTAAGCAAAGCTGAAGCAGTGAAAATGTGAAAATGTAAGCACAACACATTATTCAATCATTTGTAGAATCGCGTTTAAGCATCAATAGCTTCGTTTTTGTTCTCCCACATTGCTATTTGCTTCGGTTCATTGATATTTGTGGACATTCATTTATTCACAGCTCCGTTGAAGTCTCATCACAGCGTTTCAATCAGGTTGTTGTCAGGAATTTGGGCCATTGCAGCTCGATTTCTTTGTATTTTTTCTTTTTCATCCATTCTCCTGTGGATTTCCTGGTGTGCTTGGTACGACTGTCCTGCTGCATGGAACAGTTTCAGACAATGATGACCCCTTCATTTGACTTTGGTGTTTGCTTAATGACTACATAGCATGGTGCACAGGCCCTACACCTGCAAAACAAGCTGTACCTTTGCAATCCTAAACGTGATAGGAGGAGAAAGCGCATTCTGTTGCTGCCAGTCTTTTTATAATTCTACCATCACAAGCTTAATTGTTTAATAATTGGACCATAATATTTGTAACACGTGACACACATGAACACTTCAGAATGACATACTGCCATAGATGCGCTTTTATCGAGGCGTTCACACTTGCTGAAGCTAAATTAATCAAGTGCATTTTATAACGGCACCTGGCTGCTTTGCCTCTTGCTTTCTTAAAGCCATTAAAGTGCTCTTAGTTTTTCCCATACAGCTCTTCTGCATTTGGCTTAGTTTGCTGGAAATAAATTATGACACACTGCAATATGCCATGCGTTGTTGTTGAAGGAAGGTGCGTTTATATGTTTCCATGACTGTTCATGTCTCTCTCTTGAGTAATGTTTTAGATATTTTCAGAACCATATTTACATCAGGATCTGTGTGAATATTGAATGGAGTGAAAATAATAGTAATAATCACATGACTTGCAAAATTGCACCTATGGAAAGATGTGTTGGAGGCAGCCTCATGAGCCTTTTTTGTTTTTTATTACACCAGTCACAGACTGGTTAGACATTATTTGTATCCTCTTATTTCTTTTGCTGGAAAGTTGACAGAGATAAGATATGCCTGTGTCCCACTAACATCCAACTAAAAGATTCAGCAGGGAAAAACCAACCACGCTGACTGAGTGATACAATAAAACCCAAGCACAAGTTTAGTTCATTTATTATTCACAGTAGCGGGAATTCATTTATCACTTATTCCTGAAGTATTTAATGTTTAACCGAACATGCTTTTCCGGCATTAAAGATGAATCAAAAAGTGAAATAAAGAACATCACTTTGTTTATAGTCTTGAACTAAACAGCATGATTCAGAGTCTTTAGTTTGAAATCACCACCTGATTCCCTTGACAGCGTAGCGGTTCTGCACTGAAAAAACTGAAATAAACATAATTACTTCTTTAAACCAAATCCACACAGGTTTGAAAGCGAATCAGATCTACAGTGTTTACATCACACACTTATGCAAAAGTTAAAAATTCAATAGGACGTCTCTCTTTGGTGAATATCAAACTCACACACATGCTTTTTTTAAAGCGAATTAACATTCTGTATTTGAAAATAAAACAACCCATACCCAAAGAATTCTATATGTTTGTGTCAAATAGTAAATGCTTAGATTATGCTTAAATAGTGTATGCATGTGTGTATTTGTATGTATTTATTTATAGATTCATACTAGTGTTAACGTTGTTATGCTTTATATAATAGTTTTGACATGTCCACGATAAATCGATAAAAATGCAAATATCAGGCCCAAATGTTTCGTGTTTCTTCAGAGGTTAAAACCCGAGAAATAAAAGCCTTCGATGTTGTGACCAACTGATTTTGGTTCGCAGCCTTCAGGACTGATGATGCTGATGAAGACCATAGACGGCAGTTCAGCATCTTTTCTAAAGAAACCTTGACATCAAATTTCCCGGTGAAAGACTGGATCAAACTGCCCACCTTCAAGTAGGAGGATGATCACTCAACCTACTGATCCACAGCTATAATGGGTGTACATTTGGAAAATGTGCTAAAATGCCAAGTGAAGTTACCATCTGCTGTGAGAGATACCCAAGAAGGATGAAAAAAATGAATGTTTCCATATTTTATCTAAGAACATTTAGTTCTTTACTATTACTCATTAAGCAGGTGCTTTAAAGCCACTCAATGCAGCAATGTTGCTTCGTACCCCATGAGGCCATGTAGATCTGCTGTATTGATAAAAGAGTCACTGACATATCAAGTGAAGAAGCTACATTGTCTGACATTTATTGCAGTGCTCTGATGTTTAATGTCATTACTGGGTTAGTGCTGAAATCGATTAAGCCATAATTTTTCATATTTTTTTGAAGGTCATAACGTAGGTGAGTGAGGCTGTTTATATACAAATACCAGCGTGATAAAACACAGGATTTATTTGAGATTACGGGTGGTTGAAGGTGTTGCTCTGTTCCCTTCTGATGGTGGGCAGAAGAAAGTGGCAGAACATTGTGGTTAATCTGAAACAGCTCAAACTGGTGTCATGGGCTTAAAGCACAGTTTAACGACAGCACTAGTAAACGATCAATATGTACCCTCCTTACACTATACTGGTATGCAGCTTTCAGGAAAAAGCCATTACAATACCAGGTAAAAGAAAACAAGGTATGATAAATTAATTTGATTTAATCTAACGGTTGTATTGTAAATACAAAGTATTTATATTGTATGTGTTCTTCTTTGACTGAATGAGTACTGAGGATTAATCGCTGTAGTTATGTGAGTGCGGTCTCATTCCTAAAATGATACGTCCACATGTGCAACTCAGTCCAGTCTTGAAGAAATCTGCCAGAAATTATTTTTCAAATGTATTTTGTGTCAGCATGTCAGTCCGGCTCATTACACTTGCTTGATATTAGAAGGTAGGAGGGAAGAAGAGCCATACGGCGAGGTTAAAGCCTTGCACTCATGCCCTGGATTCATCGTGGTAACTGGTGCGCGACGCGGTCCAAAGTATAACAGCTGGTGGTCCAAAGAGCCTGAGGTAGAGCCCCGGGGCGTGAGATGACCAGCCCACTCATTTACCAGCAGCTTACACAGGGGACAGTAAACAGCAGGGTTCTGGGAGCAGGAGATGAGGTTGGCTCCTTCTCAGATTCTTGCACCCTGCAGCAGTCAGAGAACAAGGATGCGCCAAGAAGTATCACATCACCACATGTTTCTCTGACACACGAAGAATTGAAGGGATCCAAAGCATGTATCCACCAGACAAAAGCATTTCAGCCCATCAGTGTCAATAAGCCTTTCTCAAAATGATCACACTTGTGCTTCAACAAACCTTAAACTAATAGAAGTAAAACTCTGACAGCTGGATATAATTATTGTCAAGTCTCACCAACAGTTTTCATGCAACAAGACTTCAGACGGGTCCTCCGTTAACTTTCACAAGGGCAGGGCTCCCTGGTAATCGATAATGTGCCTGAACATCTTTTCCTGCAACTCTGCTCCACATCGTCATAAGCTGAAGCACTGATAATTCAAATCATCTGTTGTTTCATCGCTGCTCCGCCAGTTTAGTCCCCGATGAATCACAATGCCATTCTTTTGCACAAGTTTTATATCCAAAATGCCTAATTCCAAGCCAATTTCATCCAAAACGAATATGCGGTCCAAATATGCATGAACAACACAGCTGCTTATATGGGGGTATTAAAAGCCTCTGTTGTAAAATTATGTTAAAGATGATTTTGAACTTTCCTCAAATCTATAACGCTAACCCTCTTCTGGCTTCCTCTAACATTGTTAGCGCTCTCATCCATATCTTCAGCAGAAGCTTATTACAAAATCCATTGTCATCAGTCTAACGTTGTCCCCAGCAGTTTACAAAGTGAAAAGGAAACAGTTCATTAACACAAGTAAAAGTGAAATGAGGCATTGCAGGGTGAAAGAACACGGCGTTGATCTCTGAAAAAGAAAAAAAAAAACAAAACACCGGTGTGTCATTATAAACCCTGAGGTATTTCACTGCAAGGCCTGTTATTTGTTACAACCAAAGGCTACAAATGTTGACCCAGGGTTAAGGTCAGCACTTTTCTATTTTACATTAACATAAAAATATTAATGATCTCCAATTACTCTCTCCATCGCAAAGCCACAGATGAGATCACACTAAAATGGGACATTACCTGCTGATAACCCAAATTTCCTAATTTATAACTGCAACGGCATGCAGGTCTTGTGCTAGTTAACAACAACTGCTATTTGAAAAATACATTTCATATCAAATTATCAGGAGTGTTGCAAGGTTGGCACTGTGATGTTCTGCTGTTCTGCTGCTTGCTGAGCCATAATTATCTATTTATTTGAGTGATGTGTTCATGCAGTCGTCATGCCCTCTGCAGATCTGCTATGAAAGAACATGATTAAACTAAATACTGGTTAACAACATGCATAATAGAGTCTGTCTGCTTGTCCTGTTTGCAAATGTTAAGTTGAACAATATGTAACAAATAGGAGCAGCACAAGCTCAGTTTAGTAGAAGCAGCTATCCCTGAGCGTATACCCCCTTTGAGTCATTTAGTACCAGAAACTGTATACCTCCACCAAATCTTGCAAAAGATCCATGAACCAGAAGCTTTATTCTAGCCAATCAGAGTGTTGCACGCTGTTACTGTATCCGGATAAAACTCTGCACTCCAGTTACAAATATGTACCTGGTGAGAACCAGAAAGTTTGCATGAGGTGCGTGAATCCTGGATGACCGTCAGAGATGCACATTTTAGCCATCTGCGGCAGTAAGTAGAAATGGGACACAATTCTCCACATATGTAGCCATATGTTGATCTCATCTGCTGAAGGAAAAACTGCTCATACCGTTTCGCACAGTCTGTTAATTCAGCTTGTGGAGTACATGGTGACATCCTGGAATTGCCAGATTTTCTCTGGAGAATAACATGCTGCAATAAAACTGAAGTCCAGGAGAGAAAAAAAAAAGGAAGAAAAACAGTTCAGACTATAAGGGACTAATTTTCTTTAGCATGTGGCAAAATGAGTCTGGAGACAATCAGAATAATGATTTGTGAAGAGAAAATATAATAAAAGCAAGCATAACGAGCTTACTGATGTAACAGGTATTATTGCAGGTGCAGCTGAATATATTGATCTGTCATTTATATAGATGTGACATATATATATATATAGATAGATAGATAGATAGATAGATAGATAGATAGATAGATAGATAGATAGATAGATAGATAGATAGATAGATAGATAGATAGATAGATAGATAGATAGATAGATAGATAGATAGATAGATAGATAGATAGATAGATAGATAGATAGATAGATAGATAGATAGATAGATAGATAGATAGATAGATAGATAGATAGATAGATAGATAGATAGATAGATAGATAGATAGATAGTACATCACTAAACATAGTCACTAAAAATGATGACATAACATTCATACAATTTTAAGCTTAAAGCACAGAAGGACAAAAATGTCCCAGATCTAAAACGATACACATATATTGCATCAGATTTGAATGGATAAAAGCTTCAAGTAAGAAACTATGGGTTTTATTTATTTTGTATTAAAGACAGTTTTTCAAAATCTGACACATATTCTTCTACTTCCATGCTTTGTATTTCAAACTGCTACTAAAAGAGTTAAAGCTGCACTCTTTCCAATATCTGATCCTTTTTTTCCCTTTAACAATCCAGAAGGATATTCTGCTGTGAGATGTTTTGTACAAAAAAAAACAAAAAAAAAAATGTCTGGATCGCTGAGCACCTACAATATTGATTTTGATGCATCACAACACCGTTGCAGTTTTCCTACAAGTGAAACGACTGCTGAGGCCTTTCAGGGGTACAAACTGTGCACGTTTCGTCGACACAATAGGAGAGTCAATGTCAAGCCTACGACGCCAATAACACCACTGCTGTCTGCATTGGTTGACAGCATCTGATGTTGCTATGACAGTTTTGGCAAGCCTTGTTTGTTTGCACTTAATGCTTGTTTACTTCCAGGTCTCCGAGGGCTGACTTATTTAGCAGCCATGTGTACTTATCTGTGTCTGAAAAACTCCAAAAAATATTTTTTAAAAATCCCCTGTGTGAAATGCATTTGCCTCCTTGACACCTTGATATGATACACCCATGTGGCTTTCTCCCAGAGCCCTACATAGCTCTCATCTCTCTGAGCCCTGTTGTTGGTGTCAGGCTTGAAACTTCTATTCAGAGATTTTCCTCCAGAGGCAAAGGGCTCTGCGGGGAAAAGGCAGACCATAGCAATAAACACAACGCCGTGCACTGCTCCTCTAACATGCATAACAAATAATGGTGGGAAAGCCACAAGCACTTGCCTGGTTAAGTGCTGAAGCCATGCCGTCCAATCAGTAAATAATATGTTTTGTTAGGCCAAAGAGCCAAATCATCTCCGTTGCTTTAGAAGGAAGGTAACCTCTGCAATCACGAGTAACCACACACTAGTACCCCATATGACAAATGTGACAGTGTGACCCCCTGCCACAGTCAATAAAATTCCGGCAGCGTCTAATAGAAACCCCAGAGGAGCCTCTTTCCCAGTAAATGGGTGCAGCATTTGACTTTCTCTGCTGTTTCCACAGGGGGAGTCTTTCTCGCAGCACAATACAGCTGATTTTTCTTTTTATTAAGTAAAAAAAGTTACAAAACTGCCATGCAGTGAAAATACCATGTGAGACCACAAATCCCTTTAGGATTATATATTTATATATTCCATATGGATTATACTCCACCTGATTCTTTCCCTCAAGTGATGATGTCAACTCACGTGGTTAGTCAAGGATGCTCCCATTTGACTGTATGCTCCCTATTCCTGTTTCTCTGCTGTTTTTTTTGTTTTTACTTCCTCTTATAATCCCTAAACATAAAATCACATCTGTGCTTTAACTTTTTTATTTTCTAGTTCCTCTCAACACTTGACAGTGCAGAGATTCTTAATCCCCCCCTCCATTACTGATTTAGGCCAGCAGTTGATTGAAATCTGAAAAAAAAAAAAAGTGCAACAGCAGTCTCCTATCCTATCCAGAGGCTTTTGGCACGACTTTAAAAACAAAGCACCATATACGGAGTCGAAGACGGTCCGGGGATGCTCGGAGACTGTGCATTTCAAGCATGAATGCCTGCAGAAGGTAAACAGATTCTTGAGATCAGGACAACTGTCAGACATTGTTTTAGTGAATCTGAGCAGAACCACAGGGGGGGATTCACATTCAAAATCATCTGGATGTGCCGCGCTGAAAGTTTCTTTAGTCCAGCGAGAAACAAAGCACCTTTGTCGTTTTCGATCATAACAGAGATGCAAAGCGAAAGAAAGGCTGCGGAGACAGCCGAGACACACGCACGCACACAAACTGTAATCTCCCTCACATCTCATTAACTTTTCTCTCTAAAGATACAGACTGGCGAGAGACTTATTTTCAATTTGGCAGAGCCAGGAACAGCTTAATGGCCTTTGGAAAAAAAAAAAAGAAAAAGAAGAAAAACATAATTTCTTACGGAAGTTTTATAAGGGCGTAAGCTGGTCAGAGGCTTTTACAATGGTTTTCCCACACTTCCACTGAAGGTCTGATGCCACTGTTATTTGCTGGTTGCATCCAAAACAGCTGCTAAATTCTTTTTTATATATATATTTGCACGCAACAAAACAAATACAGGTTACACAGTTACTATTAAGTGTGGGTTTTAACTCTTCGTAAAAGCCAGCACAAGTTATACTTAAAATGTTTTTTTTTTAATAGAAACAGATACAAACAGGAAAGAAGCTATGGCATCTAGGTCACATTTAAGGGAATTGGGGAACTGCACAAATGTTCAACCAGATGAGATACCCACTCCTAACACGGAGTCAAAGAGTCCACATGAGGAAAAATGATGCTGTATCGTCTAAAAACGAACAACCGTTCTATTAAGAGTAATCTAGTAAAGTTGCAACAGATAAACCTCAAAAGTAGTTATTATTCTTCAGAAAAGAAATATAAGACGATTCACTAATAGGAACTGCGGCGCGTTGGGCGATTTTGTGGCACTTCAGAAAGCCGTGGCAACGATCCGCGTGCACTCGTGAGATTCCTGACTGAGGCTTTGCTTTTAATATCAACATCTACTTACGGAGGGCAGAGACGACGCATGGTGCCGGGGCCTGACTGAAACATTCAAGAGCAGCTGTGTTTACGAACAAAGAGCTGACAATCAAGCAGCATTGTGCACATGACACCATAACTAATGTCTCGCACACAGGGGTGAGACGTTGCAGGCCCAATTCTGTCTGTGCAACACACCAGGGTGGCAGCACGCATCTGAGAGTAGAGGAAACGCAACCTCAAAGGGAGTTTAATGAAACTCTCCACCAGTCAGTTTTACACGTTTTATTTATTTCTTTTTTCTGATCGACCCTTAAATGCAGTACTGTATTTCAGAACCAGCACTCCGTCCCACCAGCCGCTCACGGCAAACAGTCTTGACACTTCTCTCAAAGACTTCTTACTGTACTGAAACTAAAGTTGGTAAGTGTTTTTTTTTTTTTTCCTTTGCTCTACCTCTCACCTCTCCTGTTCTCTAAAACATTTAGAAGTCCTTGAGCTAAAAGAAACGAAAATCCTTCAACAGTCAGAGAAGTGGTTCATCTCCGCAGAAACTCAGCCAACTCTGCCAATTTACCTAATGTCTAAATCAGTGCCAAACTGGTATTTCAATCCGAGAATAAAACTATGCAATGATGACAACTTGCAGAGCACAGAAAAGGGCGGAAGAAATGTTATTGCTCAGTGTTTCACATCTCTTCAAGGCACAACCACACATGTATGTCAGTCTCCAAGGCAGCAGGAAACTGTCAATCAGATGATCCGGCTTAACATTGCATATCATTTGTAACTATAAAAAGCACATACTTACAATTTTTCCTTTTTTTTTTATTCACATTAACTTTTTTTTTCAAAACTACATGGTCTTATTTGAAAATATATAGCTGAGGCCCTTCAGAAATGACCAGGGACTTTCTGCTGACGGTTTATCAGCTTCTTTATGCTCCCAGCTGCTCTGCATAAGTAAATGTTGATATTAACATCACAGCCTCGGAGGAAGAGCGCCATGCCAGGACCAGACCGAAACATTCAGGAGCAGCTGTGTTTATGAACAAAGCGACGACAATCAACTAGTACCGTGTGGCCAACGTTACAACTAATGTTAAATCAAGTGTCCAGACACCCCTCTGGGCTTCAGCCTCGCGGACAAAAGAAACACCTTTTGGGAATTCACTCAGCGTGTGTTTTTCTTCAAAAGTGTAATTTATTGGGATCTATTTTAAATTAGGATTGCAGAGTGGATTCAGTTAACCTGCACTTCTCCGTGATATGAACTCGCCTGCGTTTGACATCTGCAGCGGCGGATAGTTTCCAAAACGACCTGTGCGTTGAAGTAAGAACTTGTAAACTGAGGCCTCTGCCTCTGGACAAGTATATAAACCGTTCTTTTAGTTTTGTTTGATTTTTTTTTTCTTAGCAGTGGCATGATAAAGCAAATGATGAAGGGATGAAGGCTAATGCTATGTATGTGACACTGCACACGTTTTGATTATTATACCTAATTAGACATAATTGAATGCTGTCTACTATGCCATCTCCTGAGGCACATTTGTAGCCTCTGTTGTACTAATGCAAAGGTCATTTGGAGACATAAATAAATAAACAACTCAGTATTGCATGGGCTGTATGTGAAATATAAAAGCTCTCCGTCCACATTCTCAAAAACATTGACGCCAGCTTGGCTTCATGTGCAGAAATTCCAAAAGGTGAGGAATGTTTCACAGGATTAAATGATACTCGAAGCTCTGCATAATCTAATAAAAAGCAGCTCCAAGTCTTTCCAAAGCTCTTATTAAAAAAAACTATTTAACTCAGTCTTTTTGTGATAAATGGAGCAGATCCAGTAAGTGAAAGAGGCCAACAAAAACTCTGCGGTCAAACGCTGGACCAGTTCACTCCTTTAAGCGCTAAACTAAAACTAAGAAATCCCAAGTTTTGCATCAGAATACATGATAACCAAATAAATAATATAAATACAAGCCAAAGGATAAAAAAGTGAAGTTTATTATGGGATACTTTATTGGAGTATAGTGTTACAATCACAAACCAAGAAACATCTGGTCTTGTTTAAGGAGTCCGACCTCGATCCAAAGCTGGATTCAGGCAAAACCATCACTTTGCAGCTCCTAACATTATAACTTTTGCTCTGTATTTTCAAAGTCATTATATTTCTGTCATAATTTCTCTTCTTCTTATGTCTTTTACCTAATTCTTTATTGTTTGAGTCAGACACAGATGATAGAAAGAAACTAAGCAGCTTCATAGTTTAAAAACAAATTCTATAGTAGCAGAAAAAAAGAAAAGAAAAGAAACGAAAAGAAAGAAAGAACCCCGTCCTGCACATTAATTATTCCAACCACATTGTCTGATATTTCCATTTGAGTAGTCTGCTGATGTCTCCTGAGTTATAAGTTGATACAGGAGCAGAATACAAGTTGCTTCTGGAACAGAATACAAATACAATATTTTCCATTTTGCACATTCAAATATATATAGTTCTGTCACTGGCACGACTACCACATTCCCATCACACTAACTGACATTAAAACCAAGTAAGACTGCTGCATGATCGTTACTGCCTGACGCTGCCTATTACCAATACAATATCTCTATTTTGTCTGTAAGAGGCAATAAAGGGATTAACTTCAGGTCTCTCTGTTTCTCCTCTTCCCTCTCGTGAAACAGACTATGTTTACTGACTAATCTCTTTCCTTGCTTTGACCATAAATGTGATTACCACGACACAAGAGATAATAAACCCATATCTCCCCCGAACCAAAGAGCATGAATTAAAACCTAAGCTGTAGCCTTGAGGAATATCTAAATGGAAAAGAATCCACAGCAAAAGGATTCATTCATGTCGAGTGCATACAGCCCCCTACTGGTAAACACTATTCACTATTTAGCCAAATCCAACACAACAAGAATGATCTTTTGTTGCATATGAGCAACAGGTTTGCAACCAGTTCGGAAACACCTCATGTCCCGCTGTTGTTGCAAAGTGTGATTTTTGCTGCCTGCACTTGGTTGTGTCTTAGGATGATCTGAAGTGTGGGTGACTGGAGCATGTGAAGAAGTGGCAGATGAATCTTCTTATTTAGACTCTTATGTCAGCTCCAGGTGAAATGACCTCTTTATGAGGAAAAAAAAAAAAAAAACCACAAAAAAAGACCAAAAATTGAAGTGGATTTTAAAAGTCATTGAGTGGTTTTACTGATGTCAACTGTTCTTGACACCTAAAAGAAATGCTCATGTCATTATCATGCAAAGTCTGATTCTCATTTAAGAGCTGCATTACAGACTGTTTGCGCCGGCGGATCACTTCAGGTGTACTCGTGATGTCAAATTAGAGAAGATGAATTCAATTCAGCTTGTCACAACTAATTAATTAGCAAAGAGGAAAATGAAGAGGCCCTTGATGAACTTTAAATACTTGTAGGTAACGTCATTGGTGATAAAACTGTACAACTGTACCAGTTCCAGCCCAGATGCCTCTGGAGACGGAGGTTAGATTTCTAACACTTTGCAGCACAGCTCATTCTGACTGCATGCACATTTAGTTCAGACAGATGCCGCACAAAGTCTGTCTCGTGAAACGGGACGTTGGAAAAACAGAGCCACACTTTTTCACGCTTTCACCTCGTGATCAATCAGAAGGAAGGCTCGGATGCAGCAAACAGATCCGCTAAAGGGCTGAGGAGGATGACACTTCATTATCTAATTGCTGAATTTGTGGGGGAGACGAGACGTGACACGTGGTGACGGAGGGTGTGTGTGGGGGGGGGGGGGGGGGGGGGGGGGGGGCAGGCACCGATGATGTGTCAGAGTCGCCTACCTGATATTTCCTGATGAGGTACATTGAGGAGGCTGAATCCTTTCGCGTTATAAGCTTGCCTAACCTCGCTACAGCTCCGCGCTTTGCCTTCACCAGCAGATGACAGGGAAAGCACCGACATAGTACACAAGGCGACTTGCAGTCTCCACATCGCATACATCAGTGAAATCCTTGATAGTGTTCCGGAATTAAAAGAAAAAAAAAAGAGGAAAGAAAGAAATCCAAAAAGCCAAATGCAAGATTTCTCCAATGGGCGCAATGTCAGATGTTGGTTAAAAAAATAAAAAAAATAAAGATAAATAAATGGAAAAAAAATAAAAATAAAAAAATAAAACCACTCCTCACTTTAGATACTGGTGCGTCCACCTCATCTTCTCATGTAAAACAGAAAAGAGGCCAGCCAGTCCGACTGCTCCGGGATTGAGCGGATCCTGAGGAAGATGAAAAAGCTACCTGGTGAAGCTCAGTGTGCCAGCAACTTCTGCCGCGCACACAGCAGCCCTGTGTTTATGACAGTGCGAGGGAAGCGAAATGCAACGGAGACGCACGCTGCACACAGCGAGCGGAGCGCACAAGGGCAGGGCAAAACATGGAGTGGAGTGGCTGCGACTTCAGCATCTCGAATCCAGGGGCGCACACTGTCCTCCGCCTTTATGCATCCTCGGTAATTCACACCTTTGCGCGCTACGGATGGAGCACGTGAGTTAGAGGTGTGGGGACCGACGTGTGGGCGGAGTACAAGGACAAGTTAACCAGACACATTAGTTTTTTATATTTCCTTTCATCCCGCACCCCGTCCTTATTTACAGAGCCCCTTCTCGCTGCAGGGATCTTCAGATGGAAGTAGGGTGACTTAATTTGCATGTTTTTTTTTTTTTTGTCTTTTTTTTTTTTAGCTTCTTGACACACATATACACAAAGTGTATACAGCCCTTCAGAGGAGTTTAGTCTAATATATTAATTTCCTGGAAACCTAAACCCAAACAAGTTTTTTACTGTAAATATTTTATGACTTGCTGCATGTTATGGGAACTTGCTGCTCACTTGAGCGTGACTCGCCTCAGTGTGTCTGCCTTAACATACTGTATGTTCCAGCAACATAAACAATACCAGAGTATGCACAACTGTATAAAGATCAACAGCGTTTGTTTGAATAATTTGAATTATCTTCCACACGTCAGCTTCTTCTTGGCTTGTACTGCTTAAATTATACCTTTCCGTGGTTAATGAAAGCTTTCATCTTATAATTATGAGGGTAATTTGACCTGATTTAAACTCACCAGCCACACCTGGCCACACAGATCTGAAATACTACGGTGCATAAATGTGATTTTTCAGCTCATTTTGACAATGATGGAGCTTTGTTGTAAAAATAAGGAGAATTGTTGCCATTAAACTGAAGAGAATTGACCAAAATATCTTGCCATGGCATGAGATGTTTTATTTTGAGAATTTAAAAGTACACTGCACCTCATAAGCTTTTAAATAAAACACTTTGGTGGTTTTTGGGAGCTAGTGTTGGCTTTCTAAATTCAACTTTAAAATTCAGTGTTAAAAGTCCAATGAGCCACAGTTAAGGGTTTACAAAGGGAAAATCTGGAAATGCAAAGTTGCACTATGGACTGGAGAAATGGATAAGCATGAAAATCTGAGGGAATTATGACAATGTTCCTTTGAGGCTTATTCGAAATGACATTTTGCTCTTGCTAAGCAACATAAATACACATTTTTCCCATTTCAATTTGTGCACAGAAATTATGTTCTCTACTCAGCAGGACTACAAATGTTTTAAAAAAGTAATTCAAAATGTTCTGGGATGTACAGAAAGACAGAGCTGTCACAGAAAATAAAAAGCAGAAACTCATTTTTTAAATTTTGACACTAGCTCTTGGAGCCCTTGGGGCACAAAACCCTTCCTACATCTCTGTGTAATATACTTTTTTTTTTTTTTTTTACAAAATTTAAAATGCATGGTATCATTAATACATTAATCTTCAGTTAGAAATAAGCTTAAAGCTTAAATGGTTAAAGCTCATACATGCACAATCAGCTGCAGCCTTTGCTCTTTGCTTTCATTGCCCGGCAAAGTCTTTCAGAGTATGTTTACTACTCTGGTAATAACCCAGTCTTTTTCTTTTTTTAAAATTTATAAATGCTTCAGCCTTCAGTCTTACAGACACCCCACTCACAAAAAGCCTGCATCACAGATTTCAAAGTTTTTAATGCATATATATATATATCCTTTATATATCCTTTAGAAAACAAGGTTCAAGCAAGAGTGTTGCATGGTCAACACAGGAAAGTCCAGAAGAATACTAACAAGCACGACAAAAGAAACCAGGGACACAGACAGACGCAGAGCTAATAAAGACTAACTAACTGGAGAGTACAGAGCACATGGGGAAGCGTGGCAAACGCTCTGACAATAAGGGAGCAGGCAAAGGGGAGCATACACTGAAGGGCAGGGGCAAAATACAAAGGAGACACAGGTGGCAATAATCAAGGAAGGAAAGTACTGAGAAAACCACGAATTAAAACGACACAACACAGAACTGGAGCTTTGGAGTAAAGAACACAAGAAAACCAAGAGCAGTGGAAGCCTTAAACCAAGACAGTGATATTTTTTAAGATAATGCCAGTAAATGAATGGCTGACAGTTAAAGTGTGCAGGGTGTGACTAGAACCAGCGAGGACATTCCACCACAGCAGGAAGCACATCCATGTCAGCTGCACGTACTGGCATCAGCTGAAGTAAATAGGAAAATTAGAGAATAATTATGGGCAAATAGGACTGAAAATTAGCTCTGTACACCCATAACGAGGACTCAAAAACTTGCACATTTAAATTGGATGGATCAAATTTATCACAGGCATTTTGTTTATACCCACATTCAGTACATATACATCCACCTTATATGTATGACCCTGATAAAATGCTTGACTGTCCTGCTGAACACATCATATATGGGTTGCATTTCAAATGACATACACTGTAAGATCCTTTAGATTGGAGGATTTGCAGGATGTACTCAAACTCAAACACATACTTTCTTAAAGGTCTGTGCGCAGTTAAAATTAAAAGTGGGGATCCAGTATGGACGTAGCCATAAATTTAATAATTAATAGAAGACAACATAGCTCATGTCTTTTCCCAGCAAAAAATGACTTTATGCTTTTTATTGGCAACATGTGTCGTGCATGAAAATGAACATACAGGTTAAATGAATACATAAGTAATAATAATTACACTTGGACACTACATCCACTAAACGTTAAGAACTACAAGAAACAATATGTCTTGCTCTGTGTCAGATCTGGATATTATTGTGGCACTTCTGAGGAAGATAGACTGTCATTCGTGTGATCTGAAATGGAAAATTAATCTAATTTAGCTTCACATTATTCTTTTTAAACAAGGACTTTGTTTAATGTGATTATGAGAGCAATTAGATTTGTCTGCTGTGGCTTGTGAAGAGAAACAGCCCCTGAAAATAAAATGTTTCATGATCATTTAGAAAAGGCTCAGGAACTTATTGTGACTAATTTAATTTCTATGTTTAGTTACTGAAATTTATAACTCACATTGTCTAACTGGCTTTTGTGTGAAATATAGACATTTTGTTTTTGTTTCTTTTCCCTCTCTCTCTCTTGCTGAGGGAAATATATTTAAAAGTTAATGATAAAACATAATTACCAAAGTGACAGTAGCTTCATGATCTGTCACAGTGAATTAAAACACCCTTATGGAGAGAGGTAAAAATAGCAAGCAAAGTCAAAAGATTAGGTTTATGACATATGAAATGTTCTAGACTTATCAAAAGTTTGCTGAATCAATCATTAAAAGATGCTTTTACATTTTTGCAACATACTTGAATGTGCATACAAATCTTACTGCATGACTTTGATACTAAAATTTAAAATCAACTTGAAGATTGCTTTATCTAAACAGTTTTGTCAGTTAAGGACTGTCTTGTTCTCACAATTTCTACTCAGATTTGATGTTTTTTGCACATGTTAAACAGCCAGAGCTAATTAATAAATTGAAAATATGTATTTCATGGCTGCGCATTCAGACATCACTCATAAATACTTCTGTTTCTTTCGAAATCATTTAAGTTGCTCTTTTTGGGTTTTATCACAGTTGCTAAGAATGCAGGTGGTACAATAAGTGAGGCCAAATCAGGGTGTCAAATTGCGTGTACTTGTCCTTTTCACCACATAGGAAAGTGTTGTTTTATTTCCCTCCCCTTCGGGAAATGCGGTGTTTCAATTTATCTGTTTGTGAACCATAACTTTCCAACATCCAGTAGTTTCATATTATTTTGTTTCAAGTGAGAAGCTTAAATAAGCCCACATCTATTTATTCCTTTTATTTTACACCATTTTCCGCTTATCTATTCGATTTAGTATAAAGCATTGTCAGTCAGGCGTGAAAGCCCAAGACGAATGTGTCCTGCCTGTTCACCATTGGTTTCCTCTGCACAGCATTGTAATACCCCTAATAAGCCCTTGCTAATGAGGCCTTGAGATGATGGCCAGAAGGTGATCCCAGTGGTGGATCGATAGCTCCCCGCATGGAGTCAGCACAGGGTTCATCGTGACTCATACGTGCACAACGGGGAAAACTGAGCTCTCACCACCCAGGCCTGCTGCTTCACAGAGCAGTGCAAATTATGTGATGTCACTCCGTCGTGAGCTATTAATGTTCCAGACTTTTATTTTGAAACTGAATCCATAGCAAAGCAGGCACGCTTATTATATATGGACCTAAAGATAGAACCACCAATCAGTCGAACCCCATAGACAGAAAATCCAAAGAAGGCGACCAGCTGACAAAGGACATTGCTTTATGTTGTGGGTAGATGACTAGAGGAAAAGATAAATAAAGAATCTCACTGATGGATCTCAGAGGAGAAGAAATGTTTTAGCCATCATTCAAGAAAAAGGGTTGTGGCATCAGCCAACACGCCCCCAATTGTCATTATCGTTTAATTGACAGTATAGATAAACATACAAAACAGCAAGATCTCAATAAAAACACAAAGCTGTGGAGAAAAAGTGTCTAAGTGTTCTCTCAAACCATGCTTATAATTGCATTTCACTTTGCAGTTTCAAATCAAAGCAAGCTGTAAGACAGAGCTGAATACATTGCCACAGCTGAAATATAAGGTAAACTGTTGGAAAATGAAGAATAAGGTCACTTTGTTCACATTAACACAGCAAGCAACGGAATGAATAATTAATCATATATTTATAATTCATGAATGTTTGAGAAAATATGTGCAATTACCTGTGAAGAGGTAAAGCTGTTTTTATTTTTTCTCTAGAAACGGGGCCTTGTCTTTTTTCGTGCCTGTGCCGAGAAAACAAAGAAACTACAAAAAGGTAAACAAAGCAAGGTCTGAAAAGCCATGCACTTGCGGATAATGTTCTTTTTTCCTCCCCATTTCAGAGCCAGACACATTTAGGCATAGTTGTTACCCTTTGAGAGTATCACGTCTCTCAGAAAATGACTATACAGCCATTGATAAATTGATCTATTTTACTCTATCAAAGAATGTGTTGAGGGAGCAGCAAACTAAACGGAGCGGCCCAGGCGTCCTTTTTGAAGTCATGTCATCCGGTGTTACCGTGGTGACATCTGCATTCCCAGACTCCAGAATCTCAGATATCATATATATCTCTGGTGAATCCTCCTCCCTGTTCAATATGAATGTAATATGTCCACACAGAGAATTTATTGGGAAATTCAAATCATATTCTGAGATCACCAAAACAAACACTTTATGAGCTGACATTCCAGCAGCTCATCTCTGAATAGTCACTTATTCAGCCACCACCCAAAGCTGACCGGCTACACTGAGATTAAACTATTTAGCCCAAAGCGTTTGAGCTTGATGGTTTAGCGGCAGAAATTCAAATGATGATCAAAATGGCACTTGTAATGTTTTGTCCTGCAGTGTCTATTTTTTTTAAGAGTCTGCGTGTGCAGGTTTTCCAGCTACATTTCCAGCCCTGTTAGAGTATTGTATTTGCATACTGACGTACACAAACTAACAGACTCACAGAGAATCTGAAGCAAATCAAATGTATTCCAAGGAGCCTGCATTGGCTAAGGATTTCAGATGTGAGGACACAATCGATACGCTGCATGCTGGCTCAAATGTTAAATCACAGTATGCCTGGTTCTAAATCATTTTCACACAACATGGAAAAGGTCATGTCAAAGTAGCATCAATCTATTGTTGACAGGCATTAATTAGATTAAACAGGCTAACCTTGACCTTTATTGCAATAGATTTCTTGGTTTTAGATTAGCCCTTCACCACAAAACAAAAAATAACCCCGCAAGGCAAGTTTATTCGTATAGGACAATTCAACAACATGATTGGCATGATTTAAAATTTAAACAAAAGAAAAGAAAACACTAGATAATGATGATCAAGTTTTGAAACTCAAGCTTAAAAGTATCAGTGCAGGTTTGAAGCTTTATTCAAATGCAGCTGGGAACGGGTGAGTCTTCTAGAAGCTGAAGGAAGCTTCTCCGTGTCTGGTTCTGACTCTGGGAACTGAAGAAAAAAAAAAAAACAGATCCAGATGACCTGAGGGGTCTGGAAGGTTTCTACTGGGTCAGCAGGTCACTAATGTTGACTTTGGTCCAAAACCATTCAGAGCTTTATAGACCAGCATCAGAACTTTGAAGTCCATCCTCTGACGGACAGGCAGCCAGTGTAAAGACCTCAGAGCTGGACTGATGTGGTCCACTGTTTTGGTCTTCGTGAGGACCTGAGCAGCAGAGTTCTGACTAAGCTGCAGTTGTCTAACTGACCTGTAACGATGCTGTTACAATAATCAGGCCTGCCAAAGATGAATGCATAGACTAGTTTTTCCAGGTCCTGCTGAGACATCAGGTCTTTTAACCTTGATATATTTTTGAGGTGATAGCAGGCTGACTTTGATATTGCCTTTATGCGTTTTTCCAAATTTAGGTCTGAGTTGCTCACTACACCCAGATTTCTGGCCTGGTTGTTGGTTTTTAGGTGAAAAGATTGAAGCTCTGTGGTGACCTGTGATCATTTTACCCCTGTTTTGTTTTTGTTTAGCTGAAGAAGGTTCTGGCACATCCAGTCATGAATCAACTCAATGTATTTACCAAGAGCCTGTACAGGGTGTCTGTCTCCTGGTGACATTGTAATATATGTAATATATATGTAATATATATACATCTGCGTGTCATCTGCATAGCTGTGGAAGTTTATTTTGTTGTTCTTTAAAATATTTGCTGTGAGAAGCATGTAAATGTTAAACAGAAGAGGTCACACACACACATATATATATATATATAAAGCTCTATTTTCTCTTATTCGACATTACGCCTTTATTATTTATTCAAATTAATGCACTAAGAACCATTTATTTTGTGTATGATACGTAATTCAAAACATTTTCAAGTGCTTTTTTTATGGGATGAAAATTGTTTAGAATTAGGTAATTGTGTGCTAAGACTTGTAAATAATGAATGGAAACTTAATGTAAGTAGCCATGTGATGGATTGGTGCCCTGTCCAGGGCATAGCCCATCTTTCACCTGATGATGCCTGGGACAGGCCCACGCCTGCTTAAGACCCTGTACAGAATGAAGCTGCTATAGTAAAAAGATGGATGTAATAATTTAATGTAAGCAGGGTCTGACAGCTTACACAAGAACATTGCAGAAATGAGGAGGAAAAGTAATCTTCCTGACATCAAAATGAGTTACTTATGTTTGAGTTAACATTCAGCTGTCCCCTTTCTTGGTTCTTTCTCAGGATTTATTGAAGGAAATCATTCATTATTTCATTACAAGTGAAGCAAACTCACTATTCAGTGCAGCGTGTGCATTTATCGAACCCACTGAGACACTTAAGTCTATAAGAGACGAGGTGTTTTGGAGATTTTGCTCCATAAGATCACTTTGATCCTCACAGGGATGAACGTCTTCAAAAATATGGGACCAATTTGAAAAGGTATGGGTATCGAATGAGAGACAGTAGAATCATCTTCATCATCTTCTGATTTTTAAAACTGCTGCATATCACAGAATGCACTCCACTCCTGTTCATTAAAAAAAAATAATTGAAATGTAAACATCGATATCTTAAGAAACCAAATTTAAATGGAAAGATTTTCCATAATTATATTATATCCATAATTATAACATTTGTGTTCCAGACCAAGATTAAGTAGATTAAAGTTTATGATAGTTGCAGGAACTTTGGTTGACTTGGTTGAACACGGAGCTGTGTAGAGTTTCATGGGTGGAGCCACTGAAGACACCTGAACCTGAAATAAAGCAATAAAAGAAATATATAAGGTGCAACGTCCAAACCTTCACAAGCAAGCAAGTCATTCTGGGATAATGTTCAATGGTCAGGGAAAACTAAAACAGAGCTTTTTGATATTGCATTGGTTTATAAATGAACAAGAAATAAATAAGGGGAAAAAACACTCCTCATATTAAAAAACATGCCTCCTGTAATTAATCATTAAATGGGTCTGTCATGCTACTTTGCTGCAACTGGTACCGGAGACATCGACTCTATTAAACTAGGGATAAAAATAAAGGCTTATTAAGACATTTTAGATTAAAAGATGTGACATAAATCTAGGTTTAAGGTAAAGGAAGCCACACGCAAGAGACATCCAGCAGATTAACCGCAGCAGTAAGAGGCTGTCAAAGGTTACGCTTTTCTTTTCTTTAAGTTTGCCTTCTTTTAGTTTTCATTTCACTTGTTTTTATAATTCTGTACTAAATTTTAAAAATACTGTATAAACTAAACGTATTACCTTCCATTCAATTATGAAGATCTATATTATCTTTCAGCAAATCAGCACTGCAAGACTGCACATTCAACAGACACCAGTGCGTCCAGCTCTGCATGAGGGACTAGGCGTCGACATTTCGGGAGGGATTTTAAAATAGACTTATATAAATAGTATTATGCCCTTTTCCATAAAATTGTAAGGACTGCTTAAAATGTATATGGCATGCTTTCATCAAAATACACAAGATTACAGCCGGAGTGATCCTTTTCCAACTACGTCTTTATACCTCTGCTCTTAGCAGTCTGTTCGGTTTAGTGTTTCATCAGACTGAAATTATTCCTTCACCTATAGTCTCAAATCCTTTTTGAATCCATTTTTCTGTGTTTTGCTTAGATGTTAAGAACTATTGCTCGTATGGGCAATGTTTCACCAGCCTATGCACATTTATTTCTGCAATGGCAGCTTCTGGAGCTGCACTACTGATGCACTCAAAAACAAACTAGGCAGATTTAAAGGTCCTGCTCTCCTTCTGACCCTCTAACATGTAGCACATATAATCACCCACATGCACACATGCATGTGTGAACAGCACAAAGAGCTGTAAATTCTTTGAAGACACACTTATCATGAGCTCAAAGCTATTTTTCCTTTATTGATTTGTCTTTATTCCACGGTTACCAGGATCTTACACGTTTGTTTCTTGTAAGATATTACAAATTGCATGGGAGAAGCTTGTAATTTTGCTTATTTGTCTATATATATATATATACTGATGTAATTTTGTGCAAGATGACAGCAGTAATATTAACTAGAGTATGATTGACTGCTAATCATCGTGGCTAAAGTTTAATAATCTCTACTGTAATGTTTAAAGAAAGCACTTCATGGCTTATTTTCTTGGTAAAAACTAGACAAGCTCCTGCAATGCCTCCAAGGGCACTCATGACAGTTAAGCCAAAATTTTAAAGAATTATTTTAATTTGTTACTGACAATGTGTTCAGAGTACTGAATGGAAACAAGAGAAAATGTGAAACTTTATTATTATTATCCCTACACCGTCTGGCCAAACCCATAAAAACACAAGCCCTCTTTAGAAAGATATAATTTAAAGTGAACATTTGCAGAGAATTAAGAGCATAAATACCTTTTCTCGAGTGCAGTTGACTGCAGTAGGGCTGGACCACTTTGTGGCAGAATTCCACAAATATTACACTTTAAAGTCTGTTCACAGGTCTTACGGGAGTGCTTCTCTACAAATGAAAAAAGAAAAAGCCCAAAAGCCTTTTGTAGGTTCAGAAAGAGCTGCATGAAATCTGATAAATTGTTTTACGTGACGTCGACTTGAGTTAATATGAATCATGTCAAATGTGATTGCTGGTATTAGTTCTGCTAGGAGCCAGAGATGAGTATAACCCACAAATTTCACATCGAACTGACAGCAGCTGAGCATAAGGTTTTGACAAGTAAGAAGAATGTATCGGAATTAAAATAAAACAGCTCGGGTTTTGCTACATTGATTTTAATAATGTAATGCTGAATCTGGGACACGAGAGGAGTTCAGCATCAAGCAACATAAAAAGACTGTTCTGTATAAAACAAACAATTTTCCTTATTAAAAAAAAAAACAGCATTTGTAATTGTAATAAGAATCATTTACTTATCTCTGTAAGCATAGATTACATGGTTTTGTAACGGCATGGTTTTTACCAAAATACTGCAAAAGATTATCTTCGTATACATTGTCCAAAGAATCAGTGGACCAGCTGAGTACATCCGTCTGGTGTTATCTGACAAAGAGAACATTCCTGTCAGATTAAAATACACTTTCACCCACAGAATATAAAAACTGCGGGCACACACTCCTAAGTGAAAATGTACAGTAATGCAGTTATAATTATCTAAGCACCCAGATGGTTGAATGTCAGTAGACAGTAGACATTCAACCCATGTCAGTCGAGAGTCAGCCATCAGCCATGAGCCAGTCCCCCATTGTTTGACTTGCACATGTTTCTAATGTAACCAGGGACGTTTTTACACTGGAAAATTACAGCGTGTGAAGAGCAGATGTGTTGATGTGAACAGCTTGGTTTCCCTCTGCTCCATTTTGCCTTGCAACAGCCCTGTCAACATGTGCTGAGAAAAATATCTTTCTCAACCAATTCAGACACAAAACATCAAAAAGCCTCTCTGAAACCTGAGGGTTTTCTGGAAAACTTTCAAGTGTCCACCAAAACATTTTCTTTCTCAGCCTCTTAAGAAAATAGAAACAAAACATTAAAATGATCCGAAATGTTAAGCCTCTTGCTTTTCATTGAAATTACTGACTTTGCCCTTATCTCTCTCTCTCTCTCTCTCTCTCTCTCTCTCTCTCTCTCTCTCTCTCTCTATATATATATATATATATATATATATATATATATATATATATATATATATATATATATATAGTGTCCATTTCTCTAAAAGCATTCAAAACTTCAACAAAACCCATCTCATACAACTTAAGTGCCATAAGGGTGCAACTTACTGGAAAAATGTCATTCCCCAGTAAACTGGAGGGAATGCACAACCGAAAGAATACACGTCTGGAAAACAGCCCACTCTGTTTTGCAAACTCAGGTCTCATATTAGCTGAATAATCAGACCTTGGGATTTTATTTAGTGAAGGTACTTTATTGCTGAATGGCCAGAATGAAGAGGAGGTATAATTTCAGTGACCACTACCTTCTTCGATGTATGGAATACAGAAAAGCCACAGCCAAAACCCTGAGACAGGTTTTTAAACATCTCTGCATGGACCTCGCTGTATAACATTTAAAACAATGGTTTCCGAACTCTGCTGCAGTACACCAGTGTGTCCCGAGAAACTACTTAGTGCAACATGGAACAGGTTTTTGTTCATTGTACCAGTACTTTGCTCATACTCTCATACTCAGCTCTCAGAATCAATCATTCACCCTGTGAATATAGTTTGAAAATCCTCAAATGTAATTCCAGTCCGCTCGTACATATGCCAAAGTTTTCGAGAAACACATCAAAAGTTCTAAAGGAGAAAATGGGTTGTTTTCTTGCTTGGAGAAAAGCACAACTCACAAGGAGTGCAGTCAATTCAACATAGAGAAAAGAGAATATAAACCTTCTGCAAGCCATTTTTTATAAGCTACCTGGTAAAAGACTGTCCACAGCAACGCTTCCAGCTACAGCTGTTACAAATTTCAACCACTGTTCTTCTTCTTCTTCTTCTTTTTTTTTTTTTGCACATCTGAGAACAAAACCTATTCATAATTATGTATGTGGCACATAATTTCCCTTTCTAGAACTTACCAAAGAAGACAAATTTCAGACACCATCGGCACCAAAGAAGGTTTGACAGTCCAAATAGTCAGCTGCAGACATTACTTTCAATTATAGCACTTCTACAGTTACAATTACAGCTGTCGCTGAGTCAATTTACAGCAAGTCAGACCATCTTTATTTGTGTTGGAGCTGAATGTTTTACAAAGATGTGTTTGTGTTCATATCATTACACTGTTAAATAAAGTCTTGAATCCAGCTGGCAAAATTTCTATAACATCTGGTTTGTGCAAAGGCACTGCAACGCCTTCTTTTATGTGCAATTATTTAATTTAGGAACATCATTAAAATGTCACAACTGAATTTTTTTGTATCTCATATTTGGATATATATTTTTTTTTACACCAGCGACAGCTGCTGCTGTGGGCGTGATGCTTTAGGATTGCACATCCAGCTGCTCCTGCATATTAAACATAATATCTCGGAATTCCTCCGGGGAATTTAAAATATTTTGGCAAATGTTTATTTGGAGTAAAAGCTGGACTAATTAAACTTTAGGGGTTCAATGTCACTATAACTTCACATGTACATTTTCCTCATCTAGCCACTGATGTGTGACTATTTCTATAGCCAAAACCTCTCATTGTTTTCACATTTTGCGACATCACAAAGCAATAATTGAAAATAATCACAAACAAAATAAAGAGCACTGAATTTATGTTGAGTTGTTTTTAGTTTTATAAACTTGGATATCAGCATCTAGGTACATGGTTTGGGAGACTCCATTCCCACTCCAAGGTACATAAAGATTTAGTGGTCAGAAGAATTTCACAATGGTAACAACGTTCCAGTCTTAACAGAACACAGTTAACTGTTCAGCAGGAAAACTTTGCTCCCAGCTTTTCTCAATGATTAGCAGGGCTCAGTTAAAAGGGTACGACAGGATGCCCCTCAGTATAAAGTAGGGTAAGTGAATAAGGAATTACCCTGCCACTTGCCTCGCAATGCCAAACCCGTCTAACTTGCAGGTCTTATTGAACATTTTACATTGCACTACATTTATCTAAGCCTGGTCATGTAGGACATTTTATTTAGGTTTAACAAAGTGAAATATTTGCTTGAGGCCTTTTTCTTTGTAAATATATACTTTTCCATGACTGACA
Source organism: Xenentodon cancila (assembly GCA_014839995.1). Lineage (NCBI taxonomy): Eukaryota > Metazoa > Chordata > Actinopteri > Beloniformes > Belonidae > Xenentodon > Xenentodon cancila. The sequence goes on from CM026197.1 coordinate 12,324,849, forward strand.
AATTAGGACTGAACATCGTGAGACCCACCTGACTGACTGAGCCAGCAGAGGGCTTTTACTGCCTCATGAGCGAATCTACCTAAGATACACATATATGTTCTCAGTCTTTTCTACCAGGGAGTGATAAAAAAAATAATAAAAAAAATGAAAAGAAATGAAAGCGTTTCTCAGAGAAAGTGATCATTTCCAATGTACTGTAATTCACATTAATGTCCTTTGAGAATGAGGACACGGTTGGAATCTGCTGCTTATTTCTATTATCTCTCTTGTTTGAATGCTGTAAATAAGCTGGAATTGGAGTTTTAGAACGAGGAGAAATATTATTACTGTTGATTTTAGATCGGTCCACAAACATTTCAGTTAACATAGCACAAACATGCAAAGACGCGCCGAGCCTGAAACAAAATCTCAGTCAATTAATCAGAAAGCAATCCTCTCCTATTGAAATCTACTGGGCTGTGAAGCAGAAGAAACTATGGGCTTCAAATCAATTCACCTTTGGTGCATATTGGTGCCTCTGTTCATACAACTTACCGTCAGTTTATCTGAGCAATACGCAGCCATCAGAGATGTAACACAGTATTAATTCATGTGTGTAATTCTTCACTCTTCTTGTCTTTTGTTCTTCTTTTTTTTCATTTGAGATGTGCTCCTTCTGCTAAGCTGGAAGAGCTGCCACATTTTCTGTTTGTGTGCAAAGAAAATCACCGGAGTATCTTAAAGATTTCTTGCTCAAGGCCCGAAACATTTCACTAAAAGTCCTGTCTTATGTCTTGAAAGTTTTCAACAGCCTGGCCATATCGTTTATTTGTGGGTGTCTCTAAAACGCACATTTTTTAAAACTGGCATTACACTTTTGTTATTATTATTCCCAATATTTTTACATTTTTTTTATTATTTTTTATCTTTTTTTGACATTGAGCTTTGGGTCTGATTGATTAATACTATGAAGTGACGGCATTGCTTAATCAAAACGCCAAAGATGAGCCTCATTGTAACATCATGATGACCTGCTTAAAAGAAAAAAAAACTTGAAGGCACCTTGAATTAGTTTTATTAGTAACTATATTGTTGTCAACAAGTTTTTTTTTTTTTTTCTTCCTTTAAAGCATTCCATACACCGCAGTGCATCAAATACAGATCCTGACAGCCAAACATGTTGCTGTGGTTGTCATGACGGCGGTTATGGATGTTTTAACCTCTCCTTATGTCTTATTCTTTCAGTCAGACTCCACAGTTCTGTTCCGGAGCCTTTAAAGCTCTGCTGCTTTTTCAGTCAACCCTCTGTGAAGAAATGTCCTACTTTATGAGAATTGTTAGTCTGCTAGTCTGGTTTGCTTATTTTGGTTTTTAAAGACTCTGCTGACTTTTGGCCTCACTATTCATCAAAACAAGTAGCATTCTACTTTCCTCTCAACTTTAATTTTCGCATATATTTTAAAGGTCTTCACCCACAGATGCAGAGTAACAGTCGTTTAATACGAAACACATTCTTACTTGGAGAGAAATAAAACTGCAGGTTTGCTTCATTTCTTTCTGTCATCTCATTAAACTTGTTTAACGGAGTTATATTTTACAGCATATGTTTGGAACTATTTTAATTTTGAAGCTGCCACATCCAAATAACAATGCCATGATATGTCAACCTGGTTGTAAAATGTCAATCTATCTTACAGTGCAATTCATGTGTCCTGAAAACAGTACAACCATATAAGAACATTTCTTATGAAGCAGCAAACAAATATGAGCTGAATATTGGCTTGGTGTAAGTGTGGCCTCACTCTTGGTGTGGCACAGTTGTCTTGCACAGTTGTTTCTTTTATATTATTGGGAAAACTTCGGGAGATCTTACAGTATTTTTGGATCCTCTTTTCATCTCGGATGGTTGCTTTAACACTCAACAGTCTCCAGATGCACAGTCTCGAGGTGCTGGGCATGACGTGAAACCCTATATGCAATGTGAGGAGTTTACTCGTCTTGATATCAGTGGTTTCAATTTTCTACTGTTTTTTTTTTTTCTTACACCAGCAAGGTACATATTTACTGGCATGTTATATTGGTGGATGGCTCAGATTTTGTTCTCCCATTCCTCTTGCTCTTTAGGATCGACTTTGTCATGGCTGACCTTCATGAAGTCTCTTTATCATTGCTACTGGGATCCCATGGTATTTGTAGATGTCCTGAACATCTGCTATGATGCCTTATTGTAGTTAGACCCCTTCAACTGCAATAATCCTGCCTCTTTGGTACTCATTACAGCACATTTATCAATTCCGAATAACAGTCCAATATTGCCACTGTATATCCCATTGAGGTGATTCAGTGAGCTGATGTCTCACACAATCTCGGCAGCTATGGAGTAGTTAATGCCATCCATTCACAGGGGTTAGCTGCTGATTGCTCTATTTGGGAATCAGTAGGCATACTCGACAACCAGTCGAGTATGCTGTTTTGAGGTATAGGCTTTCGGGTAGTCCATCATTGGGGTGCACGGATTTCTTTGTCTGATCTTAAAGTCTGAGCAACTGTTCTGTTGATCAGCAGTTGGAGTGCGGCTCTTCTGGTCTTATTTCCATTTCCTTTCTGATCTTTGCTCATGTGTGGAGCCCTATGCCCATATTGTGGCCACTATGATGCCTCCATACTTGAGATACCTGTATGTGTGCCACAGTGAGGATAACTGGGTTTTGCTCTGGGAGATTGTTGTGGCCAGGTCTTAGATCGAATCGAAACTGAGCATTATGTTATGTGATGATATATACAAAGAAAACCATAAACTCACATAAATTCACTATCATCAATCAGACTGTTATTTCATCGTCGCAGGGAATAAATATCAGCAGGGTATCAAGTTTTAGTTCCTGGTCCATTTCCAATTTTTTTTTTTTTTTGGTCTCACCTGAAAGGATTTTTTTTTTAAACCTCCCTATCCAATAACATGTTTGGCCTTTCCGTCTCTGTGAAACTTAAGATAAAGATAGAAATAAAGTCACGCATTAGATCAACTGTAGGACTAGATATTTCAGTGACCTTTACAGTTGCAACAGGGGAGGCATGTACCCTGCCTGGATCTTCAAAGTCATCATTTTGAGCTTGTGGGCATTTAAAGATAGGCAGCCTGCAGATTTGAATTGGCCCCGTATTATCCAATGCAAAAAAAAAACTTTTGAGTTTTAAAAGTGGTATAACAAATGTATTTTTCTTCTCTCTTCTCTCTCTCTCTGTGTGTGTGTGTGTGTTTGTGTGTGTGTGTGTGTGTGTGTGTGTGTGTGTGTGAGTGTTGGTTTGATGAAATATACATTTCTGTTTTGATTTGTAGTTTTATTTTGATGTACAAATGAAATATAGAAATCCATGAGTTTATTTAGTCTTTTTTTTTTAGGGTGTGTTTGGAACAAAAATCTGAAAATTGACAAAACAACACATTTTCGAGCCGCACTACCAAATTTGTGGGAAAAACACCTTATAATTAAACTTGGAGCAGAAAGCGTTAAAAAAAAACAACTTTCAGTGCTAAACATGATTGTGCCCTGTGTTGTGTGAATACCCAGCCTTCCTCTGTTGTGAAGCACAGAAGTGAGATAATTGAGTTACCCTTGTTTGCAAAGTGGGTGTGATTGCCTACTTGTGTTGCAACAGCAAAAGTATATCAGGGAGCATAATAAATTGCTTGCTCTCAGGGAATTCTGGTTAAAGCTGTATTATTATGGATCAACAGTCCAGTTTAGCTCTTAGGGAATATGCACTGGGTAATACAAGGCAACTTCTGCTGAGAAAGCTAAGCTCAGGGAGAAGATTATGCCATCGCTGTTAATACTGAGGAAGCTGCTGTAAGCAATTAGAATAACCTAAAAAAGAAAGATAAGAGTTTTAAAGCATTGCAAGAAAGACCCATTGTAAAGCTATAACTTAAATTTCAACAAGCTGCTCTACTTGACATCACGTCGTAGATTATGAATTCAGTTTGTATGTTTACATGATTTTCCAAGTAAACCTACAACCACCACCTACAATTAAAAAAAAAGGAAATTATGTCAAACCTTGATTATGTCCTTGTAATATTCCTATGGGCCAGGAAGAAGTGTAAATGTAATAGAAAAAGCGAGAAAAGATTAAATGTTTCCTGTTTCTGCCCAAGGCAATCATCTTCGACACAAGTGAAGACATGCAAGGCCCAGTTTCTAAAATAAATAAGTAAAAATAATTCTAATAAAGTAATGGTATAAAATAAGGCAAAGCATAAAAAATCTCCAGGATGCTTGTATTACTCCATCTCATGTTACAGACCATAACAGAGGACATCAGACTCATGAATCTGCAGGACCATCAACGGGAAACACCATTCACTAGACAAGCTAATCCAATTTCTCTGCTGCTTAATGTGTTCTATGTCACCACAGTTATCAATGGAGAGCATCTATTCTACTTTGGATATAGCAACGCATAAACAAATAGTATACTGCATGGAGGCATAAATCATTCTGATGCTTTTAAAGTTGACTGTTTTGCACAACCACTTTGCCAGCCCTACTTATACAAAGATTGCAAATGGTGAAAGCACCAGTGTTCATCAAGGAGGTATCGCTCCAGAACTTACAGGCCATTCATGGATACTGGGGCTACACGTATTTGATTTGAAGTAGGGTAAAATAAGTAAATGAATAATTTTAAATTCCATTTTGAACAAGTTTAGTACGGTTCAGGAAAGACCTGCCCAGTTATCCAGTCATTTAAGAAATATATTGCGATCAACTGTACCAAATGCAGCAGTGAGATCTGATAAAACTATAACTGACATTTTTCCACTGTCTTTATTGAGCCCTATGTCATTAAACACTTTGCTTAGAGCAGTCTCAGTGCTGCGGTGCTGTCTAAAACCTGACTGGAAGGCATCATAACAGTTATTTTGTGTTAAAAAAGTAATTAAGCTGTTGAAAAATCTTTTTTTTTTTCAATTATCTTACTTAAAAGTGGGAGATTTGAGATCGGACTGTAGTTGTTTAATTACAGCTGTTTTAAGTGGCTCTGGAAACACACCTGACATTTTGGACAAGTTCACAATCTGTAAAAGGTCTGAGTCCAAAATCTTTGAGACCTTTTTGAAAAAATCTGTTGGCAGGATGTCTAAACCACAAGAGGATGTGAGATGTCCTCCATGTCTTCGCTGTTAATGGGCTGAAACTGTGTCATGGTGTTTAAGCCGGTTTTTGGTGGACACGTTACATATGCTGAAGCTTCTGCTGATGTACCAACAAATCTTGGCTTTTGTCTGTAAAGAATTTGGCAAAGTCATTGCGGGTCAAGGTGGAATGAAGTTCAGTTGTATTACATAATCAAAATGAACACTGATCATAGACAGCAGTTCACTGAGATCATCAAAAAAAAAGTCTGCACAGTATTTGGGAGGCCTGTAAACATTGAGAAAAAGGACTCTGGATGAGGCCTTCAGCTCTACAGCCATGTATTCAAAAGACTGAAAACTTCCAGGAGGTAACTGCTTACATTGAAATGATTCATTAAAAAGACTGCAAGCCCTCCTCCTCTCCTGTTTGCTCTGGCCCGACTGATAAAACTGTAGAAAAAAAAGCTGGTGCTGAAAGTCTTCTTTGCTTTAACAATGGAGATAGGACCAGACTGATTAACACTGATTTCTAATTGTAATGTATTATCTACTAAAGAAGTGCAGTCACAAGTTAGCACCCACCTGAGGTACGTGAGTGCAGATATTTTTGCACCTGAGCCTATTATAAGTGTATTTGTGGGAGTGCCCCTGAGAGGATGAGATTATGGGAGGAGAATGTAAATCAATTACACAGTGGGATTTACTAAAGTTTGCAGTTGGCAAATTACTGCTGAGTGCACTGTTATTTGTTGCTGACAAAAAAAAAAAAACAAAAAAAAACATGTTCTAATTTCTGCACTTGATGTGGCTGTGATATTTCCTGCGAGGAGGAGGCACTGCAGGAAGCAAAGAGCTTGGAGTGAGAGGTGGTACTGGGGAGAGGATTTCATCACTTGCATTAATTAATTTGGGATGGCAGAAGATGTTAATTTGAACAGACTGTTTATCAAGAAAATGTATCCTTAATGTGCAAGGATATCCTGGGATCTAGCTATAATATTCATGAAAGTAATAATACATTTTGTTGCTCTAACACTTAACATGTTGCAAGTGCTTAACCTGAATGAAAGCAGACAAAGTAGATAAGCTTTAAGAGTCTCACATCCGAGCCTTTTGCAACTCTTCATGTTTCAATCAAGATATTCTACATTTTAAGCCTTTTTTGCCCCTTAACACACTACCAAATGGCCAGGGGTTCAAGTAGTCATGCAGATGTTTCATGCACCAGCAGGTTTATATTTATGCGCTTTCATTTGCTGTACAGAACTGAAAAGTGGATGGAAGTTGTAAAGACTCAAACTGTTTTCCTTATTTGCTCAGTCTTTATTGACATAATAACATGATGTGTTTCTCTTTTTTCAGCTCTATACATCACTGGCACAGGGAGTAAACCTAAAAAAACAGTTACCTTTTTATGACTAATCCTAAACTATATAAACATGGACATGTTGGCAGCACCTTTGTAGCTCAAACATGGTATAAATTAAAGCCTCACACGGAAGATTTTTGTTTTAATGTTACAATACAGTATCAGCTTCATTTTCATTTGATGGAATATTTACATACTTTTGGGGAAGCAATGTTTCGCTTTCGTAGTCTCCAGTTCCTACAATTGGCAAAATAAAACACCAAAACATTTAAAGTAACTTTAGACTCCCATTCCGGTTGTCTCTTGTGACAACCACTTTCCTCTGTGCAGCTCTTTGCCACGCATCACCAAACATGAAACTTGCTCACAGAGCTGCAGGGAACATCACGGCAGATCTGATTAAGAGACTAAGTAATGATGGAGGAGAAAACGAGAGTGTGACCCAGCAAAACACCAAACAAGAGTAATCCTTGGAAAGGGTCCTAAAAGTGACTTAACCTCCAAGCTGACATGGGGGACCCCTTGAGGTAAAAATTGCAAACGGCAGTTAGTTTAGTTGACGAAGGGTAAAGAGGGGAGAGATTTATCTTTAAGGAGTGTTTCTACTTTACTCCTAAGGTTGTGTTTTTCGAATAATAACGTCGATCAAGGATCAGGCACCTCCTAAGGTTTCTACCCCCTGCAGAAACTTTATACTGTGAAAGACATAGACTAAACAGTGCACTAAGGGGATATTTCATCCCAGAAAATCACACTGTTTAGGAGACAGTACTTTAGAGATTCTATGGTGGTGGTGGTGGTGGAGGGGGGTGGGGTGGGGTGGTGTGGGGGGTATTCAGTTCATTTGTAGCTCTGAACATCTCTGATTTTGAGAACTCCTGGAGCTCTACTTGAAACCGTTCTCTGTCATATCATTGTTAATCTCGGCTTTAGTTTGTTACTTTAAACACAATATTTGAAGTCATCCAATCATGCCTGTTTAAGTAACTGGAGGAGACACAAGTGCAGCAGGAGGTATAGTGATCCAGCAGGTTATAAAATCAATGACAAGAGCAGCAAATCAAAGAAATAAAATATTTTTTTATATTCACTGCATGGTGGTTATATTCAAAAAGATATAGAGATGCACCCAAATCTCTGCACAACCCTGTAGAAAGGTGTTACATAGCCAAATTATGAGGCTTCATTGCTTTGTGTGAACTGTGGCTTGCTGGAGCATGTCTGTCACTCAGAGACTCATGCAACACTGTGGACACTTTTTCTTTCATACATCAGTGGGTTTATTTGACCAAACCTCATGGAGTATTGGACTGCAGTGGGAATGCAAAAAGGATGGCCGAAGGACCCTTTTAAACTCATTTAAATGAAAAATATTCCCAGTGAAAATGTAGCCAGGGTGACTTCATAAAATAGAAATAATTCTCTCTTGGCAAAAATTGACCTGTTATCATGAAAAGCTTGATCCTCGAGTAGCAGTGCCACTTAAGTATTTCTGGTTCAACTCAAAAGGGTACGTAATTACTTTGACTCAAGAAATGATAAAAACTGAAGATTTACCACTGATAGGGAAAATGAAATGACTAGCTGCAGATATTACCACGTAACGGGATATTTTGGTTTGTATATTAGTTCTTCATTCATATATTCGTATTATGCAGTATAATAATACAGTAGAATATAATAACTAATATAAAAGCCTGAACTAGATCTGTGCAAACTTAAAATCATTTATTCATTCATTCATTTGTTTTTAAATTAGGTACTATTTAAAAAATATGGTTGTTTATTTGACCTCACAATCAATTCAGAAAAAAACCATACAACTAAACTCCTAGTTAATATTATAAACAAAAAACAAAAGAGAGATAAGAAAATAATAAATTCTGCCATGGAGAATCTTCTCTTCCTGATGATGAGCAAGTGATTCCTGCTGTGGTCATAAATAACACTCAGCTCTCCTGGATGACATCCAAGTTGACTCCATATCAACAGTAGTTCCAGAAACCTCCCGTTCTGGCAAACAGCTGGACTAAATTCATCATTTTCTATTGCTCTTTCTTCCTACCCTGCTGTTATCCTCTTTCTTCTATTAGCCTCTGTTGCACCACACATTTAGTTCAAAGATTATCAGTCAAAAAAAGGAAAAAAACAACCTCCATTACAAATTCGTTGACAGTGCAGTATTTTCTTGTACAATGATGTACAGCAAACATAATCTGTTGAAGGGACAATTTAATAAATTACACTGCTTTGTCTATTGAACCTCAGAACTAAATTCAGTATAATGACATTCTGAATTTAAGAGTTGATTTTACAATAAATGTATGACAGTAAAATTTATTTGTTGCTGTATTTTTTGTATTTAATTTTACAGCCATCCATTATTATAATGCAACGTGCATTTAAATGCATTCATATGCATGCAATACCCTGAACTACACTGAATATATCACTTCCATAGGAACTGTTAGAAGAAAACAACAAAAGTAAAAAAAGAAGAAAACCAAACAAAAACAGAAAAAAAACTGCATAGGTAGCAGTTAACATGTTAGAAGATGTTTTTCACACTACAGATAAAAAAAATTGCACGTGTGGCTTGAAGGCAAAACTGTCCTCTTCATAAACATAACAAAAAACTGCTTTGCAAAGCTGCATCTGAACAAGTGTTGGAGCAATGTCTTTTGCATGCATACAAACAAAGTGGAGATGTTCTGTCATATTACACAAAAACATATAGTGAAAACAAAATACAGCATATCAACCCAAACATCGTTTGCCAACTGTCAAGCATGGCGGTAGAGATGTGATGATTTGGGCTTATTTTTCAAGACCTGTTTACCTTGTTTTCACTGAGTAGCAGTGTATTGGTAGGCTTGGCTGAAACTGGACACCAGTAAATGTATGACTGAATATCTAAAAAAAAAAAAAAAAAAACAGGTTGCTGCAATGGCCCCTGTAGGGTCACACCTTGATCCAAATTAAATACTAATTTGGTCCCAAGAGAGCTGAGCCTCAGGGTACCAAAATTATATTGTTCACATTGGGAAAAACTTGTGATATTAAAAAGAGAATCCAAAGGTGGATCTACAAGGTATTGCAGTGAGGTTTACTTGGATAGGTTGGTTAGGACCAGAGTTAACGGTACAAATTCTATCCAAAACTGAAAAATAATGCACATTTTAGATTTATACATGAGTGTGGGACATCAACTGTCAACCATGGAGACAGAATGATGGTCTGGGGCTGTTTTGCTGGATCCAGGGTCAGGACTTGTAGAAAGTCACAGGCACCCTGAACCAAGCAGCTACTATGGCTACTGTTAATTGCTTCATCTTTAAATGATTTAATTTTTTTGATGACATCATCCGTTTTCTTTAAATCATTACATGCTTAGTGGTTAGCACTGTTGCCTCACAACAAGAAGGTTCCTGGTTCAACTCCCAGGCTTGGCATGAGTCTTTCTGTGTGGAGTTTGCATGTTTTTCCCATGTTTGCGTGGGTTCCCTCCGGGCACTCCGGCAGTCCAAATGCATGCTAGGTTGATTGATTATTCTAAATTGCCCGTAGGTGTGAATGCGAGTGTGTATGATTGTTTATATATGTGGCCCTGTGATAGACTGGCGCGTGTGCAGGACGTACCCCTGGCTACTCCTGGGATAGGCTCTAAGAGACCCATGTGACCCTGTACAGGATTATAACGGGTATAGATGGATGGATTACATGTTTAGGTGTCAGTAGAAATTTACCAAGGCATGTTCTCTGCCCATGAACTCTTCAGTAAAACCAAATGCATTAAAACCATTAGAAACAACTATGTTCAACACACTTGGATGCAATTAGTACCATGAGTTACACTGTAAAGACAGAAATATAGGCTCTTCTGAATTGGTTTACTTTGGCGAAACACAATTAACTGCCTAAATTCTTCCTTTCAGAAGAACCTTTTGTAAGAACTCAATGTTTTATTCGCAAACACCCTGAAATGGAGATTAAAAAATGTTGCACATGCCCTCTTAAGTTAAATGTTGCAGCATGTTTTTTTTTTAGAACTTTAATCAAATTCAAACTTGACTGCAATTTATAAAGTCAACTACTTTAACTATGTAATGCACTACAAATATAAAAGATTAGCAGTTAAATGTGCCTTACAATAAAATTACTCCACTGTGGTATACTTCAAATAATTAGTTTATCACCAAAGTAATAAGCTAAAAACAGAATATTGACTGTAGAAACCAGCATCAGGTTTGTCTGTTCCCAGGGCTTCAGCAGGCGTTCTGCTCATTGACAGCTTTCCTCCAGAGGAGAGGCCTATATGTAGGTGCCACTAGTGAGGGATCAGAGTGTGGCCTGAAATTAACTGGATATTGATTCAGTGCAGAGCAGTCCCCAAGACAGCTATTTGACGGTGGAGCACAGAGATAGCTCGACAGCATTTTGCCCTGAATTCAGCCCAGACACTTGGAGTGTCTTGATTTGATGAAATAGAGCGGAGGATTTCTCTCCAGTTAGGAAGCCACTTGCAAACAACAAGCACATCAAACAAAACCAAGAAGCCGTTAAGATAACATTGTAGTGTATATTGTATGATCTATTATTTTTTTATTTTTTTATTTATTTATTTTTTAATCTAACCCAGTTTTAAACTTTGAAATTTATTTCATAATCATTCTTTGCATTACTTATTTTGGAATTGAATAATACCCTATGTTTAGCACATACGTCTTTAGTTATTAAGTCTTTTATGTGTTTTAATTTACAATCTTCAGTCTTTCCTCTTAGAATAAGGATGGTGTCTGTTCAATTTCTGCTTCAGTTATTCAAGTTATTGGTTAGGGTCTAGGTGTGTGTGTGTGTGTGTGTGTGTTTGCGTGTGTGTGCGTGTGTGTGCGTGTGTGTGCGTGTGTGTGACATGTGTATCTATGCATATTCTTTGCACTTATTTGGATGTGTTTAGGTGGTAGAAGCAGGGATGTTTTTCTTTCTTTCTTTTTTAATTAATTCTGTTGTTTCTGTGTTAAACCTGTGAAGCACTTTGTGCTGCACAAATTGTTGAAAAAGTGCAACATAAATAAAGTTTGATTGATTGACTGATAAATATTGTTTACCAAATTTAAATGATGGCAGTCATGAATAGCTGAGATAAAAATTTGTATAATCTTTGGCTGACATAAGATAAGGGATAACACCTGAGCAGCCAAAAAGGAAGACTTACTCCTGTGAAAATCCTTCCTGAACCTAACCTAGCCACCATTTCATCAATGTAGCAAAATACAATCATATATATATATATATATATATATGTATAGAGAGAGAGAGAGAGAGAGAGTCATTGGCATGCTTCTGATCATAGTCCTGTGGCTCGATTCAGTTTCAACTCTTTCAACTTTTATATTTATTTGTCTACAAATATGGAGCTTGGTATTAGTCGACTAATACCAATACTAATTTTCAAATGTAACAAACGTTCTCCTGGTAACCCTTCCAAGTAAACCATACTGGGCTCTAACATTTAACATGCTCAGTGAGGCCTAGGGTCTAAGATGTATTTATAATCATTATTTATTTTATTTTATTATTTTTATTCTAAGGCATTTGCATAGTCTCAATATAGGATCCATTTAAAGGGACGTCTATTCCTGGGAAGATTGGCAACAGTCTTCAATGCATTCTACCTGTGAATGATTTTTCTCACTGTTGGACATTTATCATATTTATAACCCTTTCTAAAATGATGACCAGCAGCAGTTGCTTCTCTAAGACCTTGGCTTATGTCTTTCCTACTTGGCTTTGTGTTAAGACACACCTTACTCCCACAGACCAGCAAAACAACCACAACATCTGCTTTTATTGAGGTCAGCACAGCTACTTGAGAAAATTAAGGGCTGATGACTATTAGCAGCTTGCTAGAACTTGGTGTCATGATTTTCGTCTGACTTGTAGTGTATGTTGCTATTTGTTTGAGGTTTTGCTTTACTTAATACTAGGCATCATTTATTTATAGTGTACCTGACCCACATGGCCCCTCCTGCATGTAGGCCCATGGTAGGGTGCACCCATGTTGCTTGTTTGGGCTGATCATCCTCCGGGCCCCTATGGGTAAAGGTTGCTCCCCCTGACCTTGCTGCCTGTTGGTGCCTCTGTAACCCATGTCCGGGCAAGAATATACGCCTCCTTGATTTCTATTTTCAGTGTTTTTCCCAGAATAGCTGTTAGTCTTGCCTGTCGTCCAGGACCAATTTTACTTGGGAAACCCTACCAGAGGCAATTACTCCTGGCATCATTCGGATGCACAAACCCCTCCATCACGGCAAGGTGGTGATTTTGGAAGGGTTTCTATTTTTAAAAAAAACAACAAGTTATTAAATATATAAATAAAACATAAACAAGGGTTTAAAGGAAAATAGAAATAACATTTAATAACAAGTAACAAGTGAAAACCAATGTAGTGAAAACCAATGTAAAGAGCAAGTAAAAAAAAACTACATACAAATTATAGATACATACATTGCATACTTTTCAATGTCTTTAAATGCATTTTGAAAATATACATCCCTTTCATCCCATATGTATGTCAAAAAAGTGTTTAAAACACAGTAATTGGGCTGTTGTTAAGTGGGTAATCATTAATGATCTGTGCAGTGACAACAGCCATTAAGTTGTATACAGAGGGCATCAAACTGGCTGTAGGCCTCCAGGGAAAAATGTCAAAGCCTTTTAGCAGAGAGGAGAGGCGTGATAGAGCATCCCACCCTCATGTATCTCCCACTCAGTGTGCATCCAGACCACTTAAAGAATGTGAGTGATTGGCAATCTGAAATCTAAAAACTGCTTATTGTGTTGCTAAATAGTTTGAATAAGGCATACCCATGTTGCATGCCAAGAGTATGTTGCAGTGTCTTAAAATGAACCTTTATCAACAGCTACTGGATGCATCTTTCAGGTTTATAAAAATATGCTTTCACTGCTTTTAAAGTGATTATCTAGGGATTCTTGGCTTGCCTTTGTGTGGTTGGCCAATTATGTTGGTGGCTGTTGTAATAAAGTGGCAGTTACATTAGTTAGCACCAAAGTGATGGGGCAAAATATAATGGATTCAAATATGACAAGGGAGATTTCACAAAAGGAGAAAAGAAGAACATTTGCAAACGGATTCAAATCAAATAGCTATAACAGTAAGTTCCCGGCAGCGTGAGCAGTCGTCAGTGTTAGAAAGCAGGGTCATATCAATGTTCCTCAGTATTGAAAATTGAATACCAAATGCAACTGCGATCATTGTTCTTCACCTCAAGTAAATACAGACTTCTGCTTGGCGTAGGTTTTTGAATTTCCTTGCTCTGCGTATGAGTCGTGATTTTGTTACCCACAAGATTTGAAAGAAAAGCTCTCACATGATGTTTTGCGGGACGTGAAACCAGCCTAGTTTCACCCTCTTACTTGATTACAGGAGCTTCAGCTCAGTCAAAATATTTTATCAACCTTGTTACTCTGGAAATTCCTTTCAAATTTGTGCTGTTTTGTATTGCATTTATTGTAACAGATAATGGTTAAAAACATAAAAACAAATTGTGTTGCTTTAATGTTGCTTGTGCCTGATAGACTCTTTGAATGCTAAACAGCAGCACAGCACACAAAGGTGATTAGTATGCTGGTAATACCCATACTTTTTAAGGTCATTAGAACAGATAAACACATGCAGTACATTTACAGAATGCTTAATGCCGAATTGTCTGCTTTCTCTTTGGGTAGAGACAGCTGTGAAATGTTCCTCAACAGGCCCAAGACTTACAAATATTTCCATTTAAATACCAGGACAAAGAAAACTAAACTGCAGTGTTATTCAGAAAGAGGAGCAGGCTTGAGGCTGACAAGATTAGCTTCTTTATCCTCTGCCTCCTACTTCACTCTCTGTGTCATGGAGCCTAAATAAGCCCTTCCTCAAGCTTTTTCGAGAGTCATAGTAAACTGCGGATTCTGCTCAGCACCCTGAGGCGACATCAAAGGCAGTCTCCTCTCGAACCAACTGCACGACATCAAACAAGTTTAACTGTTGTGATTCATCCCTGCAGAATGTATATTATCGCAACATGATCGCGTGCTTAATATCTTATGACTTACTATACTGAAAACCCCACTGATGTGCATTTTCTTTTATGTCACACATTTCTTGTTCGCACTGAAGTTATGTCATACTTTATACGGTGGTGGTGCTATTAGAATAAGATATTATTAATGGTGGCAAGCATAAATGAAATGCAATAACGGAGTATTTGCATTAATTATTGTGACATGGAAGTTGCCTCCAGAAGAAGCAGCACAGTTGAAAAATGTGCAAACATAACAGTGAAGTGTATAAGATGTACTAATCCTCTTTGTTTAAATAGAATTCTGCATGAAGGATTACATGTTGAATAATCTTCACTTACAATGAAAAGCAATTCTCTGAAGTTCATTTTATTACATACTATAATATAAATTTCTAAACACATAGGGAGGTCAGTGAATGGCTGTGGTATACTAGAAATACAAGCTTTTACTTATATCCCCATTTTAGTTTTAGACTTGTGATGTTCTTGTTTCAGTAGCAGCAGAGGTAACAGTGAAAAAAAAAAAAGAAAAAAAGAAATTAAAACCTAAAATTAAAACCCAGTTCTACAAAAACTCCAAAGGACAACAACTGTCGTTCTAAAAAAACAACAACAACATTTTCTACACCATCTGTTGGAACGTCCACTCTTTTATTAGCAGCTGCATGTTCAAATATCAATAATTTTCCACAGTAATGATGTGAGCATCAGTAATGAAATAGCAATGCTAATGATGCACATCTCCAACAAGGAGGCTTTGCTGATGCAGAAGCTCCACCTCTAATTGCACACATTCATTTTGCTCTTCGTCAGATTCTAGTTCCCCTTTTGCTTGCCACTGAGGTCTGCTAGAAGCAGCACAGATTTTGTTCATGGTTTAATCATTGATTGCCGCATTGTGAGTCATACAATAAGAATTTCAAAATCTTATTTAAAGAGGTAACATTATGCTCTTTAGTCCTTTCAATTCCTTTTGATTTTTATCCTATACACTTTGTCATACTCGTCAACCTTAAGAATTTAAAATAGGAATAGGAATGTTTTATTCTTTTTTTTTTTTAACTTTATATTTATTTACATTATGTCATGTACATATCACACTCCATCTAAACAAGCTGGTGCTTTCTTGTAGGATCAAGTGATATACTTGGTGTAGCTGTCCAGGTGTTCAGATGAAAATGGTAGAGCTGCAGATTTATCACTGACTTCTTCAGGCTTTAAATCCAAACAAATGAAAACTCAGAAAGCATGGAAGAAAATACAGTAAAAATGTAATGCCAGGAGGACACAGGGGAAGGAAAGTAAAATAAGGAAGCCTCCCAGCAAAAGTCAGGAGAGCTGGTAAGTATAGTATTGTGTGCATCCACAGTAAAAGGAGAGCAAAGTTAAAAAGTTCACACAAGAGGGAATTTTCCCTTTCTTTAGTTCAGCCTTTTCTCTGTTACATAATAAACTTATCACCGTGGAGCACATTTGAATAATCTCTGTCTTGTGGCTAATTTGACTTGCCTAAAAGAAAGACTAAACAGCCACACTCCTCGACCAACCAGATAACAAATCAGAGCAGACTGGGCCTTCCCGGAGGCACCCTTGCTCAGATATAACAATAATAACATTATCAGATTGTCCGTTTTTGGTTAATGCTCTAGAGCTTTAGTAGGATATACCTGTAAAATTAAAGGACAGAGGCACGACGCATGCATATTATGTCATTACGCTAGTATCACTATCACAGAAAAAAAAAAATTGTAAAATTACACAGAAGATCAATCGAGGTACATGACTTGAGGGATGTCACACTAAGAACTCAAAGTAAATGTGAAATAAAATAACATTTGTTTTTCTATTTTCTATTTTGTCATGTTAATGTAAGTCCAGGTGTTAACTCCCTGCAAAAAGTTGGTTGTAATTCATTATTTGATTCTATAAATACAATCTGAATTCCTCAAGCTTTTATTTTGGTACTTCCAGGTATTAGCTGTATGAATTGCATATTAGCTAAATATATTAGTTTAAACCAAAACATTTAGAGATAATATTTAGTTAGTCTTAGCGTTAACATGTAGATTTTTATTTAACATTTATATTTATATTCATATTTAGCATTTGAGTTTAACATTTAGATTTAATATTTAGATTTAAGTATTTAACATATTTCTAAGTTGACAAATATAGTTTGAAATGTGCTGAAAAGAGACTTTCAAAAAAATAAATTCCTGCCACTTTTCTAAACATTGTTTGAGACTGAATTTGACAATAATATTGCTGCTATTTTCAGTCTGAGCCACTTGACAAACGGCGCCTGATACACTGTCCTCATCTACTTTCCTGTTATAGAGATGGAAAAACTGCAAAGTTACAGTTTTACAGTTTTGTCATATTAACATGCTATTTTGCCACAAAAATTCACAAGGAGCCAATAATCACGCTAGAAGGTGTTAAAACATTTTGTGATGGGAAGAATTGATATTTTTAATGTATATTTTCAAGCACAGGTTTTACGTGCATTTTATATGCTGATAAAAAAAAAAGTCTCTTATTAACTTAACAGCTTAGATGCTGTAGAAATACTAGATAGCCTTGAGTTTTAAAGTAGCCCCAACACGTGATTTTATCTTTAAAGTATGTTCTCTAGTTGGTTAAAACACTGTGAAAACTATACATGCACGTGACTTATCCATAGTAGAGTACAACTAAAATAAAGCCAAAGTCCAAACTTTTATTTTATTTAGAATTTGCATATTCTGCCATCCAACACTGCATATCTTATAATGTTAAGTGCTCCAGTTTAATTCCAACAGGCCAAAATGAAAAGCTAAGGTATCTGGAAAACTGCATATTGAGATTATCTTTGAGAAGGGTGGACTCAGGAATTTTCTGTGGTGTGACATGTGGCTTTAGTGATCCACCTTTAAGCTGATAAGGTTGTATAGGAACAGCTGAAGATGGAGATATGATCAAAGTACTGCTGAATTAACAAAATGTCAAAAAAGCTAAAGATGCTTACTCTAAAATGTAATTTCAGCTATTGTTAAAGTGCTGAAGGGGCTTTAAGTCATACCAAACATGGCAAAGACTGTTTTGTTTATTCTCACAAAAACTTTTGCCGGAGAATGTTTGTTACCACCTTAGCACCTCTGGTCTTGTTGTGCTGCAACCTCCACAACCTATCTCCATCCAACTTCAACTCAGAAGTGGTAGCCCCTGCTCCATCCCCTCTCAGCACATTTTCCTCACTCGAGGTCAATGATGCAGCTAAACCTCTTTGTGCCACACTAAGCTCTTGTCTAGGTAGACTGTGCCATCTATCCAAAAAATATGCTCTCTCCAACCCACCTCAGCCATGGCTCAAAGATACCCTGTGGAAGCTGTGAACCTCTCTGAGCTTCTGAGAGAAAATGGCATAATTCCAGCAACCTTGCTGATCTCAAGAGCTACCAGACTCTCCTATCCACCTTTATATCTGACAAAAAAACGGCCAAAATTGCTTTTTATAACAAATTTAACAGTGCCACAGACACAGAAAATATTTTACACCTCCAAATCACTACTCAGCCCTTCACCATCACCCACCCACTCTGCCTCTTTTTTCACTAAGAAGGTGGCAGCTTTCAGTAGCCAGTCCTCTGATCCACTCAGAGACGACCAACCATCCTCAGCGAAGGGTCCATTATTCTATCCAGCCGACCCCACACTGAGGTACGCCATCCACTAACCTTGCATGTAACAGACATATGACATGTCCTCTGTCTTTCTGGGTCAATGATACTTCTTTTACTGCATTTACCCCTCTCACTGAGACCAAGGTATCAAAACTCCTGACTTGTTGTCCAATTACATGTCATCTAGACCTGATACCTACCACCTTTCTCCAAACCCTGTCTTTATTATTGTTCCAGCATTTACACATGAGATGGCTGAATTACTAACCTCCGGAACATAAACTTTGTCAGCTTTTAAAAAAGGTAAGGTGACACCTTTGCTCAAAAAGCCTTCTGTCAACCCTGGGTAAGCTGAGAATTGAGAATTGTAGGCTAGTCTTGCTACTTCCATTCCTGGCAAAACTATTGCAAGGGCATTGTTAAGTAGGTCACAGACATCTTTCACAAAATTACCTCCTTGATCCACTTCAGTTTGGGTTTGAAGCAATCTTTTTTACTGAAATAAGCCTGTTGTCTGTTGCCTACCTCATTCTTGGGTCCAGTTATCACCTTGAATGTTTGGTTGGTTTTTTTTCTTATTATTGCTATGCAGATGATAGCCGCCTATATCTGTTATTACTACCAATTGACTGCACAGTCTCGGTATACTCATACTCACTGGCAATTTTCAATTATCAATCAACCTCAAATATGTGTTATTGGACGTTGGGGAGAAGCCGGAGTACCCGGACAAAAACCGCAAGCCAAATCCAGACAAACCTGGAATCTTTTTGTTGTGAGGCATAAGTGCTAACTACTAAGCCACTGCCTCGCCCGAGAATGAATGAATATATAAATAAATTAATTAATTATTACCACTTTCAAAAAACCTCTCCAAGACTTTACTGTTGGTGATCCCAGCCAAATAGTCTATCAAGAAAATTATCAATGTCCAAATCCCCCATTCATACCTCTGCCCTTCTAAGATGAGAAACCCGGGTGCCAAAATCAATGATCACTTGTCCTTATCCTTCCATGTAACATCTGTATCTCAAACTGGCTGCTTTGGGTTATAAAATATAAGAAAAATTAGGCTTAACATGCTACACAACCCTTGGTTAAGGCCACGGTTATTTCCTGCCTCTAATACTGCTATGCAATGTTACTTGCATTTACAGTTAAACCTCTAAAGATGGTCCAGAAGGCAGCAGTGTGTCTGGTGTTCAATCAACCAAACAGGGCTTAGGTCACACTGCTACTTGATGAACTCCACTGGCTACCCTTGGTTGCCCGAATAAAGTGCAAGTCATTAATTTTTGCCAGCAAAGTGACTTCTGAGTAACTGCCCAGTTATTCAAACTCTATCCTGAGAGATTACACTCCTTACAAGTTAATCTATGGAATGCTGTCTGGCACTGCCATCTGCACACATAAGGCAATCCAGACTGTTCTCATTTGTGGTTCTATGCTGGTGGAACGAGCTACCAGTTCTCCAATATGTCTTTATAATTGTGCAGGTTAGTTGGAGAATTGAGAATATGACTTAATATCATTTTTGGATAAATCCTAAAGTGACTTTATATCACTTTTAGATAAAGAGGCTCATGTGCATTTAACAAACCTTTAACAAATCTATTTGTTGATCACACTTGGTTCACATGGTTTATAATTAAAAATAAGAATATATATATATATATATATATATATATATATATATATATATATATATATATATATATATATATATATATATATATATATATATATTCTTTTTTCTTTTTTTTTTAGGAGAATGGACTGCACGACTGTTCCACTGACCTACCTACAAAAATGCATTGACCTCTATCAGCCATCACAAATATTTGGCCTTCAAGAAATGATATTAAAAAAAAGAGAGAGCGAGAGAGAGAGAAGAGTGAGTTTTTCCACAATGTCCTATTTCCTGGAGGAGCTCCAGTGGCACAGTGAGCTTTCATTTCCTTGATCCCATCACTGTTTCCACTATTACACTTTAAGACCTGTCAGTGATGTGCTCTGAACCGCAGCTGCTCTCAAGATTTGCAAGAGAGGCCTGGGAACACAAAACAGCTGGAAGAATATAGTATTCCATCAGGACCATATATTCAGAACACAGATTCTTTCAAACCTGTGCTGAGCAGCTTCATTTCTAACATGGATTTTATGCAATTTGAGTTAAAAATAAAAAAAAAGATAAAGCAGAAAAGTTGATCCTTTTTACTACTTAAGGGCTTGAATATACTTGTACTTAACATGCGTACATGTACACATTATCGGTGGCAGCCACATATATCTTGCGTTCGTTTGGCACGTCATTTGTGCATGTCCTTAAAAAAATAAACATCCAAAACATGACGTGCAATATGCAGTTGACCTCTAGAGGCACTAGTTGATGGCTAGTAACCGGTCAGCAGTTCTGTGGTCTGCTCCACTGGTGTAGCGTTGAACAGGTGAAGCAATCCGATGGAATGAGCCAGAAAAGTTTGCTTCACCTGCTCAGATTTTAAACAGCCAAACCTTGCTCGGTATCGTGTTCCATGTTGTCAATTTCCAGCATCTAGAAAATCAGAGAAACAAACCCTGATCCCAATGGTGTTGATCTCCTGACATCCGTCGCTGATGCTTGCAACAAAACCAGTTCAATCCAGACATGAAAACTAGTGAGAATTCCACTGAAAATTTACATTTATTCAGAGAGAGACTCTGGAGGCTTTTTTGATCATACGTTTGTTGTAAAGTGTTTGAACATTTTAACTTCCACGTTTTTTCCTCTTTCTGGCATCCTTCAGAATAATAAAAAAAAGTTGCAAATTTATAATCAATCTTTTACTCTTGTTATCCAAACTATATATACATGAGCATGTATCTGATGAATAAACATTTATTTTCACTGGGAGTCAAAGTAATAACAAATAAGTGTATCAGTTGTAAATGACATTTTTAAGATTAATATATTTACCCTCTAGGTAAAGAAGACCTTTTTGTAATCAGACTGTTTTTTTTTATCACGTATTTAATTTTCTGGTTTGTATTTCGACTTTTTATGGTTGTATTTTCTCAATAAAGTATCAATTAAAAAGGCAATGGGCGTTTTTCTAAAATGCGCTCTTGTGCATACGTTCTTGTTTGTCGAGGTTTGTCAAGGATGCGTCCAGTGGAGGCTTGTGTAGACCTGGAGCAGCAAAGTATCCCAGAATGTATTAAAAACCATCAAACGAAAGTAATAGAATGGGTGAGAGGAGTATGTATAAAATTTGAACTTAATTTTTATTTAACAGACTGTAGTTTTAAGATGTTTTCATGTGAGAATATAGTTATTATCACTTTATGTTTTTGGTAAAGTTACAAAGATAGAGTTTATTTGAATATTTCATCAAATGTTTTCTTGTCTTGTCACTTCTACTGAACTCTTACTGTTTATAACAAGGCTGGCATGGAAAAGTGCAAAAGCCATTAAAAACATCTTGTATAAGGGACTGATTATAAAACCTTACATGGGAACAGTATATGACCCATGTTCAGTTATTTTATTTTTAAGGGTGTTTATTTTTTTCATAACCAATTTAACTGTAGACGTTATGTGTACAGTCTGTCAGGTGAGCTCTGACATCACCAAGTACGCTGCTCTTCCAACTGCAGAGACAGAAATGTTCTCACGGCCTCCAAAGGATGTTTGCCTTTATTTAAACAGGTTGAAGAATGTCTTGAGATTTAAAATCTGGTTTTCAAAAGCACCTTGGCAAAGTGGTTGGCAGCAGTTATAAGCACTAAACACAAAACACATACAATATCAAAAATATAGCTTTAAAACTTGAACATAGGCGCCACAAAAGAAAAACAAGGTTGAGACATATAATTGTCATGCCCGCTCCTCCCACGCTGCGACAATCAGCATCACCAGCCTTCTGATTGCCGGTCCTGAAACTACAACTCCCAGCATTCCTCAGTTCCCTACATCATGGACTGCACCTGTGCCCTCATCACCTTCATCCATTGCCCCTGGTCTCATGCCTATTTATACCCTCCACAGTCGACCAGTTTGTGCATTTTATGAAGATCAGTTTACACTGGCTTACATGTGTCTTGGCATGTGGCGTTATGCCCTGTGGTTTTTGGATTATATCCTACTATAGTTACCTTGTGCCTGCTATTTGAAGATGTATGTACCACTTACCATTCTAGTTAATTTTTTGTAAATCTTTTTATTTTATTTATTTTACAAATGTAATATCCCAGACTGAAAATTAGGAAAGGCAAATTAACAAAGTGTCAAAATAAAGAAATGTGACAGAAGTGCTGTCTAAGCAGCCCCATTAATAATTCCAAAGACAAAAATGTCCTTTTATTTTTATTTATAAGTAATTCCCCTCCCAGTTTCTTGCGTGAAATGATTCACGATGCATTGCAAGTGTAAGATGTCCTAAGGCATACTTGTCTTAAGGTAAGAAAGTGTATCCTTCAACTCAAGCAGTGCCTTGCATGCTGAACTCTTATTCTGTGCACATTTGTATTTACCTCAGATAGCAACTTGAAGAGGGGGGGAAAAAAAAATTGTTGAAGGGGATACAACTTAAAAGAGGAAATCAAATATTGATTCCACTCCACATGAGAGCTGTGATTCTGGAGAGGATAGACCACAGGCATCGGCTTTTAATCAAGTGTCGGGAGAGATGCAGAGATGCCATCTGGTGGTCCAATTTCAGCCAAGCTGGTGAGGGAGATGTGTTCGTTCTGCAAGAAGCACAGACCCCGTGAGTACTGTGATCCTCTGATTTCAGCACCATAGGCTGTGCTCCCTTGGTAAAAGCTGGCAAGCAGCTTTGGTGGCTGAAAAGCTCATGAGGTGAAGTCAACTCAGCAGCGAAAGTTTGCAGCCATGCAAATGATGTTGCTGCTGTCAGGCCAAGTCACTGAGCACCCCCCTAAAAAAAAAAAAAAAAAAAAGTAGAGTCAGGAAGAAAGTGTTTTCACATTAGAAAACTGTTTAGTCAGGTGTCGGGAGTAGGATATGCATGTTTTCTAGCTGTAGATCATACACGTGTCTTGTACTTCTATCTGCCTGAAAAAACTGTCCCCTGAAGCTCATACAACCCTGTGGGATGTCAAGTTCATCCATCCATCCATCCATCTTTTTCCATTCTTTCCCACATTTTGCACAAACTGCCTACAAAACAATACAAAGGCATAATCGCATTCTCTCAGGCTCGAGCATAGGCTTTACCCTGAATGTTTCCTGCTTGGAGTTCTGAAGTGTAAAGTACTAACAGAGCTAAGAAAGGAGTAGATAATCCAAGCAATTAAACCTTTTTTTTTTTTTTTTTTTTTTTTTTTTGCATGCGCTCCTTTTTATTTTTAGAGGGGGTTGTAGAAGTGTAATTTTATTGAACTAAACAAATGCGTATATATGTTCAAGGAAATGTACTTCACACTTTAAGTAGGTTATGTTGGTTCTCATATGAAAGTGCACAAAAGTCCCTCTTAAGATTTAAAGTGTTGCTGAGTTATATCAACCTTGTTTCAAATCTGAATGATGTATTGTTTCTTTTAGCTTTGACTTTGTTTTGAAAGTGAAATGTTTTGTGTAGCACCGAGGGTTTGAGAGTAATGTAATTTCGGTTCTCCGTGTACCACACACGTGGTAGAATTGACAATAAACGTGACTTTGACTTGTATATGGTATACAAACTCAAGAACCAGAGATGGCTTTCACTTTGTTTATGCTGCGACATGAATCAAAGCAGTTTTCCGTGAGTTGTTTGCAGAAAAATTGGCAATCAGTGTATATAAAATACATTTCTATGTTAAGCCTCTGACAGGGTTTAAAAGGAAAACATGCTAGTTAAGTATTAATATGAATAGTTTTTCCATAGATTAACTGAGGCAATTTTAATGCAATGTTTTTTTTGCCACCACCTTGTTGTAAGTCTGGACAAAATCGACTGTCAAACGCTTTACAAACTATAGTCCGTGGCCTCTCTATTCATAGAGCTGGATCAATACTTGGTTATGACAAAACAGGCAAGTCTTTGAAGCAGAGGCCATGGATTCTCCTCCCCTTTTTTAATGTAGTTTGTGCGACATTCAGTCATTGACTTTTATGGAATTATTAGAAGTTGGTGGCAAGTTGAAGATGTCTGTACTAACAATACTTACCAAATTAAAATTACTTTGGTTTGTCCGTAGGGACCCCATCCACACTATCAATTAAGGGTGATGACATTTTTATTTTTTTTTTGTCATCTGTCAGATGCTTAAAATAGCTATTTATTTTTGACATAGGTCAATTAAAGTAAGTGCGATCATTAATTGCCATTTTCCTGCGAACACACATTTCGTTGTCACTCTAGATTGGTTTGATTCCCGTCGTTTTAGAGCCTCATTAAAGTTTTCCATCCTTGCCATCTAATAATAGACTTTAGTTAGTTTTTTTTGTTTTTTAAGTCTAGAATATTTTGAGTTTCATTTGTTTGGTTCAAACAGTCCTAAAAACATGAATATTAGTTGGAAATATTCATAAGGACTCACTAAACTGTGATGTGGCGCTGGTGCAGAGCAAACAGATGTTTGATAATATTACACAGAAAGCACATTAAATACTCGATTTCTTTTCACATTGTCAGATGTTTTATTTAATAAAGCATCATAATTCATGACAAAAATAAAAAATCCTTAACATGGCTGGTCATTCAAAGTAAATACAATTTTAAAAGTGAAAGATACTGCCACAAGTAATACACTCAGCCTCCTGTGCTCCTTTTTTACTCTCACAAATCCCAGTTAGAGCAAGTAAACGGAGGGGCTGCTTGTACTGTTAAGCAACAAAGTAAAGCTCCTGCTTAGTTTTTGCATTATTTTAGTCTTTTTCATTTTTTTTTCTTGGTGCCTTTCTCTTCCTTGTGAATTCACACAGTGATTGAAAATGAACATAGCAGGTGAAATAGTTGCATGTACCACACTGACTGTACTCTCGTGGTGTAATTCAGAAGTGCCTATCATCTTAAAGCAGTCCCTCCCAAATGCACACACATTTTGCCGTTAGGGGATGCTCAAGTTCATGAACAAACTTTGTTCCAAAAATTATTTGCAGATTGCACACTTTCCATCAAAATTTTCATGAAAAGCCTGACCTGAGCATACCGGTCTGCCGTTGTGGGGTGGAAGCTGCTGTTTTGCTGATGGGTTACTTTGCAGTGCTTACACTGAGCGATTGCACTCTGCTATACCTGAGCTGGGAGAGCTCTGTTGAGCTCTCACTCGCTGAGCCTGTGTGAATGAGAGGTTCAGGCTGCTATCCAGGAAGCCTTTGCAGCAGAATTACAAGAAGCCTGACTTTCTGACTGTATGTACTGTCTCATAAAAAATGAATTGAAAACAGTTTCAAAGCTTTTTTTGCCTGAATAAGCTTTTATTGAGCATATATGCTCGTTACTGCGAATCTCCAACAAATCTACGTGCAGCATTAGATATTTGGCAGGTTTTAATGTTTAAGTGTTAGTTGTAGACTTTTTGTTGACTGTATTTGTCCACCAGGCATGAACATACAATCATAATCTGTCAGAATTGAGTTTGCACAAACTTAAACTCAAGAACTCATAGCTGACCTCACATACATACTGTATTTGTGGACCTTTTGGAAGAAAGCTGAAGTATCTCGACAAATGCATTCAAGCATGAGAAGAACATTGAAACTTTATGCAGAGATATGGCAAAGGCCAGGATTCAAACCAGGAACTTTCACAAACTTGGTCAGAATTCTTATTTTTGTCACAACTAGGTGAGGTAGGACCCAGATGCAGGAGACAGAGGTGGCAGAAGTTCCAAAAAAAGTGATTTTTATTTAACAAAAAGCACTGCTGAGCAGGATGCAAAACAAAACAAGAGCCCAAACTTGACAAACCCAGAACTAAACATAAGGTAAACATTCTGGATAAAACAGACAGCAAAAAAAAGACAAAGATAAGATAGACAAGATTGAGACACAGGCGCAAACAATCAGGGTAGATGGGAACAAGGGAAGTCAAGACGGAACTAAAACACAAGGACACAGGTTTTCAAGATAAAACTGGAACAAAAACGTGACAATTTAAAGCAAAAAAAAAAAAAAAAAAAATCCCAATCGGGTAAGAATTTTTTTTTCTTGACTTGAATTTTAAAAACAAGCAAAGTAGTCTAAAATGGTCTTTCAGACTACCTGAATCAAGTCTTATTTTTTCTTTAACTTTCTCAGAAATTAGTTTTTGCAGTGTGCCAACCCACAGTGCTACCCTCTATACATTTGTATTGTCAGAATTACAACAAGAGCAAATGCATTAAAACAAGTGTTAACATTTTCATTTGTCGTTTATTTTCCTGTGCTCTTTGTCAAAAAATAGCTGCCAAAAGCTATATAATTTTGAGCACGGCCACAGCATGTGAGTTAAGTCAAAGTTCTACTGCAGCCAGTGTCCGATCTATCTGGATAGTTTTTGGAGTCTAGTGCAGCTGTAGGAGAAGTTGATACCCTGTTAGGGTTTTTCCAGACGTCACATGATGCTGTAATCTGTTGATGAGAGTGGGTACTTGTAAAGTAATTTTCTTCAAAATACCTAAAGTAGACTTTTTACCAGTTTAAGGTTCATAGAAATTAAGGCAAGTTGTTGTATAGCACATTGCAGCAACGAAGCAATTCAAGGTGCTTTTAAGGCAGTGTTTCTTGACCCTGGTTCTTGGGGGCCCACGGTCCTGCATGTTTTAGATGCTTTTCTGCTTCACCACACCCTGATACAAGTGGCTGTGCCATCAGCAGACTTGTGCACACTTTGATGACAAGCCAATGATGACCATTAATTAGAATCAGCTGTGTTAAAGCAGGGAAACGTCTTAAACACGCAGGACAGTGGGCCCCGAAGACCAGGGTTAAGAAACACTGCTTTAAGGCATACGTGAGAATGGTCAGAAGATATGCTTGGCGATAGGAGTACCTAAACATTTTAAGGAACAAAGGGGCCAATCGGCTTGGGAATTTTAAATAAAATTTCACAGAAAATTACTTTTTCCACTATTCATGGATTGTATTGCCATTTTAATCTCCTAAAGCTACAAGGCTGCATCAAGCTTCACATGATCATCAGCTGATAATGAGGGAAAATCCAGTTTCTTGAAAGAAATAGTAAATTATAACTCATCATTAGCATTTTCACATGTAAAGTTCAGAGTAAAATCTTTTAAAAACATCATTAATTTACAAAAGCTGGAGGTAATGATGCCCATTTGATGCTTGTATCTGTTTAATTTGCCTTTAGGCTATTCCAGCCTTCAAATGATGGTCTCGAAGGCACCCTGCTTTATAGTCGTACGCAGACACGAGTCCCAACGAGCAAAGGAGGAGTCGTTCAGCCTCCTTGGTTTATAGAGGGTCAAGCTCTTTTTGAAGTTTGATCCTTTTTCATTGTTGAAGTCGGGCAACTAATTATTTAGAAGTAACTCATCTATATGGGCAAAAGAAGATGTCGCTTTTGCTCTGGTTTGAGAATTTCACTGTTTTAGACATGACTTGTTAGCGTACAGTGAATGCTGCACTGTATTATTTTATACTTTTATCAAAGTAATGAAAAAGTTAACTTTTAAAACAGAAGATGTGGGAGAATGAGATGCCCTTTGTTTCTCCCTGCTCATCCGACCAGCAGTTGTACTAAAACAAACGTGTAATTTTGGTTTATGCTGCCAGAATGCCAGAAGAGACATTTCACATTTAAATAAAAACTCTTTTCTTTAAGAACTTAGTTTAAATCAACTGTTCATTTTTACTGGAACTACAATCTTGTCTTAAATCCTTTTACATCATTGTAGCTCACATCCAGACTGAACACCTACCTTTGCCTAGCTCGCTCTAGGATGTGGTTTAAACATACTGAGTTGTTGTGGTCATATAGAGTTGTTATATTCACTGTACAAGTCCTACTGTTTTCTGGAGCCAAGACTTTAAGCTGTAGGTGGAGGGTTTATTACACCGCGAGGGAGAGTGCAGATAACATTCCCAGGTGGCATTTAGTTTATTCTGTTGAAAAATGAATACAAATAACAGCTCAACAACAACCATTCTGTCCGACCAGGTGCAGATCTAAAGCAAATGAAGGTCTTGTCTCTGCGTACTTGTTGAAAACAACGGATGGGAGATGTCATAGTTAACGTTAACATGCCAAAACCTCAGAGCGGGAGGTCCTTTGGATTAGGCGTAGTATGTTGATAGAAGTAAAGGTTCATGATGAAGGTTTGTGATTTAAAAATCTGGGGTCATCGCCAGAGTACGACATGCTTTACTATGCAAAATACTGCATTATTCATACTGAACACTGCACATCCTGTCATTTGTCAAAGATGCCACACTTTGGCTCCTGTCACGTCTAAGTCCTTCCTCCCAGGAGGCGTAGTCTACTCTGGGCAATCACGTGAGAGCACAAGACAGATCATTAAAAGTGTATTTGTAAATGACAGCCTTTCAGCGCTGAGTTATTTATTTATTAAGAGCTGGTTTCATGTTTTAGTTTGGATCTGATCTGCAGTGTAACTTCACGGCTTTTTATCGCTGGAGCAACTTCAAGCACACATTTGTTTTTCTTTTTCCTTTTTAAAAGGTGCAAGAAAGAAGTGCCGTCGAAGTGGTGTGTCCCAATTCTCCTTTTATACGACTCATAAAAACATCTAGGTAATGCATCTTTGAGATCATATAAATCTGTGAGCACCACTTAATTTTTTAGTGATTTACCACTGAGCTGGATCAGAACAGGCCAATTCTTTATTTGAGGCATGTCAAAGTAAGTACAAATCAGGCGTTATGCAAATATGTTACTCAGGAAAGGAGGTTGAATTTGATATGTATATGTTAAATGAATCAATACATGTTACGTTACCCAGCTAACAAGCTTCATGTCTTCTTTTTTCATCACACTGTGTGCATGCTTTTGAGGACATGGTCATCTTTTTTTTTTTTTTTCCCAGAAAGATGTGGCAATAGCTGATTGGTCTGGTTTTTGAGGTTCCACTTGATGATGCTGAATATTTCTGTAATTTTTATATTAAGTAGCGCATCACTAGACGTAGCATGGCCAATCTTCCTAATGATTGTCCTCTTCAAATTATCCTGATTCCTCTGGATTTGAGTTCCAGGGAGCAGTGTCAACAGACGCAGAAAAAAACTGCCTCCGGTCGCCATTGGATGGGCGTACAACCAATCGGACAAACAAAGCATCTGATGCGAGCAACAACCATGTTGGTATTAACTTTGTCAACAAAAGGGCGCATCGGGGATCAGGAACTCCAGTAATGGGACCGATTATCTGATTTGCAGTAAAAACTTCTTGATGCAAGGTGGTTCTTGGCCCTATATGTGTCATTGTTAAAAAAAAAACAAAAACAAATCAGCCCCGCCTCAAAGCAATTGGTTCAGCACATTCTATGCTGGTGGCAATGGCTGTTAAGGGGAGGGGTACCAGGCCTGTTTCACGAGAGAGAGAACTCTTCCAGTGGAAGAAAAGAATAAACCCTTGAAGGGCTCGGTAGGCAGCCGATGACAGAATCCCTCAGAAAAAAATGTCTTGTAGCCTTTATTTAGGTTTGGAAGTAACAATCTTGGTTGGGCAAATTGTTGATAATGCTAAATGAACAGAACTTTTTTTTTTTTTCCCCGCAGTCTATTTTCAAATCACTTACTGTACTACTGATTTGTACGTACTGCCTTATAACTCTCCTCTCATTACATGAATATTCTCACTCTAACGTTGGTGAACAGTCAGTAAGTAGTGAGTAGATTTTATTTATGTAGCATGAGTCACAAAGTGCTTTAGAAGGCAGATACATAAAATTACAATCAATCATTTGTAAAAAAAATAAAAATATTTCTTTATGACTGGTTTATTTCTGTTTCTTAAGAAGTATACTGCATACATGCGGAGCACGAGATAATAAATATAAAAGACAAAAGAAAAAAACACCAACACATTTTATTCCCGTTTCCACGTTATTACAATTAGTGACCTTTGACATTACAGTTTAGGAAACAACACACAATTTTCTTGGCGTATTTTTTATCAGCACCATGTCATGTCAAGGGGTTATGACTTTTATTCATTAAGCCAATAGCTGTCGTGCCATAAATAGATTCCACGTTCAAGCCTCATTGTGAGACATCACATGAAATGCATCAAATATCCTTAAACATATCACTTTATTCTCCCCTCTTTGTCAAGTATGAAAAATAAGCTCTGCCAAAATTAAATGAAGTGCATCATAATTCTCAGGCACAAGGAACATTAAACAATAAAAACCTTAGACTATAAATTATTTACCATAAATGTTAAAAAAAAAAACCCTGACAAAGTAGATTTAAATGATCTCCAGTAATTTAACAAATATGACACACAATGGAGTATCAGTTGCATTTTTGTAGTACTACTTTTTGATTGCTCCCATTAGAATAGCAAGTGTTTTAACACAGTCTGTGGTATTGTGTTAATTAAAAATTCCATCTGCTTAGGAGCCTCTGTGTCCTCTCTGTGATGGAAAACAGCCTTTCTGTAATATCCTCTGTGTAATCTTACAATGAAAGTCAGGACTGAGCTCAATCAATTTAACTCGTGAAATACTGTCAGAATGTGATGAGCTAGAACAATTTAATGTGTTCCCTGTATTCAGTAACATTATTGAGGCCATTTGTCTGCGTGAGACATCAGTGCGTTACAAGTATGAAGAAGAAAAAAACAAAAACAAAAAAAAAAAAAAATAAAGCAAACTCTCATTTGCATATTCCACTGCCTTGGCTGACTGGGAATCAGTGAAGGGAGTAAAACAGGGCTGTTAATGGACCCGGAAAAAACGTGCTTTTATCCAGTGGCCGCTTCCAGACTGTGAGGCCGGCACCACTGACTGAAAGAGCTAACCAAGGGCACAGTGTTTGAACACTCACATGCACACCATAAAAACAAGTCTCCCCAGGGATGCAGCTGTACATCACCAAAATTGGAGCATAAAAATTCCTCCTGCCGTATTTGTATTTCTACCTCTGTAAAGCACAAACCTTTTTTTTTTTTTTTTTGTTTGTTTGTTTTGTGGGTTGTTTTTTTTTAATGATAATGTAGAAAATCGTATATTCAAACCTTTTTTCTTCACCTGTTAAATTTATATCTGCATCTAATACTTATAATATAAATTATATTATATTAAATAGAGGAACAGTATCTGTATGTATATTTATCAACACAAAATTGCAGTTTGTGAAAAAACAGACCCCACCTGCTCTCACTCGGTGACAGCCTGAGAGTAGAGGGTTTCTGGATGGATGTCAGTTGCTTTTGTCACATCCGCCGGTAGGCAACATTTAAATTCCTGATTTGTTTAAAGGAAATTCAGAATTGAGAGGCAAAAATAACCCGTGGAGCATATTCAGTTCTTGGGAGGCTCATTTACTAACACATAAAAGTCAAGCCATACAGTGATATATTGTAGGTAGTGTTGTTAAAGCAACTTTCTCCCATTATATATATTATTCAAAACTTAGAAATACTTTTTTCCCAACAATTCCAAAAAAGTAACACGTGTGAGAAACTAGACACCCAGTCTCCTGCATTTGGCACCACTTCAAAAAGCACTCATCATTATCAGTAGTTGACTAACCACATAGGAAAGGGA
The DNA here is from genome assembly GCA_014839995.1 of Xenentodon cancila. Classification (NCBI taxonomy): domain Eukaryota; kingdom Metazoa; phylum Chordata; class Actinopteri; order Beloniformes; family Belonidae; genus Xenentodon; species Xenentodon cancila. Next base: position 12,356,748 of record CM026197.1, read on the forward strand.
GAACTTTGGGAAACCTTTGTCAAGCACAAAAATATGAAGCTGCAAATGCCACTTAAGACTTAATGTGTAAGAACAAGCCATATGTTAAACGTGTCCCCAGACGGCAGCTTTATCTCTGACATTTAGAGGCATCCGTGATTAACCGTCACACAGTGGAAATGTGTATTGTGGTCAGATATGAATCAGCTTTCCAAATATTTCACTGTCATCTCCCAGACCGAGGAAGATAAGGACCATTTAGAACAGGGGTGTCCAATTCTGGTCCTTGCTGGCTGAAGTCCTGCATGCTTTAGATGTTTTCCCTTTCTTCAACACGCCTGCCTCAAATAAATGGACCACTGTTAGACTTGTGCAGACCTTGATGACACGCTGATAGTGATCCTATTAGGTATGTTTGAGCAGGGAAACATCTGAAACAGACAGGACAGTAGAAGAGATGTTCAAGAATTCAACGTGGATAATAATAAACCATTTACACTTCATAATTTTAAACATCAGCAGATATGTGCCACACAAGTCCTCTGGACAAATATTGAAATATGTTCTACTTGATTTTTCAGGTCAATATAAACAAAGAAATAAATGTCCTACCCATGGATAAATTTGCATGTATTTCTTTATCAATATCAAAGTAGAGGGTAAATATCATTGTAGGTGGCACTTTGATGAATGAGGATGTCATGAAAAAGCCAGGCAGGGGCCACACATTATGACCAGGTCGATCGGTTGATGGCAAGCGTGAAATTGCTGTCATAGATCAATGACTACTAATCTGGAGATGAGACAGATTCAAATCAAAACGTCTCTAATCAATGATGATTAATTCTCCTCAACACTTACATTTCCTGAATAAAACACCCGAGAGTGTGCAATTGTATGTCTGCGTTCGTTCGAAACAACAACCATGTGAATTAACGGTTTTGCAGAGAATTGCCAGTGAATATGTTTCTTAATGTCATTGTTGTGTAGAGTATTGTAAAGGCATATCACATAACTCACTTTAAATTCTTCACTCCCCTAACAACACTCCTTTAAGTGTGACACATGATGGATGAGATGATCAGTCACCTGAATGATCTGTATTGAAAACTGCTGATGGGCAGCACAACATGACATTATAAGTGCTGCTCTTGATCATGGACAGTGACAGGGGGGGGGGGGGGGGGGTGCTTTAGTGCATAAACTAGGACTCAGTCTGAGGGATCCAGTCTTTCCTTCCTCTCCGGAGACACTTTGTGAGCGTTTCATGTCTATTGAAATCGTGTTTTGTTTTTTATGCAAAAAAAAAATTACAAAACAATAAATTATTAAGTGGGTTGTTTAGCTGCTTACCAACACTATTACACTATACTACACAAGTGTTAATTAATGAACAGTCCTTTTTGGATGTTTGCCAACATTCGTTATGGACTGTCATAACGAGAGAGACTTTTTCTGATTAAAACAGAATAGCACCACATCAATCTTTGACAGGAAACAAAACACAAGTAATTTGATAGGCAAACTGGATTTTATTAAGGGTTTTCTTAATCAAAAAAGGAGAAGTAAACAATTGTTTAATAACCATCTATAAATGAGAACTATGATGCAGGGATCTTTTTTTCAGTTACTTACAGGTGTGTTTATCGCTCATCAGTCATGGCTGAAGTCTCTGAATTGTGGGCCAACACCAACAAACTCTATTTGAAGAGAAAATGCATAAAAAGCTGTTGCATGTAAGAGGCCAAAAATCTTCCAAATAAGACGATGTTCACTAGTCGGCTACGGCACGATAACCACTGACAGCTGATGTGAGCAAACGCTGCTCAACTACTTACAGTACAATGTTCTGTTGGGAAAAGATTCATCCTGAAATGACAGGAATGTTATTTTTGCACATGTCACCTACATAAAACATTTTGGCAGATCACACTGTGGCAACATCAGTCCCTGCAGCAGCCTCCTTCCCCTCCAGGTCAGCAGCAAACCTTTTTATTTTCCCATATTGCCCAACTAAACTAGTGCTAACCAGACACTCCGAAGCGCCTCAGATGTTCTTTGTCCAGACCCTTACTGGTCAGAGCTCTTTTGAGACCCTACGGAGGGCCTGAGCAATGTTTAGCGAGTGGCCATAATGTCATGGCCGATCGGTGTAAAACTCTTGGAATTGCTTTCGCAAAGTAAACAGCAGCAACATTCAAAGTGCAGCCTCCCGACTCAGGTGCCGGTGAAATTTGCTGATGTAAACTCTCTCTCATTTTCTCTTTAAAATATGTTTGCATATATATACTTAGGAGACGGCACTAACAAATGACTTCAGGCTACACATTCAGAGTCATGGTGAGGCAGCTGTATTGACAGCCGTCATCCGCATTCGTCATTTACATTTCTTACAACATGATTCATATTTTCAGATGTAGGGCGAAGGGCTCAGGTCTGTTTGTGCGTGTAGCACAGAAATCTCCCGCGCATCTGTATTCTTAAAACAGCACTGACTGAAGCTGCAGCAGGAGATGACACGCTGAACACCGTGATGTTTTCAGATAGTGCTGGCAGCTCCCACAGTGGTATCGGTTCATATGAACAGAATAGAGCAGATTTATTGTCATTGTGCACTACTTAATGCAACAAGGCCCGAGGCGTTCTCCTCAAAACAGACGTAATAAAATGCTAATTAATGAAATACAAATATTAAAATATTACTAGAAAAGAAATGCCAAATTTAATCAGAAATACAGTTAATGCAGATCCATATATTTCTTGCACATTTATCTTCTTGCCTGTTTTATAAAACATTGAAATTGCTGTGAGAGTGAAATATTGATGTGTTTATTAATTAACTGCATACATGCAGGAGAAATCAACAACTATATGGGCATTTTAGAGTTAGATTTATCATTTTTATCCACATCTAGTGTTTGAGGACACCATGTAATTTCCCCAACTCCCCAAAAACAGTCTTATGCAGACGTCCAATAATGATGGGATCCTGTGGAGTTAAATACCCCTTATTCTTTATATCATGCAGCTGACTAAACAATGGTACATAACAAAAAAATAAGAAAAGGACAAAGAGTTTGAAGCAAAGTTTATTCTACTTCACATGTAAGTGAGGTATTTTAGATCAAATGTGCATGTCTGTCTAGTCACAACTCATGTGTATGTGTTCCTTGCATGATAAAGGGTGTTAATGCTGTCTGTCATAAAAGTGGGGCTGGGTATCAGAAGAAATGGACTTTGTACTTCTGCTAATGAGGCAACGGCCCTATTTAGTTGAGGATTTAAGTGGCTCTGACACAAGTTTGATTATGAATTGTCACAGTCATTCGTAGGATGACATGTAATTGACCTTTTCATGGTTTATTACTGTTGATGTGTTCTGCTGTGCGCAGGCTACAGCTCATTTAGAGCACCCATGAAATATGGTTATTTAAAATAGCAAAAATGGGATTTTCATGTTGACAGCCTGATTTAAAATATTTCATTCCGCAATTGTTCGTTTAATTCAGATGGGGCTTGAGAAAGTGCATCTTTTCTTCGCTTCAGTCATTATATCTCCTAACACATTTTTTCAGAACAATTAAAGATGAAAGAGCCTATTCACTGTTCGTTGCGTGTGGGCTTTTAGTGGACATTTGTGGTGGCCTTGTGTGAACACATCCGTCAGGGAGAAATCTTCAAAGTGCTGCTGTGTCATTTGCATATATTACTACATAAAAATGTGTCTTTATGTTGCATGCATTGTGACTATTAAAATAATTACTGGATCTTGTGTTACCAAGGTTTCTATTTATACTATTCTTACCATGTAGACTCTGAAAAGCTAGAACCAAAAAAGTGTTTAATAAGATCGAGAATAGTTTGAATCATTTTAGCTTTGCCAAACTCTGCTCCCTGCAAAGGAAGGTGACTCACCCATGTAGGTTGTTGGAAAACCTGATTCTAATGTTATTAGGTTGGTTTCTGGGTTTGCTGCTGTAATAAGTCCAGATGTTGACTGTGAAAATGGAATGCTGTATTTGCTTTATTTAAATTTGATTAAAAAAAGACAGCATATTCAAGCATCACCTTGGACAGAGCTGGGCTTTGCCAGCACGATTTTGACTGTAAAGAAAATTGCCAGGTTTTTGGTTGTCACTGAACGTTTATTTATAGTAACACTCTCGTAAACGTGTGCAATTCTTTAACTTTTCTTTAGTTAAATGTATAAATTTATCAAATAATCACAAATATGGATATGAAAACATACCGGCCACAGCAGGTTTTGTGTGAAGTCTCACTTTTTAGAGTGATTACTCATCTTCAGTTTGTAGGCTGCAGAAAGAAAGCAATAGATATGGAAACGTAGGTTTCCTGTTAAGCAGAACACAGATAATTTCACAAATCGTCATTATTTACATTTGTATTTGACTCGTACAACTAAGGCTAAACTATGAGCCATCTATGAAATCAAACAAATCTGTTTACTGTAATGAAGCTGAACTGGTAGCATATTTCTTTACATCATTTCTCCAAATATCAACATAATCCTCTTAAAAAAAAAAAAATCCTATGCAACAAAACAGGATTCCCTGTGCCTGAAGCAAGAACACAGCCCCCCAGCATTATGCTCCCATCATCTGGTTTCAATGTGGGAACTGTGTTTTTGAGCTGAAGACCTCTCAAAAGCTTCACATGTGTACAGGAAACTTCAGTCTGTATTTGATACGTCCATCGGACGATGATTGTAAAGCAGCTTTGCCAGCTGTCTGCCACCTTTACTCTTTGATCATTACTCTAGTCTAGTTCCTCTGGATTTGACTTTGATTTCCAGGGCGAAATAGCTGTGGATGCATCAGAAACTGTTTCTGGACTCCAATGTGCAGGCATTCAACCAATCAGAGAAACAAAGCATATGATGTGGCCAGAGCAACTACCAGACCAGTAACGACAAAAGACACAAAGTGGTCTGCAGTGGAGTAGGAACGCCAGTGAAGCACTGTTGTCAGTTTGCTAAAGAAAGATGTTATATGATGTTAGATGTTATACACATCTGTGCGAGTCATCACATGAGGCCCGTACCTCTGCAGTCAGACCAGTGTGTTCTGGAACATGGAAGAAGCCTCACAACAATCTTCAGCAGAACGCTGACTTCAGAAGAACCAAGCTCAGCAGACATCTAGGGATTCTTGTTGATGTCTCACTATTTTCCCTTTCAAAGTTTTAGAAATGTTGCACCTTCGACTGACCCCAGGTTGGTGAAACACTCGGGAATCGCCTTTCCCCTTCAGAAGAACATCCCCCATCTTCTGCCTGAGTTTCAGACTGATGTCTTTACTTTTTGGCAGTGCTGATATCACTTCTTAATAAGATTCTCAAAGTCTCTCTCAATTTACATTTGAAGTGCATGAGCCTTGATTATGGAGTCCTTTTAACTGAGAATCAAATGCTTATTAATTGCTCAGGTTGCATTTGAAAGGTGTTCAAATGCTCACCCGTGGAGGGCACATTTGGGGGCTAATGATATTGACCACCAAATTTTCATTACATTTTATGTACTCCATGTAATCAAATATTCATCGTGGATACAAACGGGAACCAAGTAGGATCAAAAACCGTTTGCTATGTACAGTAATATTCTATACATAATGCAGTCATTGGTCAGTGTTTGCAAAAATGTTTCACAGCTCCTTGGGACTATCAGTGTTTACTTTAAATGTCTAAATGAAATGATATCTAGAAGCATTGCAAACATAACCCTCATGCACTGTATGTATACTGTACTGAACATGGTGACAGCAGCTGCTTTTTTTTTTTTATCCTCTATAGTGTGTGTTCAATTGTCAGTGGTATTATATGGACTACAAAGTTAGCTCATGGTGATATTAAATCTCACAACCCTAAATATGAATAGAAACACATGACACAGAGATAATGATAGGATACTCATGAGAAGGTGGGGATAAGCTATACCAGTGCTGTAATAATCATATACTGTACGATGCCAGCTGGAGGTGTGCTGCACAGAAGAGCTCCGTCAGATATCATTAGCTGCTGTGCTGTGATGAAGAGGCAAGATTCAGATCATGTAATCCTCTCCTGAGACACTATTAATTAATAAGAGCTTTGCTAAAGAGGCCGTCCTCCACTAAGGCACTCTGTGCTATCTCCCAGGAAATCGATTTGTGTCTCTCCTGCTGCCAATGTGTCTGGCGGACATCTTTTACAGTACGACCCTCACGCCATGAGCAGTCTGTGTGTCTGCCTCTGAACCATGCAGGGCCAGATGACACCTTCAGAACCTGGGATCACATTTCTTTCATGGCCTCTATTTACTGCTGGACTTGCAAAGCACCGCACCGGTTGTGAGTCTGACAGTATGAAATGCATTAAAGTATACTTTGTTAGAAGATACTTTTTCTTTTTGGCTTGTTGCAGGGAGACTTTCAGGAGGATATACAAACTCTGAAGGAGCTCAGGAGGTTACACATTACCATGGTCACCAGCTTTGTATAATGCTTCTAAACATGGTGAAAAGGGATTTTTTTTTAACCATTACTCTAAAGCAGATAAGATTTTATTTATCCACAATTATTAATAGAAAAATGCAGCTTGTTAATGATCTATGCAGGTGAAGCCACACTATTAATAACTGAATCACTGATCCAATAAATGAATCATTATGGATTTAGGTGGCACTCAATCAAAAGCTTCAACAAAATGTTCTTTAATGGCATTTTCTAACCAGCCAAAAAAAAAAAAAAAAAAAAAAACTATAGAAGCGCCAATGCATTTGATCATCAGACTGTAGCCCTTTGACGAACTTGTGCTTTTATTCAAAGCTACAGACTTCATAGGGTACGTCCTGCAGAGATGCACATCAATGCGGTGAAGTGCACTTTGTATGTAAGCCTTTTTATAAATTAAATTTAATTCTGCTGGAAATCAAATTAAATCCAACATTAAAGCCTCAGCTGTCATTTTAGTTTTGTTCTAAAAGACGTCAGTGGGTGCTTTCACAATAACTATCTCACAGCAAGATTTTCAAAACTTGTACAAAAGCAAACATTAAGTTCTGTTTGCCTTAAGGATAATAACAGCCCTCTGAACCCAGGGAATTCACAAACAACGTACTGGGGATTCAACCTTAACTACTTATCACGATTGTGCAAAGAATAGTGACATGACACTCCACAGATAAATGAGCCTGTGACTAACAAAGTGACGACGTGTTTTAAAAATGAATTCCAGGTGAAACATTTTCAACCTGTAACTTTTGAACCCGGACACCTCTCAGCTGTTTTGTTGAAAACACAAGCGTGATTAAAACGTCTTCAAAGACTGGTCCCATTTATTCATGATCCTTTACAGCTTTGTTACGGTTCTTTTAATAACAATTACACCATTTACCAGCACTGCAGAGTCTTAAGAGTGATAAGATGGAAGTCACTTTTTATCTGTTAGAATTGAAAATTGATTTTTGTCAACGTATAAGTGTCAATACTGATGGAAAAAACACAGAACAAGAGTGCATACGACCAAGGATTCAGCAGTAGCGGCTTTAGTTTTTCAAGTGCCTGGAGACTGTCTCCCAGACAGTTTTTAATGGATGCCTCGCCAGCTCCAACTTCATTTTATTGACTTTAGGTGAGCATGAATTTGACTGATCCTGCCAGCTACTGACTGAGCTGATCTCAAGGCTGCCTGTGTTTACTGTAACTTAACGTTTAAAAAAACACATCCGACTCTCATTCCTGAGCTTTATTTAGGGATTTGTATTTTAAGAAACATGTTAAAATTAAGGTGTGTAAGTAAAGTATATATTTACAAATTAACACCTAAAGTCGAACGCATTTCTGCAAGGAAACCAAATCGACTGCATGCTGTCAGTGTGGTGCTCCCTCATCATTTTTATTTTGTCAACTGAAATTTTCAGCTGTAATGCAACCCGGTTCGAAGAAAAGTTGGGAAGCTGTGTGAAATGTAAATGAAAATGCAAAACAATGATTTCATTGAAAACTGACTGCAAGATGTGATTTATGAAAGTAGGAGCTTCAGTGCTCTTTAAAAAAAAAAAAAGTGCCTTTTTGATAAATAAATCAATAAAGCAGCAAACCAACCATCTTCCCTAACCTCTGTTTTGAATAGCATTTTTTCCAGGGAACAGAGGAGACCAATTGTTTTTACTTTAACAGTGAAATATTTTCAATGATTACGTGAAACCTGACTTGACACGCTAAACAGTTCAGCACCTCCTTTGCAGTGTTTCCTGTTTGATAATCATCCAAATGTCTTTAGTAGTAAACACTGGACTGCAGCATGTGTCGTAACACAAGTGTATTCTGGGAAAACAAAATTAAAATCCTGAACAACATGAACATTTATCTCTTGAGGGATTAAACAACTTGTAATGCCAGTAACTACTGTAGATCAAGAGCTGACAGCATTTGAAGGCTCAACATCAGTTTTGAGTATTTGATGTTTGGTGACTCTGATCTTGAAGTTGAGCTCAAAGAAGTGTCTGTGTCTGCTAAAACTCTCAGGTGACATCCCAGATGTCACTGATCGTGATGTAACCAACACAAACTTTGATGGATCACTTATTTTTCCTGCTTTGTTCTCTCCTTTGCACTCTCGCTTTACGCCGGACTCTAAAGCATTTCTAGCTCTTGTCCCAAGCCCGACAAAATGCCATCATGTCTTGTTTGAAATTAGTTTTATTTCTCAAAAAATCATCTCTACAAAATAAATTCTTTTAATGATTTGGCCTACATGCTGTTGTTAAGGAGAGAGGTAGCGATATCACTCATCAGGACGTGTTTTAATGGTCATTTCTGATTTTGCACTAAAACAACATTTGAAATCTGTTGCAAATGTTTGCCGGCAGGTCCACAGCTCCTCTGGCATTAATCAGCTGATGGAAACAAGGAGCCATGATCATTTCAGGACTCCGCCAGGGGAAATCTGCTGAGACCTGCACTCAGTCGGGCTGCAGTGCTATCAGCGATGGTAAAATGGCGAACCGTGATTGATTTAAGGTGGCGTGTTCCAGCTGGCTTCGTGGGCCCGTAGAGTACCTAGTACACGGCTTTGAAAACAATCTCAGGTTAGCTCGTATCAATAGTGTGCTATCAAATGAAAACAATAATTGGTGCTAAACAGCAGGTTGACAGACTTCTAAACTTATTAGTAATCTACAACTAATCATTTCCCAATCCGAATATCTGGCATGCTCATAGATGCTTATGAAAAGTTGGTGATTTAAACAAGATGAAAGAAAATTTATGGAGGTGGAAAATAATTTTCTAAACCGCCTACTAAATATTGACATGACAACAAGCTGATATCCAACCAATATAAGAACAGCATGAGAATTATAGTGGATCTTGAAAAACTGTAATGAACATTAATCACTGGTTTTACGACACTATGCAGACTTTTTCAAAAGGAAAAATAATCAGCGTCAGAATTTTTCTTTATTGTCATTATATTACAGCAAGACTGGGTAAATGAGTAATTGATGTAAACAAGATGGGTTTGCATCTGTCAGGTAATAAGCAAGGGATATTAGCCTTTACAAACCACGACAAACAGGAAGCTTCCAAAGTCCAACACTAATAAAAAGTTATTGAGATGTGTAATGGGGCAGACTAATGGATTTCCTATAGATTAACATTTTAAAGGAGCTCTTTGGTCACAACTGATTAATAGCAGGTTTTCCTCCATCCAGAAGAATAATTATTAAAATCTGAATTTTGAATGAATCAGTCTTCAAAGCATTGTCCACGGTTGTAATTTGTTGTCGCTGAGGCTTTTAGTCATTGGTACCTCCGTGGTCAGAAAGAGAAGTGGGAAAACATCCTGCCTGGGAATCAAAGTCAAAGATGAGCCACAAAAGGTGAAGAGAGCAGTCTTTTTCCAAACGGTGATAATGGATTTGTCACCCTTCTGATTTACATTTAAATGAAAATCTTTTATACGCTGCTCTACTTACTAATGAGCAAATTCTGCTTCAACAGATGTGACTCTTCTTCCAGTCATAGATAAGATGAACCAACAATATTATTTCGTACAATGTGTGAACAATTCCTGAAAAGCATGATAAAAATACTAATAATCCTAATAAAGTGTGTGTTTAAACTCTTACATTACCCCCTACATCCTTAAATACAAGAGGTCAGTGGGCAGAAACAGGAGGTACATTATCAAAGGTGGGAACATATGTGTTTGATGCTGAGTAAGTCATCACACAATAACAATTACACCACAGGCAAGTGCAAGAAAAAAAGCTGTTTCTATTAAAAAAAAAAAAGAATTTTACTGCTATAAAAACAAAATAATGTAGTAAATACCCTTGTATTGTTTTATTATCTTCAAACGCCTTTGAATAGTTTCTATGCAACATTCTCAGCTAAGAAAGATCAAGTATTAAGTCCAACACTTGTGGATAAAGGTACTTTGAGCAGCTGGCCGCAGACCATCCTGAAATATTGTGGTGGGACTGAGAGATGTGCATAAATAATAAGTAGGTCTAAACTGTAGTTTACACAGCAGTTCGCAGACGACACAGCAGTTGTAGGACGCATCACCAACACCGATGAGTCCCCAAAGAGACAGCAGGTGGAGCACCTGGAGGCCTGCTGCAGAGACAACGGTACCCTGAACATCAGAGGAGCAGCTGTGGAAGTTGCCTCCAGCTACAGATACCTGGGAGTGAAGCTCACCAAGGATGTAATCACTGATCAGGAAAGCCCACAAGCCTCCTCAGGAAGCTGAGACGCGCTGGACTCAGGAGCTCAGCCCTGAACTCTTTCTGCGGGTACGCGGTGAGGAGCGTCCTCTTCTCCTCAATCACACTGCTGCTGAGAGGAAAGGACTGCAGAGAGAAAACGTCAACCATCTTCCATCGGCAGCACTAACTCTTGTTGCAGTTCTTCAACTGACCAATAGAGGCTGGCTGCAAAGGTGAGTCGATCTCCATTGACTCCCATGTTAAAATGTCCAAATTTAAAGCAGAAATAAACATATTTACAGCCTGGTTCAAAAAACCATTTTGGTCTCAATTGTTTTATTTCAGGTCCATGATAACTCTGAGGGGGATACATTTTTTGTACCATGCCAGGTGAGTTTATATCAAGCATTACGTTTATTTCTAATATGACTGATTGACAGTTGTCTCAGCCAATCACTACCACTTCCTCATCCATAATCATCAAACTATCACGCTTATCGAGGCAACCAGCCATTTGTGGGGAGCTGCTTACCCACCACCAGTGACATTACACCACCAGATGTAGGAAGCGGGCTTACTGTATCACAAAGACCCCATACACCCTGCACACACACTGTTTGCCCCCCCTCCCCTTTAGGCAGGAGGCCGAGGAGCATCAGGAGCAGAACCGCTAGACTGAGGAACAGCTTCTGCCCAGAAGCTGTGAGACTGTTGAACATCGGTGATGCCCTGTAACACCACAGCACTCAATTATTTATATACTGAAGTATTTCGTCCCACCTTGTGTGAACATGTGTGGAATGACAATAAAGAACCTTGAACCTTGTATCACATCATACAGAAAACCATTACCTGAAGTTATTATTGCTAAAGGTGATTCTACTGAATCACGGAGCGTACTTTGCATTTTGGCTTGAAGATTTTTTTTTTATATATATATATATATATATATATATATATATATATATATACAACCTAACAACTGAAAGAGATGGTAGTTTCTTTATCATTGGAAGTGCATGTAATTGTTAATATTTCTCATTTGGTTTCGTCTACATTTCTTTTTCAAATGTATCATTTCTAATCCTAACAGTTTTACTAATTTCACTCCTGCCCACCTTTGGTGGATTTCTGACCATTACTCCTAGCTCCTGCACACTTTGACACGCAATAGTTTCAGTGATTTTTATGCCTTTTCCAGTAATTCCATTTAAAGTGTTAAACGTTTATGAAACAGAGAAAATTGTCCGGATGAGAGAACGTAGGTTTTCATTGTTCATATGCCTAAATAGCAGTACATTTATCATGACAGTAAGAGATGCCTGTCATTCTAAGCGAGACAATGTGATGGATGTTTTGTTATGACTTCATTTTTCTAAGAAGGTGTAAAACTCTTTTACATTTCCACAAACTTCAAAGCTAAAAAGAAACATTATGAAAATAAAGCGCTTCAATTAAATGTTTTATTTTAATCCTAAATGTTCAATGAACTGCTCTAAAACAAATCATGATTTACAAAAACACAGTCTGATATACATGATCTAATAAAACCAAACTTCATTTCCACATTAGCTGAAGAAATCAAACAGAACTTGTGACGCTAATAGGAAATAATGGCTGTGCTGCTGGACCCCAGTGAAGCAGAAAATAATCTAACAGTGGAGTAAGCTGAGGAAGGTGCTCAGCTAAATGCTGAATCGCAAGTGGCTGAACTTAAATTAATTACATTTTTTAAGGTTGCAGACAAAAAGCCAAGTGCCATAGTTTAAACACCATCAGTTGATGAAAGCATTGTGCAGGATAGCCTTCATAAACTGATCCAAACATCTGCATCTGTCATTTTTCAGCCTCATCCCACCTTACAGAGGCATACATGAATCTGTCCTGGTACACTTACAGTGACGCATTTACACCGACTTATTCAGTGGTCAGACTGATTGTTTTTACAGATCTGCTGTACAAATGAGTGAGTCATTCTTTTTCTTTTCTTTTTTTTTTTTTTTTTTTTCATCAGCGATCTAATCTACACAGTGTGACTTTACTATAATGGAGTGTATGCATCACTGCTATCACGGACCGGGCTGCCAGCTGAAGCGCTCCACCACTGACACACCTTTTTCTTGTTGTTTAGCCAAAGGGGTTTTTTTTTTTTTACCAGGGACATGGACTGTGACTTCCAATTAGTTTTTTATTTTAGAGATTTATTCATGGAAGTGTTGAAATTAGTAAAAGAATGTTAAACAGTGTAATAGAATTTAAATGATTGCCACACAAAACGTGGCAAAATGATATCTGATTACATTATGTGTATGACGCTTTAAGCAGATGGCAAACTTTAAAGCTTAATTTGATTAATGTCTCCTTTTAATTAACGAGACAAAACAATACCCAGTGTATTTAATAAAAAAGCAATGTAATCATACATTATATTGTGTGTGTATACCATATATCTGTGTAGAATAACCTTAGCTGTAGGAGTATCCTGTAACTAGTATCAGCAAAAACTGACAAAGTAACTTTGGACTTTCGTCCAGGTGGTACAGCAGCACATTGTTTACAGCACTATGTCATACATCGACAATGATATGACATCATGGCAGACGCAGCTGACTCAAGAGAATAACAGCATTTTTTTTTTAACAGCATTTTTTTTTTTTTTTTACTTCCCATTCTTTCTTTAATATTTGCTGAGGCATTTTGCTTTAAGTCTCTGAAAAGCACCTGGAGACAGTTTATATTGCGATAGACGTGATATATAAATAAAATTAAATTGAGCTGAATTGAATTTCTTCAGGCAGCACGGTGGCTTAGTGGTTAGCACTGTTGCCTCACAGCAAGAAGGTTCCCGGTTCAATTCCCGGCCCGGTGGGTCTTTCTGTGTGGAGTTTGCATGTTCTCCCCGTGCTTGCGTGGGTTTCCTCCGGGTACTCCGGCTTCCTCCCACAGTCCAAAAACATGCAGTGTAGGTTAATTGATCTTTCTAAATTCTCCCTAGGTGTGAATGTGAGTGTGATTGGTTGTTTGTATGTGGCCCTGGATAGACTGGTGACCTGTCCAGGGTGTACCCCTGCCTTTCGCCTGATATGCGTCGGGATAGGCTCCGACAGACCCCCGTGACCCGGAAACGGATAAAGCGGGTATAGATAATGGATGGATGAATTTCTTCACCTGCCTAAAACTTTTGGACAGTACTTTATACCTAAACATGTGTCATAAAAATCCAAAGCTTATCCTGACCCACTGAACAATTTGAGTAGAAAAACAAGTTTCCGTTTTCAGTAACTACTGAAACACATAATGTTGAATAATTACCTGACGGCTGATCAGGATGTAATCAATCAATCACTGTCATCTGCTGAGCATGGTTCTGATGGCATGTCTCTTTAGATCTTTTTGATTAGTGTACGACGCTCTGAAAAAAAAAAAACCTTGCTCATTAAATCCACAGCCTCTGTGGTGTGATTTTATCTGCTGTTTTTCTCCTCGGGGTTAGTCATTCCAGTAAGTGACATAATTAAAGCCTGTGTTCATAATAAGTGAGCCAATCACACAATCACAAAAAAAAAGCCTTGGCCAAGTCTCCAGAAAAGAATATGCAGGAAGCAGAATAAGAATAATTACATAAACAAAAGTCTGCATTATTAATTTGTTGCTCAGGGTTTTTATCATAAACATAAATTACTTCAATATTAAAAATCTTTTTTAAACATGTTCCATTGACAAATTTCTTCTCTTTAACTGCATGAAGCACGAGCGCTCAAAAGCATATTAACATCAAATGTCACTCATAATGTAATTACTAAATGAGTTTGTATCCAAGAATAGTTATTAAGCCAAGCCAAACAAAAAGTACACTGATATACTTGTGTACACAGACGTGTGTGTGTGTGTGTGTGTGTGTGTGTGTGTGTGTGTGTATGTATGTATATATATATATATATATATATATATATATATATATATATATATATATATATATATATATATATATATATATATATATCAGTTAACAATTTTGCAATGCGTTACATGACATTAGAGCAATCAAAGTGCAACAGAATTAACAAAAGTAACACAATTAAAAAATAGTGACAGTTTAAAAGTCTTTAGTTTTTTTTTTCTGCTTTTCTTAGATGTTACCCATAGTTCTTGTATAAAATAAATAACTCGTATAACATTAAACTATGCCAGACAGCTGCATGAATGTTTTCATCAAATCCAACACACAAAATCTCCAAACATGTCACTGAGTGTAAAACCAGAGGCACTCGCACTGATAATGTGCAGCTCTGATTGTAGTGAAAGTCTGCAGACTCACGGTGACATTCTGTTGGTTTTTAGAGGTTTTTTTTCTCCAGACTCTCGGGGTGGACACTGTGCCAGCAGCAGAAACCTGGGACCTGTTTTGTGGCAGGCGTGATGGAGAGCCACATTTAGGCGAGCTTCATTTGAGTGTGCATCTCTATCAGTGTATGTGTGTGTTTGGGAGTGAGCAGGGAGAAAGTGGGCACTCAGAGGAATACTCACTCGTAATGGGGCTGTGAAAGGGTGAGGTTGTGACATGGTTGAATATATCATTGCCTGCCCTTTGGCCAACAGCCATCAGAAGTATAACAGATGGGAGTGATTAAGCGTTTCCATGGAATCTGAGCACATTACAAGCTGAGATTTTCTAATTATTAACTTTTTTCATGTGCTCACTGGAATGCTAAATGCAACAGTGCATATGAAATCATTAAATATGAGATATGCATTTTAATAGTAATTCTGTATCAAAAAAATCAAAGGACTCAGTGAACACTTCCTTTTAGTTCAGGTTGCTTTCTTCTATTTATCATTTATTTTAGATATTAATCCCGATGTATTAAATTTGATACATGAATTTTTTAGATCTCAGTACCACTCCTATAATAAATGTTTTTTTTTCATACAGAATATATATATATATATATATATATATATATATATATATATATATATATATAGACAACTACTAAATGGAAAATAATTTATCACATTAACAAAGATATTCAATTCTCAATTATTGCAAGTTTCAGAGCAAGCTTTGTCAATCAGACATGCGTCCTCTCCGGTAAAGAGAATTCAGTAACCTTGACAACTGAAGCATTTTGCCACAGGCTTTCAGGGAATTACTAAGTAGTTAAATACATTCGTTTTTCTTAATAAGCATGGCATACAGTATATAAACCTTCTCATTACACATGTGAGACCAACAGTCTTTCATGGGACTGCACATTTTCCAGAGCAATCTCTGATCTATAAATCATGGTCATTTTAATGAGACTCACAGTCTGTGCACACAGAGGAGTAGAGAAAAAAAAAGTCTAAAAGATAAATATTAGATCATACAATGTCAAGCTGTGTTGTACATCATTGTGCTTTTTGTATGGGATTTTCTTTTTCTTTTTTTTTTTGTGGCTAGAAGTTATTCTCACTAAACAGGACACATAGATTACAGATATTTACCAGGTGAGATTTGTATTAATGTGGACTTGTTTGACACACGAATGTCTGACAAATATTATGAACCAACACTGTGCACAATTACACAAGTAGAGTTTTAATCCCTTCAAGAGATTGCCTCCAAAAAGTGTTTTTATACAGCTAACTAAAGTTTCTACTAAGTCTTTTTCAGGTATTTGTAGTTTAATATGCCTCGTTGTTTTAAAATCTGCCTCCCGTTATATCATGGTTCAGGAAGTTCTGTTTGGATTCCGGATAGATTTGAGCTGTGTCAGAAATCACTCACTACATAGTAGTACGGTCAGGGTTTTATTGCGCTATTTGAATATGTAGAGGGAACTGATGTGGACTAAATCAGCGTTCTTCAGTTGAGGTCCTCAGGACCCCCTGTCCAGCATGTTTCAGATGTTTCATTGGTCATGCACAACAATGTGCATCACCATGAGCGTTTCCTCATGGTCAGTGAGCCACTAAGAGCTGGGAAACACGTAAAACATGCAGGGTAGGGGGTCCTGTGGACCCGGACTGAAGAATACTGCCCTTCACAGTGCACTGAGTGCATCCCACAAAGTAGTGCAAAAGCGAAACATTAGCCATCAGCAATCAATCATGTATCACTTCTGCAATGACAGCAATGACGTGACAAATGGCACAAACAAAAATAATGATAGTAGTGTCGAAAAGATGATGCTGCTGGCACGTTCACTGCGTTGCTCTGTACGCAGCGCTGGGGGGACTGTGGAGAGTTTCGCCATATAGCGAGGAGGAGGCGGTTGGGACTTTGTTGCAGTGCTACTAAGATAAATGAGTTTAAACTTGGATGTTTACCTTTTCCTAAGTTTAATCAAATACTTTGGCTTAGCTATAAGAAGTTATTCAAATTAGTGACCAAAAAAATATTTCACATATTATTTTGACTGAATGCCTTGCTATTCTACAAACTGATTAAACTCGACAAAGCAAGACAGTGGACATAAAAAACCATTGACTTCTTACAAAAAAATGGACCTTTCCCTTGAGCCTGAGGTGTGAAACAAGAAAGACAGTGTCTTAAAAATGCAATACCATTGACTTTTACCACAGGCTCGTTTTTAAACATCCGCACCTCCTGTAGACTCTCGTTCAAAAGGCCTCAAGTTGTTTTACAAAACATAAGTCAACAGTTTTTTTTTTTTTTTCCAGAAGTCATTGTGGTGTCATTTATTAGACTTACTCTAGTACGCTGGAGGAATACTAGTCTATAATTAATTAGATAATAAGTCTTCTTTTGATTGTAAGATCCAAAAACCGCCGTCAGGATTTCTTAAAAGCTGCTGTAATAAAATATAGCCAGAAAGGCACGAACACAGGGATGTCTGTCCTGATACATACTCCTTACAAGCTCAAGCTTTAGGGTTGTTTTCTCAAAAAGACAATTAATTTAACAAAGCCTCCCACGGTACCACTTTAAAAAAAAAAAAAAAAAAAAAAAACAAGATTTGTATTATATAATCTACTAAGTGATAAAAAGGGTCATTGTCACCCAAGTCACCCACACCTGATTCCTGACTTTTGCACTAATCTTGGTAGATTGTTTTGGTCATGTCATAAATGACTTTGTTGCTTTTGTGTGTCTTACAAAGTTTTAGTTTTTTTTGTTTGTTTGTTTTCAGAGCAAACAGCTTAAAAAAAAACTACTGTTGCACACTATAAATGCTGAGATATTTGCAGAGACACGCTGATCTGATCAGACCTCTCAGGAACTCTGTCACAGGATGTAATAGTTTGATTAAAGTAAATAAATAAATGAATGAATACAGATACTGTCATGAGGTGAAAGGTGCTTGTATACTGGCATTCTGTAACATTTACGCAAAAGTATGTCACCAATTGTAGTCCACTGGCCTTTACTGACCCAAGAAAGACGGAAAAATCCTGCAGACGCGTGTCCTTCCATACATGAAACCAGCATTCTGGAAACCTAGTGCGACTCCTCGTCGTGTGAGGAAATGTGAGCTCGACGTCACATTCATGGCGCTCGTTTGCACACCAGTAAATAAAAACAATACGGACAGCCATTTGTGAGTGGGTTTTAACCACGAGCGTTGGTCGTCTCTAGAGTAAAGTGTGGCTCCTGGGTGCTTACAACTATTGTTGGCAAAACCGCAAACAGGAATGATTAAATATATTAATTACTTTGTACAAATTTAATCAGTGATTCTCACCATTATAATGTCATTCTGAATAAATGTTACTGATTCTCTGCCGTCATGTCAGGTGACGCAATCTTTTCCTAAAAAAGTTGTTTTCTTGTTTCTTTATTTCAGCATTTGTGATTTATTTAGAGTGAGTGAATAAGAATAAAAATGTGTGCTACAGACAAAAGGTTCCTCTGTTTTCCTCTGCGTCCCTGAGGAAGGTGCAGCACACGTGCAGCGTGATCAGTAAGTTGTTAGAAATCCTTACGCTTGTCACTCCGTTACGGAGTGGGAGGATGTTCCTTACATAAGCGGTCTCTCCTGTTAGCGTCTTTTTGTCTTCCCAGAGAGGTGAATAAGAGGGGTTCAGATTTTACACCTTTCCGGAAAACAACTCTTACATACTGGCACTAAAACCGGGAAAAGGGTGAAATGCTCTCGGAAGAAGAGCCAGCATGTAAGGGTCTAATGCTTCCACCCCGTTCTGTTCCCTCCTTTTGTCACATATGCTTCTTTCCCCGCCTGTCTTTCTGAGCGTGCCAGGCTAAGTGGAGGCTCACCCCCTCAGCATTCACAATCACCCCCTCAGCATTCACAATCACTTCATTTGTGTTGCACCACTTCACAACAGCGTGCTCCTCTGTGTGAATCTACAAAAAAATATGTTTGAACTCTCTGGGATCCTTTTAGTTTAGCTTTTTCAGAGACCCAACTCTGCTTTTTTTCTCCTCTTTCTTCCTAGTTTGTATAATTAATCCAGAGTCACCTATTTGTTTACTCCTAATCAAGTCTCCTTCCTTCAGCATCTTGGCCGTGTTATAAGCTGAAGTTCACAGCAGATAAGGAGCTTTTATTTCAACTCTCCTCGACTCTATAGTTGGGTCGTTTGAACCTAGTTAGGTCAAGCTCTGAGCCCAGTCCTGTTGTGTCAACACAACCCATGGCTGGGTCAGTCCATGTTTGACCCAGCACTGAGCTGGGACAAAAAAAAAAAATTTGAAAAATGGATTATTATTTTTAACCCAGCAGTTTTTAGAGTGTGAAGTGTTGTGTGATAGCAGTCAATAAAAAGTTAGTTTAAAATAGTTTGTTTATTTTATTTATTTATTTCTTACTGAAAGACAGGGGAAGGACACATTGAAGGCTTTTCTTAGTGAAGCCCGAGCAGCATTTTCAAGGTTGAATTTACCTCCAGCTTCATTCTGATTGGGTTAAGCTACCTCATTACAGAGGGTGCTGGTTTATCTACCCTCGTTTTACACAGCTTCACGGTCACCCTCCCAGATCTTTCTGTGTGACAAATCCTCTGGCTTGTAAGGTTAATTTGAGCTTGTTACAGGTCTTCCTGAGAATCCTTAATATGGCAGGAGAGTGTTTACAGACGTTAGTTACAAGCCCAACATTGATTTTTGCAGAAACTTTAACCCAACACACATCTTAATCTTGCCCAATTTTTATTTTAAATAAAGACCAGCTATCCAGTTTTGCACTCCTTTTACTTCTCAAGTATACAAGAATTGATTTTTGTTGCAAAAAAAAAAACTAAAGAAAGAAAAACCAGAGAGAATAATGATCAGTAGGTCGGGAGGATTATTGATCATAACCTTTTTCACCCTATTGTGCAATAGATTCTGAGAAGACAGCTTCAAAAAAGGAAATCCCATATCACTACTTGCTACTTGTATTTTTATATGACAATGGGACATGTAAAAAAAATAAATAAAAGTACAGACATGACCTTACTGACGAATTAAGTTTTAAAGCAAGATGCAAAGCATCCTGTCGATTTACAACAAAAAAAGTAATATATAAAAGTATGGATTTCTTAGTCTGTCTCTAAACCATCTGGAAACTTTGTTTCTCAAATAACCGTTTTACAGGTAGAATGTGGTTCACCTTAAAAAATTCAGGTCCAAATATAAAGGACATCAAGATGACTGCCAGACCGCACAGCTTCAAGCCCAGCTTGAAATGAAAAAGCAATTCTCACTTTTTTACACCTAAGCCCAAATATGTCAGGCCCATTTGAGGACAAATGGTCATGCTGCAAACGCAGAGAGGTTACAACGCCAGTATCAATATTCTGAAAAAAGTGATGGTACTAAGTTTTCTTTTGCACCAGGGTCCTAAAACTGCTATATATGCCATAGGCACATGGAAAGTAGGACTAAAACAGTACCAGACCATATACAACCTAAAGTCTACCTTAACTTGTGCATTTAGAACATGTGTTTTTGTGCATTAATTCTAATTTGAAATGATCGTCTGCATGCACCAGGTCAGAGCTGTTCTGATCAGGTCTCACTTTAACTACCATTTTTCAGTTGTGGCTGCAACATTAAAGCATAATTTGATGTGCAGTTAACTCAACAATCAATCATAATGAACTGCATAACTCTTCGTGACCAGGTGACATCAGATCTAGCTGAAGTAAAAGCTTCAATGCCAATGCTGTTCAATGCAGATGTCTAATCTCATAGACATAGTTTGAATAGAAGATACATGCTCTTTCATAAGGATCAACTTCTGATTTGCCTCTTTTGAAAAAATGCAGTTCTAACACAATGATAATAGAATAATTTTGACACTAAGAGCTCAAACCGAAGGTAACTCAATTTTTATTTCAGTTTTTAAAGACCTAACAGGTTTAAAATGTTGAAGCTTCTCAGATGAGAGACTATGGTTTGTCCTTGAATTAGTCTGGATCCACGCGTGCTGAAGACAGCAACAGGGCAGTAACATAAGGTGGGCTTTCTTAGTTGATAACTAAAAGTATACATTTAGAATAAACTGAATTTTGGTACAGAGAAAGAATTCAAATAATCTTCCGAGTCTGGGCATATTTAGCAAGTCATTCTACAAGACCCGCTCCTCTTTTCTGACTGAGCATGTGGTTTTATGGATCATAGGACTTTGCTTTGCCTCAGCATGTTGGCCAGAACATTATTATTATGAGTCACAATCAGGGACTTACTCTAGACAGTCACAAATTATAGTAAATGGGCATCATTTAAAGCTCTTTTAAGAAGAGGGAAGGTCACAAAGGGTAATAAATAACTGAGAGATACTGTACCACCTATTGCTTAAGGATTGATCTGTATATTACATGAGGGATTTTTAATTACACTAATCTTTAATTAAAATAGGGAACTTTGCAAGTATATTGTCCTTTATCTTTTTGTCCAGGGGCACAAAGCATATTAATTAAAGATTAGGTGTAAATAATGAATGCACCACCGGGCAAGTGGGACTTCTGACCACAGTATTGTCATGGCAGCGGACCCAGCAGTAACTATAATGCACTGCAGCATCACAATATTCCTGACACAGCAGCTGCTGCAACCACATACAATTACTCACAATCTAAGATTACTGAATGGACTTGGAGACAATGACTGAACAGTTGCTGTTACTGCCTGTATGTCCACATATAGTTGTTCCCAGCTCATCCCAACAGACATTCACCGTTTTAGTTTCTGTCACCATCATAATCATGAGGGCATATGATTTGTGCACATAAACATTGACTCCATATGGCTTCTCGGGTTCATGCCAATGTACAAAAAGTGTATAAAAAGGACTGTATAAGCATCTCTATCCAGACGCTGTCATGAGATCCTACAAGTCCACTTTTGGTGTCCTGCAGATTCCTGTTAATAGAGAAAAAAATGAGAGTTCATGTCCTCTGCTTCCAAAGAACTGGACTGGTACTTGTGTGTTAATGACAAAAGGCCACGAACTCGACTCTTTTTACATCAACTTAGAGTGGAATGGAATTTTTTAAAGTTTTGTCAGAGCATTAAAATAGTAGTTGTAATAATAATAATACATTTTATTTACTGGCACCTTTCTACTCCCAAGGTCCCCTTACAGAAAAATTTGAAAATGACAAAGTTTTGGAATTAAAATGAAAATAAAAACATTGCTTAAGCAGATAGACAGCAGGGTCAAAGTGAATAGGCCAGTTTGTACAGGTGGGTTTTAAATTCAGATTTAAGTGATGGATGAAAGTCTAAGTTCCAAAGCTCAGATGGGAGTAAGGTCCAGAGCCGGGCAGCATGGCGACTGAAGGCTCTGCTCCCCATGGTGGATGAATGGAGGAGGATGACCTGAGAGTACAGTTGGGAGTGGCAGTGCGGGGCAAATAAGACAGATAATGAGGGGCCAGATTATGGATACATTTGAAAGTGAGAAGCAGTGTCTTGAAGTTGATTCTGTGTTTTATTGGGAGCCATTGTAGAACAGGGGTGATTTGTTCAATGGAAGAGGTGCGGGTTATGATTCGCCCAGCAGAGGTCTGCAGGAGCTGTAGTTCTGGGGCAGTCAGGGAGGATGGTGGTGGTGCTGCCAGTAATGATGATAATAACTACCCTTGTTACTGTTTGTAGTACTACTACTAATTATAAACCGAGGAGGATGGAGGAGGTGTCATTGTTGATGGAGAAACTGTGTGATTTGATTAAAGTGGAGGTCGTGGTGATGAGTAGAACTTCTGTTTTATTGCTGTTGAGTTTGAGAAAATTTGAGGACAACCATGCTTTGACTTCCTGAAAGCAGTCATAAAGGGAGGTAGGTGGAAGTGGGGAGTTGGGTCTGGAGGACATGTAGAGCTGGGTGTCATCTGCATTGGAATGGAAGTTGATATTATCTTTACTGAATATGTGTCCAAGGGGCAGTATGTAGATGATGAACAGAAGAGGCCCTTAGACCAAGCCTCGGGGCACACTGGCATGGACGGAGTGAATCTGAAGTGTGACACTTGAGTTGTATGAACTGTGTGTGGCCAAAGAGGTATGATGGGAACCACGTGAGAGGTGTAGGAGACAACAAGGGATGCCAGTTTGTTTAGGAGGGTGCTGTGAGAAATGGTGTCAAAGGCTTCACTAAGATCTAGGAGGAGAAGAATGGTGAGAAGACTGGAGTTAGCTGTCATCAAAAGGTTGTTGGTGAAAAGGTCATTGGGAAAGGCTGATGAAACACATCTACACATCTAGTGTTGAGCAAAGAGTGAGTAATGGCAGTGTTGCCAGGAGCCAGTGAAGGGAGACAGTCTTTGACTAAAACTGTAGGGAGAGGATTGTGCAGGTGTGTGGAGGGTTTGGATTTTTTAATCAGCCTGGATATATCAGTTATGGCTTGAAGCGTAAATCTTGAGAATAGGTTTGTTGTGGACAAAGAGGAAAGTAGTGCATCTGCGGTGGAAGCAGCAGCACCTTCAGAGGCAACTTGTTGGTGAATGTTGGATATTTTTGAAGCAAAGAGAGACAAAAAGGAATTGCAGAAGTCAAGTGATTACAGATGAAAATGGAGCGAGTCTGGAGGTCTTGCAATGTTGTTGAGCAGAGGAAACGAAGATTTTGAATTCCCTTCATCAGAGCAGATTAAACCAGAGTACTATGTGGATTTTGCTGGAGGAATATAGTCCTTATATAATAGAATATGGTCATTGTACATATCCTTTTGAATGGTGAGTCCAGTTTTCTTGGCAAAGCCTCCAAGCTGGTGTCCTTTAGCTTTAAATTGGCACAGGGTGGGAGTGAACCATGGAACAGAGAGGGAGAAGGAAATAGATTTGTGTTTCAAGGAGCAAAGGTGTTAAAAAGGTTGTTAAGGTTGTTATATTGAAACTAGTTCATCAGGAGTAGAGAGACTGCATGGAGTTGGGAGGTTAATGTATTGTTGTAGTCCAAAACTTTCTAGACAGGATCCAAAGTCTGGTAAAGGCATTATTGTCATTGCCCACATGGATATCAAAGATACCATGCATGATCATGTTTGGCGAGAGAGTGGATAGATGAAGAAGAAGAGCTGTAAAACCCCTACTAGGGTTAGGTAGTTGATACACAGTACATGCAATAGTGGGAGTAACTCCAGGGAATTTGGAGGCGGTATATTCGAAGGAGTGGAAAACCAGAGCCTCAACTGGGATGACTTTCCACTGCTGGTGGTGAATCATCTCAAGACCACCACCCCTGCCTAAGGTAAGGTAAGGTATGGTAAGTCAAACAGGAAAATCCAATTTACAGTCTGTGACAAGATCTTGGTCACTTCTTCTGGTCCTTGTTGGCAAATGAGCGGATGTTTAATAGACCGACGTTGAGAATGGTGATTACCACAATCTCGTCTGGTCCTACTTGCAGTCAAGTGAGATAATAACAGAACGAGGCGCAGTCTGCTATTATAACTCACTATGCAATATAAAGTACATCCAGAAAAGAAGTTACTTTTTTAAGTGATTGAATGTTTGCTTTGTCAAAAAATATGTTGACTACGTCAACTTTTATGTCAATCTTGCCTCCATTTCATCAAAGAATGTTAACTCCTTAAACCAAAGTTACTGCGGAAGATAAACCAGCAAATTTGTCAATGCAGTGATGAATCTTGGCAGTTCTGATAGCTTAGACTGGCTCAAATGTTTTTGTTATTAATATAATATATGTTGTTATTATTAATATAATTGTACCTATACTTACCTGTTCATTTTCAGATCGGATACATAAGCAATGACTGCATATGGCTTCTTGGGTCGCTGCCAATCAACCTTCCTTTTACTCTCCCATTAATGTCTCATCATAGTCTCAACAGTTGCTGCCTGTCTTTGCAGGAGAGGATGACTCATTACCATTTCATAGCAGTGTCATTCCTATTCATATTAAGGGCATGGCAAGCATTAAATCAGGAACCTTTCTTCATTTTTTTATTTCCAGTAGATGTTTCATTGCAGTTATATCAATCATTACTGGTCCTTCTTGCAGTCAAGTGAGATAATAATAGAATGAGGTGTTAAAACTGATTATATTGTCTTTTCTATGTGCAACCTGCTAATCTTAATCACTGTACAATATAAAATACATCCAGATATGAAGTTTGGTCCAGGCATATTTTAACTTGGATTTTGACTTCATATAACACAACAGTGAGTTTGAAATAAAAGAATCAAGATGTGATAAAGTGAAGACTTTTAGCTTTAACTTCATAGGTTTCACCAAAAATACACTATTTTTTCATTTAGGAATTACAGTCATGTTTTGCTTTTTCTGGACTTTATTGGACATAACAATACAATAGGATTTCCCACAGTGCATCAGCAATTTTCCTGATAGGCACCATATTAATATAATTTCAAGTAAACACTGTCATACAGGAATTCTTGAACCCTCCGTCTGTGACACCAATTATCCAGACCACTACCGTCAGGCAGAGTGACGCCAGGCAGCCCAGAAAAATAAAAGCTGTAATGACTTCATAACAGAGCCCCAGAAAACACCCGTAATATGTTGCAAGTCCGTCTGGTCTGGGTCTCCACTTGTGTCACGCCGAGGTGAGCAGTTGTATCCCCCTAGATACAAGGGTATGCTTATTGGAAAGAAAATCAAATTCTAGCATTAATAATTGAATGCAATAATAAAAAATAAATAAAAAAACAGTACTGCAACTGTATTCCTCCATATCTGTTGCAATAGCTCGATATGAAACTGATGATTTATACTTTGGTATTAGTGTGGTAGGATTATATACTGAGCTTAAACCCTGGACAATTGTGTGAATTATTTAATTTGATGGTGAAAACCAAGCTGCTGATAGCTCTGTGACCTGGCTTGGAGATAGAGTTTGAACACAAGGATGCTTGAACTCACATGGAGCATGTGAGGATTAACAGGTGCAAAAGGGAATTAAATTGTCCAGAGGAGAGCAGAAAGCTTTTGCTTTAAATTGCGCTGATCTGCTGATTAACTATAAAAATGAAGACTCTGTGTCTGTGTCTTGAATCACAGTTGGTTAATCAGCAGCCAGAACAGACCAAATGTCATTATTCACATAATATTTTTCAACTAGGTTCATTCGCAATTTCAATTACGCATCTCCATGCATTTGTGTTGTACTCCAGAACAGCAAAAGAAAAAGAAAAAAGAAAAAAGAAAAGTGTTGCATGATACCTGTTAAGCAATATTTATTCACTGTAACTTTATTGTCACTTTATCTTTTTTGCTCTAGAGCCTGAAAGCTGATTGCAGAGAGACGGATGTTGGTAATCATAACCACTAAAGTTCAAACACAACACAATCAAACCAATAATTTGAGAAAAATAAAAGAAAACAGGTTCCGAGGTTTGCAGAATAAAGAGACTTCTGTTCTCCAGTACTGTGTTTTTCTGCTTCTCCCATGTGTCCCCTTTGACTCTAATGAAGATGCAACAGTAATAAGATCCAGTCTAGAAGGTCCACTTCTCACAAAAATGAAATGAAACGAAACATTTAAACATTACATTAGCCTTTCCTTACTGCCACATTTTTACCCATTTAAATTGGTGCCATCTAAAAGTACAAGTCTTCCATTTTATAAAAGATTTCACAATCAAAACAGTGTAAAAACACTGTACAAATTCCTCATATAACATTTAAATATTTCCTATGACATAAAATTTGGAAAGCATAAGGATTTAGCTATTGTGAAAGAATGTATCAGTAATAATAATTACAATTAAAAATATTCATTAAAATGAGCCATGAAGAATATTCAAATTCAACCAGTCAGCAGTTAAAAAAAGTTTTCAAATGAAACTACTGATTAGTTTCTAATGTTATTACAAAGATCCAAACATTTAACTGGTTTCGTTCTGTTCATGTTGACCCTTATCTGCAGTGACGATCAGGACCTGATGTAGTAGTCACTGATTGGATAAATATGCATCTGTATCAATTAGTTGTAACTAATGACTTCATCCATTCAAAAAATACTTTCCATATTCCATTCATCATGTGTTGAAAATTCCTTTTCATAACAGCTGGAACACAACGCAAAGATGAAGGGTTGCCTCGAAGTATTATGATTTGCACTGCAATTTTGATCAGGTTTATTTTCTGGCTTCTCAGCACTACCATAGGATTCTTCCAGGATTTCTGATCATAACGAGATTTCTGTTTATCCTCTCTGGGATAAACAGATGAACACGTTTCACCTCTGCTGGCAATCCAGAGTCTCTTCTGTGTGACCTGATTAGACCAGGAACCTCAGTTTCTTGGAATAGACTAAAAACAATGCAACCAATTAAAAGAATAAATTAAGTCTTACACATTGGCATTACTTAAATAAACAATGACTGTGTATTGTTTACATAATCAAACATTAATATTACTGATTTTGGAAATGGCTGCACAAACAAATAAATAAAATCTAATAAAACAATCATAAACATGTCATAAGATTATTACCAAAAATAGGGCACCATTTGTTTTTTATTTATTATTTTATTTTATTCATTATGCTTATTTTTTTTGGTGTGTGTTTCAGAGATCCTTCATAGACACTGTGAACGATCAGCGAGTTGCAGTACAAAAAAAAAAGAAATCACATAAAAGCGTCAGCCACATTCAAAGTAAGGACTGAAATGACATCGGTGACTGCAAAGACACAATATTGTTTAAATATAAATATGTGAATAATGATGACTTTTCTTTCTAGCCTTCTCTTCCCCACAGTCTCTCTTAACAAACTTTCAAACTGTTGCATTCTTCTGTTCAAAGTGCCTGGCAACAAAAATAGCTTTTCCAAAGAGTTGGGAAAAACAGAGCTTTACAGAAATGTTCAAACTGTAGCTTATTTGTGAGATTGTATGGACTTGGCAGCCCCCCACTAACCCCCTAAAATTAGTGCTGGTACCTGGAAAGTGGGTTTTGTAAACAAGGATCCAAAAAGCCGCCTCAAAGAGGTTTGTTGGCAGCTTAGGCCATTAGCAGATGTTACACCTGGTAGAGCAGGTTCTATTCGCACAGGTGAAGAGTCGGTCAGGATCAGAATTTCTCCACAGAGGGCATTTCTCAACGGTTTAATTCAAAAAGTCTTTGGAGTGGAGTTGTTCCTCCAGAAACCTGGAGACTCTTTGAAGGTAAAAACTCTTTACATTAGGGCACATGTGCTTACACGGCAAAACTGAGAAGTCCCTTTGAGATTAAACCTTTTTATGATTTCTTTTTTACCAATTTGCGGCATCCACTTCGTCTCGAGACACTATTTGTGAACAAATTAGAAATGATGAAAAGTTATACTTATTAAATGAAATGTTTGCTTTGTCAAAATGTGTTAAATTTGCAAACTTTTAAAACAAGCCTTTATTTAATTCTTCATTCTTGCCTCCATTTTCATAAAACCATCACACACTAATGTCTTTTCTTTTATGATTCTGGATTATAAACGAGAAAATATTCAGGTGGGATGTCATATATTTGCAGTTAATGTGTAAAAATACTGAAATGACATCAAGGAACTTCTTAAACCAAAGTTACTGCAAAAGATAAAGCTCTCAACCATCATATTTGTCAACGCAGTGATGGAGCAGTTTTTATAGCTTAGACCAGGGTTGTCCAGGTCCGGTCTTTGAGGGGCGGCGTTGAAGCAGGGATACGTCTAAATCCTGCAGGACACCGGCCCTCGAGGACCAACTTTGGACAACCCTGGCTTAGACTGACTAAAAAATATTTTTTTCTTTTATTAATTATCATTACCATACGTGTACTCACCGGTTCATTTTTGGATCTGATATGTGATACTTTTTATTTTTGTTCCTGTTTATTTCTGAATCAAACCTTGTGACACAGGCTTTGTATCATCATTTAAGGACATTATGCTCTGCAATGGCTTGTCCTCAGTCCTGCAGCATCAACATTTAGGCTAATTAAGATTTCGGTCAGCGCTGTCCCCAGTTGAGCCTTTTGTCACCACAGAGTAAGTGATCTGCATTGATTTTATTTTCTCATCTCTTTTTAATTGCATGGACAACAACCCAGTGTAACTAAATCCTATAAGGCAGCAAAGTTCATTCGATTTTCAACAATATATTTCTAGGCAAGGCAAGTTTATTTGTATAGCACAATTCAACAACAAGATGATTCAAAGTGCTTTACAGAGACATTAAAGCATCACATAAATAAAAAAGCGTGATTTAAAATGTAAACAGCAATGTGTTCTACATGAACATCAAACAGTACACATGCATTATACAGTTATTTTATCATGCTTACGTTCTGAGGATGAATGCACGTATTCATATATGCTTTAAAATGAAAAAGCAGCCAATTCCACACTTGCAAGAATTCCCTCACTGAAACAGATCTGAGGCACTCCTCTCTGAAAACGAACATAAAACCTGCAAGTCTAACTTTTTCTGAGTTTTTATTGAGTGATGAAAGCACGAAAGAAAACTGAGACACAAAACTAAGATTTTGTAATCACTGAAGTCCATTAAAATATCATACATTGAACACTGAAAAAAACATTAAAATACAGCAAAGAATCAGACTCATTAATGGATTCATATAAATGTTGGTGACTTCTCTTTGATTAACATCAACGCAGCCATTTGGTTCAGTCTTTCAAAACATTACATCACTATACAATATTAGGGATGCATATCTCCAGAATATATATATATATATATATATATATATATATATATATATATATATATATATATTGGCAAATACCATTGCCAGTTCAGATAGTGATTTTCAATACGATACTACTCTCCATAATTTAGAAGAAAAACAACATTGATCTCATGTGGGAACTTAAAGGGTGCCATTTGAGTCCTTTCCCTTTGTGTGCTTAGTTTTTTTGTTTTTTTTCTCTTCTGTATACTCCTGCCACCTCCCACTGTCCAGAAACATGCATGACAAGTTGAGTGGTGAGTGCATATTGTCTGTAGGCGTAAATGACGTTCCTGCGTGGTTGCAGACCCTCTGAACTGCTACTAACATTTGAAAACCTCAGATCATCCTTTCTCTTGGTATGGCCTCAGGATCACTTTAGTGCAGGACATTACTGTAATATAATTACACATCCAAACAGGGCTGGTATCAGTGGAGACCATAACAACACATGACATTAGTTATATACATGGTTTTTCCATCTGTGGTTTTCAACTCAGCTCTTTACTGATCAGACTTAGGCAAACTAGTGCCATATATCTAAACAAAAGCTACTTCAGTGTTGTTTGTATAGCACGTGAGATGAATGATGTAATGAAATGTACATGTTTTGCCTTAATTATATACAGAATGAAGCTTAATTGTTGCATCAGTGTCACCTAATTTTGAATGCCTGGAGCGTGCATCATGCTACCATGTCTGGCTGTATCAGACAAGAGAGGCGCTAAGGTTCAGTGAGACTGAAATGGAAATGAAAGAAATGGAAATGAATGCCATGGTTGCTGTAGACTTTCAAGCTGACAGTGGATTGAGGCAGTGAGACGTGGGTGCAGACTCCCCCACATCATCAACAGATGGATTCCTCTCCAAGAGCTGCGGGAACATATTCGAAAATCTTCGATACAAAAAGATGGAAATAATTGGTATGATTACATTTTCATTGCCTGGGCAAAAGTTCCCTCAGAATGAGTCTGGAGTTCATAATAGTTGGAATTATGCAAAATGCTTTTTATATATATATGAAAATTGAATGCTATACTAAATAGGTACTTAAAGAAGGACCATTTACAACCTTTTTCCAAAACTTGACACAATTTACTAAGGTGTTAAAGACATATCTGTCACATGTTCATATATATATCCGAGCATCCTGTGTGCACTGTAAGGGCACCTAAAGCAGAACCTGGCACCCTGTGGTAGCACGCTCTCACACAGAGCTGGGATGTGCTGTTTTCGATGTGGAGCCAAAGTGAAGACAAAGTATTATACATAATTCAGACTTCAGCAACACATTTCAAGACAGTACTCTATTTTAGTCTTCTGGTGAAAAACGTTTCAGTACTTCTGACAGGAAAAGATATATATATTCGTAGGCATTTCATTGTGATATTAATTAAATATTCATTAGTGCGCAATAATAAAGGGTATTAATGTGGCTTTTTTCTGTCATCTTAATGTTTAGGCAATGAATTACTTCTCCAACATATATGCATTTTGTTTGTGAGGATTGAGTGATTTACCTTCTTAGATGCATTTCCTGAATATAGTGTTGAAATGATAATAATCACGGGCTGTTCTCTCTTGACATTCGCTATCAAAACCATTTCATGAAGCAAACAGGGAAGTTACAAAGATTCAGCTGAATAAATAGATGATTGCCCAACAAAATTCACCCAACGAGCAATACTCAAATTAATGCCATGTCCCCTCTGCCTCTAGATTGGAGTATTATCAGTTTGTTTAACAAATACGTAGCGACTGGGTATGAACAGGTCATTTCCAAAAGCACCGACAACAATCATTGTGTGCTGTGATATGAACTCAGCTGAATCTTGGGTAATCCTTTGTTTTTCCATCTTCCTCAATGGAAGTAATAAATGTAGCACTCCTCAGAAAAAGAGCTCTTGAGCTGAACCCTGTTCATTATCTTGCTTCTGTGCAGGGAGCTGTCTGGCAAATGGCTTTATAATGGCTGTCTGCTTCCACTGTGATCTGCCTGCCCATTTCTCTGAATTTGGACGCCACACACCACAAAGAAACACGTGATTCGAAACCACTCTACCCTGTACCAATATTCTTGAAGCTTTCCTTACCTCTGACCTTTTTGCTTTTGTAGCCCGACAATGTATAATGTCTACAGCCAGTCGTGCAAACCCGACAAGCACAAAATGAATATTACAATGTTCATTTATACTTGAATCAGCAGTTGATGCGCATTTTTATCCCGCTAAACCAGCCCAAGTGAGACTGACCTTACATTTAGCTGTTCAGTATGAATACATGTAGCATTGTCAGTGCATCAGTCCGCCACCCTCCATCCACCTCAATGAGACAATGAAACAAAAAGCCCCTTATTGTAAATAATCACTGCTCACATACTTATTGCAAGCTATTCACAAAACTTACCATGTGCACCGCATGAATAATGTGTGGTGCATTAAATAGTAATGAAGATTTCAAAATGATGAATCGTGCGCCCTTGAGATTCATTGTTTATGGGTCTAAACAAGCACGCTGCTGTATGATAATAAAGTTTATAACACAAGAACAGAATGAAAACGTGAATGCTTCAACGAACTATGACTGAGAGTGTTTTCAATATTTATTTGTCACTGGAGCCATTTATGTTGCACTGCGGAATAATTTTCTTTGTTGTGAAACATTTCACAGCTCTTAGTAAACCATGAAACATCAGGGAAACGCTGACAAGAGGAGACACAAAACGAGATTAGGAATTCACTGGCGTCCCTAATATTTTCACTCTTTACGCTTGTGGTCCAGCACAGAAACCACGCAGACACGTGGAGGTTTTAAATATGAAACTGTTTTAGCGCCTTAAAACTTGTGCGATGTACCGTGTACAACTGATTCTGATGCAAAATGTTGCGAGAATTCAAAGCACTCAAATATTAATAGTTAAGTAAACTTCTTCCTTCTCACAACCTTTCTCATGAATGTAAATTTAAGACCAACAGGGGGTGACTACTTCCAAAGCATAGTGAGTTGTTTTTGATGTGTTGAAAACTTTGAAGTCAAAGTTGGGACGGCGCTTCAGGCTAAATTCATGATTGAGTTTTTATCATTCAGTGGTTACTGCAAAGTGCCAAGTGTTGTCTCACACTGGGTTGTACTTGTCAAATAGACATTTCAGCTGTAATAGTACTAAAAATGCAAAGTGTTCATATAGATGGTTTTGCACATCATACAGTCAAATCCGTTCGTAATGGCATCAAACGCAGCTGTGCAGTTCCAGTTATGCAAACTGGTGTGTCACCAAGTGACATTTATGGATACGACTGGTGAAACGGATATTGCTCATAGCTTCATGCTCGTTCCACTTTCTGCATATGAGACTCCAGTGAAAAGGTCTGTTTAAAGAACTGATTCCTCCTTTATCACAGAAAATATAAAATGATTAAAGGTACTAAATGAACTCACTTTCACTTGGTTAAAAACTAAAATGATTCCCAATCATTCATGTGAGAATGTCAAACCTCCCATGGAGACACTTCTGGTCATAGTATGTTTAAATGCATCACATTTAATGCTTAAGAACAGTCCAGCTGTCGTGTTAGAAATAAACAGCAGGCACCAAGAGTGCATAGAGGGTTAAAATACTGTAATTACATGGCTCCAAAAGTACACTGTTTTCCTGCAGTAATCTTCTCCTAAATTATTTGCAGCAATGATGTTGCTCTTGGAACAGTTTCACAGCCCTGTGTGAGAAGTACCTGTTGCTCTACTGAAGAAAAGAGTAATAAATGCATCTTTAGTAAATTTTGAGTGCCTTTATTTGGAGCTCGTGCAGAATATGGAGAAGAAAAGCTAGATAAAAAGGAAAGATGACGACCCAACAGTTCCGTCTGGGGCTTTATGTTTTGTCAGGCCAGACCTCGGGCAATTCATAACTCATGAAGTTGGTCTACTTTCACATGTAGGGAGGCCAGTGTGACAGCATGAACATCTTCTATCAGTGGATGGTCAGCGGTTAATTGTTGTGAACAACTCCAAGACTCATTTAGGACTCTCTTTGTTGTGTCACTGAGCCATTGGCGATCTGTAGACCTACAGCCAGTGAGAGAGAGACGAGGATGAGAGAGGAAGGAAAACACAAAGGGAAACCTCTGAGGCAAGGAGGAGACAATGTAGACATTCAGTGATACACAGCACACCATGCCACAACACAAGCAGGTAAGTACCACTTTAAGAAAAGAACATTTCTTCTTGTAGCACAAACAATCCCTGCTGCCCAAATGTGCTAAATCATTCTTTTACCAATGTTATTTGTCCTTTATGTTTTTGTTCATGTTCTCAGTAAATCATCACAAATAAATCAAACAGGAAACCTCTTCCTAAGGAACAACTTGCTCATGGTTATGTCATATTTGCCACTTGTTTTGTTGTTGTTTTTTGTTTTTTTTGGGGGGGGGGGGGGGGTTGTTGTTGTTGTTTTGATAAAATGCTGTTTGGAGACTAGTTAGGTCACTGACTGGCAGTGGCAGTAGGATCATGTAGTGTTTGACCCCCGGCTGCAGGTCATTCACACAGTCTGAGCGCCACAGAGTTCAAGACCACCAGAGAGCGAGCTCTGCTGTCTGAACAGTTTGGCAATCTGCTAACTCAGAAAGTTGCATTGTGTGAAATCGGCCTTGGACTAAAATGTAATGTTGGCAAGTGTCTGCATCTTTACTTGTGGCCACTACTTTTCTCACTTCAGTCTAATCTAACACGCAGAGGTAGACTGAAGAGGAATGCTTTGGTGAAACCAGTATCATCCGCGATGATTTCATAACAACATCAGATGTATGATGTTTTAATGTTTTTTGATAAAATTACATTTCATTTTACTTTAGTAAAGGTTCTTTCTTCTCAATCAAACCCACAGTTACGTGTTCTGCATTATTAATACACACCTCATCTCATAGATTCTGCCGCAGACACTTCGGAGCTCTGGAACTCTTAAACAATAAAAATAACTAAAAATAACTAAACAGTGGTGGAATTGTTTTATACTGTATCTATACTTCGTCTTGTAATAATCATAGGATGGATTGGTTGGGGTATTGTCTCTTAAGCAGCGGGCAATTTGCAGAGAGGAATTGGAAAATTATTGATGCATGACTCTTACTTTTAAGCACATATTCAATATTTTGTTTGTCTTTTCTTCTAAAACTTGGTGTCACATAGAGCTGTTCCTGTTTTATTTGGGTTTTGTTGTGCAATCTCATATCTATCCATGGCTGCAATGAAATATGTTTGTGAACTCTTTGTGTAGGCAGATGAAAGGAAAAAGTCTAACTCATAATGACTGGACAGTGATATTTCTTTCTTATATTATGAAAAACTAATATAAGTGACAGCAGGGAAAACCTGAACCAGAGTTGATGCTTTGTTTTTGCAGGAGCTCAACTTTTACGGTGCAAAACACCTCTCTTCATGAAATTAAAATGATTTTCTTTTTAATCACACTTTGTTGTTTTCACTAAATATATAAATTGAAGCTTTATCAAAGGACAGACACTACACAGAAATTTGAATCTTGCATTATATTTTGAAATATGATATTTTACAAATTATGAAAACATAATTACCAAGGTACTTAATTTGTGGCCCAAGTTAAAAGCAAATTATTGGATTCATGGTGTTTATCCTATATTGTGTCAATTCCCCAAAGCGTGAGGCCTGAAGGGCAGAACAGCAAAAGCTATCAACTCATATGGCGTCTCAGCTCCACACGACATTAGAGATTAAAAACAAGCAAAATTCACCAGGCCTGTTTTCAGGCAGCTGGCTGTTTGTTTTCCATAGACAAATACCGTCAATGTGAGATAAGTCTGCAGAATACATGGCCTGCACAGTGCAGAACTTGTAAAGTGCCAAATGACTGCTGATAATGATGGTAACCCTGGGAATTCTGTTAATTACAGTTCTGCATGATTCTGAGATGATGAATGTACAAACATGGTTCATCCCGTTTACCTGTGTCTTGCATTTCAAAGCATTAGTGGTCAGCTAGATTTCACACAATATACGGAATAAAATGAGCCACATTTTCTATTTTGCTTGATTGCTCATCCCAGTATTCACCTGCCTTTGAATCTGTGAAAGGAAATCGTGTATCTGGAACAGCATGTTGGGAGATCCACCATAATTAAACAGTGCCTCTCTTTTTATCTGCATTACAGAAGTTGCTGACGTTTCTTGATGCCTCCTTGACTCTTTTTTTTAAGGTCCATCATTATCATATTGAATTTGCATCAACTCCTCACTGTTCCAGAGACCTTTCTCACTTTTCCATACATCCTCTCACAAGCAAGCCCGTGTGTTAATTATTCCCCACCAGTTTAGAGATGTTTTCTCTTCTCTTCCATTGTCAAAGGACCAATAGTTTATAGATGATAAAAATAGTCAGGGGAAAAAAAAACAATTATTTTTGTACCTTCATAAACCTTATTTAATTTAATTATATTTGTAATAAAAAAAGAAAAACACGACAATAATAATGACCTTTAATATATTGCCTGTCCTTGCAGTTAATGCCTGGTGCCAGAACCCCTTTCTGGCTGCTATATTAGTGTGAGCTTCTGGGACAATTAGATTGGTGGGGTGTTACATGATCCACTGCCATTAAGGTAGTTGGTTTTAGGCCAAATGTCCAGCTTGCACAAACAAAGAAGAAAAGAAAAACCTCCGCTTAAGTGGGATTCGGCCAATAATTAGTCCGCCCATGCTTTTTCTACTGTGACAAATCAAAATGTCTTTAGTTTTTACAGTCTGTTGTGAAACTAAACGAGACTAAACTAAACCTAAGGCAGCAAAGTTTTGTACAGTCTGTTACAGATAACAAGGAGTTCTGCCGGCACCAACAAATCAATCCCAAGATGACCCAAAATTGTTTTACTTGAATTCAATGATGATAAGTGAGAGGTCTCTTGAACATGGTCTTGGAGCCTTTACCTTTAACATATATATCATCTATTTTTTTGTTTTTGAGCCCCCCAGACAATTTTTCTTTGCTTCCATGGTCCCTTTTCAGTATAGTAAACTCAGTGGTACCAAACTGGACACTAGCAAATATGATCCTTTTAATTGAGCTGAATGGCGGATTGATTTGAACTGAACTGAGTTTAATTGATTTGAATTGAATTCTACTCTTTCAGTAGACAAATGCAAAGGTGCACCTTGATAGCCACATGTGTGGTATTATACCCTATGAGCCTCATATTAGATTTTTATAGAAAAGGTATTGAGATCAGAAAAAGACTTGAAGTGCAGATGAGTTGAAGAGGAGAGGTTGTGGATCTAGAGCAGGGGTGGGAAATCCTGGCCCTCGAGGGTTTGTTTCTTGCTTGTGTTGTTTTCTCAGCTGTAAGTCGCTTTGGAAAAAAGCTTCAGCTGACTGACAGTAGTAGTAGTTCTAGTAGTAGTGGTAGTAGAAGTAGTAGTAGTAGTAGTAGTAGTAGTAGCAGTAGTAGTCTCCTATCAGGGCTACATCCCACTTCCCAAGGATCTCACACGACACAAGATGACCATTTGCTCTCCATTTTTCTTGTACTCTAGATCAGGGGTGGGCAATCCTGGTCCTCGAGAGCCGGTGTCCTGCAGGTTTTAGATGTTTCCCTGTTTCATTGCGCCCCGATACAAATGACTACATCATTAACAGACTTGTGCAGACCTTGATCACAAGCTGATGATGACCATTAATTAGAATCAGGTGTGGTTTAGCAGAGAGACATGTAAAACATGCAGGACAGCGGTACTCGAGCGCCAGGGTTGCCCACCCCCGCTCTAGATCCTCAACCTCTCCTCTTCAACTCATCTGCACTTCAGGTCTTTTTCTGATCACATGACCTGCTCTGTAGTTACAGGGTTGTGGCAGGAAGGGCATCCGGCATAACACTGGACCAAATCGATGTGCGAACTATGATCCGCTGTGGTGACCCCTCCAAGAGGGATTAGGCTGAAATTGTATATATTGCTTAATCCTATACAGGGTGCATCTGGCATTACATGTTTGGAATGTGCCAGAATGACCAGTATTAAACTCTCCAGGCCGAGCAGCAGCCAAACATGGAAAAATGCATCAAAAGTCATATTTTCAGTGTCAAAAAAGCTCAAAAGACAACACAAAGAAACATTTAAAATATCACCTTTAATGCTAATTAGGGTATGCGTTCGTTTGAAATAGTTATCCAAAAAGTCATGTTTTCAGGACAAGAAAAGCACTGTTTCAATGAACTATCAACAGGTTTGTCCACTTCTGTTATATGACAAAGGCTTCTCAAAATCTAGTAATAATGTTTGTTTTTATCTCCCTGTCAATGTTCAGGTAAATCATTTATTTCCTTTTTTTTTTTTGTTTTACAGCTAGTACCCTTCTACAACCTGGTGCAGTTTTTTTTTTGTTTCTCGTTGCTTTGGGCCCCCATTAAGAAGTTAAATATTATGATATAGACAAAACAGCGTGCAACATCCTCATATGTGCATGCCAGGTCCTAGAAGGGAAAACTCTCTCATCTACTTGCTTGTAAAAAGTTTTCCGTAGTTTCGTCTACTACTTTCGTCTTCTTGACTGCTTTTACGTGCCACACTCAGGTCTGACTCAGACAACAGCTACAGATGGTACATAAGACTGAAGCTGGTGAATAACCAGGAGTGAAAGGCAGGAACACATTACCCCAGTGCCTGCTTCTCTGCACTGGCTGATTTCATACTGTTAGATTTCCTATTGATTTAAAAATGTTACTGCTTACCTGCAGAGGCTTAAATTGTGTTGCCTCTAAATAAATCGCATGCTTATTGACTAAGTATATGCCCTCTCAACCACTAAGATGTGCAGACAGAAAACGTCTAACTGTTCTCAGGTTGTACTTTGTTACAAAGGGATATCAGACTTTTTCCATTAGTGTCTGCAGTTTCTAAAAAAAACACCAAGTCTCTCTGCCTTCCAATTTCCCTTTAAAATATTCGTCCTCCTGAAAGCCTTTGATAATCTGACATAAATATCTTACATTGTTATTGTATATGTGAACATCCATCTGACCTGACTGCCCTCTTTTCTATCAAGGCGCTTTACATCGCTTATAATAATAACTATGATAATAATTGGAAGAAGAATTTCACCATCATCCCAGCATGCAGCCAGTATCTCCTATGCTATTATGCATTTTTGCATACACTAGTTTGGGAATATATTAAATTGAATTTCACGGAAAATAAATAATTAAACTGATTAAGATGAGTCACTGACGGCAAAAGATAAAGACTTTTTTTTTTTTTTTTTTCCTGACTCAATCCATTCCGGTCCTGGGCTATAGGAAAGTAGATAGTTGGAGCTGATTTCTTTAATATTGATTCCCCGGACATGCTCTCCTCTCTATTTCTTTTATTTCACAACTTTCAGTCCGTTGTTCTACCAACATGGATTATTTGACTTTGGTGCTTTACATAATACACTGCACTATAGCATTTTTTTAGGAGCAGAAAAAGAGGAAAATAAGGGGAAAAAAATCCAAGTTGTTCAATTTTCTGAAGTAAAATATCATGCGCACACAACAGGCAGCAAAGAAAAGTCTTTGGATGTCTTGTTCGTGTCATAACCAAGGCATGGTAAAATTAGTCAAAGCCCCAAAACCTATAAGGCAAGGAAAGGCAAGGCAAGTTTATTTGTATAACAAATTTCAGCCATGAAGGCAATTCAAGGTGATTTATCATAATCTGTAATCACAGAAGTCTGATTAATTTTAAAACAGCATGTCGCCAGATGCAGATGACTCATGCAGCGAGACATGAATGGGAAATAGAAAGTATAATCAAGACTCACATGAATGAATGTTTTACCAACAACACAAGCCCTAACAGCTAAAATTCATACTACTAATAAATGACGGCTTGTCATTCTTTACCACACAGATATATCTGGCTGTTACCTTATATTGCTAATTCAGTTTACACCTACTATTTTTATTTGCACAGCATCTTCTTAGATTACAATTTTTAACACAGTCAAAATACGTGTCTGGATATTTATTTGGTGTAGTCTCCAACAGCATTTAACTTGATAATGAATGTGAAACAAAGAAGAAGTGAGAAAGCCACGGCCAAATTAAGAAACAAGTTGTTCTACTCTCTAACTACTCTAACTACCTAGATAAGCTTTCAAGGCATAATTATAATGAAAATTGATTGAGGCTGAAATTGTCTAAAAGTAATAAGTTTTTTTTGTTGTTTTATTTATTTATTTTTTTTCACTAATGACTTGAGTGGCAAATTAAACATGCAGAAAGTCAACTTTTACCATGTTGAATGAACCCTCACAGGTTTTCTTCTGTTTTCTGCAGCTCTGATGATATGCATTTTGAATTTCTAGGAAGGGATAATAAAATCAGTAAGAAGTTAAATTTATCCCTCAAACAAACAACATGCAGATGTAAATTCAGCTTCTTTTCAGTCGGATCTATTAAGCACAAATGTTAAAATATTCCACATAACAAGTTGGAATTTGAAATGGCAGCAAACGCTGACGGCAGTCAGGTCTTTTATTTAACTTAGTTGATTGGACAAACACTTTCCTGAGAATTTATATTTGCAAGCTTTCTAAAATAATTCTGTTACACTGAGCAGCACTTGGATTGTAGTTCGTGAACAATAAAAAACGTGTATTTCTTAAAGTAGGCTATTCCAAATCAGATCAGCGGCAGTTTAATGTATTTTTATAAACTTACTGGGGTTATATTCGTAACATATTACAGGACACTAAAGCCCTTGAAAAGAAACCCTAAACACAAAACAAGATCGCAGCCTTTTCCTCACACCACGTAACACCCCCTCTGTGGTTCTTTTTGAGCAGCAGCACAGCTCAGTCTCAGAAGTTGCATTAAAATGCAATGATAATTGCAGAAACTCCCAGGTGACTGGCAGTGCAGAGGAAGCACTCTGTGTTATCCCAGCCCACATCCTGTTGTGATAATATTTCAGACTTTGGCAGGGACAACACACACCAGTCACAAGGGAGGAGGGAGCAGTGGAGGTGAAGAAACTAATCTGTAAACCTAAACCATATGAGTGTAGCTAAGGGAACCTTTTCAACCAAATGATAATGATTTTTTTCTTTCAATTTAAACTGGTACTTTTGAAGGTGATTCAGCTGGTGTGACTGTTGCATTATTTTTATTCAGATGGAGATATAATGTATGGTTTAGCAGTCTTATATTGGATTCAAAGAATGCAGTTCAAATCATTTATTATTTTCATTGCAACCTGTACAGATTTTTGAAGATGTATATTTATTAACAGACTGTGAGGTTTTAATAATTCTGTCATGATTGATCAAGTTGCGTTTTGATTATTTCTGTGTAACATTAAAAAAAAAAAACCCAACATGCCATGGCATTTTTGACCATAGTTTTACTTCCTTATTTTTATATTTTTTATTACATTTGTAGCTTCCATCTGCATCACCCCATAATTTAAAAAAAGGAAAAAAGGTTTTATACAATAGAAACAATAAATGAATACACTGCAACAACGGCCTGCCTGGACATAAGCCTAAAACTCCTAAATCTAGTGTAATTTCATATTAAGCAAAAATAACTAAGTACATTTTCTTGACTAAAATTCTTAAAACTGCCAAAATAGTCGAGTCACGATAGAACAGGTACGACTCATTTTCTTTTATTTTGTCAGTGTTTTGGTCTTTCCTTTCCTCTACATGGGGCAGAGCAGTGGCCATGGGCGTGTCCGGCACGCCTGCTTTACTATTTACCTTCATCAAGCGTCTGTACTTGAGCTCAGCTCTGTTGGATGGCCATCAGTTCAGCTCAGCATGGGTCTCAGACAGACCACTTACGGGCTCAGCCTACTTCCATTCCTTTCGTGGTCTTCTGTGTTTTGTTTTTGGACCTATTGAGATATTGCTCTCCTGATTGCTTGGAGCAAAAAAAATATCTTTTTTTTAAATTAGTCAGGCCAACTGAGAACTTTTCCTTCTGGTTTGCATTTGGGGTCTCAAAGACACTCCAAACGTGACATATTAATCTTCTTTCTATGTTTTTGAAAAAAAAAAAAGTAGTAGTCATGTCTACATGAATCACCAATTTATGTTTTCTGACAGTTTCAGTGACGGTTATATTATTTTGCTGGTCTCTTTAAACTTAGAAACTAGTTTAAACTAGAAAGGTATATAAAAGTGTATGTGCATGAGAAGCTGCAGAAAGCTGGTGTGTTTGTGCAAATACCCTCAATATTTGAAATGGAAACGTTGAATCTATAGTGATGTGAAAACCTTTAATGATTTATCTTCTATAAAATGGTAAGAGTAGGAGTTTTTAACTGCCAACAAGCGCTGGCTTTTTAATGCAAAGGTCTTCCAGAGTGTTCACCTTTTCATTCAGCTGACAATTTTGTAGTCAGTAATAGTTATAGTCTTAGTAGGACTTGGTCTCTCTTTTCAGGTTCCTGTACACAGAAATGAAAGCCAATGTGCAGGTGACTGGAATACCTGCAAATTACACATCTTCGTGCATCCACAGAGAACTTAACGGGTTCCACCAACGCAACCCCTAATCAGAAAAAAACAACTAATCACAAATCAGTGGGGTGGTACGGAAA
Organism: Xenentodon cancila; assembly: GCA_014839995.1. NCBI lineage: Eukaryota > Metazoa > Chordata > Actinopteri > Beloniformes > Belonidae > Xenentodon > Xenentodon cancila. Next base: position 12,399,131 of record CM026197.1, read on the forward strand.
ATGCAAATTAAGACAAAGAATTCAGACAAAATTTGTTTTTTATATAATTTCAGACTGCTTAAAGTTGAAAATGGTTTTTATTGGTAAAGCTATTATCTCTTTTTAATGTTTCAATTTTTTTGTGACTTATAAACCATTGTGTCATTGAAGACTCCAAGTGATGAATCATTTCAGGTACTATTTTCTCCTACTCTTCCCTGCCAACAAATACAGAGGTCTGGAACAAAATTTTTTCCATTTAAAATTCTTGCCGTTCACAGGCAGGGTTTAAAATCATCCTCATACCTTCTTCATCCTCAGCCATGGCTCTGTAACGTTAGCAGCATCTGGGTTTATATTGTCTTGTTGAAAAATTCATGACTTCCCTGGAAAACAATTTGGTCTTGAAGGCAGTATATGTTGCTTTAAAATCTCAGTGGAGTTTTCTGTATTAATGATGCAATCACAGAAGTGTAGATGACCTTTGTCAAGGTCGCCAAACAATCCCTCAACATCACAAACTTTGGTTTTGGGGCTTGTTACTGATAACAGTCCATTTAATTTTTGGTCTAACTCACATTACATTCATCAAGAAACAAAAAGAAAAAAGAAAATCTGATTGGTCTGACCACATTATGGTTTCACAATGTGATGCTACATTTCAGGTGTATCTGGGCAGAGAGACGTTGATGGTTCCTCTAGACGAAGTTTACATAAGCCTTCTTTTAGGCATGGAAACCTTTATACCTTTATTAAGTGGCATTTGTTATATTGTGTCAAAAATGCGTCAGTGTGTTTGGAAAAGGTCTTATGAACCCAGAGTGATGAAGGGCAAACAAAGAGCTTCTCTAGGTTAGCAACTGATGTCTTTCTACTCTTGGATGGGGTTAACGAACAACTAAATGCTCAAGATGAGTAGATTCCAAAACCTCTGCTTTTACAGAGGCGCTCACAGTTGCTGGTAAACAATCAATCAAGTGTATTGATTAGCAACACCCAAATCCTACTCATCCTCTCTTTTCATAGTGTACATAGTTTTTCACATGCTGCATTTTTTATCTTCCTTTTTTTTAATCTGTTGTGGTTCAAGGGATTTTTTTTTATCTTACTTTTGTTTATTTTTATATTAAGATATCCTGAAATATAAAACATAAGAACTTGAGGACGGTGAACGTTTTCACACAACTGCATTGTGATTTTTTTTTTTTTTTTTTTTAGGATCCCTTTGTTTTCATTTTAAATTCTATTAGGAAAATAATGGAAAGCTGATTATTTGTTGTTTCTGCTGACAACATTAATGATAGTATATAATTGAAAACCTAGTATGCTAAAGTAAGCAGCGTCACATTATTATTCAATTCACTCTGGACTGAACCCATGGGAACAGAGAAATGGAAACTGTGGGAGCAACTGCTTCATGTGGAGGTAAATCAGATTGTCGTCACTATCCATTCCACTCAGCCTGTAAACCCCTGCATCCACACGCGCTCCCGAATAATGCATGCAAATGCAGCTCTACAGCGGCATCTACTGGTAGTCAAAAGGAAAACATTAAATATTAAATCCTCAGCCTGATTAAGTGATCAACGCTCCCTGTCATAAAAAAAATAAATAAATAAAATAAAATAACATAAATAAAACAAAATAAAATGTAATCAGCACTTAGGCATTTTTCATCTGTCAGCTGTTTATCCTGAAGATAAAAAATATGAATAAATACATTAAAAAAGATAACACAAGTTTGCCAATATAAGTTGAATTTTCTGTAAAACATGTCTAAAATAGTAAACAAAGAAAGAACATCTGCAGATTGCAAACCATAACAAGGTTTTGTGCTTATATGTATCTTTATACGTACTATTTATGTTATTAAGATATACAGCAATCAAAAGAGACATCAAAACATCAGGACAGAAAACCAAATGGCCAAAAACAGGAGTGAATGTTTGTGACCCAACTGTAAGAAACTGGCTGAAGAAATTGATATGTATTATACAAAAGCCAAATGCAAAGCATCATTTACATCTAAATAGAAGAAAACAAGGTTATAGGGGGTAAAGAAAGGCTATCCTGGAATGTACTTGATTGGATGAAAGTGATATGCTGAGATGAATCACAAATCTGCAATGGGCAAGGAGATGAGGCCAGAACTTCTTTACGGTGCAGGTCCAAAGAATCATACCAACAAATCCACTTGAAGAAAACAAGCTTTTTCTCAACAGCATGTGATGATATGAGGGTGGTAAAAGAGCAGGGTAGATGATAGTCATTAACTTTACAATAAAAGCTTGGTTGTACATTGATACTTGTGCAGCTTTTCTGATTCTATCAGTTGAAAATAGGTTTGGTGGTGATGAAGTCATTTTTCAGAAAGGCAATGCATCTTGAGTAAAGACAGAACATTTCCTCAGTAGGATCATATCAACTAAGGTACAAGACCTGCAAGCCATTCAGATCTCAATCCGACTTGAAATTGGTGGTGGACACAGAAACAAACAAGCGTCTACGATGATGCCCCAGCCTGCAGTGCTGATCTTTGAGGGACTACGAGAAATCTGAAAAAGTAATTGGTTAAATTATTATTTTTTCTTTAAACCATGTTTTAAATAATTATAATGTACATGTGGCACTCATTATAGTACAAAAAGAAAAAGGATTAAACCTATGGCGTTTTTATTATTCTCCATATGTCCTGAAAAGCATTGACACTTCCAGTTACTTTACATCCAGAGTCTGAACGAATCATCACAGGACCTGTGATCACAGTTCACTAGTTTGTGAATTGATTTGCTCCGTTAATCAGTAGATACAAGTTTGTTTCAAGACTTTACAATAAAGAAAAGGAGCCAATTTGATTTCTCAAGTGTGCTGCTAGTGCCATCCCATGTGTAAGGACTGTTTATTGGGTTTACTAATATAATTATCCATGTTAGGGAAGCACATGCTGCCAACACCACATGTCCAGACTCCAGAATTAAACAATTACAGATATTTCTGTGTTTTATCATTAGAAAACATTCCAATTAAATACCATTATACAATTTCAGATGTATAGGACTGATATTCTGTAAGTGTCCTATTATACTTGAGTCTTTTGTTGTTTTCAGGATTGAAGAAAATGGTTGAGGAGTGTCTTTTGATATGACTTTGAGTGTATTTCTGAAGATGATGGGCACAAAGGTGTGTGACTTCTTCTTAAAGTCTTTAAAACACAAATTAAAAATGTGCTCCCTTACTTTTGACGATTCGCTGTAGCTACAGGATTAAAGGATGTGTGAAGATTATCAATTCACATAATATTCTTTCATATTCATTATATATAAATATAATTATTATTATATAAAAATTGTGATTCCATCCCTCTTGGTATTCCCTATACAGTACACCTCCTTGACTAAATGTTATGGAACTGAAATGGAATAAACATGTGACGTGAAACACAATGAGACTCATCTGGCAGTTTCTCATTATGCTTCTGAGGTGTCTACAATACAAAAGAAAAACAATTTTCTCTTGAAAGCGATATGGTTCATGTGTATAAATGAAATTGTCACAAGCCATTCTTTATCACTTCCCTATAAAAGATGCACTGGTGAAGATATTTGTCCTTGAAATATACTGTCAGAAACTCAAATGCTTTATCAGGCAGCTGTTATCTCTGCAGAGATGGCTAGAATATGTTGGCGAAAATAGAGTAAAAGGAAAAGCATATTGTTTTGTATTCCCAGTGCGGACTATTCATATTCACATATGAGAATTTAATTTGATATCATTGGCTACTTAAACACCTTCCACCTTCAGAAATCAATAACAACATGACATTAATTTCACCTGCTGCACTTTACACTCAAGTAGATTCATGATTTAAAAAGAAGATCAGTTCCTCTGTCTGAGGAACTGATGATGCAGGCAATTTATTTCTTTTTCCAGTTCCAGTACTTACACCTTTTTTTTTTTTTTTTTAAGGGTATTCAGATCTGCAACTAAAACTCTGGATCATAGGTCAGGTTGTATCTCATACATTAGTAGGTTGCAGCAGCTTGGCAGTACAGAAGTAGTTCCATACTAAAGTCAAAATACAAAAACACAAAGGGAATATTATCTGAGAGGATTTCAGTAGTAAAGGGCAGCCTGGGGGTTTGGTGCTTATCACGTTTCAAAAACATGCAGGGTAGGCTAATTGGTGATTCTAAATTGCCCTGAGTGTGAGTATATGGTATGTGGCCCTGTGATGGCCTGTCAAGGGTGTAGCCTCGTCTTTGACCTTAAAAGATCTGGGATATAAGTGGGTATGGATAATAAAGGGATTTAAGTACTAGATGCAATTTATTCTATTAATAATAACTAGAAAAACAACCAAACAAATAAATAAATTTAGGCTTTTTCACTGTCTGCCATCATGATCATACTGGAAAATACATATGGTATACATACATACATACATGCATGCCCCATTAAGCTTGTTTAACAACGTTTGATTGACTATGCATTTTTGTCTTGTTTATTAGGATACAAACAGAAAATACAGTGATGATATAAGAGGCAGACTAATTAACCGGTTGGGTGATCGTTGGTATTATTTAATATCAAACCTCTAGAAAATATGAACACTAAATAAATGCAACCACACAAGTTGTTCAGACCAAAAGTCCACATTTAGTGTGACCTCCGTCAGGACAAAGCACAGACTGAACTCTTTTTAAGGAGATATTTGCAGTCTTACCAATTTGGATTCACTTTCACTGTATTTGTGTTTGAGACAGTCAGGTTATTACAGTTTCTGTCTGCGTTTTTTTATAAGGGTCAAAAAAGTCTTTTTGCTTCCGTTGTTGTTGTATCTTGAAGTTGGAACAAACTGCTGACATTAAAGGTGCATGATTAAAAATGAGACCTGTAGTCTTCCCACGCCATTAACTGTTGTGGCCTAACAACATCTAACTACAGTAGTCAACATATTATTATGTTGCTTAATATTCTGGCAAAACGTGTAAACCTGTTGTTGATCCACCTCAAACGCTGACTAGTGTACGTAACAGTCACCCTGCGCGGCTCTTCCAGTAAGGCCGCATTGTCGTTCACCAACAGGCCGCCAGGACGTCTGTGTAACTCAGCCTCCTTCCTCGCTTCCTCTCGGTTTCACTTCCCTTCAGAGAGTTTGCTTGTAGTTTTGAAGTGGGCGGGGACGTTGATATCCGCTTTACCCAATAAGCGAAAGCTGTCAGTGATGGAAGTCAGTGGCAGATGTGCAGAGCGACCACTGATTAACTGGACGTCAATTATCCGAAGGCTTTCACCGGTGAGCAGCGGAGCACAGCGAGAGGAGACGAGACAGGTGACCGTTTGTCTAAGTGGTGTATGTTTTGTTTTGGTTTTTAACTTTTTCCTCCTTCATTGGACTTGTATGACAACGTAGATATGGGTTTCGGGCGCGAGGGAGGTTTCCTTGTTCTGTAATGAATTGGTTTGGTTTGGTGAGGTGCTTTGTAGGTCGCCCTCAATTACAGCAGTTTCTTTGATGTTTCCCGTGAATTAGGATGGAGTGGCGCCAGCAGACCAGTGTCAGCTGCGCGGACGCGTTCACCGAGGCTCAGCGCTGGATTGAGGTTGGTGCACTTTTTTTTTCTTTTTTTTTTTAACCACACTTTTTTTTTTTTTTTTTGCAATGAAGCTAATTTAGGCTCATCACTTTATATCTGAACCAACAACTACTGGGGTTTGACTGCACAATTGTGTAACTCGTTGCAGAGACAGGAAGTGTATAAATTAGTGGCAGGTGTTTCAGCTGTGAAAAATCAACTCTTGTGTGTTTTCGACTCGTGGGGGAGGAAGGGGGCAAACTCTTTCCCTGATGCCCATTTTTGAATGACTTTTTGGCTTAACTCTGTTAAACTAAAACGGATGGCCACTTTACAGACTTTGTTCAGATGCAAAACACATCTTGATAGGACTAAGTAGCAGTTTTGTTTCCTGACAGACGGAACCTTGTGTGAAAATCCTCTGTGGCGTTACCAGATAAGAGATTTGACTGCAGGATTAAACAGGACTTTTAAGGAAATTCAAATGCAACAAAGATGCATATAATTGTGTGCAGGTTAAAAGCAGAGAAACTACATGTAATAACAAACACCATCACTGTTCTTTGATGTTTTCATGTTAAAATGATACTCTGGTTCGTAGAAGCGTTTTGCACCGAGGCAGACGGGGTTGGCAGACTTGGTGCTGTTGTGGAGGATGTGGTTTTACAGAAAAAAAAAAACAAAAAACCTTAGGATGTTTAACCTCGCCTCTAATTGTTGTAGAAGCTGTCATACCCATATGTAGCCAATGAGCACAACTTGTAGTAGGTAGATGCTGCAGGTCTGCTCTAAATGGGGTTATTAATGTTGTGCTTGAGTGGATTATTTTGAAATTGAAGAAACCCACACCAGCTTTACCTGTATTCCCTGTACTGGGATATATATCTCATGTGTGTGTAACATACACATATTAAGTTGTTACAGACATCCTTGTGCCATATCGCAGTCTATAATTGTATAAGTTAAATATTTACTACAGGCAACAGGATGAGCTTCCACAGCCTATACCCATTCATCAACACGATACCAGTAGCAAGTAGATGGAAAATGTTTGAACTGAAAACTGGAGCAGATCAGCCACTCTTACATTATGTAAATGGGCAATTAGCTGCTGGTGAAACAGGGTAGCACTGTCAAACCATGTTTCCTTCTGTGGAATAGTGTCATCCAAGCTTCAAATCTTTACATTTGATAACCTGTAGCTGATAAATTATCAGTGCTATGTCTTTAAAAAACAAAACTGAAGCAAGTAATTCTTACCTGGGCTCTGCTTTTTGACCAGGAGAGGTTTGCACACTTTATACATTTGAAATCATATTAATCGTAAGAGCAGTTGTGTTTAAAATGACCAGTTAAACTGCTTGTGGAGAAGAGATACGACAGTGGCAGATTGTGTTGAATCACGTTAACTTTAAACTGTATTGTTTGATTCCACTGAGAAGCATCCGCTCTGTGCTCAGCGCCCGATTTGGTTAAAAATGAATTGTGATTGTGGATTCCTGGGAGGACTAATTAGTGAGAAGAAAAACCTTTTGGGGCCCTTTGTTAGTTATAGAGGCGGGCTTTAAAAGTCCCCATTTTTATGTCCTCATTAGAAAGCCGCATTGCCCTAAGCATGCTCCTGCCTTCTGAAGTGATGGCATTCCTTTTGACCAAAAACACATTTTAAATGTTTGTTGTACTTTCTACATACATTTTTAATTATTAATTTGCTCTGCAGATTTATTTTACATTTTGCATTTATGGTTTTCTTTTTCTTTCCTACGTCATTGAGACTAACTTGACTCAAAATATTTTTGTCGCAGCTGCCAACAATATACATGGGCACATTGACATTACGGACTCTCGTTTTAACATTAACCTTGTACACACACACACACACTCCCTTTTCTTTTTTCTTAAATCAAACATTTATGTTTTGACTGTGTACTTTGTTTTTGGCTCATGGCCGTTATCTCTTGTTATGGTGCAGTCTGATTTCACAGTTCACAGGTGTCCCACTTCAGCTCCGGTCTTGGCCTTTATTTGACTTGCGTTCCTGCAGTTTCTTGAATTGTTTTATGATATAATGCACTGTAGAAAGAAAATATGCAAGTCCTTTCTAATCTTTCTTTGAACATTGTTTTTCTCATACTCAAACTGGAGCTCATTTAACCCTCCTGCTCTGAAATACTGTCAACACAAAAAAAATACATGAAGTATTTAATGGGGTGCCTTCTGTCATGAAATAATTGTTTTTCTGTTCATGTTTAGGAAGTGACTGGAAAATCCTTTGGATGTAATGACTTCCGTGCTGCCTTGGAGAACGGAGTCTTGCTTTGCGAGTGAGTAATAATACTCCGGCCTTGACTAGAGTACATTCACTTTTAGGTCATGCATTTTTATTTATTTTTTTTTCATTTTTCTTTTATCGCGCAAACAAAAATAACGTGGATTATCTTGCATGCTTCTCACTAGTTAATGTAATTAGGCTGATTTTCAAGTATATTTTCAGCACCAGCTTGTAATATTACACCCAAAGATGCACTTTGGATTTTTTTTTTCTGTAAATTACTGTTGTGAAAGTAATTTATATAAATGTCTTCTTAAAAAAAAACAAAAAAACAACTAACTTCTAATAACTTGAGTTGCACAGAAAACCTTGGGCTACCAATCTGAGGTGTTTGGAGGTATAGGTGTACAAGTTAGGCAGGAACTAAAAAGGCTGATTAGATCTAACAGAAAAGCTAACCCTTTTCATTTTAAGGTTAAGTCACTAATCTTTTTTTGTTTCTTCCCCCTGCCATGAAGCTTAATCAACCAGTTGAAACCGGGCATCATCAAGAGAGTGAACAGGCTTTCGACTCCTATTGCTGGCCTGGTGAGTGCAGACGTGGTCCTGCTGCCGTGTGTCGGTGTAAGCACAATCAAAGGCTAGCACCTGCCGGCCAGGAAGTGCACACATGCTGTGGTTTCCTGTTGAGGTACCAAGAGACAAACTTTCTGTTGTTCTGAATTGGCTTGAAACTGCATCTCGGTGCGATAATCACAGTACTGGATATGTAAAGTTTTATTGGGCATCGATGCAAATGGAAATTTTTATTTTGGCTTAAGGCGGTGTTGTAAAGGCGCCATACATGCATAATTGCCAAAACTGCCCACAGCAAGTGCAGAGAGAGATCCATTTCAATCTCTCTTAAGGGCCCAATAAACTGCCATGGTGCAACAATGGAGTGGTGGTGGGATTCAGATGCAGAGAAAGTCTGGCACTTGCTTTTCTGTTCTACATAACCATATGGGTTGTTTTGCATGTTTTGTTTGTTTTTTTTGTTTTTTTTTTTTAAATCTGCAAAACACTTTGTTGCTGATATTTCTGATGCTATAGTTTTAATTTAATGGACTTTAACCAGTCAAGTAGCTTTTTAATTATCTACCGAACAAATTATCTAGATTTCTGACTTGAGCAAATTCTGAAATATGGGAATTTTGTGTTAATCTTCCTTGTGTCCTAATTGAGACTTATTATTACCCCATGGTATTCACCACGGGCTAATAATTGTTCATAATCCAGTAAGTCCAGTTGTTTCTGTCCTAAAGGTGCCACATAAGTCCTTGAGGTGAGAACAGACCTCAAACGTGTGGTCTCGGGATGTTTTACTGTTGGCATGGTAGACTTGTGGTAGCTTTCACTTTTTCTTCTGGACAATTTTCCCAAACATGTAAAAGGGGTTTCAAAGAAGAAAGTAACTTATGCTGACAAATTTTCAATATTCCCTGGAGAATTTCAGGCTGTTCTGGATGTGTTGTGTGTTTTTTGTTTTTCCTTGGAGAGCAGTGGCTTCTTTGCTGCCTGTCGTAGCACCAGGCTGCTGTCCAAAAGTCTTTACTTCACTGTGCATGTAGATGCATTCCCACCTGCCATTGCTGAACAAGCTCTGCACTGCTGCAAGTGGAATGTCTTAGCTGAATCCTCACAAGGACATGATCCTGGCACTTGCTGGACACTCTTGAACATCCTCAGGCCTTCTTTACTGCAGTTACTTTTCTCTTTGAACTTATGAATGCGTGAATGTGAGATAATTTTGATTCAAAGCAACAGTGACTGCATGCGTTTCTTTGGAGGTAACCATCTCTAACACCAGATGGCAATGCTGTCTTTACTGCATGCCTTTTGTAACAGTCTGCTTTTACTAATCAAGCAGTTATGGTGGTTTTAATTAACTTATCTTCTTAGCAAGTATCCCTGTGCCAGTCATTGGATTGCTGAAGTTGTTTTAATCACTTTTGTTGGTCTGAATACTAAAACAATGTTATTTGTGATTAAGTATCTATACCAGTGAAGCTCTTTTCAATATATTAAAGTACATCTGTTCACTTTGCACAACAATTTGTAAAATTTCTAAAATGTATCCCTGCCTAAACTTGTGTGTGTGTGTGTGTGTGTGTGTGTTTATTTATTAAATATAAACTTTCCCCTTTTTTGTTGTTTTCTGACACTTAAGGATAATGTGAACGTTTTCCTGAAAGCCTGTGGGAAACTGGGACTAAATGACTCACAGCTGTTCCATCCAGGTGACCTTCAGGACCTGTCCACGCGTGTGACACTGAGGTGATGTTGTTTTGAACAAGTGAACTTGAACGCTTGTGTGTTTTTAGCTGAGTCAATTTGTTCATGTTAATGTGCTATACCAGTGTAGAGCCCATTTGCCTAGAAGACTGGAGATCTTTTCCTCGTTTTACCTCTAAAACAGATACTTTTATCTATTGGCAGCTGATTAAATGCACATCATCAATTTTTTTTTAATGTATACTGTATTACAAGGGATGTGTTTAGCGACGTTAAGGTTCTTGTAATATGACCTTATAAAGGTAAATGGAAGCTGCTTTGCATTGATAACGGTATGTTGCGGGCTCTTGCCTGACAAGCTTCTCCTCAGTGTGAGCTAAAAGCCAGCACTCTGTAAAACCTTGATAAGTGGCTGATTAGTTTGGAAGTTGCAAATGATCTAGGTAGCTCAATGATGGGTCTTTTACTGGACAGCAATTTATTGTATAAAGTAGTCATTTTAAATGTATACTGTAGTCAATCATTTATCTTAAACAGATCTTGTAATACTTTTTCTGTTTACTTTTAGGCGTGATGAAAGCAAGAGACGACTCAAAAATGTGAGTTCCACTATTCAGCTTTATTTATTTATTTATTTATTTTTTTATTGGTTCTCTGACTTTGAAACACCAAGGTAGTTGTGTTCTGCTCCATCTCATCTAATAACAGTCCTCTCGTTTACATTTATGCAAAAAAGGGAGCTAGTCCATTTTCATATGGAGATGCATTTTATGCCTTAAGCTGCATCTACGAACTACTTTAATACACTGCTGTAAATACTTGTTTTTAAATGGACTTAGTTTCAAAGCGCTTGTGTTCACTGTGGACATTTTATGTGTTGAGTCTTATGAGGCTGTTTGGTTATCTTGAAAGCCTCATTTGAATTGAACAATCACTGACAGCTTCTGCTTAGTAATGAGGCTCTTTGTCCTAACAACCTCTCTTTGAACTTGGTGGCATTTTTCTTTTAATTAACCAATTAAGGTCAATTTGAACTCAAAACTATTTCTTTCACTCAATTTTTTTTTCAACCAGATCAACTTTTTATTTTTAACAAGGTTACTGCATTCATTCACTTTATGCATTTATTAGGGGGTCTTTTTTCGTTCTTAATTCTAAGTTAATTACCATCAGTTATTCCATTTAAGCCTCAAGCTCATATCGGAGAGTCTTTGAATAGTTCAAACTGAGACCCCATAACATGTTAAACTGACCATGCATGAATGTTTTGGAGAAAAGGACCACGTACTAACAAAGTAAATAGCAGTGCAAAAGGGGAATCCAGATTAAGGTGGTGGTGAGTTAAGTTTTTGTTTAGTTTTTTTACCACACTGTTTATGCTGATAAAGCCTAGTTCTTTTGCTCAGTGTGCTTTTCCTGTGACCCTGAGGCAGTGTCTTATCACAGTTTTCATTATGCAGAATATTAGTTTGTATTGTAATTGTACTTCTACAAAATATTGAATCACCAGGATAGTAAGGTCAGTTTAATTGTTTTACTTTAAATTAAAGTGGTTTCTTTATCATCTCGTTTCCTTAAATGCTGAGAGATAACGCTTTAACTTCTCCAGAAAACGGGTTTAGAGCACTTTTTTTTTTTTTTTTTTTTTTTTTTTTTTTTTTATTAATATAAATTAAGCATTTGTCTGAAAGGGTTTCTTGGTTAAATCCAAACTGAAAGATTTGTACAAATCTTGGTGTGACTCAGGATCCAGGTAATGCAGTGAGACTCCTAATTGTAAAATATACGCCATACCTAAATGGCAAATGAGAGGTGGCATTTAAAACTCTTAGGTTGTTTAAAAAATGCATGTGTGTGTGTGTGTGAGAACACATAAACATACCAAATGTTTTTGTTTACTCCTCATTCAGGTTCTGATTACAATCTACTGGCTGGGTCGCAAGGCTCAAATGGACACGTTTTACAGTGGCCCTCAGCTTAATTTCAAAGCTTTTGAGGGCCTGTTAGGCTTGGCCTTGTCCAAGGTAAACATCTCTTCCTGATTAACAACAATGTGGTCTTCAGTCTTTAACCATATTAAATGTATCTTTTTAATCTAGGCTTTGGAAGAGGGGAGTTATGTGTTTGGGAAAGAGGGTGGGCACAAAGAGTGTCGCTTCCCAGAAGGTGATGACTGTCAGCTCCTGAAACAGGGTTTCCTGAGAGGGACTTCAGTGGACAGCATCGAGTCTCTGGACACCTACACTGCCCGCCATAGTGATGGAGGTACCGTGTATTCTCCTCACTATCCTCGTGAATAAGTTCCCCCATAATGCTTAACGTACCATTTGATGGGTGGGTACAGTGCACCGGTTTTCACTCTGCAGTTTGTGAAATCACTTATTTTTTTTTTTTTTTTTTTTTTCTTTTTTTTTTTTTTTCCTTTTCTGTAATCTTTAGTTGATTACAAAATATTGCAAAACTTGAAATCTGGCATCAAGGGAGGGAACAGGCTGTTTTTGTTTTTTTGTTTTTGTTTTAAACCACAATTTGTCATTTGGGTGTACAGGGTTGTGCCTGGTTCAGTGCACGTCAGTGTTGGATTGTGGCAAGTTCCACACAGTGGTGACAAGAGAGTGTGTGTGTGTGTGTGTGTGTGTGTGTTCCGGCAGAGGGTATAATACTTGGTTAAAAACTCCCCAGTCTTAGCTGGATAATTGTCGTTCGACAAAGGTTCTGCCTTCTCACGTTTTTAAGCCTTAAGTAACTCTTGAATCATATTTCATTTTTTGTTTTTCTTTTTTTAAGTTACTCATTTTAGAAATGTTTTCTCTTCAGGTTGTGGAAGTGACGCAGAAGCTGAGCAGGTGTACAAGATGGACAACACGCAGCCTGCAGCCCACCAGAGCAAAGGCTATATCCCACCACCACTACGAAGAAAAAAAGGAAGGGGGGTGAATTCAGGGGGCAGCATGAGTCCACTCCCCAGGTACAGTATGTTTACTTACAGTGCTCCTAACTTACTTATCCATAGCTGGGCTTGCAAAGCGAGTTGCCTGTTTATGTACACTGCTTTCTACTACTCCTGTTGTATTTTAACATGTGTGATCTGATTTGAGAGCGTTAATATAACTTTTAGTATAATTTGGTTGTGATGCCTGACAATTGAGATTTGTAATGTTTAGGATTATTGGGAAGACTGTGATTTTAAAGGCATGCCTGCAAACTATTGTAATCAATGTTTTGCACGTGAGTCCTCCTTTCAACACCACATCTTTGGCTGAAAGACGTGTGTGTGTGTGTGTGTGTGTGTGTGTGTGTGTGTGTGTGTGTGTGTGTGTGTGTGTGTGTGTCACTTTGTTTCCATTACCTGGTAGAATGAAGGCAATTTTCATCCTATGTAACATACTTAAACCATAAATTAACAGATTCCAGCATTGGTTTTCACAACATAATATGCTGTCTAACCTGGAGTTAAGTAAGACATTGTTAAACAGTTTAGCGGCCTCTCTCTCTGTGTTCCACCAAAGATATTGTGAAGATGCTCTCTGATACACCATTTGTGAAAGACATTTTGACGGGCATGTAAAGGGGCTTTAAAGTATGTCTTTTATATATAATAAAATTTTGGATTAGTAAATTATTTAATATTATAAGGCACATGTTTGGTTTTTGGATACCTGCAAAGCTTTATAAAACTAAACGGATTAAATGGCAACATTTGCAACATAAACTGCAAAGTCTGGAAACTAGGAAAAAGCACTTGTTGAAATTGCAGCATTTGTCTCCGAACTTTTCCCATAAAGAAACATGAAACGGTCAAAACGTCTGTCTGGATTGTTTAAAATCAACTTGGCTGTAAACACTGAAAACATACACGTACCTCACTTGAGAGACTTAGTTTTAGTGCAGTCTTAGAAGTGTGTCTAATCAAATGTGTAGGCTGTTTTTGTGCTGCTGAAGAGTTGAGTCATTGTTCCGTTTTGGTTTGTGCACTCACTCAACCCCCATTTAACGGTGTTTGCCGCTCACTCGAGTGTGAAGGGTGGTCAGCAGCTGACACACTTCAAAAACCACTAGAATGCAGTGTTTCATAATTGCATGCCAGATATTCTCAGGTTCGAGTTGCATTAAAAAAAACTTCAGCAGGGATGGTACATGCCAAATGTGAGGACAGGACAAGTTTTCATAGTGTGGTTGAAGATGTTTGCCGACATCTCACACCAATCACTTATAACTCTGTGGTGTGTTTTTGAATTTTGAGATAATCAGAGTTTGAATAAAAATAGAACAATGACGGAATTATAACTGAGGATTCTGTGGTAATCTGGAAGATGTTTGATAGTATGTGGCTATCCGACTGGGGCCATACAACACAGTATATACTGCATACTGGTCTGGCAGTTGTGGTAGGTAGTATGGCGCTGTTAAAAGCAATTGCGCTGTGGCACAAGTGGAAGGTGGTGATGTGACAAGCTCAAAGTCTCCCTGGGATTTTTTAAATCAGTTTTCTAAGCGTATTGCAATTTTTTGATATGGGAGAGTGCTGGTTTTATAAGGAGATGCATTGAATCAAAACTCAAGTGGATCCATACAGTTCTGCATTCTGTATAATTTTTTTTTTTTTTTTTTTTTTTCCCTTTTTGGCTGCAATGGTAGTTTGTGCAGTTTTTTGAAAATGGCTATTGTCTGTTTTCTTACACCCCCCCCCCCCCCCCCTCCTGGAAGCTGGAATTAAAGACACCATTGGTGTTGAATCGGGGTCTTTGCTGGTGGCCCGTAGAAGCTCTAATTTTACTGAACTGTTCACTGAGTGTTGTGTATAAAGCGTTAACGGGCTCTGCAGTCACATTACATATTCTATTAGGCTTTTCCTCTTTAACTTTTTTTTTTTCTTTGGAGACTCCTTTTTTAAAGAAAATATATAACACGTTTCACAGTGAAGGTAACTAGTGTTAATGTTGTGTACAGTTTATGAAAATATTTATTTTTATTGCAGTCCAAACGCACATCTCAGTCTGCTAAAGTAAAAGGCAGGCCTGATGCAGACATGTATGATAAAACATGTAAACTTGTGACTCTAAATGACAAGCGTGTGATGTTTAGACTCGTGACCCAAATTTTACATATAGCCAGATTTAAATTTTATTTTTAAGGAATTTTTGCAGTAAACTGAGTGTAAACTTGGTGAACGCAGTCATGTTGTAGATGACTGAGCTTTGCTTTAGTCTGACGAATGTTACTGCTGAAGGCTGAGAAGCACTGAATAACCAAAAATCCTCAAACAATGACTGATACTGGCTTTTAACGTTTGAAGTAGCCTTGGCATACCTCATCTTGACTAATCCATTCAAAGTTATGTCTGTGTTATGATCTTCGATAGCAGTGAATGAACAAATGTAGGTGTACCACTCTTTACTGCAGCACTGTAGACGCCCTGTTTTCTCCTCCTGAGCATGACCTTGATAAAGAGATCTTCCTGCGAGCTCTGTGTGAGGACGACTTGGATGAAGATGATTATACCGAGGCAGACCCGGTTCTCGATGACGTGTATTACCGACGAGTACAACAGACCCTCCGTCAGACATCCACCAACGCTAACTATGACCGCTTTTTGCCTCGATACTGGACACCTGAAGAGGAGATTCGTGTCCATACGATCTATCTTGGCTCTCAGAGACGACCGTGGTATCGTAAAATGCTTGGTCTAAGGTCTGTTGACCTTTTTCCTTTTCTTTTTTTTGCGCTACTTGAATGCGTTTTACTTAAAACTATGCAAAGTTTTAGTTTTTGTTCCATTTCTTACACAAAGGCTTCATGCTTCGCCTCAACATGTAATGATTGCACTTGCAAGCTTGAATAAGCCTTGACCTCGGTTAAATCCCTTTTTTTGGTTTGTTTGGTGGCTAAAGTAGCATGTAGTGGCCCTGGCATGTAATTGCTACCGATGTTTCGGCAAATGTGTTGGAGCGCACTAACATAAATATTTTTTAAAGATCTGCTCACCCACCTTTCGCCAAGATGGTTGAGCAAAACTGCCAAGAACAGGAAACTAACCAGTAACAAGCTGCAAGAACGACAAAAGTTAAAAGGCTAAATTTAATAATGCAATAAATGCATGCAATATCTTTATTTTCTTAAAGGTTTCTCTGAATATACAGTCAACGGCTAATTGTGTTCTCATACTCTGAATCTTCTTTGTCTTTGACTGAAGCCAGAAAGCTTTGCTTCTTGCAGAAGAGTTGGACTTGATTACTCAGACGGCTCCTATGGTGCAGAACAACCCTGCCACATCTGGACACCTTCAGAACCTTATGGAAGCCAGCATTTCCAAGCCTGAACTTTCTCATGCACATCCATGATCCCAACTGTGTATACCACACTGGATGACAGACGCTTGCTTGTCTTGTCCCATATGTTGCGTTTTTCTGTTAGGTTTTCCTGAGTTGCTGCAAGTTGTCCAGTATTTGTGTTCTCACCTTTTTTGTGTAGTGATGAATTAAGGAAGTTTTGAATTTTGTTATTCACTTGTTCATAATTAACAAAAAATTCTTGTTAAGTGTTTGAACATTTTACAGCACATAGTGTTAAGGTAACAATACCGTGTAATGGAAGTGTGTACTTTGACATTTGTACAAAAAAAGACAAGTTTAAAGCTGTGGGCCTTATAGCTCTTACTATTAACCCTTTTCAGCATCATGTTATTAACAAATCTCTGTAGTCAATCCCGGAAACATGTTATAACCCCTTTTGGGCCAGCGCTGTTTTCCGATTTGGTGCTACATAGCATAATAAAAATAAACTGTGGGTTATATTTGAACAGTCTACATCTGCAGTACAATGTTAATATTCACACCACCATCATGTTGTGGCTTACAATTCGAGTCAAACAATGGTTGCGCCATATGTGGTTAGAAATGTGTTGCTCGTCTTTCTTTCTCTTTTTTTCATTTAATTTTTTTTAATTTTTTTTTTTTTAGAACATATAAAATCCAGGTCAGGCCTGAAACACCAGTTCAGGTCAACCCTGGTTGGATTTGGTGAGTTCAAGTTTTGAACATGGCATTGAAGCCAAAGTGTCAGCAACTGTTCTCACTAACTGCTTTGCAACTGCTTTATCTGGCTATGCTTCTGTTTGCGTTCGTGTGGCCTCAAAGGAAGAAATGCTGCGGGATTGATTTGCTTTTTCACAAGGCTCTTCTTGGTGTCATTCTTCTGTTAAATTTGTGGCTGCATGACTGACTTTCAGATTGTTTGCAGTCAGTCTTGCGTCCTCTCATGTCACTATGTTGATGTACCACCTGCTAAATACTGCTGTAAGGTATTTGGATGTCACATCTTGCATCCTCTGTTGCCCACAGCAGTGCTGTAACTGGTTACTGTACAAGTCATGGCTGTGTTATGCTGACGGCTACATCTGTTGTTTGTGCTGCTGTATTACTTGATGGGCATGCCCCGCTCCTCCTCACAGTTTGCTGAGGATTTTAGAGTTAAAACGCAGAATGCGCTCTTGGAGCTGGTAAAACTGTGGCCTGTCAGGGTGGGCCGCAGTTTACCAGCTCTGAAACCTGTTGGGTATTGCTTAGGCATTTTGATATTCTTGTGCTAAGAGAGTAAATCTTTGGTCTGCTACGAGATGTGCGAACGCGTTACTTGCATGCGGCGTTCAGCTGCAGTGCTGTCTATATAATAAATTGGCCCTGAGGTGTGAAAATGCATCATTTGACCAAGCTCCTTGACTTTCTGAACACATTTCAGAACAGTGTTTTAGGAAATATTTTATTTATTTAAAAAGCTTTTAAGCTTGCATTTTTGCAGTCTGTGCAGAGTTTTGTAAAATGTTGGTGTGCTTCAGGGCCAAGATGGCATGCGGTGTCATCTACTTTCTCATCCGTCTAATGTCTTGATGGTTTTGTCTCTGAACCAGGAGCAAATCTCTCAACGACATCCCAATGGTGTACCCTGTTCGCAAAGTTTCTGATCGAAACGGCATTTATGATAAATATCAGGATCCTGACCTGGCAAGGGAGTGGAATCAAGAAACCAAAAGAAGGTGTAGTGTTGCTGCTAAGGACAGTGAAGCTCAGTGGCAAGAAGTAAGTGACAAGCCTTCAAAGTATTTAATCTAAACTTGAACAGGATCAAACCTGTAGGTGCTCAGGCTCTTTCAGATGCTGCATGGTGGGGGAACACTTGAATATGCTGGGCTGCTTCTTTGTACTAAACTGTAAAGTTTATTCTTAACTTCAACACATTACTATGTGACAGTTTGAAGTTTGCACTTGGTGCACAGGTGCAGTAACAATGTTGACCTGGACGTCTGTTCCAGGACTTGACAAAGTGGAAAAATCGCCGGCGGAGCATCAAGTCTGAGCTACACCGGAAGTTGCAGGACAGGGAGCACGTCATTAACAAGATGACAAACAGGACTGTGCTCAGCTTTGAGAAGAAGGATGCAAAAAGTCCAATGAAGAGGTATGTCCACCCTATGTTATGTCAAACTTGTAGTTTTAATTGAAAATACTTGTTGCTACCAAGTATCGAGGATAAACAGTAAAGTGTTTGTTTTTCCTTCCTTATTTTTAAAAATCCTGTCCTTATCCGTATGTCACTAATCCTCAGAGATCAGTCACCAAGGGGATATGACCCTGCTCCCCATCCTTTCTCCAACTCTCCATCAAAACCCTCGAGCTATGATCTTAGGCCACACACTGGCGCTCTGCTGACCCACAGCTATGCCACTGATGCTTCTTTCAGCCCCACAACCCACACTTGGGTAAGATTGTAGATATTTTCTGTTGGTACCTTTTGCACTTACTGCATGCCTCTGGCGGTTTTACTGCAATTGTGTCAAACTGATTTTTTTTTTTTTTTTTTTTATATTCCCTGAGATAAGTGTTTGGTATTAACCTTTTCAGGGATCATCGGCTGAAGCGATGCCTGCCTCTGACGGGGGCACCTTGGGAGAAGAGACCTACTTTGCCACTTTAGCTTCAGATGGAGCCGGAGTTACCACACCTTCTCCAGATAATCCCTTCACCTCTCAGACCCAACTGAAAGCCCTGGGCAGCCAAGCGGCTTTCCAGTCCACATCTGGAAAGCCTGACCCTCAACATGTTTTAGCAAACCAGTTCCCCTCTCTTGTTATAACCTCTCAGCCAGATGACACTGTAATATCAACCAGCACCTGGGATCCTCCATCTATGTCAAGTAGCAAAAAAGGTTCTCCCTGCATTGATTTAAAAGATGAAGCTCTTGGTCCAGATTTAGTCAATCCAGCAGAAGTTGATGCCACGAAAGACTCGTCGCGTCAGAGCTACAAATCCTGGGAAGGAAGCCAAAAGTCATCTGACCGGGAACCAGTATGGGATGGCAAAACCCAGCAGGCTGCAGGCACGTCGAAGTACCTGGGCAGAACTGGATCGTGGTCCAGTTCAGCAAGCCTTCCCCGTGGTTACCGTCGGTCCGAGGGCTCTTCTCGTCTCGCGTCTATCACGGCCAGACCATTTGGGGTGAAGCAGTCCAAGGTTTCAGCACTACCAAAACTGTTAAACGTGAGTGCATTATGACAGCTGTTGCTTGCATTACATGAACAAATCACCATTAACAACTTGATTAACTTATTCTTTGATACTATTACATAAAATGCCCTGTCTGCTGTTATCAGAAATTTTCAATTAAAAAAAAAAACAAGAGTTCAGCTTTGAAACGAAAGCAACGTGTTTTCAATTGTTCATTACCAGACTATATAAAATGAGAGGTGGATGTAGTTTTCCAAAAGGGGCAGAAAATGTCAAAGGCATCTCCTTCTAGTTTGAACACTGCTACAAAGATTATTTTTCAGTAAATTGATGTACATGGACCTGTTTGGTAACTGAGATTGGGTGTAAGTTGATGTATTAGTCTGACAAATGGCACTCGTGCCATTTCCGAGAGCTGGTATTACCTTGCTTTTCTGATTGTTTTTCTAAAAAGGTTGTTCCTGCAAAATTGTGAACGAAGCAGACTCGCAGTTAAATGACACGTTTGTGATTCTGTTGGTTGATATACACACCAGCTGACACACCTCAGTGCACTTTTACTGATAAAACCAAATTTGTCTGACTATCCATGTGAGACTGTCCTCCTCTTTGTTTACCTCTAGGTAAATGACAATCAGGGTTTGCTGTTGAACAGCGAGAGGGAAGATTCACTTTCTTCATCAACTAAACCATATCTTAAACGACAGATGGCAGCTGCTCATCTGAGGGGTCAGTACCAGGCGTCAGTTAGACAGAAGAAAGCCAACCAGGCAAAGCTTAAAGGCACAGAACAGACGGAGGAAGCAAACGATGCCAGTTTCTCCAGTCAGACCTCCCTTCAGACCACTGGCTACCCTCAACAGCTTTCCACTCAAAGCCAAATACTGCCCCAGCCTTATACAAAGCTGCAGTCCTACAACCGGAGTTTGTCTCTCCCGTCAATGGAAAGCCCCGACATCTCAAAGGTATGTTCTCTTCGAAGCACTGGTAACTTGAGTGTAAGAGGCTCATGAATGTCGCTTGTTTTCATATTTTCTATAAGAGCTTTAATAATAAAAGAGAGGGGGTGTATTGATTGCAACCAATCACTGGGAAATCCTAAAGGAAAATGTAAAGCAGCCAGTAGTATTCAGTGTTAAGTACCACCACAGGTGATTTGTGTGTTACAGACAAATGAGATCATGTATGTGGATGTGCAGGGGAATGGTAACGCTACCAGAATATCAGCTGCGCGAGTCTTTGTGGAACTTATTGTGCTTTTGGCAATGCAAATGCATTGCAAGCCTATCCCATCAAAGGTGTCATGCTTTATAAGGTTGATTTTTTTTTTTTTTTTTTTTTTTTTTTTTTTTTTTTTTTTTTTTTTTCTCCTCCCCTAATGAAATGAAGCCCGTTTCAGCTTTATGAAGCAGTGGAAACGGAGAGGAGCGCTGGGTTTGTGAAGCAAAAGCTGCTCTGAACCAGGTTATGTTGAGAGTAGAACATGTATCGAGTATAAATGAGCTGGAGTTGACAGTTTCTGGAATTGGATTACTTCACTAAGTAGAAAAGCCTGAGTTTCCCTCATTTCAGGTTCAACAGGCTCAGGTTTCCAAAACCTTCTTTGGAAATGGGCCCCAGATTAATCTCTCATTTTTCTGGACATCAGTTTCAGCTGGTGGTTGAAACACAATGCTACAGTACTTGGTTTTGTTTTTTTCATTCTTCTGCACCTTAACATTTCAAATCGGTATAATCAGGCTTGTATAAAACTGCAGTTGTCTGACAGGTTTAGTTAATTTGTGGTTTCTTTCTTAAAATTGTTATGCTTATTTTATCTTCTACACACAATGTTTAAAACATAACTTTTTCCTCTTAAAAAAAAAAAAAAAAAGAGAGAAATCAAGCCATGAAGCATAAACTTGAAGCGCTTCATGTCATGAAGTTTGGCCAACAGGTGCCACTGTTTTCACTGATCAAATATTTCAAGTGTTGAAGAATAATAATTTTTTTTTTTTTTTTTTTTTTTTTTTTTTTTTTTTTTTTGTGTTAATGTTCTCTTGAATAAATGTTAGTGCTGAATAGACATCTTTGATGGAAAAAAAGCTAATAAACTGATGTTTCAGAATATCCATTACTGTACTAGTGTAGCAGCTCTCTAGTCTCTGATTTCCACCAGTAAGTCCAAGACATTGGATACTGGGGTGTCACCTTCGTTCGTTCTACGTTTTTGTTTTGTTTTTTTTTCCAGGTGGATTATAGTGACATGAGAGTGAGCCTGACTCTTAAACCCAACAGTGTACCAGACTTTGGTTTCCACACTTATTGGGACTCCACAGGGGCAAGAATAAAGTTCGTTCAACCAGGTGAGACTAAGATTAAACTTTGCGTTGTTGAAGTTTTGTCACTTGAATAATACATTAGAATAAAATGGTATTAGGATTAAGCTTAGTTTGACGTGGAGAGAAAGCCGTGACGGAGGCTTTAATTTTACCCCGTAACGCATGGCAACTCAACTTGCATATTAAAGAAGCTTGACAAAGGTTTTCAGCACATTTTTGAGACCAAGAAAAGGAGCTGAATAGAGTAAAAATGACATTTTGATACTGTTGTATTTAATGGGGAAGGAAAAACGACAGTTAAGAGCTTCTTTCTTTTGTTTTCCCCAGTGTTTCTGTATGTTTTTGGGGGGATATCAAAGAACTTCACATTAGCTGGTCATTGTAAAAACTTGACCATAAATAATTAAGATGTGGTGGAGGTGTCGCTTGCTTGCTTGCTCCTATTCAGTTTTGGATTACTGGCCTCCTTGTCAGCTCAGAACAACCTGTGGCCTGGTTTTTACCTTCACAGTAGCTCAACAAGATTCCTGGACCTGAAATCTCTTGCTGTTTTATCCCTGGTCCCATGTTTCTTCATTTTTCTGTCGTCTCCCTCCCACAGGCAGTCCAGCAGAGCTCTGCCGGCTGTGTGTGGATGATGAGATTGTGGCAGTCGATGGAGACGCAGTGGCTAACATGAACTATAACCAATGGAAGGATAAAATGGCATCTTGCCTGCAAACTGGCACTCTGACCATGGACATTCGTCGCTATGGCATCAAGGGTAAGATAATGAATCAAAGAAGGCAGTTATCTTTCATTGCATCCTGAAATTAGTTGGCCATATAACATCTAACCAGTGTACACCAGCACTGGTTTACAATGGTCAATTTTTGGTGGCAACTCAACTTTAATTAGATTGGAGCACCAGTGAGGGAAATCATTACAGCCTGCCAGGCCAGAGCAGGGTGACCCTCAATCTGACTACCACAGCACCCATGCTGATAGGCCGTCCCGATTACCATGCCAGCAGTGTCGTCACTACAGAAATGGCAGACGCACAAGAATCCAAATTAAGTGGAGACGCGCATAATGTGAGCAGTTTTTGAAACAAATTCATTCAAAAATGATCAAAGCTCATATGTTAGTTGAGCTTAATTTGTGATGTGGTCTCTCACCTGACCAGGTGATGCAAGTTAAGGCCATGGATGGAGATCTTTATGAAAACCACAATACAGCCAGAAGTAAAGGTAATGGTAATGTCTATATAAAAATATTACACCAAACTCCTCAGATTCTTTATACTCTTCTCATGCAGTGTCTTACCCAGTGTGTCCATTCTTGTCATGTAGATAATATAACTAAACAAAATCAGAAAAGGAGGGCAGAATTTTTTAAACCCAGAGGTAAAATGCCAGTATGGGCTTTGCTTGTGTAACAGCTTTGGTGGCTGGTGCTTGGCCTGGTTAGACTTTCAGGGTTTTATTTATTTTCATTCATTAAATGATGCACATTTTCAAAGATAGTTGAAAGGACCACAAGGTTCCCAGCACTGAACATGTCTGTTGATTTCCAGACTGAGTCCTTTGTGTGCGGCAGTTTACTCTGTGATCTTGCATGTTATATAAATGAATTCAAAAAAACTTTTTTTTTTTTTTATATTTTTTTTTTTTTTGTGTGGCTGTCTTGTCATTAATGGGATCTTATTTCCTACAATGGCTTCTCTTTGCAGGCTTTGCAGGAATCAGCTCATCAGTTTACTTGTGTGGTAAATGTTCGTTTTGAGCTTAACTTTTGTGTGTTTTGAGCAGCTTGCTAGATTTTAAAGTTTTCAATCTTATTTGTTGAGCATCAGCAAGGGAATGAAGCAGGCTGGCGTTCAGCATGCATTGCTTGAATATTTTTCTTTGGTGTGCTGTTGCATATTTTTGAACAGTTCAGCTTTCTGTACGTGGGTGCTCTCATGCTGGGGATATATTAGCAGAACACTCGGATTTGTATGCAACCTTGCTCATGGTGGGGTCCTCAGTCAGAGCTGGTTGGCTCTTCTAAAATTATTTTAATCCTGGTACAAATTGTTTTTTTTTTTTTTTTTTAAACACCATTTATATTTTGGTCTCGAGTGAACATTTTAAACTGCTTTACCTATTTTTTTGCGTGTCTGGTAGTATGATGTTGCAAGAAAAGGATCAAAGTAAAGTGTTCAGCATTTTCTGTGTAATGGATTTTGAGTTTTAATGTCTCCCCAGTCTTGATGTGGTGTATGCATGTCCTACTCAGTGCTGTGCTCATCGTCTGTCTTTAAGAGCTCCCTGGGTATTTCTTTTAACTTACTGATTATCTTCCCACACAGGAGGTTCAGAATCTGCCATTTCTGATGTAAGTTTCCCCAACACTTGATCAAAGTGTGTTTTGTGTGGTCATCCAAAAGTTATCTATGCCCTGAAAGAGTTGTACACCACACTGTGAGTGTGAACTTGCAATCTGTTTGTGCACCGGCAGCTCCAGGTACCATCCCTTGGCCCCTCCTCATCCAGCTGGTCTTGGGACCATGAGGAAGATCGCAGGCGTCAAGAGAAGTGGCAAGAAGAACAAGAACGCCTCCTACAGGTGCATGCCTTTCTACAAAGGATGAGACCGGGAGGAAAATGTTGGTGTTTGCTGAACTATAGAAGTGTGATAGAGTACCTGTGTTTATCTTTCAGGAGCAGTACAAGCGTGATCAGGAGAGGCTGCAGGCAGAGTGGCAGAAAGCACAGCAGGAAGCAATGTCGGGGGTAATTTGTGTTTACCTCTTTTTATTACTCTGATTGCTTATGTCATACAGAGCGGCTTGGAAGAGAATATTCCATTTCTACACAAATATGACCTGAAATATCAGATTTTCACATTAGTGTAACCGAAGAAAAGCCAGTTTACTTAAGAACTAAAAGTATAGCATTTCTGTCTCATTTGGTAAAGTAATCCAGTGTTGTAAATCTTGCAAAAGCAAAACAAACATTTGCTTTCAGCATAGTGTCTGATGTGGCCTCATTGTGCTGCTTTGAGCATTTCCATTAACAATTGATGAGTCTTGCACATCCACTTGGAAGAATTTTAGTGCTTTCTGTCATACAGAACAGCACGTTTTTGATGTCGGTGCGTTTTTCTTCACCTGAACTACTTCAGGTCCTTCAACATTTATGTGGGATTAAAGACAGGACTTTAAATGCTCCTATGCTTAAACCTTTGTGTTTCGGGGTCACTTCCCTGGTGAATGACCCACTGTGTTTATCAAGTTCAGATATTTCCAGATATTTTCCCTGAGACTTTACAACTTCATTGTTTTGTGGGAATTAGGTTCTTATGGTGGAGTACAATTTTCTTTTTTTTTTTTTTCTTTTTTTTTTTTTTTTTTTAAATGCACCTCCTCTAATTTAAACTGAAACTTTAGTATCGTTGTCAAAATATTTCCCTAGGCCTCTTCTTGCCATGTGATCTTTTTTTATCGAACTGCAGATGACTGGTTTGGTATGAACCCGGTTGGTATATACCAGTATGGTAGATTTTGTTTGATAGAAGTCTACTGCTCTCAAAAACCAAAATTTCATGCACTCCTATTAGTTTATTTACGTCAACATCAAAAACTACCAAACCTCTTGCTTGTATTGTGATTTTTGTTCTACTACATCCAGAGGACGGTGACGAACCAAAAATCTCCGATTTGTACACACTTGTCACTCAATGGAGCCCATAAGCCTTCACATGTAGCTTTTGGAATATTTTCTGTTTGAGAATAACTTGTTTTCTGAGGCGAGGTCTTTGATCGCCTGATCATGGTTGCAGACTGTAAACCTTGAACTAAGCACTATTTTTAGAAATGACAAATTAAAGGTACCCTCCTTCTTATGGGAAATACAGATGTCTAGCTCTAATTTTCTTTTTCTTTTCAGACTAAACATTTCTTAAAGGTTTACAAGATACTGGTCACAACGACTGAACTATGTAATTGAAGTTAAAATACTAAGGTTTAATTCTGAGTGGAGTTTATTTCATACACTTGTACTCTATTTGTTTTCTGTGTTTTAGAACCAGACGTTTGAGATGGCCAGTGCCCATAACAGTTTCGACAGCTCTCAGTTTTACGTGAATGGAAGGATGAAGAAAACCGAAGAAAAGCAGAAGCATGCTGGAGATCAGAAGGGGGCAGAAGCACCATCTCATGTGCAGGGAGTGCAAAATGACAAGATTCCTGACAGAGACTGGTAACTAAAGCTTGAAGTCCCCCAAAATGTGTATAGTACGAACAGTACATAGTCTAAGATTATTTATTCATTTTTTTTTTTTTTTTTTTTTTCTCTTCTCCCCTCTTCAACCCCCCCTTTGCTGCTTTGCTTTGCTTGGCCTTATTGCTGCGAACGCTGACCTTCAGGGCAGAGGGCTGCTATGGCTTTGCTCGGCTGTCCCCTGCATGCAGGTCAGAATGGCTTTCGCTTTGGTTTTTCATTATTTCAGCGCTGACTTCAATCTCTAAACACTTGGCTTTTGACAAAAGTTCCCAAAAGCATGTCTGCCTTTTGACTTTACTGGATTGTCTGCTACCCAATCACAGGACAGAGGAGTCATCTTAACTCTTAAAATAAGGAGTTGCTTTTGTTGGCATTGCCCATGATGCTTTTTGTAGAAGTATTGCCTGTCACTTCCAAGGTGGCATCAATTCTAACAAAAGGCCACCCCCACTCAAAACAATACTCAATGTGGATAGAAAATAATTTCTTGTAAACTTTTTAATAGGGCAAAGTCCTTATCTACCCCAGTGTTAACTGGACCCCACATGCAGACTGGAGGTTAGTTCACCACTGCTGTCTATATTCTTTCTTCTGAAGATGA
Organism: Xenentodon cancila; assembly: GCA_014839995.1. Lineage (NCBI taxonomy): Eukaryota > Metazoa > Chordata > Actinopteri > Beloniformes > Belonidae > Xenentodon > Xenentodon cancila. The sequence goes on from CM026197.1 coordinate 12,425,901, forward strand.
CGGGGCTAACCTCTGAATTTTGACTGCTTCAGGTAGTCGCAGCAAAAGAAAAGGACACGGCATGACTACGGCTGAGAGAGAGAGGCAGCAGATTTTGGAGGAGATGAAGAAAAGGACTCAGCTTCTGACCGACAACAGCTGGATACGCCAGCGCCGCAGCAGTTTTCACAAGGAGCCCATTTATGTCGGCGTTTCCATGAAAAGGTGGATCTTGTTTGTACCTCATCCAAACTTATTTAAGCTTTGACACGTTGCTCAGTAAGTCAGCTGTTACTCATTCTCGTTTCACAGATACGAATCCTTGGACAATCTGGATTCTGTACATCGGTCCACTGATCCAGTCACTACATCCACTTATCCTCGGCCAAACTCTGCTGCTGGCCGTTACTGTGCTCCAAGTAGAAACGCCTCGTCCCGCTACAGCACGGGCTCGTTGTCGTCTCAGAAATATGCATATGCAGAGTCGTCTAGTCATGGCAGGTATGTCTCCGAGGAGAGGGTGACTCCTCCCCCTCGCTCTCGCCCTCTCGTGCAACAGTTTTCTGTATCCTAACACACATTCTGGCCTCACATAAATATGTACTGCTCCAGGATGGTCAGGGGCACGAGGACTTGTGGTGTGTGTGAGCGTGTCCAAGGTAGTGGGGCAGCCATGATGGTAGAGGCCCTTAGTCTCTACTTCCACCTTAACTGTTTCAAGGTGAGGGGTCACGACTGGGTAAAGTTGTGGTCACAGGAGCTACAGTCGCTGCGAATATGTAACTGACACACACACACACACACACACACACACACACACACACACACACACACACAATATAGTTTTCTTTTTTAAATGGAGGAAGTCTGTTGTGGAGAACTGTACTGTGACCACACTTTACCCTCAGTGAGGTTTGCATGAGCCATGCATCTAGTCTTATCATGCTTTATGCTGCCAGCGTGACGCCTTTCCGTGGCTCTCACAGAAGTAGCCCTGCGTGCTGCATCCATGTTGCTCTCTGGGTTTTCGTGCTTGTGATGGGTTGAGTGGGGACGGACGGCCCACCGTCTTCACTTTTAGATGCTTATTGTGAAAATCTTACTGGCAGGGGACCTTCACATTTAGCTGACCGTGCTTCATTAGCATGTAGATGTAAAAGTTGGTTCAATATTGTGACCTGCTGTCTGAGTTCCACGCAAAGCATGCATGCCATTGTCAACCCCACCCCCCCAAAAAAATGTTTTTTTTTTTGGTCCTGCGCTTGGGTGTTAGACAATCCAGTAAAGGGATATTTTGTTCTTCCCCTCACCCAAAAGCCTTATGTTACAGTTTGGGTGAGGTTTTTTCAAAGGGGTTACTAGTAACTTTCTCACTTCCTTGTCTTCCTCAGTGTGTGGGCTGCGGTCGACATCTCAGAGGAACAGAGACCAGAGTCCGCGTTCGCGTCCGGAACAGAAAGCCCTACTGTGACCACTGCTATTTCCATCTCATGTGTGAGTACTGGTCTTCAGTGAGACCCTGACTGATTCTCTGCGTCACACCTTGCAGGGTCTCTACTTTTTGCCTTTTTATTTTCTACTTGGATAAGATGCACCATGTCGGTATATTTGCAGCATTAGGTTAAATATTAAAAGGTTTGACGTCTGAAGTTGAAACGAAACCAACCTAATACCTAACTTTTTTTTCTTTTTTATATTTTTAGCCGCCGACGTCTTCTTCATGTGACCAACAGGCTGTACTGCAGACTGAGGAGTGAACGAGGACTGGCACTTGACTTTTGAGGAAATAATGGACGAAAGTCATCCATATAGCCTGTTTGACTTTTACTTTCTGATTATTGCTAAGAATGTGGTGAATGAAATATTGACAGTCTGGGATTGTTAAAAGTAGATTGGCTATTTTTATCAGATTGTCCTTAGCTTGAGTGTTTTTGTCTTAATGCTATGAAAGTATAGATTTAATAAATTGGTAAACATGGAGTTTATAAATGTTTGATATTTGACGTTAGTGTTGCTATTTATCAAACCTGTTTTCTTCTACCTTTACCCAACAGTGCACTAAAGAGATTTGTTGCAAATGTAATCCGGTATGGAGGTACATTTTACTACATACTGAAGCGCTTTCTGTTCAGCTGTCACTAAGTGCACATTGGGATGACTCACTGATACGTCTGTATCTGTGTATCTGGTTTTCTGTGGTCGTAATTGTCTTCTTTGTAAATAAAGTGCACTAAATGTGATCCAGCAAGGTTTTAATTTGTTGTTCTTTTGTAGTCCACATGGTGGCATCATTGGCCTCAAAGTAAAAGTGGTGCAGTATTGGTTTAAAAACAAACTTAAAAAAAAAATCTTTTTTTTTTTTTTTTTTTTTTTTTTTTTTTTTAAATATGCTCGCATTTCTTCCGTTTTTTTTTTTTGCTTTTTTTTCACATGTTTGATAAAATCAGAATACTTTAACTGATCATTGAAAGGCCTGCTTCACACTACAGAAGCAGAGTACAATGGCACCTTGAACTCAGTCAACTGGATATTAAAGAACATTAACTGAATTGGACAACAGTAAGAAATGCTTTTATTTGATTCAAAAACATAACTTGTTCATTTCTGCATTTGGTGAACACGTTGCACCTTTTTGTTCATCTTGCAGTCTGTTTAATGCCACAACACTATTTGTGTAATACATCAACATTTCTGGGAATACTCATGAGATTTTTGTGAGGGTGAGAACAGCAAGTGACATGGAGAATTATCACCAAAACAAAAAACTATAGGTGAACAGGGAAGGAACAAATTATGTATTTCTGCAAAAACTCCACTGCTGCGTATTGGCATATACATTTGTATTGAGATTTCTGAAATCTTGGAATGGAAAATTGCAAGAAAAATGTGTATTCACTCATACTGCTGGGGCAAAATCTGTGTTCACCCCTGACCAGAAAATGATTTAAGTGTTTTTTTGTTTTTTTTTTTATACCCCCCCCCCCCCCCCCTCTCCCCAGTCTGAGTTGTTTAAGTCTGACTAATGTTTGAGTCTCCATTTCAGTTTTCTGAAATCATCACTCAAGTTTTGTGTAATTGTGGCATTTCTTGTTTTCGATATCTGATGCGTTTTATAAACTGCTGAAGCAATGCAGTCAAGATTTTGACAGTTGGGCATTTTAATACCAATTGTGTCATTTTTGTTTCTCCTCCAAAAAACCTGAGGTATGTTTCATGGTGCATATAGCACGTAACGTTCCTGTCCCAACTTTGTGATTTAAAAAAAAAAAAAAAAATAAAATAAAAAGTTTTGCGGTTTTTATGAAATCAAACTGGTGAAGCAAGTCTGAGTGACAAAAGGGAAGGGAAAGTTCATTGTTCTCAGGCCAGTTGTAGAAACGTGCTCTAAAACGGATTAACTGCATATGTTGTGGGGTTACTGAAATGTTGAAACTACTAAAGGTTGGGCCTTAAAGAGCTATTTTGTGTTTACTGTTGACCTTTGAGCCAAACTTTGGGTATAGTCTTGTCCTTAATGTCACGTGTGTTTGCAGAACTAAAGACAACTGTAATTAAACCTCTACGGAAAAAGGACAAGATTAACAAGACACAAATGGACAACTACAGACTGATCTCAAATCTCCCATTTTTAAGTAAGATACTTTGATAGGTAATTGAGCTATTGGAACTGCTTAACACAAAATAACTGCTATGATGCCATCCATACAGGATTTAGACAGCACCACACCACTGAGACTGCTTTTGTCAGAAGCCAAAGTGTTTAATGACATATGCTTGAATACAGACAGTGGAAGAATTTCAGTCTTAGGGTTGCTGGATCTCAGTGCTGCATTTGATACAGTTGACCACATTAAACTGTAGAAATGGGCAGGTCTTCACAGATTTGTACTAAACTAGTTCAAAACATATTTGGAGAACAGGAAGTAATTTGTGTCAATGGGTAACTTTACACCTGAGCAGACAATCACGTGGAGTTCCCCAAGGTTCTATCCTGGAACCTCTTCTGTTTAACATCTGCATGCTCCCATTGGCACAGATTATAAAGAACAAAATAAACTACCACAGCAATGCAGATGACACGCAGCTATATATTACAATGTCACCAGGAGACAGAGACCCTGTACAGGCTCTTGAAGAATGCACTGAGGAGATTGACTGGATGTGCCACAATTTTCTCCAGAAACAAAAACAAAACTGAGGTAGTTGTCTTTGAAGCTCTGTGGTGACCTGTGATCGTTTCTCTTTTGCTCCTCTAAACTTAAAAACCAACAACCAGGCCAGAAATCTGGGTGTAGTGAGGAACTCGGACCTAAATTTGGAAAAACACACAAAGGCAATAACAAAGTCAGCCTGCTATCACCTCAAAAATATATCAAGGTTAAAAGACCTGATGTCTCAGCAGGACCTGGAAAAACTAGTCCATGCGTTCATCTTTAGCAGGCCTGATTATTGTAACAGCATCTTTACAGGTCAGTTTGACAACTGCAGCTTAGTCAGAAGTCTGCTGCTCAGGTCCTCACGAAGACCAAAACAGTGGACCACATCAGTCCAGCTCTGAGGTCTTTACACTGGCTGCCTGTCTGTCAGAGGACAGACTTCAAAGTTCTGATGCTGGTCTATAAAGCTCTGAATGGTTTTGGACCAAAATGCATCAGTGACCTCCTGACCCAGTAGAAACCTTCCACACCCCTCAGGTCATCTGGACGTGGTTTTCTATCAGTTCCCAGAGTCAGAACCAGACATGGAGAAGCTTCCTTCAGCTTCTTTGCCCCACATGTCTGGAACAAACTCCCAGAAATCCTCAGATCAGCTGAAACACTCCGTTTATTTAAATCCAGGTTGAAGATTCACCTGTTCTCAGCTGCATTTGAATAAAGACACAAATCCACAGTTTTACTCTTAAGCTTAAGTTTCAAAACGCGATTAAATTTGAACCACTGATTTGATCTATTGTGTTTTTTCTTTCTTTTGTTTTTTTATCATGCTTTTTATTTGTGATGTTTTCATTTCTCTGTAAAGCACCTAAAAATCACCCTCTTGTTGAATTGTGATTGAAATTGTGAAAAAAAAATTGCCTTGTCTTTAGTCGTCAAGTCAACATTACTGAAATAGCAAAAAGTCAGTATGAGGAAGTTGATGTAAATTATACAGTTAGGCTAAATTACATAAAACTCCTGACGGTTTGGTTTTTATTATGCCACAGTTCAGCATAACAAGTAAGGAAATGGAGGGGCAGTAATGTATTGGCATTAAAAGGATGGAATCAGTTGCAGCAGCAGTGACGAGTTTGTTTTAGGTCTTTGTAGACGGACATCCAGAGACAGCAGCACAGAGATGTGAAACGCTGATCGTTCAGTGCCTCTGGCCTAAAGGATAGAAATGTTTTTACAGTTGACTGTGACCTAATCCTGTGCAAGAGACAGATCACTTTCCCAAAGGCACATAGAGACATTTTTCAAATTCTGACATGGTCCATCTGTTTAAATGGGTCGTGCTGGAGTCTAAAATGCCTAAATACCACAAATGCAGCATGTTTGAAACGGCACAGGGTCAAGGCTACACAGTTAGACATTTGCTCAAATTTGGCTTAAGTTTAAAGATTAAGCTTGATTGAGCTGTGTGGACCAAGTTTGCAAGTTAAGTGTTCAACATTCCTCTCAGTATAAAAGCTAAATGCTCTGAAGACCAATTTTCTGTCCATCCTTCTCGTGCATCAAACTGTAGTTTTTCCCAGTTCACACAAGTGTACATTTGTGCTTCAGCTTTTCATAAATCTCAAAAGCTAAATGTTATCGGTAAGACTTCGAGGTTCTATGTTAACAGCTGGACCAGAAGCAAACTGACAGCAGTTCAGTTCGTGATGCAGCCTTGTATGTTTGGGAGACTGCAGAGGTAGCCGGCCAGATGTCTGTTTTAAATCTGCGAGTGGTGTTATGTAACCCTGAAGTATGTGATGGGAGAGCTCTGTTTTAGACATCACGTTTTCTAGGGGCTACTGTTTCTGTTTCTCTTCCAATTATGACTGCTGAGTGGAAAACGATGACCCTGGACTTCATCGAATCATTTTAAGATTTCTTTTTTTTTTTCTTTTCTTTTTTTTAAGGCCCATTTCTTGCTCTGGGTAAGGGAAACTTCTACGCTTTGCTTTTCTGGAGACGACCTTAGAGAAGCCCTGGAGTTGTTTCCAGGACTAGAGGAAGTGTTTCTAAATGCGAAAACTTTTCCGCATCTCAAACGTTTAAGAGATTCTTTGTGCAGTTGCCCGCTCCATTAATAATTAAGTTTCCTGTCCACAAGCTCTGTCCTTGGCCATCCCTTGTCTAACATTTAGTCTTGATCTCATAATATTTGCAGATGATTTCTATCAAAAACAACTTCCGTTCTGCATTTTGTGTTTGTACAGCTCAGGAGCATATATGTATGTTTATACTGTAAGTGTATGCGTATATGTCTTATCATTTTTCTGACATGAGTGCATTAGGCTTGACGTTAAAATCCAGTCAAACCGATGCTCGGAGAAGCTTCTCCAGTCTCACAGGAAAACATGATGACATCGGGAAATGGTTTTAAGCTACAATTGTGGCACAAACCTGTCATTATGAATCATGACCCCACAACGGGCCATCACAGGAAAAATAAGCGGGACGGTTTGAGGCTTGCAGATGTCACTGTGCTCCCAGTGAAACATTGCTGCTATAACATAATCCAGAGCCTAAACAGACGGCCGCAGACTCAACGGACGGCCAGACAGGCTGATGTGGAATGTGTTTTTGGCAGTCTTCATCCGAACTACAGTATAATCATGACTAAATGCGATACTTGGTGGCTTAACCCTTTTGTAGATGGGCTGAAAAGAGGAATCTTCAGGAGGGGGAGCGTTGAGGCCTCTTAACATCTTTCTAGCTCATCTGTAAATATCCTTATAATTGTTGCTGCGTTCACTTTCCTCATTTTTGCGTGTTGCCACACAGTCATTTAGTGTTTTTTACAACACGCCAATCCATCTACTAGTCAAACGTTTCCGTGGTGAGGCAACAGTCAAACCGGCAGGCACACTATTTTTTTTTTTGTTTTGTTTTTTTTAAAGAAAAGGGACTTGGTTCATAGATTTTAAATATGAATACATAAAAAAATACAACAATGTACCAAGACACATTTCTTTGGCATCCTATATGAATATTTGGTCACAGAACATTTATCCACGTTTCAGAGCGGGAGAGTCGGACTCCGGTCCTCGAGGGCCGAAGTCCTGCATGTTTGAGCCGTTACCCTGCTTCAGCACACCGTGGTACAAGTGGCTGTCTTTAACAGAGCTGTACAGGCCTTGATGACGTGCTGATGATGACCACTGATTTGAATCAGGTGTGTTGATGCAGGGAAACCTCTGAAACCTGCAGGTCGGCGGCCCTCGAGCGCCGGAGTCCCACGCCTGTGATCTAGAAGCTTCTTCCACCGATGTGCTGGTGTTTTCTGGGTCTCTTCGACTGCCTATGAAGACTCGTTTCATCATTCCTTTACCACATTCAGTGCTTCAAATACCAGAGGCAACAGCTCAGTGCTGTCACAGTTCTTTATCCAAAGAGCTTAATTTCATCATTCCTGTAAACAAACTTGTGCAATGAATTCCCAAGGAGCTTTACTTTGGTTTCTTCTATCATGGACCATCATAACAGTTTGTGTTTTTTTTTTTTTGTGTTTTTTTACTCTCCCATTTTCAGTTTGGGTTTTATGCGACCTTCTTTCTACAGTGGAGTTTTGTTTTTAGTCACAGCACCCTGCTTGCTTCACTGCCCATAAAGTTTGTGCAAGTTCAATTACATTCTGTGAGGCCTGCATATTTCCACTCAGAACTTTTTATTTCTTGTTGTTTAGAAGCTTTAAAGCTACACAATGGAATATCATGAGTACTGCAAAAGGGGGCACCATATCCAGAGGAGGCTCGTGGACCAGCTCCGGACGCAAGACGCTTCAATGTCAGTCCTCGATCTGTTGGGGACTTAACAAAACACACTGCATGTTCGCAGCTGCAGCTGCAGAAATCCAGTTCGGCGATGCCGATGTGCAAAAACTCAACACTCGTTAGTACTTATAGTTAAGTCTATTTCACAGTCTAAAAGACAGATCAGCTTTTTTTGCATCAACCTTGATTCTTATTGCTAAATTCCAGATGTTTTTGGGTTGTTTTTTTTTTTTCTTTAATGGATACGGTGCTGATAGTGTAGAGCAAACTCTTTGTAGCTTGTGGCTTATTCATCCAAACCCCGGAGCACTTGCACTTCGTGAGTTGAAAATGGACAGAGGGAAATATTAACCAAACAGATGCGTAAAAGACTGTATGAGCTCGTGCAAATAGCATACTACCTGTGCTGCAGAGAAAAGTATGAGTGAAGTTGGCTTTTTCATTACAAAACAATTGTTTAATGTCAGAAGACCAACAGAGACGTCAACGTTTGTTCCAAGGCAAATTAAAGCAACTATGCTTTTCTCTCTGCTACTGTTACCGAACGTTCGCAGTCTTTATGGAATTTTAAAGATATACTTTCATTTATTTGGCTGTTATTAAATATTGGAAAATGCCAATGCAGCTTTAAAAAAAAAAAAAAGTCTCAAGTCACAATAGGTGAACAGAAAATTACAGATATGAGCTATAGGCATAAATGTGATGAAGTCTGTCACAAACAGCAAAGTCTTTATTTTTTAAATGAGTCCAAAACTAATGCAGCATCTTACAATTCATGACATGGCAAATGACAGAAATCAACGTGACCTTAATAAGAGTCTCACAGGTACACACGGGCTCTGAGGATAAGATGTTTCTGTGGGGGGAGATTGCATTAGCTTCTTACACGTCTTGCCCTTTCAAACAGCCATGAGAGGGAGGAAGAGAGGAGCTGCACTTATGAAAGGAAGCCTGCTGCAGCCCCAGCAGGAGGGGGGAGGATGCTCCCTCTCTTCCTCTCTATTCCCTGCAGCTGATTGATGCTGGCAGCCTTTTACCTTTTAGTTTAACAGCACAGTGCAAGGCTCAGCTTTGTCACTGGGAGCGGCACCAATCTCCGGTCTGCTGCTGGGCACTGAGAGCAGCTCAGCAGAGACTGGCGACATTTACAAGCACCAAAAAAAAAAAAAAAAAAAGGGCAAGCAGAAAAGATTGTTGAGGGCCTTGGAGGAGACAGATGCAGGTTTGCAGTTTCTAGTCTATGTCTGTGGCTACTTGTGGCTTTTATTCCCCTTCGGGCTTTTAGCATGTCATACAACTTTTAAAGTGAAATAAGTTGAGTGCAAAAGTCAAAACGATCAAGACAGCATCCAGACAGAGAGTCAAACACTGAGGTAGTTTTGTCATCTCATTGTGACTTGATTCCTCGTAAAAGAAAAAGGTGCATTTGCAAAAGAACGTAACGCCAAGATCAAAACTGTACTTCACTGCGTTTGCTTTACATACTAAAACATTGCAGGTTCAATCTGCATTTACTAAACATTACTACAAACCTGTAAAGGTATAATACTCATTTGCTGACTTTAACTGCGCCTTGATATCTTCTCTATCTTCTCTTTTGTTTACTGCATGTAGCATCTCCCTGACGATTTATGTGACGCTGTTATGACTTAAAAGAATAAAACCAAAAGCTTCCAGTTACATCAGATCTGTAGTTTTTATCACTTTCTTATTTGGTCTAACAATGCTGGTACTGTCGTTACAGGAAGAAGGGTAGTAGAGTAACAAAAGCTCCTTGTCTGTAGTCTGCTGATCGTTTATAAGATGAAACAGATTTATGTAAGGCTTGGAAGGGGAGGAAAGTTTTGACTGGAAATAACATTCTACATTTATGGACAGTTATTAAATTCCATTCTCTGCTCAAACACAGACATGCACTGATCAGATAATCTATAACATCTGGACGCAAATGAGGAAATTATTAAAATTAAAATTGAGTGAGTGAGTGAGTGAGTGAGTGAGTGAGTGAGTGAGTGAGTGAGTGAGTGAGTGAGTGAGTGAGTGAGTGAGTGAGTGAGTGAGTGAGTGAGTGAGTGAGTGAGTGAGTGAGTGAAAGATGCAGTCTTTGAAATCGATCAGGGGCGTTACAGCTCAAAAAAAGCATTTCTGAAAAGGTCATCTTTGTTTTCTTTACTTTAAAGAAGCACAAAAGCTCAATCATGCATAATGTGCTCACAATGCATACACCAAAATACGTTTAAGGACAATTTGTGCTTACTTGAACACAATCGCAAGGAGTATAAATGATTGGAGGCGCGGGTAATGGTGTGTCTGCACTCAAGTGGAACCAAGCACAACAGTAGGCAATGATATAAAAGGAAGTGACTTTTTTTCCTTCCCCCTCCTTCCTCTCCACACATTGTCGCTTGGTGGTTAGAACTGTTAACTTACAGCTAGAAGGCGCTCGGTTCTTGGTTTGTCTTTAATGGGCTGGCGCCTGTTGGGATATGCTCAAGCAGACCCCCGTGACACCAAGTAGGAGGAAGCAGATAAACATATCCTTATGGAAAGAGTCCACTGCAGCTGAGACGGGGAAAGAAATGTAATAAAGTGAAGCAAACTTAAGAATTAGTTCTGGTTTATTTTGCTAAGATGTTTTTTATGGGTTTTTCGAAACAAATCCTGAGCAGAATCCACCATCAAAGCAACAGAGGTGGTTATTTGCTTGGATCTGCAGAGGACTAACAGCCAAGATGAGAGTTCAAACCGCCGTAAGACACCATCCAGACAGCGTCACTCCCACCCTGTTTCCAGTCTTATCCTAAACTAACCCGCTGACTTTAGTTAAACATGTCTGCCTTTGTCCAATGACTTAAAGCACTTCTTTAAAGTTTTCTTTTGTTTTTGTTACCTTTAAGATGACAATTGTACACGAGCTTATAAAATTCTCACACCAGAATGTGTAACAGCATTGTCAGGCAAAATGTAATAGTATGCAACTGTTTTGCAATGATGTCTCATAACTTCATTTTCAATGTCCCTTTATTTTCATATCACAAATGCAATATGCTGATGTTTAGATCCATGTAAATATGTCACAATTTGGATACATCTGATGCAATATTATTAATGGTGCTGATTATCTATAGCATGTTGAAAAATGCTTATGAATAGATACAAGGACGATAAGAAACTTCTGTCCCTGATAGGTTTAATTTTGAATAATTACACGGTGACGGGTTGACACCGTGTCACCTCAGTCCTAACCAAAACAAAATGATGTCACACAATTTCTGCGTCTCTATCGCGGCGGTTGCTCTCTGCAAACAAACTGCTGGTTTCACCATCTATTTGGCTTTTGACGTGTTCGCCAACAAACAGTGATAATAGGGTTGTTGTTTAACTTTTTTTTTTTTTTCCTTTAAACTTTTGTGAACTTTTTTTTTTTGTAAACTTTGACTGTTCTGCAACCAGTCGTTGTAGCTTCTTCAAACATGGGGATGACCACAAGTGCCTGTCAAGTTTGAATAAATGGGCTTCATAGTTTGCCTGAAGACAGTTTTCTCACGCACTCTTAAACAGTATCCTCAAAAGGCTTTTTTTTTTTTTTAAATCAGGAGTCCATGAGCTATGAGAACGAGCCCTACAAGTCACTCTATTACCAGGAAACATAATCAAAGGTTTGTCTTCTCTGAACAGCAAAAATCTCCAATCACGGACATTTGGATTATATTCACTCTCCTCAAAAAGTTTGTTTTATATACTAAGTGCAAAGTCTTCCTTGCCTTATTCTTGTTGATGATGAACACTTGTCATGCAAGTTGAAAAAAGCTAGAAAGGGCAACTATGTTCTCACATCCTTTTATTTTTTCAGTTAAAGGTAAAAATGACAGTTTAGAGTTCTGACATCCCATGTTCGAGGTCCACTTTAACACATCAGTTTGGGATGTGCAGTCAGCTGTTAAGATGAGGAGGTCTGTGAAAGGGAGTCATTCAAATGATATATGGACTCATTTCCAAATGGCCAACCCACCAATATCTTAGCAAAAAATAAAAAAAATACAAGATCAGAGAAAGAAATATATATATATATATATATATATATATATATATATATATATATATATATATATATATATGCTTTATTGGCATTTTGAGTTCATTACTGTCATTAAATGAATAATGCAACATAGGAAAAATGGTAATCTTAAGCTTATGCCTCATAATAAGCTTAAGTGCTTGAGAAATGTGGATAAATGCAAATGTAAAAAAAACAGGGAAAAAAACGACAACAAAGGAAACAGCAATTTCATTCCTAATGAAAAATACTACAGTAAATGGGACATTTTAGATCACATGGAAATGAAAGGAGAATTTTCCTACGTTCACTAAAGGGCAATCCTGTTTTATTTTCTGCTCCCACACCTGTTCTGCTGAGTGAGAAACACAGCTTGAGTTAATTATTCATATGCACCTCTCTCCGTGAACAGTGTTATGTTTCTGTACCAGAGGAGAGGGAGCTGGAGTTTAACAAACAGAAGTAAAGACATGCGGGTCGCGGTGCGCTGCAGATAGACTGTGACAGAAAGTGTGAAAGATTTAGCACGTCGAGGCCGATACGAGGAAAGCCAGCAGGCTGCCGTTATCTCCTCTCTGTACTTTGGCTAATTTGGCTCCTTTTATCTGAGTACCTCCCACGCATCACGTATTCACGAGTGTGTTGTTGTGAGTGTGTGTGCACTCACACATTTTTTTGCATTTACTCACATTTTCTTGTCTTTTCCGACTGAAAAACATCGAGTTTAATTAGTTTGAGAGGTAGTTTTATTACCAAGAGCACAAGTCTTACATTTTCACATGCAAATGTTAGTACTCCATCTTTTAATTACCTTTTTTATGTAAAGCTTTAATAAAAATCATGTGATCAGTGTAGATCTTAGTGTTATGGTGATACAACCTCAGACAAACGCCAACATATCATTTTTTCAACGTACCATTTCAGTAATTCTCTTTTTGCTGTTGTGTTTGGGTTCATTGTTCAGTTTTATGAGCCGGTTTTGACCAAGCTGTCAGACATATCACAAATTTGCCTCCAGGATTGTCTGGTATATGGAGGAATTTGTGGTTGAGTCAATGACTGCAAGATGCCCAAGGCCTGCGGCTGCAAAACAGCCCCAAATCATCGCTCCTCCATAGCTGTTGTTCAACAGCGGGTATGAGGTGTTCCTGTTGAAGTGCTGAGTTTGGTTTTCTCCAGACATGGCGCTAGGCATAAATGCCAAACAGCTTCACTTTGAACTCCTCTGTCCACAGGGTAACACTGAAGAAGTCTTGTGGTTTCTTCTGAGACAGAAGACACTTTCTCCTGACAACCCTTGCAAACTAACCTTTATTTTTCCGCATTTACCGAAGTGTGCTGCCAAGGATTTAAACATTTAACATACTCAGTGAGGCCTGCGGGAACTGAGATGTGGCTCTTGCTTTGTTTTTTCTTCGTATTTCTCTGAACATTGCACAGTCTGACCTTGGGGTAAGTTTGCTGGGGCGTCAGCTCTTGGGAAGACAGTCAGCTGTCTTGAATGCTTTCCACTTGTAAATAACCTTTCCCACTCTACTCAAACAGCTGTTTGGAGTTAGTTTATCATCCTTTCCAGATGGGTGGAACAACAAGAATTGCTTCTCTAATGCCACTGCCATCGTCTTTCCCTCTTGGCATTATGTTAACACACAACTGAATGCTCCAGACTGGCAGACTGCTAATACACCTGATATTATTATAGATGTGTGCACACTTGCTGATGATGAAAGGTCATTAATTAGTAGAACCAGGCTGCAACTTACCCCTTTTAAAACCTACGGAAGTAGCACGGGTGTACTTGGTATTGCCCACATGTTTTTTCTTTTCTTTTCTTTTCTTTTCTTTTTAAGCTTGATTTTTGTAAAATTAACTGTTTTTTTCTTTTGACTGAGGTTATGTTTCCCTAATACAAAGACCCACTATGATCAAATTTAATTTTTATGATTATGTTTTTATCCTAAAAACAAAATGAATAAAAGAGGGTTTACTAATGTTTGCACGTGACTGTACACACAGAACAGTATCAGGAATAAGTGTTTTAATGTCATTATTGCGTTAGAGAAACATAATTTAATTCAAAATAATGAAACCCTTTCCAATTCCTTTTTTTTTAATTTGACTAATATTTGTCTCTTGACAGTTCTTCTTTTTTTTTTTTTTTTTTTTTTTTTTTTTTTTACTAAACAGTGAATAAACAGGATCTCTACCTCACAGGTTTCTCATAATTCATGCAAAGTCGGGCGTTACACGCAGCTTCACTGACAATCATATGTTGTATTTTTGTTGAGGACAGGGCACACTACGTCCTGTTTCTGGAGATCACACTGGGGGAAGAGCTGCGGTTGAGCCTTCCTTTTTCCTGTCCAGATGGCTGCATCAGCTGACAGCAGATAGAAAGTTTCCAGTTTTGGCATTTCAATCTTTGTACGTTCTTGGTACCATAAGTGTGTTTGTTGAGGCGGAGTAATTTGAGAAGTAAGTGTGAACGTAACGTATATCAAGGCTCTAGATTTGGTCATCTGAAAATCATTCTCTTTGTGATTTTTTTTTTTTTTTCTTTTACACGTTTGGATTCAAGTACACTATCACAGCCCACACACAAAGGCTTTTTTTGTATTAAACTAGGGATAGCTTGGATTTGTGCCTCAGGATCCGACAAGGGAACAGACATTTGATTACTGTACTTATCAGTTAAAGGGAAGCCCCCCTCCTCCCCTTCCCATCCTGCCAAAAGTAGATAATAAAACTCATCTTTGCTGCTCTACTCTTGCAAAGGGGCTTCTATACTCAAATGCAAAAAAAAAAAAAAAAGAAACTTTATTAGGTACACTTGCCATTCATTTCATAACTTACACCTTGCTGGTCCCAGACTGAATGCATTTTTGCTGGTCGACGTACCTTACTTTTTAATGTCATTGATTCCACCAGGTGCTGGAAACATTCCTCAGAGATCTTGGTCCACACTGACGTAATACGCACAGATGCTGCAGATCTACGGTGGGCTGTGCATCCATGATCTAAGTTTTCCGTTCCATCACATCTCAAAAAATGTTCTTTTGATTTGGGTTCTGGCGACTGAGGAGGCCCTTTGAGTACAGAGATCTCATTGTCATTTTAGAGACAGCAGATTCAGATAATTTGTGCTTCGTGACACGCTGCGTTGTCCTGCTGGAAGTGGTCATCACAAGATGGTACTCTGTGATTATGAAGGGGACATGTGTCCATGTTATTGTTTACGTCAAGCTCTGACTCAAAAGTCCAAATGTTCCAGCAGAGGTCTGGAGTCATCAGACCATGCCACATTTCTCCAACCTTTAGTTAACCAATTTACTGAAACCATGCAAGTCTGACAAATTTTATGTTCAGATATGGTTTAGATGAGTTACTTTGTGTCATCTCGATCCAATCCATCCTAATCTCTGGCATCAACAATCCATTTTCACCCACTCAATGGATATTTTCTCATCTTCGTTTTCTGTTAAACCCTTGAGATGGATGAGTGTGAAAATCCCACTAGATCAGCTGTCTCTGACGTACTCAGATGAGTCGTTCTGGCTACTTGAGAAAACAGTCCTACATTCAAAGTCCCTCGCTGTCACTCACCTTCTTCCCTCACTCTGAAGCTTCAGAAGGTTTTGTTGACCGTGTCTCCATGCTGAAACGCACGGAGGTGCTGCCACGTGATTGGCTGATCTGAAGTGACCAGTGAGTGCAAGTCTTTCAGATATAATCAGGAAGAAAAATCAGATTAGTAACACTTTTGGTTCATTTCAAGTCATGCTTCTTTTTCTTTTCTTCTTTTTTAACCATTTCCGCTGTCTCTGTCTGTTTCACTTTGTTTTGCATGTCATGTGAAATGTAGTTTAGGGATAAAGATGTATTGATTGCGTGTGGAAAACTCACAAGTTATTCAACACAAGACATTTATTTTAACATTTTCCTGCTGTTGACTGATGTCAGGCTTTTACAGGAAACACGTGCGTCGATGCCAGATTGCGTCTGTGATAAAGCAAATGTTATTCATGACATCCTCTTCTTAACTTCTTCATTCAGTGACCTTTGAATTTGTGACACGTAAATGTCATATTTAATGTTAAAAAGTAATGGCACCGTGTTCTTGTGGGATCGCCAATATTTCTACATTTGTAAAAGTCTCTGTTGGGGACATTATTCAATGATCAATGAAAATGTAAAACCAGAGTAAGAGTCTTTTTGAACAAGAGCCCAAAAGTTAACATCAGAAGTTTTTTTTTTTTTTTTTTTTTGTTGACATATTGAAGGTTTTAATCAACATCATGGTTGGACTCAAAAGAAGCATCTGTGTATTTTTAAAAGATCATGCAAATTAGACCGTCTCCAGAGCGAACTCACAAGGACAAATGAGTAGATGCTGTCTTCAATATCATACTTTATTTGCTGTATATCAAATTAGAGAATATTCAGGGCATCTTATAGCACAAGAACAAGCATATAAAAATGCTGAATTAAAAGCCGCGTGCGGTCAATAAAATCGATTTGAACCAAACATAAAAACTCATATAAGCAGCATACCTAGAAGCGTAACGTTAAAACTTACAGGAGGAAACTGCACTGCAGAGCCGGAGTTGCACGTAGAAGTCAAACCAGACTAAAGTACTCATCCAAATGAATATGTACTAAAGTAAAATGGAAAGTCAAGCGCCGCTTACAAAGGATCAGAGGACAAAGCTCCTAACATTTCTGCTACCCCAGGGAGCCATTTGTGTCATTTACTTAGGAACACAACAGTCTCTTTGAAAGTCATAAATGTTCTGAGGCCAGTGGGCCGTAAAAATAACTCACAGGGACTCTCTCAGTGGTATTATCTGAGGAGTCGCAATGTCTTTGCCTCAAAAAAATTAGACTGATGTTGGAGTTTGAAGTCTCTTACAGAGCAGAGGGGGGGGGGGGGGGGTGGCAGTGAAGTTCAACTCCAGTGAGTCAAGCAGAAAATGAATCTAGGCGAAGCTTTAGACAGTTATGAGTGTTAATCAATGTAGTCTAACAATAACGTATTATCCCAGTGTTGCTTGGAAGAAAAAAAGAAACAAAAAGAAACAAAAAGCTTGTGATCAAGAACTCCTCCCTGCTGCCAGTTCATCTGCTGAAGATGTACTCGGTGTAGCTGGTCCACAGCTTGTCGTCCCCAGCGTCATTCCCACAGGTCCCGGTGGAGTTGCAGGCCACCATGTGGAAACCAGCCTCTGCCAGCCGGTCGAAAGCCTGCTCCAGAAAGTTATACTTCAGGTAATACCTGGAGGTGTACTTGTCAGGCGGCCGGTCGGGGTCGCGGCTCTCGTTTAAGGTGTCCCCAAAAACCTCTTTGGCCAGAGAGATCTTGCTGCAGACGGTTATTCTGGCGACCCTGCGGAATTTGGCGTCCGCCTGGATGTCTCTGCCGATGGTGTAGCTGCCTCTGTAACCGATGGTGATGTATCCAGAACCGCCCCCCGGAGAGCGCGGGGCTCTGTCCAGGGAGGAGGTGGAGGTCACCGGGCTGCTGAGCTCAGCCTCCTCCGGCTCGCCGCTGTCCTCCGTGGAGGAGCTGTCCTTACTGGCCGCCGCCAGGCGCGTGGACAGCTCCGGCAGCCTGAAGAAGTCCGCTTCTCTCTGCAGCCTCTTCCTCTCTTTGAAAAACTCTGGCAGGAAAAGCTCCGAGTCCCGCAAGTAATCCAGGATGTATCGGAAGAGGTGGCCGTCGCGGTCGAAGAAGAAGCGGCCCTTGTTGTCTTTGGGCAGGTCCGACGGGGAGTTTTGGGTGAACTTGGTCCACAGCAGAGAGCCGGGCACGGCGGTGAGGGTCTCCAGGCGGGTCACGTACACCTGCCCACCTACGTTCAGCTCCACCAGCTCAGGGAAAGTTGAGTTTTGCCTGTTGGTTTGAGCCATTTCTGCCTCCTTCTTTCTCAATCCCGTCAACGAAACTATTGCATACTTGGGGGCGGGAAGTTCGGGAGTTTCTTCACTGTACACACATGTTTATAATGGTTTGGGCATGTGGGAGGAGAAGGAAAAGGACGGCCAGTAGACATTAACTGTTGAATGGAAAACGCGGTGCTGCATTCACGGACTCCCTGTAAATCTCACTTTCCCACCGCATTGAAATCTTGGTTGCTAACATATTGTAGCTGATTTATAATACTCCTAACAATGGAAGAGAGCGATTCCCATCGTAAATAATTAAATATTAACACGTCCCTTACCTGGTTGGAGGCAGACAAGCCGATGCGTTGACAAATAAGTTACTTTGGCAAACGTGCCTTAGCAGCGTTTTTATTTTGCTGTGATAAATCATCCTGTTATTTATTACACTTTTTATGACCTTTCAGATAAAATGACTGGAACAGTATGAAACGGGTGCGGTTCTGAAAAACTACAATTTCACCCCGGTGTCCATTTACTGCTGTGGATGTACTGGAACATTTGATAATGTCACATGAGCCTGAATTATATGAGTTTTTTCCAGTTACTCTCTCTGAGGCCTTCAAGGACCTCGCGTCAATGTCGAACTTCCTCTGCTCAAAGCGATGAAAGTTCGACATGCATATGATGACATGTTTTTGTCATGCGTAGTCTGACTGAATATAAATACACGGTACATCACAGCACCCCGCATTAAATTTAATTTCATATTTACTCCTAAGCTGCAAGAAAAGTGGTGGTACAAATGATAAACATAACCTCTGACCCTTTCGGAGTTCCCAGAGCAAGCATCCGAGCATCCTTAATCGGGCTCACACAACAGAACTGAAATACAGAGTACAAAGAAACACAAACGGGACTTATATTTGAAGGAATATTAGTCTAAACACCACACTTGGCTTTTAATGGCGGCCACTTATTTGTACAAAAGGCCGGGTCACAGAGTCATGTGTAAAATGATCAGATGTCCCATCTATGGAAATAGACAGAGTCCTGTAAATATCTTTATAATACCTGTTGTACAGTTTAATGGGATTGACAAAATATTAAACTCTAGTCACGGTAACACATAAAACATAACCCCGGGTTTTGCTTTGAAAGCTTTGGTAAAGCAGACCTGATGGCAGAGCTGTTTACTGGATTATGTCGTATTTCACAGGTTTTTCTAATGAAATCAAGTGAACTTAATGCAGGTAACATGTGCTGCATGTGTAGTGAGATGTTTCACAGATCAAATGATCTACCTCCACCAGGTTTACACAAAAAAATATCATTGAGAGAAAACCCCTGGACTAACATGGATTTAGTAAGATCAGAAAATCCCTTTTTATGTATTTAAATCATTTTCATTTTGATGAATTTATATTAAACTATGCTAAAATTTAAAAAAAATTAAAACCTGCAGGCTCTGCTGTTACAGTTGCAGTACAGAAACGTTCAGATGTATTCATTTATTTGTTCATAGGAGGGTCCTGCCTAAGATAGGCAGCAGCTCAAATCAGCAGAATTTGAACACAGCATATATAGAATAACATAAAAACTTACATACCATAAAAACAAATTAAAAATCGGATTGGGTGCAGACCAAATGCGAGCAGTATGGTCAATAATACTTTGCAAGCACGCATCTGTGCCTCGGTATGTGTTGAAGTTATTTAAATTTAAATGGAGAAGCCAGCTCCTTAAAATGCAGTTTTTCCATCTTATTCCAGGCAGAGTGAGAAAAACTATTAAAATGCTTTAGTTTCCAATACATTGTGGTTATTGAGAAAGTTGCCCTGTGCACTTTGAATGGATATAGGTCTGAAGTTAAGCTGCAAGACGAGCAGGGATAGTCCATCCAACCCAAGCATACATACAGGTGTGATTCAGGCTGCTTGTCACCACACCACTTTACTGATCCAGAACAGGTGCAGATGAAACACTTTCTCAATAATACTGACATAGAAATGCAGTTTTCTAGATAGTGAATACACTTCCTTGTATGGCTGCAGTTACGTTTCAGCCTCTGTGTTAGAGCAAGACCTAGTGGACGGGACGCGACAAGGCAGGTTGTTCCTCTTATCAAATGCAAGGTCAGGTTGTTGTGATCTATGTGATCCAACTTCTAGACTGCAGGTCATCATTTGCAAGTTTTGACTAAAACTGTTTGATTTTAATTTAGATGTCTGTATTATGGTGAAAAAGCTCTGAGTTGTTTCTGACAAGGACATTTTTTGTGTCTCTTCAGGTTTTCCGAGGACAAGTTTGACTTGGTTTCACATATGCAGCATCAGAAAGTTTCTGTCTGAAAGTAATAAAGAAAAACTTTTTTCTAAGTTAGAGATGACTAAAACCGATGTGGTGTGTGTATGTTTTCTGACGCAACGTTTGTTTCCATAAAGTTTGTATGGAACAGCTGTATAACAAACACTTCACTAGTTTTTCTTAGATACTAGATGACTGAGCCTGTCCTCGTTATCTGTTCCTGTACACCAAATCTTAAATTGCTGGCCTCTGCCCAGTCTCAGATCCGTGAGTGTCAATGCCATTTAAAGTTAACCTTTCTCTTGCAGGCTGGAATAAGATAATTGGATAACGTAAGCTGTAAAGTAAAGTTCAGCAACTATCTCTTAGAGGATCTGAAGACCATAAAGAAGTTTTCCCTGTTTTGTTTCCAACTGCTGTCTATCATGAGCACATTGGTCAACGTGATTATCCACAGATTTAGGTTTTAGGGGGCATACACGCTGATATGTGAAATAATCTGACTTAAATTGCAGTTTATTAACAGTAAAAAAAAAACAAAGAATGTATTTTTTGGTTTTCTGTAGACAAAAAGTGAATCTTTTTATGTTTGTAATCATTTGCGATTCAAACAGAAACCATTTACTTATGGGAAGGTATAAAAGGTAACATCCATAAATGTTTCACAGCAAGTAAGTCGTGATTAAATGTACCTCAGGTTCACGGGTTAAAGCAACGTCTTGCTCAATGTTGCAGGAACTGTGTCAAGAGCACCTTTTAAGGGCAATCACGTTATGTAACATTATCACTTCCTGTGGCATGTTGTCTTTTTTTTTTCAGCATTGGTGCTGCATGTGTATACTTGTATGTATTATTTTAAGTTTGGATGTGCAGTTCTCTGCCATTATTTGTCTTTAACACTGAAGAGTCTAGTGGCCTGCTGCTTGGGACCTAAATCAGCCTTGTGATCTGCTACCGGGCCAGTCACAGCCAGTCTCCACCTGTGCCATCATCCATGTGTTGACTGTCCACTGTCCGCTTCGCACAACTCCTCCCCCGTGATCCCCGAGGCAGGTGACAGAAACCTGTAAAAAAAAAAACTATAAAACTCTTGGACCTCATGCACAACAGTTAATCCGCACAAATGCACATACACCTACAAATAAATGCTCAAAGAGGAGAAGGAAGTGGGAGTGAGGAAGGTTATCTGATTCTTTGACAGCAACAGGAACCTAGTGCTCAAGCAGGTTGTTTGTGTGATGATGTCTCTGTTTGCATGAGAAATTCAAACCCTTCATTATCATATGGTGGACCACTTAGTGCTGATATGCTTTTGGGCTTGTCAAGCACGTTTTACGCTTGTATATACGTGTTTACAGTGCAACAACTAGAAATAGCAGCTAGACATAAATCATTTTCTCTCTATCAAACTGAAGAATTTCTGTTTGTATGTATCTCTCAGCATCTGTCCATGTCTATCTCAACAACTGTTCATCTGAATCTGCTTCAAACTTGCCTCCTGTGATAGTAGAGATGTGACCTAGTGCAGTTTCAGTTCTGAAGTCTGATATTAAGGGTTTTCTTCTGTTCAGTGGGTTAAGAAAAGTCAGGATGGGATCCATGTTTCCCCTGTTTCTAGGCAACATCACCACTGACAACCACAAGCTTACAAATCAGGAGGAAAAATACTTTAATTTTTGTATCTTCTGAGTTTAGAGGAGAGCGTATCAAAAGGCAGGTTACTGACAGAGACAGTGTATGACATAGCCGAGCAACAAAAGGGACTTTATCTTTGATCTACTCTAAACCTTTAACCCATGTAAGAGGAGAAATGAAAGGGTACTTCCCTTAAAAGTATAGATACGATCTTTGTAACTGTTTTTATGTCACTGTACATAGAGTTGTTAAAACCAAACTCCCACCACCACCACCTGCAGCACACATGCTCTTTATAATAATAATAATAATAATAATAATTTTTTATTTATGGGCCTTTGTAGGTCAACGTACAAAGTTAAAAAAGCAAACAGTCCATCAAACATTCAGAAAAAGCACCAATAAATTTAAGTGTATACAAAAAAAAATAAGAGAAGGGATGTGGTCGTACTGATACCAGAGATGCAACAAGTTCATAGAGAAAAAAGATGAATATGAGCTTAAATATCAAAGATAAGCTGAAAATAGTTCAATGTAGCTGAAAAATGATTCCAACCATAAATGTAACATGCCTACAGTCGTAGAACGGTTTTCTGAACAAGACCTAACAAGTAACGGACCCAAACAGCCCTCTCTTCCAATTGTTTCGTCGACAATATGTGTCAGATCCACATCACCTGTCCACCTGTTTTTATTAGCTATATTTTATTAATTCTGTCTCATGAGCATGTGTACATTTTGCTTTTATTTCAGTTTACAGTGCTGATGATGATGATGATGTTGCTTTGCATTGCTTTGTGTGCGAGTATGACTCATACTGTAAAAGTGCCACGACTGTTTAAAAAGAAGTGGTGAATGTACTGTTTCATTTAGCATTAGATTCAAATTCAAATCAGGTTTGGATTCAGATTTAAAACTTCAGCAGCAATCTCTTTGAATTTAAAGAGGCAATTATAAAATTAATAGTATCCCTTTTGGTGATTCAATTTAAATCAATTTAATTTATTTATATAGCACCAATTTACAACGAAAGGCTTCTGAATCTAATGTACACGGGAAACGAGAACGTTATTTGCAGTGCAGCTTAGTCTAATAATAATTCCTTTTGTAATTTGTGTCTCAGTGCTGTCGCCTCACGAGAGGAAGATTTCCACTTTGAATCCCCTCGGGACCTTTCCGTGCAGAGTTTAATGTTCTCCCCATGTTTGCGTGGGTTTCCCCCGAGTACCCTGGCTTCCTCTCCCAGTCCAAGATCATGTAGGTTTGGTTAATTGACCTATCAGTGAGACCAGCCCTACGAATGTAGAAGAGCCAAAGGCTGTTGAGAATCAACTGAACAGGGACCAGATGTCCCAGATGTCCGGTCCCTCGGGTTCGACTTCACAGAAAAAACACTGGAAGATCCTGAACATTCATCTCTTTTATAGAGTTTATGTCAAAAATAAATACAGAGGGCACTGTGGGAAGCTGCGCAGCAGTCTAGGCTTTTACCAGCCTTTACCAGCACAACTAAAGGGAAAGTTCAGATCACTTGAAATAGCACTGATTATAAGCTTATAAAAAAGTAAATATTTATGTTTCTAAAGTTTATGTCCTGTTGTTTACATTCAAAAACTACAGATATATAGGAATGCTATAGATAACACTTTAAATATTAATTATGATATCAGTTAAAGAGTCCAAAAACGTGTTATCAATAAATACAGTACTTAAGTATTGATCATAATTAGGATGAATGTCTTTTGATGTTGGGAGAAACCGGAGCATCTGGAGAAACCCCAAACAAAAATAGAAGGTACATGCAAACTCTACTCAGAGTCAGGATTGGAGCCGGATCAACCTGCTCCAGTCCTCCCTGTGGGTGTTCGGCGTGCTGATCACTCCTCCCACCATCTGCGCCAAAACTGGAGGTGAATGTGACTGAATGCATCTCAGTCTTGTATTAAGGTACCTGCAGAAACAAATAAAACATTTAAAAAAGAAATGCGTGCAGATGTGTGATATACAGTAGCAGTCAAACTACTCTCTCAAACGTACAACTTGATGTATCTAAACATGTAAAGTCCCAGCAAACCAACTTCACAGCTTCACATTCAACGTAAACTGTTTTTTTTGTATCTGGGACTGGTTTGAAATCTGTGGAGTTACAACAAAGCAAAGAAATGTTTTATATTAGTCGGTCCCTGTCCAAAACCTTCAAGGAGAGTGTGTTTATCTTCTAAATTATTCTTTCCCTAAAACACATGAAAAATATATATGTAGTAGAATTTCTTGTTTTAATTCAGTGTTGTGGTTGAATAGAGTTCTATATAAAATGCCTGCACGTATGCAGTAAGAAACATGTGATTTACACAGATAGAAAACTCCTTGGGAGCTCTGGAAATAGTGTAAGTTGAGGACAAATCTTTTGGCATGTGACCTAGTGTCACGTGGCTGATGGAGGCCAAGCAAGGTCTTGAAAGCAAACCTGGCTTTCCCTAAACAGGACAAAAACTGATATGATATGAGACGTGGTTTTATATGCCAATCATTCTCACACTAAGCTGCTTTATTAGCGTGGTTCACATCTGAACATCGATCTGTGGGTTTACAGCTGGTCATTTTCATGATTCAGAAAATGTCAAGCTCCTTTTTTGTTCTGGTATGTTTCTGAGGAAACCTGCCACACAATGTTTGCTGCTGCACGCAAAAATACACACAAGAAAGTGGTCGAACAAACTCAACACTGAGGCTTGAAATTTGATAAATGATTTCAGTGTTGAGTTATGATTTCCTCGTGGATGCTAGAGGAAAGTTAAGCAACTTTCTCGTTGGCTGGAAGAAAAATCATCAACCTTATTCTTTAACTTCAGCAACTCCGTGTGCAGCTCTTCTAGTACTTTTTCTTTCATTTGTCTTTATGAGAAAAAGAGTTAGTTAAGATTGCATGTAGAAAGATTATTGCATTTGTGTGTGTGCACAAGATCAAATAGCAGCAGGCGTTACAACCTCTAAACTCAGAAAGTCGTTGCTCAGATCAGGATTTAGAAAAATAAACAAATACAGAAGAAGAGGAGCAGGTTAGTGACATTTGATCCAGGCAGACATGCCACAAAAACCGTGAATAGCAGTATTCGACCAACAGTCTGTGGAAGAAGATCACAAACCAAAAACAGGAAAGCTGTTATGGAAAACAAGCCAGAATCCTCTTGTAGTCCGGTCTGATGCTTATGCAGCTGCTGGCAGCTTTGCATAGAAACTATTGGTTTTTTTTGTCTTCAGGATGATGATTCGGGTATCTTCAGTAGCACCTGGATGGAACATACAGGGATATGAAAACAGGTACACATGAGTGGATGATGGGTACACATGATGTTCTTAAAGCCTACATAAACTAACGTCCACATTTAGATCCAGCTTGTAAATTGTCTCTATGTGTAAATGTGCTGCAGTCCACTCTAACGACCGTGAACTAAAAGAGAGTTGGGGACGTGATCAGTGACTCTGATACAAAACATGTTGTACACATAAATTGTTATAATGAAGAACTAAACACATGCAGATTAATTTAAAAAGAAAAAAAAAGAGCTTAAGATTTCATAAGACAGTAAAAGCATCTCAAACATCTGATATAAAATGCAGGGATATAATTTAAATGTAGTTGTACATGCAAGTGACTCTGGTATTTAAAAACTGATATTTTCCCCAAACTTTTCAAATGTGCTATTATTTAGACTCGTATTATGTAAACTTACCTGTGAATTCTCGTCTATAATAACTGCATATCAGACTTTATTTATGAGGATTCAGTTTTTGAACAAGAGAGCAACTTAATTTCATAAGTTTGTGGCCAAGCTGCCAGAAAAAGAGTTAGTGAGTTGTTTTGGTTTGTGACATAGAAGGAAAAGGAAAAGGCCAACTAGTAACAAAATCAAAAGAGGAATATCGCCATCTATCTTCACAGAGGCAGATATGCTCCATGTCTGTTCTCTGGCAGAGCTGCTTGTGGATCGATTTTTCAATCATGCTTCATGTAAATGGACTTGGCTTTGTGTGTGTGTTTGTGTGTGTGTGTGTGTGTGTGTGTGTGTGTGTGTGTGTGTGTGTGTGTGTGTGTGGGAGAGAGAGAGAGAGAGAGAGAGAGTCTGTGTTCTTGCCACCTTCTCTCAGGGTTATATCTTCACCCTTGTGCTCCTCAATCAGCTCTAATGGATCCTCTGGCTCAGACTCAACCAGGGCGCCGATTGTGATACTAAAGACACTCATAGACACACATAAATTTATATATACACACACACCCACACACACACACACACGCACACACACACACACACACACACACACACACACACACACACACACACACACACACAACCGGACAACTGGGTGGGGCTGGAAGCTCACATGCTTCGAGATGATCTAAGAGATACGACCCTCTTAACATTTTCCTCCCGTCTCCGTCCTTTCTTACTTCTCCTCTGCTTCACCATTTGGCTCCTCCGTCCTGCAGCTCTGCAAAAGATAATCATCATATTTAACATCATATTATATCCTGTAATACTCAGTAGATTCTCGAGCTTGTTGCAGACTTGAGATTAAAAATATTGTGAACATTGAAGACTGTGAATGCAAACTTAGATGAAATAGGAGTATTTCCAGGTGAGATATTGAAGTTTTCCTTCTGAATCTTGTTTGTTGTCTTCACCAGGGCCCTTGTGTGTACTTGTGTACATGTGAATGACTTATCCAGATTCTGTCCATCCGTTTTCCCTTCGTTCAGAGAGAGAACAGGCCCTCTGGGGATAATGTGTACTTTTCTTTGCGTATGAGCGTGTGTTTGGCCACTACATTATTCTCTCCTTGGACTTTCTATGGGATGGGGGGAAAAAAGGAACTGTCCATCAAACATCCAAACCACCCTCCTTCTTCCTATTTTCAGAAAAGAAACAAGCTTAGGGGTATATGCCGTAACACAGGGAAACGGTTACAGTGCACAAACAAAGATACTCACATGCATGTAATTTATTTAGTTTAATCGATGTTTGACATAACAAATACATCACAAACGTATATTAAATTAACATTAAACAGCTGGTTTCTACAAGCGAATTATGTAGCACACCACAGAAAATAAACACTCCAATGTAATGACACATGTGGGATGATATTCAAAGATTTGGCCAATCGGACCGGAATAACTAACAGCTCTAATTCCCCTTCAGTGATACTGATTCGTGGCTCTGCCACATTAAGAATCTGTGGGTTTCCTAATTGCGGAGCATTTCATTCCTGCGCTGAACTCCAGACGGGGCTACGTGCAGCAGGGCCGACTGAAACAAAGCTGGTTCTCATAATTAGGTTCTGCCGGCTGATCTGATTAGAGCAGCCGCTACATTCATTTAGGTATAGATGCTCCTCAGCTGCTCGGAGGGACTAATGGAGGAGATGGAGAGATATATAGGAAACAATTAGACATGACATTATCACTGGGATGGTTTTTCTTTGGTATATGTGTGTGCATGTGTGTGTGTGTATTTTTCTCCATGTGCTCAAAAAGGCTGCATGATTGTATCAATAAACAAAAAAAAACAAGTGTTTACAATACATTTTAAATTTCTTTCACATCAATATACAGCACGCAAAGTACGTAAATATAACACGATCTTCTCTCCCACCCTCTTCCCATGTTTCAACTACCTGCCTGGCAATTATATTACTGGAGACATTACTTAAGAGGGACATAAATAGGAGCCGCAACATGACGGCGGTGCCTCAGACGTCCATGAGATATGAGCTGTCTTGTCTACATTATCTAGAGGAGAGACATGTTTCATATTTAACTGATGTGTTTCACTTCCTCTGGAATCACAATAACCCAAAAACAGATACATTGATGGTACTTGCAAGCATGACTTTAACTCTGCAGAATGATGACAATTAAATATATAATCACGATGTCTTATGTTTGGAAGTTTCATTTGCAAACAGTATATCGGTACCGCTATTTAGTCACTGAAGTTTCTCTGGAGCTTCACGCATGGAACGCAAACTTTACCTTCTACACGAGTCTTCATAAAGGGCCAGGTTCTCATATTCTCTTAACTTTTTATATGGAATAATAAAAAATAAACAGGTGGAGGAATTCAGACTTATATGAGAGACCTTCAATTCCGGAGAATAGTAGTGGTTTGTATAAAACCTGTCATAAATGTTGTACAGTCTTAAAAAATATATATATATTAGACTAGCCTGGGCTTCTTTTATGTGCATCACAGTCTTTAAAGGCTGTGCAGGACTCCTCACAGGAGGAAAATCTCAAATGAGTGCCCTTTTAAACTAAGCATGCACTGTGGGTTCCTCATTTCCTCACTTATTGTTAAAAGGGATTCTTGTCTTGACCTGTCAGGAATGTATCGTGTCTCTTGCCTTAAAACTGAGATCGGTTCCAGACCCTCAGGACTCTGAACAAGAAGAGGCAGGCATAGAAAGTGGATGAATGGACTCCGGCCTTACCATACAGTCCTTATTGTATCAAGATGGCTTGTTTATACACTCCCCAACCACTTTATTAAGTACACTTGATATACCTAATGTACCTAATACCTAATATACAGGTGTACATAATAAAGTTACCAGTGAATGTATATTCTGCTATTCTATTTTTCAGTAAAAAACTGAGGACATTTTTAAGTGAGGAAAGTTGGGGTGGTGTGAAAATGGGGAGAAAACCGTGGTTCTGAAACATACTTTGACTTTTATTAGTTTGAAAATCAGCACAGAATTCAACATGTTTCATGTTTTTTTTTTTCACTAACTTCATTTCGTCTGTGAGTAAAAATAAATCTTTGCATATCAGGTCTAAATCATATTCCAGAAAAAAACTTGCCAGTATGGTGGTGGTGGTTATGTATTTATATATCAGTGTATAGTTACTTCATTAGTTTATATTAGGTATTTCTAGGACACCTTTGTCAAGAACTAAAATATAAGTGGGATTGACAAATGTCACCTACAAGTTTACTGTGCAAATAAGAAGCCATCTGTTGATTTTGTTCAAAGACAATGTCAGGTTCCCTGGGCTCGGAGGCATCTAAGAAGGAATACTACCAATCCATGTTGTAATCACATAAATAAGTATTCCAGATCTCTTTTTTTTTTGGAAGAAACGAGTGCTATGAAGGACTGTCCTGACTTTTTTCAGCAACAAGTTTAAATGCGTGGCGCTGTGATGGTATGGGCTGTATTAGTACCTTTGACCGAGGTCATTTATATTTTCGTGATGATGGCATCACTTAGTACACTTAGAGTCGCCGTGGAGGAGACATCTTGTACAGGGACATCCGTTCAGGCATGTCTGCGGGAGAACAGGGTGCAGGCACTGGCCTGCCTCCAGTCCGGAGGTGTTCAGAGGTGTTCCCAGTAGAGAGCGTTCGGAAACGATGAATTGCTTCATTTCCTCAATGCCAGAAAGCCTTTTTGTTTGTTTGTTTTTTATTTTTAATGTGAATGTGAAAAGGAATGATAGCATTAAAAAGTTGTGAATGTTTTAGAATTTGTTAAATAATGGAAAAAAAGAAAAAGAAAACATTAAACATCTAGACTTCAGATGTCAATCAGAATACATTGTCTGCTCGCTGTAATCTCATCTCCATCTGCTCATGTCGAGGGAAAAGAAGGGACCCTGATTCCCAGAATTCCCTTTTATCTTCCAAGGTTGGTCTGAGAAAAATAAGACCAGATATATGTGAAAAGACAAAAAAAATATTTAATCAGATAAATGCATTGAAGGTATAAAGATCTGACTTAATATCTTTAAATGTCCCTGTTGGTCAAGATTGACCCATGACTCTAAGTCCTTGAGTCCTTTGTGTTTTTTTGAGTTTATTGGAATTGTTTTTAGTTTTTTTTTTTGTTTTTTTTTGTAATTCGAGTAATTCCGTTTATTAATAATAATGACTTACAAATTTAAACTGATAAAGGTGAATGTCTGCAAAGACACTATAGGACATTCTAAATATAGCTTGTGGCTACAAATGACTATTTTTTGGTTTGCATCCAAATTCTTTCTGGAAGAGTCTTATGCGATGCGGAAACCCTCCCCAGTGTTCACTTCTCCCGTGAAGCCTTGAGCAAATGGATTGACTTTTGGACAGGCAACAATTTTTTTTTCTTTTTCATTATAGTTAATTATTATGAGTGCTCTCTGAGACACTTCCTATGAATGGAGGGCCTCGTTCTCCTCCCCCACCCTCTGGTGTCTTTATGGGATTGGTCGTAGTCCTCAAGGACATCACAGAGGTCAGCAGTGAGTGAGGGAGGAGGCGCAGCTCTTGGGTGGGGCACTTGCGTCAATCCTGCGCATTATGGCTGACGAATTTCAAGGCAGTGGGCGCCAGTAAGCTGTACGGCGCCAACCCGAGTCCATCTTCCCTCCCTGACCATCAGCAACCCCACCCCACCCCCGCATGACTCCTCCCCCAAGTCCAAGACCACAGAGAGTACAGCACTTAAAGTAAATACGCAGCGACGAGAGCTATTTTAGGATGCTGTCTTTCACTGTGGACAATTCAGGGGACAAAGATGCAAGCCAAGCGTTTGTAATTTCAGTCACGTTTTCTGACGTGTTCTCTCTCTCAGTCTGGCATCCAGCTAGCTGAAGGGCCTGACGGACAAAAAAGATCTTCAGCCTGTTTCTCAAGAGGAAAAAATGCTTAAAAAAAGAAAAAGAAAAGATAAAAGGCATGTAGTTGACAGTGTTGGAAATCAACTCTGAAAACCCAGTTTTCAGCCAAGATAAAACGGAAAAATGAAAATGTAAACGTTAGTACGATGGCCTCTATTAATCCTGTGAAAGAATAAGAAAACGACACAAAAAACATTTGCAGAAGCCATATATATATATATATATATATATATATATATATATATATATATAAATGCACACACAAAAAAGTGAGGTAAAATAAACACTGATCAACTCTTCTTACAAAATAAAGCCTTACATATTTACCTCAATATTTTCCATTTTTATTGTTTTTTTGTCATCAAAAATAAGTAAACATTTAAACATTTTCCATCTTATCTGAATTTCTAACCAGCATAATTTCTTACCTTTTGCTGTTGTTCTTTTACTTTCCCCCTTTTCATCTTTACTTGCATACAAATATAAACATCACAGAGAATAAAATCATTTTACTGCGGCGGAGAACAGATAACCTATGACTGTAACACGGTCTGTTGCCACATTGTTGTGTACGACTTTGCAAAACAGAAACAGTAACGTATCATTAGAACTTTGCCATTTGCTATAATCAGATCTCCTGCAGCCGTTACATTCATATTCAAGTCTTTTTACTCCAGTCTGACTAGAATCCGGTCACAACTGTGGAAATAAAATATCTCTATTTATTAACATTGTTAAGGCAGTTGAATACAAGATAGTTTATCACATTAACTTACACTGATTCTTATGCTTAAAATTGCATCAACACCTGACATTAGAGAGAATATGAGCTAAAGCTTCAAGTCGACTACCATCACTACTGCTTGTATATTAACTACTCAGCATGACGCATGGATTGCATCTTTCTCAAGTCACAGTCACACGTGTATCAGTAATAATCAAACGTAAATATGAGAAACACAGCTGCTAATTGATTTCATGTGGTGACTGATTTCTGAATGCAGTTTATTGTAAGACTTCATCTGAAACATTAAAACCACATACTACATTGTCCCTCCGTCGCGTTGGCTGATATCTATTACTTCCAGTCTCATTATCAGGTTTCCATGGTAATTACTGCACAAGTGTTAAATTGTGTGTGCATATATTTGTTATTGCTTTTATCTTAAGGGTTTATTTTTTCTGAATAGTGGTTGTGCTGTCGGTCTCTTATCTTATGAAGCACCTGTTATTTGCTTTATTTGTTTGTCTCAGTATAAACAATTAATTATTATACTGACTTGATCTGCTTTTTTTAAGTAAAATTAATCAAACTTTATGTGTAACTCCACACTAGTAAAAAAAGAAAAAGAATGACTACAGATCACCACCAACTATTTATGAGTAATATATATATGTGTGTGTGTGTGTGTGTGTGTGTGTGTGTGTGTGTGTGTGTGTGTGTGTGTGTGTGTGTTGCTTTACTTTACAGAAAGACAGCCTTAGTCTGGACAATCAGCAAGCCGCTACACTACATATCTTGACACGTGGCGCTAATCCAGTTGAGCAGGATTTGAAGGAACTTCATAGTCCCACATGAGGATGTTTGCTCCATGTTTCTTGGCTCCTGTTCAGCTCAGTGAGGTTCTCAGATTTTTTTAACATTTTATATTACATCCTGGGTTTGTCATTCCTCATCGTGGTGGGAGGAGTCAGGGCTGGACTCCTCCTCCTCTTCCTCCACCGTTTCCGTTGGCAGCGTGTCGCGGCGCGTGAAGGCAGCCGCCAAGGTCACACTTAACCGAGGTTTGACGGGCGCCATCTCCGACAGCCCGATGTTGTTGCCACGGGTGACAAGCGTAGTCTTATCCATGATCTCTCCACTGTCCCTGGACACGACAGCGTCGAGAAAGTCGTACTTGTGTGAAATCTTACCACTTTCGAACAGGTACTTTGCCAGCTGTGAGAAAACAAAGTTGGCCACAAAGGATGCCAACATAGAAATCGTCTTAAAAGGGAACTTCTGTATGACGACTTCCTCCATTTCCCCAGTAATGTGGTGCTTCCGTTGATCGGTCGTCCAACCAGGGTAATAAATGAAGGGAGGCAACTGCAGGTAGGGCTCACCTCCGCCTATACGCAGCACCATACCGAACAGGTACGCAGCCACCGAGCCGTATGTGTTGGTACCTTTGACGAAGAGCACGCTGAGCAGCTGGGGGAAGATGATGACGTAAACCAGGTCTGAGCTCAGGTACCAGAGGCCGTAAACCGTGCCAGTTACCAGAGCCATCAAGGTGGCAAGACCACCAAATATAAAGATTGTGATTCGCATCACCCACACAATTTCCCGGTCAGACGCCTGAGAGGAGAGACGAGAGGACAAAAAAATGAAAGTGGGAAAGAAAAAGTGTGAAATGTGTATATCGGCCATGTCAACATTACAGAAAGAGAGATGTGCTCTTACAGACTGCCTGAAAGCCAGCTGGTAGATGTTCCTGGCAAACATGGAGCTCGCTGAAAGGATGGAGGAGTCTGCAGAGGACATGACAGCAGCGGACACTGCACCCAGACCAAAGAAAGAGACGAACGGCGGGCACAGGTGTTGGAGCACGATGGGGAGAATCATGTCTGCTTCATCCTTTTCTTTAGGAGGAATGATACCATAACTCGTCTGGTTCCAGTCTAAGCAAGGGGAAGACAAACATCTAAACTGAAAATGCAAAACGTGTTCCTATTGTATGTGTAGTTTCACAGAAATAAATGAATAAGCATGACTTTAATAAGAATAAAACTCCAGAACATACACTCACACATTTAAGTCTTTTACATGCAATTGTTGGTATTATACGTACTTGACAAAAGCCTGAGGTTCAAACATTAAATAATTCAAAGATAAAGAAAGACCACCTTCAATATAAACTTGTAAAACATCTCTGTTTTCAAAAATAAGTGGTGACTAATTTCACTTTAGCAACTTTAATTCTGACATATTCCAGTACAGGACAAACTAGAGTTGTGTTTTCACTTGTTCAGTGAGGAATTTAATGGCTAAAAATCTGCAGATCACAGCTCTAATTTGGTCCCTTGCCTCCCTCTAATGCAATATTTACACAACCAGCGTGGTGATTAAATGGATTGCTGCTTCATTATGGATGAGGTGAACCAGCTGCTATTTACCAGTCTCTCTCAGATCTAAGGGCAACATGGACCCATCCGGAGCCCACCCATCCAAACCAGACACACATGCAAACACCCACACAGACTGCACACTCATGTGTTTCTCACCTGTGGAGGCTCCGATGGCGCCGATGAGAACAGAGGGCACGGCCATGATGAGGCACCCAAAGGCTGCCAGGAAGGAGAGGACCTGTGCATAGGTGGCAGATGATGCTGATAGGACTCTCTGGAAATACACCTGCCAGGGTATTCCTCCCAGCATCTGCAGCACAGTTAATAAAAAAAAAAAAAAGCTGTGATAAGACAGTCTTACTTTTATAGCAGCATAATCACACGTGTTTGAATCATCTGAGTAACGCTCTGTCACCAAAGCTCTTTAATTTGGATGAGAATCAAACATCTAGGACAACGTGCACATCTCCACTACTCAAAAACGTTGTTTTTGTAGTGAAATTTCTCCCAGAAAAAACGCTGAAAAAAAAATCTGTACATCTTTAAACCAGCTGCCACTGATTAGATATTCAAAATAAAAACCGATAAACTAACTCATCAAATACTACAAGCCTTAACAACATATAGTCTTTTCATAATGGTTCATCATCAGACAGCTATAGGTCTTGTTCTCGAGTTCGAGACTGTTCTGAAAAAGTGTGGTCACAGTACCAGGAGGCAGAAGTTGTCGATCCAGACCCAGGTGTCTTCCTTATTCACTTTGCCTTTCCAGGGCGACTGGTAAACCTGCTTCACTGCAGAAACGGTGATGTCTGACACCGCAGGGTTGGTCAAAGCAAAGGGGACACTGATCCACTGTAGACAGACAGCAAGCAAAAAGTTAGAGGCATGACAGTAAAGAGTTGAATTCAGTGTAAGAGAAGCACAAGGCATAGAAAAGAGAGGTAATTAGAGACGGGACAAAGAAAAGGGAAAAGTGTGATCAGAGAAAACTATCAACAGGATCTCATCCTGGTGAGTGCAGCATTTCTATTCATTCATCCATCCATTTATCATTTTGTTCTATATCAGCACAACATGAACTTACCAGGCCAACGAAGATACAAAACAGCTGAACCACATCAGTGTATGCCACTGAGTAAAGTCCTCCAACGAGGGTGTAAAAGATTGCAATGAGCGCCGAGATAACCACTGACATCTTAATGTTGATGTCCACGATGACGCTCAGAGTAGCACCTAAGGTCACAAAGAGATGGAAGGACGTGGCGGGGTGCTGTACTGTCACCTTAAACTACGTCGCCAAAAACAATCTGTCATTTTGTGACCATCAGGAGGATTTACTTACCAAGGGCAGATAAGATGGCAGCTGACCAGAAAATCTCACCCATGAGTGCAGGTATGAAGAGAAGGCCGCCCATACGTTTCCCATACAGCTGCTGAAACGGGTCCAACATGGTGACGTAACCACGCGAGCGCATGGGCTTGGCAAAAAACAGACCACCTAGGGATAAACGTGCACACCAAGAATTGAGGCAACACCATCTTGAGCTGAAAGAGAAACTCTAAATAAAACCTAAACAGGCAAAAATCCTTAAGAATAAAATGACTATAAATATGCTTTTCCTTGAATGAATCATCACTCACCTACAACCAGACTAAGGGCATATCCAAAGGGGGCTTGAGCCCAAGCCAAACCATAATCTGGAAGATACACATACTCAGCTGTGCCGTTGATGTACCCTCCTCCAACCCAAGTCGCTGGAAATCACGCGGACACGTACACGAATCAGATTAAATAGAGTTAAACCATTTCTTTACTTGCTATACCATAGAAAAACATACCAAAAAAATATTTTTTTGTAAATCAAATGAATACCAATTTGAAGAACTTCTTCTTCCTTGATATTGCTTTATCTCAAACTTTTAAAGAACCTGCTCTATAGGTTTTTATCAGTCACTTATCACACCAGTTAAGTAATAACCTAGAAACTTTACCTGTCATAGTGAATCCGCCGACAAATAAGCCGATGTCTCTCCCGCCAACCATGATGGTCTCGCTGCGGTCGGTGCCCTCCGCCTCCCCGGAGTGCTTGTTCTTCCATGCCGCCCAGATACCGACGAACAGGATCAGCAGATAGAAGACCGCGATGGCCACAAGCCCCTCTACGTGGATGGTCATCGTCACAGCGGTCCTCTGCTAGGAGCTGGAAGGCATGGAGATCTACGGCGCAGGAAGGAGGGAGCGCATGCAACAAATGAGACAAGAATCCTACCGTTTAACTTTCAGAATTAGGAAAAAAGAAGAAAAAAACAGAAAAACTAATTTGCTTTTGGTTAATTACATAAAGTAGTGGCTCTTAAGCAAATTAACTTGTTGAAACCAAACAATAGAATTAGATTACAAAAGGCCCGAGATGTTTTCTCTGTCCCAGAGTGTAAAGATTTAATGCGCCATTTGGAAAAAAAAATATTTGTCCTGAAAGCTGTGTGTTCTTAAAAATGTAAGATGCAGCAAACTGCATTTCACTAGTGCCATGATTTATTCCAGATAACCATTGAAGGTAGGCTAAGACCATTCACTGACACGAAACCTGCAGATGAGGAGGATATTATTTTATCTTAAAATTGATCTCACAATCCAACGTTAATTTTCTATAAGCAAAATAAAGCCGTCCGAGTCTCAAGTGATGTATTCAGGTCTTCTGTTTTTTTTTTCTTTTTCCATTATCTCAGCTCCCTCTTCGAGGGTTCGTGCGTAAAATCTATATTACGCACAGAGTCCATATTTTAAAAAGAAAAACACAATGTGATTTTATAGATTCAAATAATCAAATTAAGTTTGCAAAAGGAAAAAAAAAAGAAACGCTTGCGAAACTTACCTCAAGTAATACTAGAGTCATGTGCTGGGACACCGGATGAAAAACTAGTAAACACAAGTTACAGGTATCTGGCTCTGGATATCCTCGTCCGTGTTTGAGCCGTGAGGAACAGTGGACTGGAAGAGTGGTGGGGGTCTCTCGGGTTACTTACTGAGGCTTATAAGGAGGTAGATGCCGTCAGAGGACAGTTACACGCGTCAGAGAGACCAGACGTCCTTCCTAATGAGCACCGTACACAGAAACACGTCACAGTGTGGCGGCTGATGGTGTGAGTGAAGGGGGCTCTTTCCTTTGGAAACCAATGAATCGTTCCTAGCAATGACATCACATTCTCTTACAATAAGTCATCAATAATATTCTGTGTGACTTTTGCGCTTCACGATACTGGTGCTCTTCCAAAGTTAGTGCATCCCAAGCGGCTCAATTGGGCAGCCACATTTGATGTAGTATTTTATTATTTAATAAAAGATAGCGGCAAATTCTGAGTACTTCACAAGAAGATAAAGAGGGAAAGTGACGAATTGGAAGGGGGAAGGGGGGTGTGTCCAGAGAGCCACCCTCCACCACTATCACCCAGAGGCGCACACGCGCACACATACACTTTTAAGCAATTAGGACGCGTTTAAATGTGCCTGCCAAGTCCCTTCAGGATATATATCAGTGAGCTATGCCTGCTTAATGGCCACCTCTGCCTGAAGTCCCTTAATCTGGACTATACTTGTCAAAACTGGCAGGCATCCAATTAGGATGGACCCTGAAGAATATGCGGAGGGGTTTAATGATACAATGTGACTTTTATGAAAAAAGAACAAAAAAAAATACAAAACACACATTCACATACACAAACTATTTCGTGGTGAGGACTTAGCAGTTTAGCCGTAGTTAAATTTAAACAGATTAGCACATACAGCGCCCTCTTTTGGTAAGGAAACAGAAGTGTTTCAGCACCATGGACAGAGGTCACTAAGTCCTACAGTAAGTGCTTGGAGGTTTGTATTGATTGTAAGGAATTTCAAAAGTTGTACTTTTCTGGATTGCATTATATGTGGCGTGATATAATTTGGATAGTTTTTTGGAATTATCATTAGTATATTAATATTTACATGAGCTTACTAACTTATTTTGTTGGCCATTGCATTACGTGACGTAATATAGTGTACACTTAATACACATAAAAGCAAAATGATTGGTAGGAAACGCATATAACGATAACATTTTTGTAAAATCAAAATCTCCCAGTCATAGCTGCATGGTGTAAGTCTTACGTTTTATAGCAGATATGAAAATGCCATATAAAGCTTTATTATTTTGGCTTCACTCCTTGCTCTGTCAAAGACAAAAACAGACTTCTTCTGTCTGTACAAATGTGTTTTCTTATCGAGGGTTTCGATTCGATTGAGTGTCCCTCTGCTGTATATTTATTTCAACATATTACTCAACATTGTAACAAATAAAGTTCAGTTGCTACATTAAAACTGACTTCAATGTGGATTGGTTGAACATCTGACAAGTAATGATGTGAAATGTTGGCGCCTACACACGACATCCAGAAGACAGCTGGAAAGGTTTCTAACTACACGCTGGACAGATGGCTGATGCACGACCGCAGTACCTTTTGAAGCTAAGCACTGAGGCTACGCCGCTACACATCTGTGATTTGAAAATGCTAAAAATTCATTCAAAACACATATTTCTTGATCATACATGAAAACATTTGTACAAAAAAGAAGTGATGTGCAGTGTTGTAAGAAAAAACATAACGATTTAAATGTTTATGTTTTAATAAATTGTTCGGAGCCCAAAGACTGGAAGATTAATGAGCAGCTGTCGCTGGCAAGATGTCTGGAAGAGAGATGAACTAGTGATGAAGAGTCAGACTAAGAAAGAGAGAAGAATTTCCATGGATAACATGACACATATATATGAAACTTTCCAAGAGAGAAACAACTTTCTGTTTTCCACAACATTTATTCTTTAAAAATTAACACCGACAATGTAACAAAACACACAAAAATCTTAAAAGTAGCAGTTTGGGGGAATAATCTGAAATCTACTCGATAAAAGGGTTGTTTTGTGTATCGATGTGAAGCATGGCTTCACAAGGACCTCTACAGCGCCTGCTTTGAAAATATAAAGAAATGCTGAAGGGGGTGCAGTGTATGTTTATGATGTTTCATGTAAAACACCATGCTGAAATGTCTCACAGATACAGGTATACATGACATTAGAAATCAGTGTTGTGTAATTTGCTCTACTGCGAGTAGGCTGTGAATGTATTGGCCTCGTCTCCCTTATTTGTCTTTTGTTTGCCAAGAATTTGATATCTTCAGCCTGGAAGTAATACATCTACCAGTTACTATTAAAACAATTACAATACCTCATTGTAATAGGTCTAAAAACATTAAAAAGTAGTGTGTTATACCTATATGAACTATCATGGTCATTTAGTTTTTGGTATGAAGAATTTTTTTCACATGAAGTCTGTGAAATGTGCTCTTTTTTAATGATTCAAAATGGCCCAACTTTGAATGGATTTTTTAAATTCATTTACAAATTTTAAACTTAATTTCACAATAGTGAATAAATTCTGATAATTCTGCAGTTGAGGTCTTAAACCAAAAGTTGACCAGCTTGTCAAGCAAGCATCCTAGATTAGTGGTACAGTGATGTGAAGTTTTAGAACAATTTACTTCTATAACACGATCCAGCCACCATAAGAATAAATGCATTTTAAATATTTTTAGCAGGACTAGTAGTGTACTTTAGATCTGTGATATTTGAGAATAAGGGAAAAGGAACAACATGGAAACATTTCCAAGAGAGTGGAGCTGTTACTGGGTACTTAAATCTCAAAAATTCACTTGCTTGGGTTCTGATTTACAAGAACTGCTTCAAGCTTTGTCCAAATAATCAGCAGCTACGTTGACATCTGAACAGCACAGTACAGCCAATACTGGCAAAAGTAAGTGTGAAGATAAAAAGGGTGCATATTTTCATATAACAGAATCCGGTTTTCCTCCACGGCCCTCTCTTTTGTTGTATTTGGTGCACTTTGGTGATAAGCATAGAACTTACAGCATGAGAAGGTCAAACGTTTTTAGAAGTGTCTTGCTGGGGTACTAAAAGGACATCTATCAAACTCTCACTTTGTCTTTAACCTGCGTTAGTATATGTGCTGTTGGTGGTAGAGTCGGTAGATTTGGTTGAATTTTGGAGCGTCACATGTAGAATTTGCAGAGAGAAATATATACATTTGTTTTTTTTCATAAAAAATAGAATTGTGAGCAAGATACAAGAACGTATATGGTACAAAAGACTGGCCATATCTGTCATGAAACCACTCTTAAACAGAAAACATCTTGTATTTGCAATAAAACCTTGTTGAAATGACAGCGCTTGACGAATGCAATCAGACCAAACAAGCTGCTTTCAGACTAAATAAAAGGATCAAAGACTTGCATTATAACTTTTGTGCGGGCTGGGCAGATGCTTTTTTTCTCTGCCTTTGATTCACAGAAGCGTCATGAGTACATTACATTAACTATGTGATCACATCTTTTTTCTGGTAGTAATAAAGTAAGGCAGAAAGAAAGGAAAACATCACTAGCTGAAAATGAACACTGTACAGAGGTGTTACCTTGACAATCATTTTATCACTTTTTTTAGTTAGTTAGGTATCATTTATATACACTTGGCTACAAATACAATAATGTAACACATAGTCTATTCTGTCCAAAAGCATTTCATTTCTTACAATGCTAATATTTATAGTGGCTGTGGATACAGCAAGATAACCTCAAAATAAGCTGTGCTGCATTTTGAATAAGCTGTTGTTATTTTTATAACGTGACCCTGAAGGGGCACACAACGCAATTTTTTTTAAATGATAGTAGATCAACATTAATGTATTAAATCATTTATTTCTCTTGCATTAGAAAACATATATTGAAAATTTGCCTCTGAAAATAACACTGAACTGCTAAAACAGGTCAAACAAAAGTATCCACGTATGGTCTGAGAGGACTGTAAATGAGGAGGATGGGTAATGTTGGTAAATGTTCTTTAGAATAATAATTGAAGTGTGGAAATGCCTCGAAACAAAACACCCAGTCCACTACTTTGCAGCATTGTCCATAAAATTACAGATTAAGTTTCTGTTGCTTGCTGTGGTGGTATTACAGAAACTAATTGTCGTGCAGGCAGTTTGCAGAAAAGAAAGAAGTAAAAACTTGAGGAATCAGTCATTTAGACAAAAGAAATAGTTCATGGCTGTAAAAAAAAAAAAAAAAAAAAAAAAAAAAGCCACTCTACAATGTCCTTCTGAAAGCACATTCGAAGTACTCTAAAACACAAACAAGATTAACTACAAGGACTTGTTCCTGAGCTGCAGGAGTTTGTTATAATTCCTGTTGCACAAAGACAGTGGAAATGGTAGCAATGACATCACTGATGGTATACAGTGTTTATATAATTAAACTCAAAAGATTGTCTGGAAAAGTAAGGTCTAAAATTGCCAGCGTTTGTGCATTGTGCTCTGATCACTGTCAGTGGGTGACTTTTTTCTTTTCTTACTCTTACTGAAATTAAACAAGCACATCCAAGAAACTCCAAAGACCCCGTTGAAACCATCAACTTTTACTGGTACCTCAACCAACAGGATCAACATTTCTTTTATGAAACACTTCCATGAATGCTGCTGCTGCTCCCGGCTGGTCCCTCTTCATGCTCTCATGTTCTCATTGTTTTGATTTGATCTGGAAAAATGTAAGAAAAATATTTTAATTTGCAAAATATAGTTCCCACGTCCAATTTGTACTAACTTGGAGGGACCCAACAAACAGAGGATATGGATCAACAAAAGAAAAATGCGTATGAATAGATTGAGGAAGTTCTATGGATAGTAAGAATTTATCTTTAATCAAGTGAATTCAGATTGAGAACTACTGCTGTGCCATGTGATAGAAAGAGCTGCCAAACCTTCATAACTACTTTCAAGACTTTTCCAAGTTTGGCATTTTCAGGTGGAAATAATCTTTAATTATCATAATATCAACAAGAGAACACATACTAAAGGAAAACTGAAACAGGAAAGGGTTACAGTTTTTAGTAAGTGCAACTAAGTGCAACAGTTACATTGCAACACAATAATTGACACAACACAAAACAATCAATACTCACTGTATTATTTGATCTATGGAGGGGTTTAAAAGAGGGCGTAAAACATAATAAAAAGAAAAAGAATTTCACTGTGTGGAACACTGACAGAGCTATGTGCATATTATCACCAAGTTTAACACAAATTTGGAAAAACAAAATAAAACAAAAAAAACCCTCAAAAGCATATACTTTTTTTTATGTGAAAAGAAGAAAAACATTTTTAAAACTTAATCTGAATTTTTAAACTTTGAGAAGAGATTGGATGCTTGAAATGGGGATGCAATAAGGCTGGTTTATTAACTACATTTACACGAGGAAACATTCTGTTCTAAACAGATAAATTACACAAATAATACACAAAATGATGGATTGATGAGAACATACTGCACTGAGTGTAAGAGCAATCTTTTTTTTTTTTTTTTTTTTTTTTTTACACAAAAGTAAGATGTTTTGTGAAACTAATTTCAAAAGTGCTTCCTGCAAATTAAATAAACATGTTAACTCAGCAGGCTTTTATAACTACGCCTGCAACTACGCTGCGACTTACAGCAAAAAACCTGCAGAGCAGCCGCACTTTGTGGACACAAGCACTTATATATTATTTATAACTCAATGTTAAACAGGTGAAAAATAAATAAATAAATACAACACAAGACTGACCAATAAACTAAGACTAACATTACAATTTCGTGCATGAACTTTCATACCTTGCAACCAGTCGACTCCCTCCTGTAAACCTTCTCCTTTCAGAGCATCAGTAGCACTAAACAAATACCAACACATGATCATGAAAAAAAAAAATCAAACAAAGGTGTTACCCTCGACAGATTTGAAACTAACACACAACAAGACTGATAAATATTCACAATGATGGTACAAATGTGTACTGCTGGGTTTGTTTTATTTTTGTGCTTTCTAATGCTGATGGGGTATTTTTACAACCAGTATCTTTTACTCCTTTAAGCATTTTCTTTTTTTTTTTCTTGCAACAATAAAAGATATTGCTGTAACCCACAGCTCAAACGTGTTACTGCTTGGCCAAAGTATTTGGTGACCAACTCAACCCTCTTTGACTATATCATTAGCAGCATATAAACATAATCATTATATTTGTTCGTATTAGTTTGCTGAAAGTGATCCATTTTTGTTTGTTTTTTTCCTTTTAAGGAGGGGTTATGGCAGCTATTTTATTGTGCCTGCATGCTCACACAAGACAATATTTCACAGCAGACTGTTTTCATCAATAGTAACTAATCCTCTCTTTATTTACGTGATACTGGCATGTTGGCTCGTAAGTAAATGCATGTGTTTGTGTGAGCTCATACCACATGTGCCAGGGTTTGTCTTTGATGTTTTCCAGGCAGAGCAGTTGTGAGACCTTGACAGAAGACAGAGCATCCTTAACATCCATCTTATTGGCAAAGAACAGGATGGGAATCCTCCTGTGCTTAATATCTGCAGTGAGACAAAGAGTAAAGTGTTAGCATCATGAATTATAAATGCTTTTCAAATCATTGAGCAACAACATTTTTAGACTAAACCATGCCTAGAAAAATTATTTACCCGTTGTCTTTTTTACAAAACAAAGTGTTTCTAAAAAGATTGAAACCCATTTTTAAATAACTGTACAATAAAACCTTACAAGAGCCCAAGAAACCAATAAAATTGAGATGATAAAACAAAGTTGAGTAAGATTATCTTACCAGGATGATTAAGTAATGTGTCTAATTCTTCTTTTGCCACGACCATTCTCAATTTGTCTGCACTGTCAATGACAAATATTATGGCCTGGCCTTCTCTGAAAAAAGAGATTACATTAATAAAAATGTAAATCAGCAATATTATTGGTAAAGAAGTTGTTTTTGTGCCTCAAACATGCTTACTTGTAGTAATGCTCCCAAAGATTTCTGTATCGACCTTGACCAGACATGTCAAAGACTGTGAAAGAAAGACTAAAGAAGACACAAATGTTCAAAAGTATTCTGATTAACCAACTGGCCATAACATATTGATGTTATCAACAATGTTTTACAATGTATTCAAAAAATGTAAAATGCGTAGATATATTAGCATTATTCAGCAAATTTTAATTTTATGCAAACATATCACAATATTATGAGGAGCAGCTACCTTGAAGTTTTGAACTTCTCTATACTGAAGCCAATTGTTGGGACGATGTCTTGTACCTGGGCCTAAAAGAAAAATGACATATGGTACAGAACAATTACAGAACGACTAAAGCAATGATATGGCCATATAACCATAAAAGCAGAACTTACATTGGAGGGCTTCAGTTTGTTGATGATTGTAGTTTTTCCACTGTTGTCCAGACCAAGACAGATAACATTCACCTCCTTCTTTAACCCCAGCCATGCAACCAACTTGTCAAACAGCCCCATCGACTAGCCGGAAACCATCAGCTGTATGTCTGATCTTCAAGAAAAAGACCACAACATGTACAATGTAATACCAGGGCTACAGCTGAACAGTAAGAGTAATGGCACACATTTCTTCTCCAAAACATGTTTATTAGTTCTAATAAAAAATAATTACGAGGTCAAGGACAGATGGCAAGACGTTTAAACTTACACTCTTGTTTAAACTTACACTCTTGTCCTCATCTGTACCTACATGAATCAATATTAATGTGACTCAATGAAAATTAAGAAACATCACTATGAGTGAACAATGGGACACATACTTTTATAAAGATTTATCCAGTGTATCCCATGCCAAAGCCGATGATACATTAAGCATAAACGCTCTTGTTGTTAGTATTTAGAGAATTCAACCAGCTGTCATCACTGTGATTACCATGATCCTCCCCAGGAAACTTCCTCAGAGAGGAAAAAACAGACTATCTGGGTTGAATTCGTGTTCTACGTGATCGTTTCCAGTGTCACAAAACACATA
The DNA here is from genome assembly GCA_014839995.1 of Xenentodon cancila. NCBI lineage: Eukaryota > Metazoa > Chordata > Actinopteri > Beloniformes > Belonidae > Xenentodon > Xenentodon cancila. The sequence goes on from CM026197.1 coordinate 12,470,441, forward strand.
CATGGGTATGTATTTCACAAGATGATGTGCCTCAATGACCACCTGTTGACCAAGTGCACTGGCTGTTAGATCAGAGGAAAAATAGAGGAAAGGAGGCGATGTTAAAAACAAAAATAAAAAGACACTTTAAAAAAAAAATCACAGTAGACCTTTTCTACAACACTGATTCAAATTTGACGACACATGTACTGAAGCTGATAGTTAATAAACTACTTCCCGTAAGATTACAAAGCAGCACTAAACCTTGAAGAAATAAGCTTGAATTAACTGGTATCGGAGAATCGGTTTCTGTCTTCGGTGACTGACAAATTACCGTGAAAACGTTAACGAGTTTAACGAGACCGACGAAGGTGAAACGTTACCTAATAATTACTAAGAGTAGCGGCTATTTGCTAACTTACATAACAACAGTTCACCTACAACAATGCTTTTAAAAAACCACCGTTTAAACGTTTTCCAGACCCCAACCGTGAGGTTGAGAGACGGAGTGAGAAGCTGCTCGACTCCAGCGTTTTAACCGTCGCTAACGGATTTAATCTCTCGCCGTTACTCTCGCTAGCATTGGTTGCTAACGCTTAGCCACGACACGGTAATCTTCCTGCGTTACCAAAACTAACCGAACACTCTGTGGTGCTCGCTGTTGTCTTTTCTGTTTTAACACAACAGTCTAAATCACGGAGAAAAACAATAGTTCCGGCTAATAACACGTCGCTAACGTTAGCTTGCCTCGCATCATCGTAGATTGTTCAGTAGAACCGTTTTTGTTTGTTTTACCTGTAGTTTATGCGCGGAGTCTTGTCTCGGGACTGCACGTAGACGCCCTAACCTAATTTGTTTACTGGCATGTGTTAATTCGGTGTTTCATTCATTTTTTCTCATACTCACTGACGCTGTTTAACCCAAAAGGGGGAGAAATCCGTGTTATTTACACCGCGTTGCCGGGAGACCACGCTGCTGACCCAAGTCTGCCACCGTGTGGCTGCTGTTAGATTGGATCGCCGGATGGAAGGTGCGTTCTTTGCGGCCAATCCGACTTGGGTTTGTACTAGAATGGATCAGTTGGAAGGATACTGACGGGATGGTCTGGTAATTGGTTTGTTACGCTGTTTTTAGAAAGGCAGTATGGAAAAACAGAACAGAAAAACGTTGGATTGGAATTTATGGCCAGAAAGGCTGTTAAATGTTTGATACTAATATTTACCTGACTTCATAGAAATGAATGCTTTAAATGAATATGGTGTTCACCATGATACAGGCCTTTAATAAACAGTACCAGTCAGGGCTGCTTCTATATCTGTATATCTGAGGGAACAAAGATAGAGGGGTGAATTGTACTCAAAAGTGTGGTTGAAAGGCTTGTGCAAAATAAAAACTGATATTAAAATGTAAACATTTCCCATGAGGTTGCTTGCTGTGTCAGTAAAGGCTTACGATGATGCCACTTTGAGTTCAAAGACCATTTGAAGAATTCTTATAAAACCAGATCCCTTTTGGTGGGTAAACATATATGCATAGATATTGCACTCAACCAGGGATCCCACCACACAATAAATAAATAAATAAAATCATTAAGCATAGGAAACTCACCCACATATTACAAATAAATAAAATGATAATGAAACAACATTCAAAACAAGGCTTACTTTATCTTGAGTATTTCAGCTTTGTTTCTTTACCTCCTCACTAAAAAAATAGTTAATGACACTTTTCTCCCTTTTTGTTTCCCCCAACCTCATTTTCATTTGTATTTGTTTGTTTCATTTGTACATGCTTTTTACTGCTTATAAGCGCCCTATTTACACTCATTCAATCAATTCACTTAATCATTCTATATTTCCAGAAAGCAAATCTGTATAATGAGTTGCAGTTTAATAGACATTGATTTTGTCTAAGTGAAGAAGTAGGCATTCTCTAATACTTTTGTGTTTGTGTGTCTGTGTATTTTAAGTCATTAACAATCAACAACCTGCAATAAAGACAAATAGATGTTAAGGCCTGATGTGGTCAAGTCTGAGAGAAGTATTAAAATAGAGTTGTTTATTAAGGAACAAACTTACTGAATCAAACATACAACCTTCACAAGACTTTTTTGAACAAGACATACTGCATTATTATGAGGAGACAACATACATTTCTTTAAAATCTTTTGACATTCAGCGGTCTTCAGTTCAAAAAAACACAATTCTATTTACCATTCTGTCAGTCTTTATCTTTCTTGAATTGTTTCATAATCGAACCAGTCGGAAATCTTAAAGCCACATACTCTGTCATGTATCACCACGTGATATATCCTCTCCTCGTCTTCCCTGTTCATGAGGTAACAAACTTGAGACCATTCAAAGTCTACAGAAACCGTTGGATTGTCACTTGGAAAGAGAAGAGGTATTGGTGAACACTTGAATTGACACGAGAGAGAAGAAATCCTAAATTCAAGTCAATGCTAGTACTTGCTGATATAATAAAGAGGCCACTTTTGGCCAATGCTGACAGAGGTTGGTTGTTGTGGAAGCTGTCCATAAGATGATCCTCAAGATGATGAGCGTGAGTTAACAAGACAGCATGGGGTCTAGTAGCAGACCTCTTTCACATGAGCAGCCTTTGCTACCAGATACACCTAACAGTCTGCTGTCTGTGCAATTAGTTGGATGACGATGCCAAGGAGCTCCAGTTCAGTGTGTAAACACAGTCTGAATTTGTTCAGTGGTGTCACACTTGAAAGCCGCTCTGCTGGATGTGATGAAGCTGCAGGCGAAGTGACTGAATGCTGCTTATGATTCTCCTCTGGTGGCCAATCAAGCAGACCCCAATGCGTTTGACATCGCTGGAGAGGAGAAGAAGATGTAAAGAGCTGAATGAAGAGCAGCAAGCAAACCTGCACGTGGACAGTAACATGCAACAAAGCTGCCTATGCCAGTTCATCCTCGATGACCGTAACTGATGACACTGATATGGCACAACGGGACACAACGCTCCCATAACAATTGCTCTGTACTTTGTTAGACCGCAAAAGAACATTTTTGACACTTATGAAATTAAAAATAGTACAAGTGATCTGTAACACAGTGGAAATAATGTGTACACTCCAGGGATAAATAAAGTTGGGTCAGGGTTCCCTACTGCAATCAATGGAAGGGAACACATGTTTCTATACAGATGTTAAAAAAAAGAATTTTTTTTTTGTGTGACAGCATATATTTGGGTCTCTGAACTGACAACATGCTAAACACAACAAAAACAACAAACAACAACACAAGCAAAGTAATTACAAAAATATGCATAAAGATGGTATTAAATTGAAGAAAAACAGATTTAAAATAGAAAAATTAACTATATGCATTTTCTGTAGAAAACCTGAGCACTCCAATCAATTTTGTTGCAGTGTCACCATTCTTCTCTTCCTTTGATGCTACGAGTTTTCCTTTCAGTGCGCTTTTTTGATAATGTAGCAGTGGAAGGTGTAATTTTGCTGTACTTACTCTATACTCATGGTTGAAATAGAATCCAGCGTTGTGTATCCTGCTGCGAGGAAGTTGTTTTTGTACTGGCTCATCTTGATGGAGTCAAGCCAGTCTCCGATAGAGATGAAAAGAGGATAGTCTGGCATGTCCTCTGGGGAGTCAGGAAAACTGAGAAGGAAAACAAAACATAAACACATTTACATACTGCTGAGCTGAATAGTAAATATTCTCGAAGTATACACATATATTTTCTTCTCCTTTCAAAGACATTGTTATTGTTATCTGACCAGTAAAGTCACAACTAGTGTCAATGTGTCTATACTGCTCGTGTCCACGTTTGTTGATGATTGTGCCCTTGCTGTGATGTGATTTGACGCTTACCTCAGAGAATCATTGACCAGCGTCAGCAGACTGCTGGGATTGATTATGAGTTTATCAAGGAAAGCGAGTACGTCACTGAAGCGTGGACGCTGGCTGGACTCCTTTTGCCAGCAGTGCAGCATCAACTGGTGCAGAGTCACCGGACAGCCGATTGGTGCTGGAAGACGGTACCCTTCTTCAATTGATAAAATTACCTGAGAAGAGTTTCAGCAATGTCAAACTTAAGCAGGTTTGATCATGTTTCAGTTTTTTTTTTTAAATTCTTTTATGGTATTTAAGGGGATGAGCCGCTTACGTCTTGATTGGACATTTCCCAGTATGGCCTCTCACCATAAGACATCACTTCCCACATGACAATGCCATAGCTCCATACATCACTAGCTGAGGAAAACTTTCCATAAGCAATAGCCTCTGGCGCTGTCCAGCGTATTGGTATCTTTCCTCCCTGAAACAAAAGAGTAATACAGCTTGGGATTTTCACACTCTGTTTGGCTGAATAAATTGCGTTCCCACAGCCAGATCCACACTCACTGTAGACGTGTAAGCCGCTTCAGAGTCATCCTCAAGTACTCGAGACATGCTGAAATCAGACACTTTACACACAAAGTTTTCATCCACCAAGATGTTGCGGGCGGCCAGGTCTCTGTGAACGTAACCCATATCGGAAAGGTAGGTCATTCCGACAACAACGCCGCGCAGCATGCCAACCAACTGGAGCACCGTGAACTGACCGTCACGTGTCTGGAGTGGTTGTAAGACAGAGAGAGGAAGAATAAAGTGAAATTTCAAGAGGGCAGTAGGCTTTTAAGGGAAGACTGTGCATGTATGTATTCTTACCCGGAGGAAAGTGTCAAGTGTTCCATTTTCCATGTACTCCACCACAATCATCACTGGTCTGCCTGAGGAAATGGCATGATACATGATTTAAAACCCAGAAAAGACTGTGGTCCAAAGATGCTCTCCAAAGCAAAAGCTGACAAAGTCCCAAAACGTATTTCACAAGTTATAACAAATCAAATAACTCATTTTCTTTCAGGGATAAATAAATCATTACTGAACTGGATTGAAAAAACACAAACAGAGCATTCCAGAAAAATGCTTTGTGATTTTTCTTGTATAGGTTCCATACTAATGATGTTATTTTGATTAAGTATAGTTTGGTTTTGAAAATATTGTTGCTTTGTTTGCTTTTGGTTTTGTTGCTGTGTTTTACATCTATGAGCATCCTAGAGACAAAAGTAAAGAAGTTTTAATTTAAAAATTATATATATATATGAAAAACTTACTTCTGGTTACTACTCCTTCCAGCCTGATGATGTTTGAGTTGTGGAACTGCCCGATGATTGAAGCCTCACGTAAAAACTCGCGTCTCTGTGGCTCCATATAGCCACCTTTAAGTGTCTTTATTGCCACTGCAACGTCTTTCCTTCCAGGAATGCGCAGGCAACCACTACAGACTTCTCCAAACTCACCTACAACAAAGAATCATACATGGTGAAGGAATATGTGAGGTAAGCCACGTGGAAAGGTTAAACTCTTAATACTGGCCCTCTGTTGCAAATGTCACTGTGGAAATGTAAATGATTATGATGTGAGACGATTTCTCTATCAATTAACACTAGTACTTCAAACATAAGGGCGATGCAGTTATGCTCTCTTGCACTTTTCCTGTTCAATCACGTTGAAAAGAAGTAATTTCATATTTCTTCCACTAGATGGAGACACTGTGACAGACTAAACCAACAAACGTGCAGCGCCTCCATAATCACTCAAGGACTTTAAAACCGAGACAATCTGTTCAACTTAACGAGCCTTCAAACACTGTTGTTTATAACTGGCAATACAGGTTTTGTTTCCCTAAGTTGCAATAAATAAATTTCTTTGGAATAAGCTGAGAAGAGCAGCAATAAAAATCTAAAGCTAGAACTTTATGGGGTTCAACATTTCTTTCTCTTTTTTTTTCCCTCAACATAAAATGAGATCATGTCTCTATCACAAGTGCCAGACAACTTGAATCATTTTACAAAGATTTGCCATGTATCAGTTTTGGAAGTAAAACTAAGATATAGAAAAAAGAAATTACACACTGAATGAAAAACCTGGCAACCTGGCAGAGGTTATTGATTAGAGTTAGCCATGATCTTACCAGTGCCAATCACCCGATCGATGCATATATATGAAGGGTCTATCTCTTTGGCAAATTCCTCCACAGCCTGAGAGGGATCTTCATATGTGTCTGGATCCACATAAGTCTTTATCCCAGAGAACGGGACTGGGGAACACAAGACGTTCAGAGAAATTATCAACATATTGTTTGATATAAAAGCAGACCGACATGTATATGTTTTCATGTACAAAGCACAGGGATTTGTTAAAGATCTGTGAGTTTTTAAATTTTGGTCTCAAGATAAGATGCTCATTTACAGATGATTAGGCAAAGCAATTCAGGGTTTACCCTCAAATCATGAAAACCTCCCACACAGGAGTCATTAAAAGCATTCAGACTCAGGGTTGCTCAGTGTGCTTCAGTAACTGTTCTGTCCAGAACCACGCAGCCTTGCTTAGCTCCAGAACAGCTTTCCCCTCTCGGCATGAGGTCTGCAACATGGCGAGCCATTAAAATTTATCATAAAATTATAATTATACCCCAACCATCACCTGAAACTGTGAGCTCAGCTTACTGTAATCAGGCACAAGCTGACAGTCTGTTGTCCAAAAACAAGGAGGATCAGGAGGAGCTTCTTTTCCTGAGCCGTCTGACTCCTTAAAATTTACTGATTGGTTGGGTAAGCAATTTTTTGATAACCTCTTGTGTGATGACATAAAAACAAAACAAAACAAAACAAAAAAGCCACGGGGAGCTAGTGCCTCCTTGCCCTTCCCGCTAGCGCCAACTGGGAAAACACGGATCATCATCGTGAGATGTCCCGAGCCCTAACACCTACTCAGTGAATTTTATTTCCCTTGTCAGTGTATTCAAAACCAAACATTTGCCTGTATAAAGATGTGCGAAGGCTGTTTTAACACAGAAACTTCAGCTGCACTGAACCCAAACGTTCAGTTTTTTTGTTGAGACTGTGCCAGATAACATGCATCTTGAGTCGACTTTTTGAAGCCTTAATTATCGGAGTATTTTATTTCATTAGATCATACGCTTCTCTTGTCATTTGTCAAGAGCTGGGGGGAAAATGTGTAAAAACAATGAAAAAAATGGAAGGATAGCGGTGAGAAAATGCCCCAGAGCGGTATGAAATCATTTTGCAGGCAGTAGGAATTCAACTTCTCCTGTTTGGCTGAGTCTGGGGATGTTGTTGCAGCGAGTACTGTGGATGATGACTGGCATAAATGATGAGCATCCTATTCTACTGTTCCAGCAGATAATCTGGGGACTACAAGTGTACTTTTGAGCTGCGTCAGCTAACACTATAGAAGGTTGAAAACTATGCTTGGAATAGATTGGAGTTTGGAGTCTACCTATTCCGCCTATGTTGTCTCCTGGGTGTCTAAGCTCAGCTCTCCAAAAGAAACAGTCTTTTCTGTAAGCTTACTGAGGCTGCCGGTATTCCCTGTTGATGATTCCCCAGCACGTAATAGCAAATGCAAACAAGAAAAAACAGGGGAAGGCCAGGCTTAATGCTGTTCCAGTATGTTTGTGCATTATCATGGTATATTTGTGTCAGTTTAACCATTGTTTTAAAATGTCCTTACATTATTATATATATATTTTCCACTAAAGGAGGAATTTATATAACAGAACATTCCTGTTATAAAGTCAGTTGGGGGATTATTTGAAGTATTGAAGCACTTTTACAGGAACACGTGTAAGACTAAAATATTGAGTATGTTTACAAATTAGAAAACACTTTTTAGAATTAATTGCCCTTCATTTTAATTTGGGGACAGGTATGTCCCGACGCCAGCATGGCTGCTCAGTGGGTAGCACTGTTGCCTCACAGCAAGGTTTCTAGTTTGATTCTTGGGCCAGGCGGGAGTCTTTCTGTGTGGAGTTTGCATGTTCTCCCCGTGCTTGCATCGGCTCCCTCCGGGTACTCCGGCTTCCTCCCACAGTCCAAAAACATGCATGTTAGGTTTTGGGCTAGATTGATAATACTAAATTGCGTGAGCGTGCATGTTTGTTTGTCTCTGTATGTGGCCCTGGGATGGACTGGACTAGACCTGTCCAGGGTGTACCCTTGTTCCTGACCCCGGAAAGGCTTAAAACAGGTATAGAGCTTTGTTCAGTTTGATCCATTTATCCAGATTTTGAAAAGTCAGAAGTCATTTTTTGACCTTTGTCCTTCTCTCCTACATTTTCTAAAAGCTTGTGGTATCTGACCATTGCAGACCATGTTTGACGCAATCAAAAAATAATTTTTCTGCAGGTATGGCTCACATTAAATTTTTTGTTTCAAAATAGAACTTATCCATTGAAATGTGCGACTGATAGACATTTAGATTCTATGTAGATATTTACTTTTATTTCAAATAATAATTCAACTTCTTGGACACAAACAATAGTATTCTATGCAGACAGGAATTTTGCAGTTTTCTTGCACAAGAACAAATTTGAGAAGTCAAATTGTCATATTATATATATTTTTTGCAACAATCGTTTATGTTCTGCACCGATCAATCACAGTCCCTTAGTCAGGCCCACTCATGGTGGAACGGCTCTCCGAGGAGCTCTTACCAAATTGCTCTAGTAAAGTACAGAGCACCGTTTTGCTCTCTTAAATATGTCCTGCCCTTGGGGAAATCAGTAACTCAATTTTATCTGTAATTGTAGCTCCACAATTGGGTCAATATTTTAATTTTTAATCCTATAAGCAATTAATCAAAATCCAGTTATGGACATATAGTTAGCTTTAAATAATGAAAGAAAAAAAATATTTAGTATAGAAATAAGGTAAAGTTGGTTTGTGTCAGGACACTTCCAACAGATTTGAAAATATTTAAATTCATCAGCAACAAAAATATTTATGTAATTAGGCTGCATCAACAACTTAATTCAACCAGCATAGATGTAATGTATCATTTGCTCTTCATTCATTTTTGTCTTATTAATTCCAGAAGTTTAAATATTTTGGAGTTAAAAACTAATAATTTAATGTTGAATGTTAACAAAAGTCTTGACATGAGGTCTTGATTTTTTTTTTCTTCTTCTAAGAATTATGATCCAGATTCACTCAAATGTTTCTTAAGTGATTAAAAGCCTTTAAACTGTGCTGCATTTGTTTTTTCTTCTTTTTTTTTTTACATTTGTGACAATGCAAGAAAATTATGAGTTGGTAAACTGTTGCATGTTGATTGTGTTTTTTCTGAAACTTTTTTTATGGCCTTTTTTGATAAATTTGCTTTTATAACAGATGCACAAATTATATCTGTGCAATATTGTATAATATTTTGAATGTTCCTTTAAAGCAGGTTTGGAATCTGAGCTGCATTTATTTTATTCTCCTTCACACTGTCAGTAAGTGTGAATGCTTTAAGTCTTTGCTGCAGACATATAGTAACAACTAGCCACAGACCTTAAATTCATCCATAATTTAATTTGATCGATGTGACTGCGATGGAAATACTTTACTTTGCGTTCAAAAACCTAGAAAAGGTCTTGTGGTGATTTTGAGAAGCCTGTTTGTGCAATTGTAACAATTGTCACTTTTGTAATATCAAAAACATCAACCCTAATGCTCTGTCCTCAGATCTCCTTTATCTAGCCATTGCAGGTTTTTCCTCAACCAGCAAATCTGTGGACTAATCCAACAAATCTTTAAATAATCCCCTGGATCTCCATTCCCCTCTTACAACCAGAACTGTGTCTTTTTTCACACTCAGCACCCTGGTACACATGCGAGGTGCGGAAACTCAAGACTGCCGGTCGGATCCTTGAGCGGCGTGCTAAACAATCTTGTCGCTAGCATTTCAAGACCATCAGAAAGCATATTTTAAGTCACTAAATGATGCACAGTCCCGGTTCTATTCAAATATCATCAGTAGCAGTCCTGGAAACTCCAAACCGCTTTTTTCTACAATAAATCATAGTCTCAAACCTCAGTCTCAAACACACTCAGAAAACTCAGAGAAGCAGTGCATCAAATTTCTCACTTCTTCAAGGCCAAGATTGACACTGTACCCAGAAATCCTAGCCAACTATAGGCCAAACTCTAACCTCTTTTATTTTGAAAGTACTGCTGCTTTTGATACTGTTGATCAGGTCATGCTCTTTAAACGCCTCTGTAATGAAATTAGACTTTCAAAACCTGCTCTGGACTGGTTTACATTCTACCTCTCTGGGAGGACCCACGTTATGACCAAAATCCTGCTTTTTTCACCTCAAGAACATGGCCAGACTCCGTCCCACTCTCACTGCATCTGATGCTGAGAAGCTCATCAACGCCTTTGTCTTCTCCAGGCTGGGTTAATGTAGTGCCCTCCTCACCAGCATTGCAAGAAAAAGCAAAAAACAACTCCTCCAGAATAGTGCTGCATGGATTCTGGTTAAGGCAAGACTGCGTGAACACATCACCCCAATACTCTGCATGTTACACTGGGTTCCCATCACTTCTAGAATAAATTACAAGGTTGCACTCATCACATACCAATGCATCCATGGAACTGCCCCGGCATACTTAACAGATCTCCTCAGTCAGCAAACGTCCACCCGGGCCACACGCTCTTCACACCAGAACCTCTGTTACCCCCCCTAAAACCAAGCTCCGCACCATGGGAGTTCGGACATGCTGTGCTGCTGCGCTGCTTCTGTGGTATTCCCTTCCCAGCTACCTCAGGACCCCTCAGACAGTGGCTTCTCTTATAAAGCACTTAAAGATTTTTCTTTTTAAAGAGGCTTTTAATCTTCCTTAATTCCCAGGGCTCCTTAAAGATTCCTTTTTATGATTTTAATTGTGTATGCTGTGTATTATTTCTTTTATTTAGTCTTATTTTTTGTGGCACTTTGAGATTTCTTTTGATAATAACTGCATTACAAATAAAATGTATTATTATTATTATAACAGTAAATGCTTTCAGTTAGCAGAGGTAGTGCGACATTAGACAGAACCGTTCACACGGTAGCAGAGACGTGAATCTACAGAACCATGCTGCATGAATATGGATGACCATGTTTCTTATTTTTCACCTAAGCACCAGGATGATTGAAACCTTGATAAAAAATAAAAAACATAATACTAATCTGCATGTAAATGCACTGTTGCCATTTTGTCACTCTATGATCCAGACTTTCCAAAGATCAGCACTTTTGTGTTGATTTTTATTCTTTTCTTGTGGAACCTGTTTGTGTTGAGCTTTTGGGATTCTTGCCTTGCAGCGCTTTATATTAAATTAAGGATTTTAATAATTTTAATAATTTGTCACATGGCTTTTTTTTTTAACAAGGTTATTTATATATATATATATATATATGGTTTATTTAGTGTTCACATATAATAAAAAAATTCATGATGTACAAAACATGTTTGTCTAAAACCTAAACTTTGTTGTTGGAGGAGCACTTAGAATGTGTCCAACCTTGTTCCTCCCACACTGTCCTGCAGGTTTAAGGTGTCTCCTTGTACCAGCACACCTGATTCAAATTGCACAACTCTGTTAATGACACAGTCATTCATATCGGGGTGTGTTGCAGCACAGTGTGCCCCCGAGAAACACGGTTGGGAAACCCTGTCCTATACAGAACGGTGAGGAAACGTCAGCACAGAAAACACACACATTAAAAACAGTGTATACTGTACCATGTCCACTGTGAAAATGAGTCCTCTTGTCCTCTGACTTCATCCTGGTCTTTATGTACCCCTGACACCTGTAGGGATGACGAGTCAGATCAGTGGAGGAGTCACATAAGCCTGCCTGTTTTCTGACTGTCTCTTTGAAGACGACCCACTGGTTTTATATTTGAGCTGCACAATGAATTCACTGGCATTTTGAGCAGAAAACATAATTCTGTTAATGGATTTATGGAGTAGTAGGGAAGAAAGTAAACACTTAACATAAAACATAACTGCTTGAAGCTTTTATTTTATATCTGTCTTAATTCATGCAGTGACATTTGTGATCTACCTATAATCCCGCATCATTAGTCTTGTGCTTTGTGAAAACATTAACATTTATTCTTAAAAAAAGAATAAAGCAATGTTCCAATTTGTCAGATCATTAGCTGAGTTTAGATCATTTTTACTTTTTGCCTCTATGGTTTTCTGCCCATGTTCACACTGCTTTAGTGCTTACAGTGGCCCACATGCTGGACTTCAGACATGCAAGTCACCAATATAGTCACTTATTTAACTCAGATGGAGTTAGTTCATAGAGAAAACGATAAGAGACAGCCCAAACACATACTGCAGTTGTTCTGACTCGGTTATCCATCGTGGCACATTCTACACATGAGAAAGCTGGACTGACATAAAAAATGATCCATATCTGTCCAGTCATAATGCACAGTACAATGGAGGAATAACTACAGGTTTCTGATGTCTGTTTAGATGTTATAAAGGCTCAAGTACTGCAAAACCCTCTAATGTCTAACGTGGGGAGATGAAGGCAGATTGCATTAAGTGTGAGCCAGTCAGCAAAAAACCCCAGACTACAAAAACTGGTTGGGTTGTACATTAGAGATAAACATAAATATATAAATAAATAAAAAACACTGCTCAAATGCATTTACAAACGTGTTGTGTAAACGTGTCTTTAATAAAATATGTTAGGAAGTGGACAAAAATCACAGCTGATGTGATGAGTAAAAGTTTCAAGTAAAAACCACCAAGCCAAACAGATTTTTACCATGTTTTTATATTGACATTTTATATTATTTTACACAACATACATAAAACTAGTCAATTCTACAAAGGTGTCTTTCTGTAAATGGGAATAAATTGCTTCCTCTTTTGAGTTCACCTGAATTTCTAAATGCTGGTTTCATATTTTGTGCTTAAAGATTATCACTTCAGCTTCGATCACAATTAAGGCTATGAATTTAGACAAACTGTCTAGACTTTCTGGTAATTCTTTTCTAGTTTATATAGTTTATTAAGATGTGGCATTAATAGTAAAACCTTGTGAACCAGAGGAGCACTAAAGACAACAGTCTGGAGCAACCGTCAAGAGGTTAATGGAACGGAGCAAACCGCTCGTACATGCTTTACAAGCTGAGTAATTAGGCAGAAAATTGGTTCAGCCATTTGGAAAATAAGTGTCTGCATGGTGACAAAAAAAAAAGTCCATTAAGACTTTTTTATTTTATTTTATTTTTTGTAGCTTCTAGTGTCATTGAAGACTATCAGAGAGAAAGGTTTTTATCTGAGTGTATGTGTTTCATAATTTACAAGACAGCGCAAAACAAGAAACAGGGTATGTCTGACCTTCCAGTGATGAGGAGGAAGAGAGTGAGGATGACCAAAAGGGAGAATCCGCCTACAGAAGCTGTGACAACAACCAGGACCTGACCCTGATCAGCGATCTCAGGATCTGAGGAAAGTGAGATGGATGCGAAAATGAAAACAGAAGAGAGATAAACTGCCACATTAACTTTTGCCTGAGTTAAAGATGTGAACTACAGAAAGTGCAAAACAGGGCGTGAACTTATATTTTATTAAACTTTCATTGCTAGAAGGCGGCTGTTTTCAGGCAGTAGATGTTGACGCAATAATATTTAAAGCCCTAATTATTTACTTTCCACAGTTATGTTTAAAAGTTTTGACATAAAAAATAATAATTATTCTATTCTTCATGTTTGCCTGTGGGAAAATAATAAAACACACATTTCAAAAGTATTTGCATAATAGAACAATAAAGAATGGTATTCATTAACCCTTTAAAACCTGAAAAAAATGAACAAATATGCAGAAAACCCTATTTTTTTATTGTCATTATTTAAAGTGCGAGGTGTATACTGGTATATACTGAAATCAAAAACACCCCAAAAACTTTGTAAGAGATGAAACATAATTTATAAACTGACTTGTGATCAGTTTTGACCTTGTTGTAACTTAATGCAGACATATTGTTCATTTAAAATCTTTTTCTAAAGTTGATGCGGATGTTTCTTGGGGTGTTAATAACATTTCTTTGACATACTTTAGTTGGGGCAGCTGAATAATTCTACTCTGATCTGGGCCTGTGATGTCATGATGTCACATTACCCTACTAATCTGCATAACTCCTATAACGTTTCCGATCTAAGCTGCCCTAAAGAAACTAATGGGGCTGTATTATTTTAGTGTTTTAGAGCTAGTGAAACTTGGCAGAAGAAAATGTTATCATAAATAAATGTAACCACTAAGCCTACAACCAAACATGTGAATTGTTGATTATATAAAGTTTCTTTGGTGTGGAAATGATCTGTTCAGTCTGTTCAGATCGCAAATGGAGACACATACGGGCTGAAGCCTAACCAGCCTCATCTGTCCTCTTGAACGATGTGTATAATTACCAGTTCAAGATGTTTGAAATTAAGTACCAGATGAAAGTGGCTATGAATAAGAAACAGTGTGCAGGGTTTAAGGAACGGTGTGTCAAATTATAATCACATTAAGCATGGTCATTCTTTGTAATACCACCCTGGACTCTGTATTTCTGCTTCACCTTGTTCACACCATAGACACACTTCAAAATGACTCGAAGCTGTTTGGCTGATAAAAGTCAACCTGTGAGCTGGTTTTTATGTCTTCTGTCATAGAAGTTATTTCAAGTATTAAGAAAGTTTATTTTCTTTTGTTTCAAGGATGTTTTTGAAAAAACCTTCATTTTTAAGTAAGGAAATCTCAATGGAGTTTTTCATATCTTAGCCTAAACTGAAATGATATTTATAAGTAACAAGTGTGTACATTTTAAATGTATTCTTAGAACCTGTGTAAGTATTAATTATTTTCTTTTCAAACAATTCATATATATATATATCTGTTTGAGTGTTTGGAATCGTTGTCGCCCAGTCTCGGCCAGGATTGTGATATTAAACAGATGGAAAACATTTGACTCTACAATATTTAGCTTTATAGAGCGTTTTAAATTAAATTAAATCTTTGCAAGGTTTCCAGGAGCCGTAGCTGCATAACAAGCCCAATTAATCTTCACTCCTCCTCCACTACCGTGCTCTAAATCTGGTAATAAGTTTATGAGCTGGGTGCTTGTCAAACTTGTTGCTGTGCATGTGCACGCCCACTGGTCTTGTCTGTTTAAAGCACAAGTTTAGTGGTTGAGATGAAACTTTGCAAACCTAAGTTGTGTTGTCATCTTGACTACCCTTTCTTCTGGCAACCGTTTTGAGAAAGCCTTGTAACTTTCTAACCATACACTCATGTACTTCAGCATTTACTGACGTAACATCTGAGTTTTACATGAATTCCTTTGGGCAATGCGTGGTCTGTCACTGGAGTCAACTTACTGGGATGTCTAGTCCGGGACAGATTGGCAATTTTCTTTAATATTTTCCACTTGTGAACAGTTGCCTCACTGTAAAATTATGGATTCCAAATTGGTGTCTATATCACCTCAATACCCTTCCTGTGCTGATGGGCGGCAACATTTGTTGCTCCAAGATCACTGATGTCTTTCTTCTTTGGTGTTATGTTAACAAACTGCTCACAGCATCGGATGATTAGTTAATCTTTTAGTTAAGCAATCGATTAGTAGCTCCTAGTTCCCAATCAAAGGAAATGTACTTAGCTTTGACTGTATTTACCTAATTCTAAGACCCGGTAAGGACAAGCTGATTTACTTATTATGTCCTGATACATAAAACCATAAAATCTAAATTGAATGTCGCCTGCTATTTAATTTTTTAACATTGCTTTATGCAATGATGGGAGAATACGAAGACTAGAGCAGTTCTAAAGGAATTCTATTGCACAGTGGATCACCAGCTCCTCGTGTAGCATGCAACCTCTAATGTATTATTTTTTAAACTATGCTCTGTACCAGCAAGTTCTCTCTAATAACCCAGCTGACAAAGACAAACATCCTCATGTGCAGTCATACCTTCAGCTCCAGTTGCAAACTCAAACTTGGGGCTGTAAGCTGTGAAGCCAGTAGCCATGCGAGCGCGCACATGAAAGACGTACACGGTTGAGGGTCTGAGGCCTGTTATCACCACGCTGGGGGCTTTGGTTCGCGTTGATGAGTACCTCAGCTGCTCTTGCTCCTAGACAAACAAGAATCACATTGACAGAAAGGATAAACAGAAGAACCTTTTTTTTTTCTTTTTTTTGAATTATATTCTTTTTGCACATACGGCAAACATGTTTTTTTTTGGCTGAAACCTACTGTCAGGACTATGTCTGAACAAAGTGCATTTCAGTGATAGCGTTAGAATATTCCAAGTTGACATTGCAAGAACTCAACCGACACAAATTGTGAAAGATGGGTTCAGGGAGCATGCGGTATCATTTTAACTTTTGGACTGCTATCAAAGAGTCCAGATTTCAACTCCATTTGCAGTCATGTGCTGGAGATAACTTTACATATCAAAATAGGTAGTGTTACACTGTAAATGCTTCTCACAAGGACTTGATGGCAAATTTCCCTCTGACAATATACATAACGTGATGGTGGTTCTCTGTGTGTGAGTTGTGGTTACTGCTACCACCGGGGTATTAACACATGGTACCCACATATTAGTTTGACTTTTGTTTTGTTTCTTTTTTGTTTTTGTTTTTTTGTTTTTACAGCAATTCATTTGTTTTACTTAGGACAAATGACTTACCTTTTCATAGTATTTGATTTCATAGTCCACGATGTCCGAGGGTGGCTGTTCCACTTCTGACCAGGAGAGGGCGATGCTGTTGTGAGAGGCCCAGTCCTTCCTGACTGCACCCACGAGGGCAGGGCCTAAAGGTGGAACCAAAGAGGGCAGACATTTCAAACATGCGAGGAGTCAGTTGTGTGAAACAGCGAAATTCAGTTACCTTTACAGATTGCACACTGGCATCTATTTCCTCATCTACAAAGGTAAAATAATTTTCAGAGTAAAATAAATAATAATAATAAAAAAAAACACAACAGGATTTGGACGTTTGAAGATTTAGAGAATTTAGAGAGAAATAAAATGAAGAATTAGGATTTGGCATTTTTTTTTAATTTGAGACAAGGACAGTAAAACCCATCCTTGAAGACATTATCTCAAAATACACTTTAAAAGGATAATACAGGAACAAAAACATTTGACCTATAACAAACAAAAAACTAAAGCCATGCGATACAGTATGCGTCTGCTACATCTACATCAGACAATCATGTGAAACATCTTTGAGTGATTTAGCAATCTATGTAGTTTTGAACTGAAATACTTTCTGTATCAGGACAGAAAAAGTAAACCATTAAGTATAGATTCTACTGTCTTGTTTGACACATTATTTTTTAGCCAACTTCACCACTACACCCACGGCAACTGTTTAGCCTCTTTGTTTGTCCTTATCAGCACATTTTTGGTGAATGGTTTATACAAGACTGATATAGATATAACAAAACCACCAAGCAGAAATTGAAATATTTACCATCAATTATTCATACATTTGCTGCTTGAACAGAGTGTGACCTGGCAAACTAATAGAACGAGTCTCTCTGCTGTTGAGAGTGCAGTTTGGAAGATCATCATTGGAATACAAATTCAGGACAAGACAGATGTCTAAAACGGTCCCCGAGCTCAGAGAAGCAGACAACCTTATTCATGCAGAAGGCCACAGACTTGACGGGACTCTTAAGGATGGTGACATGTTGCTACACTACGTCAGACACACTGGGGCTGACGATCCAACTCTCACATTTACACTCCAGCATCTCATACACACATGCACACAAAGCAGACATGGGGAGAACTTAAGTGCTGACTATTTCAAAAATATATCCACTCATGTTGACAAATTTGTGTAAATCTTGGGCTTTTCCAGCTTTTATATTATACCGCAAAAAAAAAACAACAGACTTTTGTCAGAAGTCTGGTTGAATATGTATGGCTTTATAAGCTGAAAAGTCAAACTAGGTTGTGTATTTGACAGGGTTATAAAACCTTGCAACAATATTTAAATGAAAATCACAACTATTATATTTTCCATTTTGAAAATTACACAAATTAATGGAAGACTTTTTTTAATTATCAAAGGTCCAACAGCTGAAGAAATTTAAAGTGCTCTATTAAAAAAACATTTACTCATTTAGCAGATATGTAATCTAAAATGATTTTACATACACTGAGTCACAGTTGGGCCAAAAGGAGTCAGTATCGTAGACTGAAGATGGGGACGTCAAAGCTAGAGATCAAACCAACAATTTTTCAGTTGGTTGATAACAAATAGCTGTATTAATTCATGATAAAGAGTCATTTATTTATTGTATAGCACCAAGGGTTTGGGAGTAACCTAATCTTGATTCACTGTATGTACCTCACGTGTGGTAGAATTGACAATAAACGTGACTTTGACTTGACTTTTAATAAAGCCACTCTGTGTGACAATGCTACGTCTGACCACATGGGGGCAATGAATCACAAGAAGGTTCATGTGTCAGGCCCATGGCACAAGACACAACAAAGTGCACCTCTAGTGGGACAAAGTGGTATTACAGCCCAAACCAGACCATCCCACTGTTGGTGTCTGTTTTGTCAACACGCTGGAGGTAGGTGCCTCCATGTGGTCAGACGTGGTATTACTACACAGAGTGGCTTCAGCGTGGGAGAGTGAATAATCAATGACAACAACTAAGCCTGCAGTGAATTTTGATTAATTTGAAGACAGACACATGAAACTTAATTGTAAAAGATGACAGCTTCAGTTAAGAGCTCGTTTTGTTTTGTCTAAACTGAATTTAAGAAATATGACACAAAACTATAGTCAATTCAAATAAATTTAAAAAGTGGTTGTTTCTTAGTTTTTTCGGGGATAAATAAAGATTTACCTGCGATCCACAGAGGGAAAACCCCTCCATATGAATGTAGATGGATTTGAAAGAGCTTTTGATATGAATGAATCTGATTAAATACACCTCAAACAAAAACCTATATTTATATACGGAATTAAGACGTTTTCCTGTTGACATATCTACCTCAGGCAGATATGTATGCATAACCCACTTAAGGGATAAACATGTTAGTGAGAATGACATTACTGGAGGGGATTTCCATTTGCTGCAATCGTACTGTACAGTATAATTTTATCCTTGGGGGACAGAAGCAGCTAAAGATTTCAATTTTCTGGGCATCAGATTCTTTGCAAAGTGATAAAACTCTTTCACATCCGTAGCACCTTTATGCAATAAGCTATTTTAGGTTTTGCACAAATCAGTTTTCTCATTAGATACCTTCTGCTGCGGATGAGCAACTCACACAGAGCAATTGTGGTCATCACACTCTAGTCACAGTTCACTCAGCTCAAGATAATGGAGAATCTGTTTGTACGAGCTTATTTATTGGCAGCATGTACAAATAGGTTAACCCTCAGATATGGATGCTCAAACAGAAAGAGAGGACAAAGAAGCAAGAAGAGAGAGCGAATGTGCAAACAGGGAGAGCTGTAAAGAAATCCCACGAGGCTGCATTTCCCCAGCATCTGAGCGTAAAAATAGAAGAGAGCCTTATTCCCAGAGCGGGAGGGATGAAAACGGAGGAGAACCAACTGAAGGAAAGGGGAAAAGAGTAAAGTAAGAGTGAGAATCCTCTTCTGAATCAGGACACCACAAAACTGTGGAAAACATTCACTTGTGCGTTTAACACACGTGCACTTGGCGACACCAGTTGTTTTGCAAAAGAAATTGTTGAATCCAGCGTTGCAGACAAAATGTTAAGTCAACATGCTTCAGTTTATTTAAATAAAATGATGTGACAAAAATATTTGAACTGATTTAATGTTGAGCAGTAAAACGTACGAAGATAGACCTGTGTTTAGAACTATATCCTCAAAAACAACCATGAATTTCATGACTTTATGAGCTCAGCTTAGTAACTTTCTGAACAATTCCTACACTGTAATGAAAAAAAGATGGTACATAGGACAGTTTCACTTTCGCCAGATAGTTTGAACCCATATGGGCTTGACTTGGACTTTTAAGAACAGTGCAAATATTTCTGAGGTCAGGACATTGAGGTGGACTTTCAAGGACTCTAAACTCCATAACCTGTTTTATCCTTTCCAGAAATAGGTTTATTGTGTGTTTGGGTGTCATTTACCTGCTGGACAACCAAACTGTCTAAACTTCACCTGTAAACCCAATTGCTTGAGAATATGCTGAAGAAATTCTTAAGTATTCATTCTACCTAATTTCCTTAATTCCCTTTGTCCTATACAGACATGTGAACTTACAACTGCTGTATGGTAAAGTTATGCGCTGATGAAATCATCCTATACTACTGTACATTTGCTCCTCTTAACGCCACCAAAAAAATTTAGTCAGGGACCTGAAATTAATATAGAAAACCAAAGTTTAAATTCATCACACACCAAATGGATATACGTGAAGTGAAACGTCATAAAGAAAAACCAGGTTTATATGGTTTAGAGCAGTGTTTCCCAATCCTGGTCCTCGGGGCCCCCTGTCCTGCATGTTTTAGATGCTGCCCTGCTTCAGCACACCGTGATACAAGTAGCTGCGTCATCAACAGAGTTGTGCAGACCTTGATGAAAAGCTAATGATGACCATTAATTAGAATCAGGTGTGTTGATGCAAGCCAGCATCTAAAACATACAGGACAGGGATCCCTGAGGAGCAGGATTGGGAAACGCTGGTTTAGAGGGCTTGTTGGAAAATACATATTAACAAGTACTTATTCATCTTATTTTAAAGTCCAACTTGATGCTCATATGATTATTTTGGGGCTCTTCTTTAATTGGTCAAACATTTTAATGTTCACAGGTCCCCGTTGGGAGGAGTCTCGGTTTTTCTTCTCCTTCTTTTCCTTGCATAAGCTGGATTCCACATGTATGGTTGCCTCTGTCTTTCTGTTGTAAGAGCACATTTTTGATATGCTTGGCAAACTCCTTTCATATATTTGAACTAGCCCCTTCACAAAGTACTGCAGGGGATGTAGTTGGAGGAATCTTCAGTGGCAAACAGTCTGCTGAGCAACACCTAGTCTGCGGTGCATCTGGAAGGGAGTAAAACTCACTCTTCATAAACACGGGAATTAGTGGGTTGACTCTGCTCCACAATGCTGCCTTGAAAGATTTTTGGACAGTAGTTGACCATCATCAGACAACTGACATTGTGCTTTACAGTGAAATGATCTGTGCAGGAAAGTGCAGGCAGATAGCTCGTCAAGATGCTTAACTGTGACTCCTGGGAATTCATAATTGAACAGATATTCCTTAGCTTTTAAAAAAACTGAATAATATATACATTTTCTGTTTAAACTAAAACCATAGCCAACAAATCCTCAATCAGTTCAAAGACAGTGAATGCATCATGCATCTTAATTGAGGTTATTAGTGATTATTAGGTTTGGACAGTCTGTTTACAAAAGATAAATTGCACCCCTACCCTCACAAAATTGAAAAGAAGGAATCCATTTAATTGCTAATTCTGCTTCTATTGGTTTCTATTCTATCATTGGTAAAATATCACAATCGATTACTTGACTCACCTTCTGTCAAGCTGTCAATCCCAAGACAAGCAAACATAATATCAAACTGTATAGACTTATGACAAGTATTTCACCTTGTTTGAGTAGTTTGAATGCACATGTAGATTATTCTGCGTTTATAAGTGTTCTGCTTTGTTTCCAGTGATCTTAGTTAGAGCTTTTGAGCCTTTGACGTTGCTTTCTTGAACATCATTATGAACACTTTCATCAAAGTACAGCTAAACAAATCAATAAATATCCAGTGCTGTAAATGTTAGTGGTTCATTTACATTTATTAGATCATTTAGATTTAGTCATCACTTAATTACTTCAGATTTTGATTTAAAAGAAAAAAAAACTCAAAACAATCAGAATAGTATACTATTTGTATGCATGAAAGAGTGAATGTAAAGATAGCATGTGTGTCATTCTATCCTGTATCAAACCTCTAAAATTTAAATCGTACAAATCTGATTTCTACATAAAACTGAAATGTCTTTCTACGATGCAGCCAAAATGATGTTGGCTGTTTGAACTTTAACAGACTAAAACACAAAAAAACCCTTAACTGACCGAATCCACTGTAAATAGAAACTTTAAGAAAATCTTTGACCAAAACTGCTTTTGGACAGAAGAACCCTTATAAATATGCAAATAGGAAGATAATACCGCTTCTAAAATAAGCGTCCACCAAAGGCTTAGAGTCCAGTTGCGTAGATTGTTTTTGCTGAAGGTTCCAAAATGAGTAAAATGACCACAAAGTATGCAGGTTCCGCCAAGATGAAACCTCTGCCATGGGCAAGGGCTTCACGGCTTCTTTTATGATCTATTTTAGCGCAGGAAACAATGGACCATTCTTTATGAAAGGACTAAAAGGTAATACCATTCTATAATTCCTTGCGATTGCAAAATTTCAAAACGGAGCACCATTTACAAATGCAGCCCAAAACTGTTCTGTGCATCAAAGAAGTCCTATGTTCACCTTGTCCAGAGCCAGAATCAGAGGCATTTGGGGGAGACCATCTCCCAGCGGATACACTTATCGTGGTCAGATGAATCAATATTCCAGATTCTTTCTTAGAAAACGTGGGTGCAGTGTGCTTTGGAGCAAAGGTGAAAAAGACCAGACTTTTATTAGCAACAGGTTAAAAATCCAGAGTCCCTGATGGTATGGGGTTATATAAGTGCCCTTGGGCAAGAGAAGTTACTCTGCTGTGACGAAAACTTTAAAGCAGAAAAGGACATTTAGACAGGATTTTAGACAAACACATGCTGTCTTCAAGGCAACATCCTTTCTAGTGACATCTATCCATTTATCAATATACAATGTAAAACTCCATTCTGCACAAATTACAAACGTACAGTAAAGAAAGAGCGGAGAACAGAAACTGGACCGTGCTCCCTGCTGTCTTTACATGATTACAGTAAGGAATGTGTGGAGGATTTTGAATAAAGAAATACAACACCAGTGACCTCATATACTGTGGCACACATTTATAGTTGTTTCAGGGAAAAATGTAAAACATAACAACTGAAGCAGTGTTTTTTTGTTTTTATTTTAGGTTGTAATAATATGTAACGACAACACACAATCTGTTGTCAACCGACAAAACTAGGTGACCTCCATAGAGGGTGCAGTAGGACTGCATCGCCACCGCGGCAGACACATAATAAAATGATGCATGGATGAATTACTTTAATTGAATTTAAATTAATTTTAATCATGGGGTTATTTTGAAATGATATCTTACAGTTAATCACAATGATCTCAAAAGGGAAAGACTCTTATCAGCTGCGTTAACATAGATTGAAGTGATTAATTACTTTACTCCTGGAACAAAGTTTTTTTTCTAGCCCCCGCCCCCCAAAAAAATGTCATGGCTGTACAGGTATGTGGATGTGTGTCTACAATGTCTCCATGAAGTGTAAAATCAAAAGTTTGTCTCAACAATCATATAGCAACATGAACCTAATCTAAAGGTTCAGAGAGGGCCGAGAGATGTCTGATGTGCAGAAATAAAAAAATAAAAACAGTCAAGATGTCAGTAGTGTTGCCATCAAAATCTCTGTGCTGACTCTGAGACCGCTTGTGCTTCAAGTAAACCACAAGGCTCCTAATGTAACAAGGTGAAGATGTCCATACAAGCAGGATTTGTGCTTATGTGTGATGGAGGCAGGAATAATGCGAGTACAGGTCAGCAGAGGAAATAAATGGGAGGGTCAATCATGCATAGCATATCGGAAACGTATATAACACAAAAGCTCCTTAAACAAGCACCTAACATCTGATGCTGATCACAAGTGTTAGGGTGTTGTTAGTTGTTGGGCAAGTATCATCTACGCTTACAATAAGATGCAATAGATGTTGTTGTGTCCCATACCTTAGATGCAGAGAAATAATATCCGGGGTCCCACTGATACTGGAGAAAGAACCTACACCTTCATAAATGGTGATCAACTATTTGAACAAGCAGGCAAAGTAACTAAAGAGTAGTCTGGCCAGATAAGCAAAAGCGGAAATTTCATTTTAACGTTGGGGGCGACAACAAACAGAAATATTTCTCAAGAGAAAATGTGAGAAGGACAGTGTGGCTGGCAGTGAGGTAATCATCATTAAACCCGCCGCTGTCCCTTGTGCTGTCATTTCAACCCGCATTCTTTTGTTTTGTTTTTTCCTTCCCGACTCTGATGTTTCCACCTCCCTCACTCAATCTAAACATGTCAATCAAGACATAAGGTGTTTGCTAACAGACTTTCTTGAAACTTTTATGAACCTTAATGTGGAGGGCCTCCATCTTTTAAAATACTAACAAAATCAACAAACTCACGTGGGACTCTATCCCTCTCAGGCTGTAACCTTCTTTATAATGCTATTTCCAAATGAGACGATCTCGAAAGAATTTTTAATCAGAACTGCATGCTTTTGTTCTAATTTTTTTTCAGTTATGATTAGTTTCCTTACAGTAAATTTAGAAGCCTTACTTTATGGTAAACCATTAGTAATTTGTTATTAGTTGACAAAAATTTCATTAGAATTATTACTTTTTTTTAAGTAGAATTTCCTCATGGCTCTTCTGTCATTGCTTAAAATGCTCAAGTTAGAAAGCAAACATGGTAAATTGCACAACAAACAAACAATAATCAAAACGGACATTGGACAAGGCATGGACTTGATCAAACAGGAGCTGTTAGGACCTGGGGGACCACATGCCTACCAGCGGATGCATAATAAACGCATGATAAATGGGATCAATGTAAAAAAGGTGGATGTTTTTCAGGCCTTTATTATTCACAGCAAGCCTCCCACTGCATAGGAGAGGAGGAATTATAACATGTGGGCCTGAAAAATGATGTGGTCACACCGGTGCCCGTCTGTGGTCTTCTCATGTTGGCCACTTTTGCCATTTAGACCTATAAACATTCTAACAGATCTCGATGATCACGATTTGGGATACCCTAAAATATCTTGGATCGTGTTCATCCCTAAAGTAACCATAATTCCATATCGTTAGCTGCCAAACAGTCCCCGTACAATTATTGCAGCGCATTGTTACAGATGTGTTAGTGCAGAAATCTCTGGCAATTCTCATTTGAGTTGCTGATAAGTGACGAGTATCTGTCTTGTTCTCCTCAAGATTGCATCCCAATTAGCTTGCTGCGCTTGCTGAAAGGGGAGAAAATGTGCACGTATTTCACTGCATAATTTATTAATCCGTTCTCTTCCCATCCTTCATCTCAACCTTATTCATCAATTATTCCATCAATGTTCCTGTCCTTGAAATATAAAGCTTCTGTTAAACCTCAGGTATCTTATTTTTGCTAATTCAAGCTTGAGCCAATGATCTCTTAAGAACTTGTGGAGCCGCCGACCTCGGGTCATATCGGTCTACTAATTACCATTATGTCGGCTTACAGTGACTCGGCAAGGGTCAGGAGGCCGTTTCACACGTCGACTCATTAGTAAGGGTTAAGACGTTGTGGAAGAAAAGGAAAGTTGCTCAGGAGGTAAATACTGTATTATATTTACACTTGTTGCAATGGAAAAGATTATCCTTTAAGTATGAATCAGGTATCAAAGTATATATATTTTCACGAGGATGTCAACGTCATCAGTGTTTAACGGTGTTGTCAATTTAAAACCTTCATTCAAGTTGATCGCAGTCATTGGCTATGATCCGTCACGATTCATCCTGGAATGTTTGTGTAGAAATGGATGACAAAGTAGTAAGATGTAACATAGATCTTTTATTGTACTAAAATCTTGTAAGTTAACATAAACAAAGAATAAGGTGAAAGTGAGTTTCTGATCTTTGTTTACTGCAAATAAGAGAAATGACCTAATTTCAATAAAAGCGTTGTTTGAAACCATCAACCCGGTCCCTCATCAGAGGTCATCTACTACCGTAAGTAGCTAAAACTGTTTAGGTGATTATTTAAAAGGTTATAAATCAAAATCTTGTACTTAGTAAAAAAAAGTCTTTATAAACTACAGATAAAATCAAATGTGTGTGAAGAGATGGCAATAAACAAAATTAAATTTAGGAGCAGTCATTTTCCTACAGTCTTGAGGGTTTAAAGGTGGTGTTTAACTGCTGGTGAACATCTGGTCAAAGTTTATATATCTACTGTAAGGTAGTGAGAAACAGCTGGTATTTAAAACCACGCAGATCTAATTTTGTTTTGTTTTAAAATATTCTAAAACCTGACAGTTTTCTAAAAGGATTAAAGCTCTCCACTACAACCTCCACTGATTAAAACAGAAATATGAAGTAAAAACTATTTGGGGAGTTAAACTTTTTGCTTTTATTTTTAAATTATTGACTATGCCCTATCGTTAATCAATTTTTTATTTAAAAAAAATATTTTGTTTGTCTTGTAAAACCTGATTTAATTTTTGCGTCGTTCCAGGCTTGAAAGGTGCGTTTCATCAGGTAACAATGGTGAATGCAAAGTGTTTTGGAGTTTTTAATCTTTGCATCTCTCTCATATCACAGACTGACCAATCTTTGCTTTTTGTAAATGTGAGCAAATCAAAACAATGACATGTCACAATATTTTCTGGCTCACTGTGCAAGTTACACCAAGCCAAGTGTTTCAGAATTGATTGTGAAAGTCACTGCTGCAACCAACATTTGAATTTTATCACAAACGTTTCAATATTTATGAAGAAGTTTGTTGACACCAAATATCCATCTGAAATGTGTCTATACTGTATTGCAGTGCAGTGATGAAGATTTCATCAGGGATCCACTGTCCGTTTAACCCTTTATAAAAATGAATGATGCAGTCTATATTAAAATCATTATAAATGAATCCTACATGACAGAGGAGGTGATTCTGCTCATTAAGACTGTCACAACTGATGGAAGAAAATAAACAGAATCAGATTTGTACTTAAGTTAACACGAGCTCTGCAGCTCATCTCAACTCACCAGCTTGCCGTGTGTTGACGGTGACATTTGCCAGCGAGCGTGCTGCCACCCCCAGCTCGGAGATGCCGTTCACAGTCTCCACGTAGAAGGTGTAGTTGGCCTGCACTGCAAAATCTAATATAGCCACTGAGGTGCCAGTTATACCAAGTGGCCGAGGGATGAAGCGCAAGTCAGGCTCACACGGCTCACATTGAGTTACGCCGCCGTCACCCCCGTCACAGCGCTGGCACAGGATGTTGTAAGTGATGTCGTTCCTGCCACCTGTATCACTGGGAGCCATCCATTGCAAGAAAAGAGCCGTGTCATTGATCAGTGAAACCAAGTTCCTGGGAGCTGAAGGAGGCCCTGAAGAGAGGAGATAAGTATTAAAAACATAAATTACAGAGAAACTCGCATCATTTCTTTAAATTTATCTTTTCAGTTGCATTAAATTCAATAATACTTTATAAATCGTCAAAAGGAAATGATGTGCTGCAATAACTCTCAGTATGTACGTCTCTTTAAAGAGTCTTTATAGATGGTTACAGCTGTGGGCAAGAAGGATCTCCTGTAGCTGTCTGTGCTGCAGAAGACTTGAAGAAGTCTCTAACTGAAGAGGATGTGCTCACAGGTCACACTACTGATGTGACCTTCAGCTGATGTGATGGTGGAATGGGAAAGGTCAGCAGTCTCTGAGCATAACTCCAATCTTTAGAAGATGTGTTCAGTGTGCAGGTAGAATAGGTATATATGTTGTTTGGCATCCAATCTGTGAAATATATAAATTGGGATAAGCAGGAGTTACTTGATGGAGGGATTAATGGACTGCTGTACAATATCTGATTTGCCAAAGAAATTGTCATTGTTTACGAGCATGCCTTTGAATATATGTGTAAATATGCAGATGGGAAGAATTCAGGGTGCTTGAAGGGTTTCATTACAGCATGCAGCTTGTTACAGTTAGTTTTACAGCTGCAACAAAACTCATTCAAATGGTTCTGTGAGTATCTTATACTTGTGGACTTGTGGACTTGTGGACAGTATGCCTAGGTCACTCAGATGTTGATACTGGCATTTGTAGCTTTATTTAAATTTATTTTGCTTTGTTGTTATAACCTGAATGAAAATAGAACCCAGACTGACTGTTCTGTTTGTATTAATGATAATATTGATATATGTATTGATTATATAGTAATATATAAAGTAATCTGAGGTTGCAGTAGTGAGGTATTTTTTTTATAGTTGCTTAGAACTGTTGCTGTTACACATACATAAATAAAATAGCCATTATGTCAAATTATCCACAACAAATTCTATATGTAGCCTTCCCTCTAATTGGCCAATTATTTGGGTATTTTTCAATAATTGGCATAAGCCATAGAAAAACACATTCCTTCCATCCTGAAGATAAAATGTACACAAAATAAAACGACACAAAAATCAGAACATTGTCTGATGATCTTCAGGCAAAGTAGAGCCAAAAATATCTATTATAGTTCATCTTCAACACTGAGCCACTTTAACAACATCAGCTGGGATAAGATGTGGTTAATATTCTAAACGGAAACCCTTTAAAGAACGTTTAACTTAATTAAAATGAGATTCTGTTAAGTCATATTTTAACACTTTATCTTACAATATGAAAACTTAAAATTAGCTTTAGAGTAAAGCCACAATCACGCATACAGACATAATTAAAATATCTCACACTGACCTTTTGTCGCTATGATACACACACACTCACTCACTAATGATGTCATGAAGACATCTGTAGATTTCTGTATCTTTCCCATGGGCCCTTTGTCATGTTGTCATTAAACTACCGACCATGATCATCCTGAGCCGCTGCAACCCCTTAAGAGAGAACCCAACCTTCAGGACGAAGATGATTGGCTGAAAGGGCATAAAAGTTATCCCACTGTATCAGGTCTACTCACTAATCTGTTGGGCTTTCTGTTCCCCAGTTGATCACATAGAAACAGCTACCCCCAGAGGATCTGTGTAGCTCCATAATCACTTTATCTTTTAATGGAGTGGCAGCTATTTGATTTCATTATAACAAGAGAAGGATCTTGCTTTAACTGGACACTTTACTGCCCTAGCAGGAGTTAAATGTAAGTCATCTTAAGGCCGGGAGGAACTGTTTTAAGGATTTAGTTTTAAAAACTAAAATAAAAAACTTAATTTTTTAAAACTGTTTAAGAAGTTAATGATTGCCTTAAGAGAAGTAGAAAAAAATAAAAGAAATACACTTTGAACATGTCATCTTTTTTTCTCTTTTCTATGTAATACTAACTTGTACAAGCCATTGTGGAGGGGTCTTTGATGGCTCTGTAGAAACCTTTATCGCAGTGACAGATAGTGGCGGCCTGGTCGTGACTGGAGCTATGCAGAGGACACTTGGAGCATTTTGTGTTCCCAGCATATGCCTTGAAGAAGCCAGGCTTACAGGCTGGAGAGAGAGGGAGAGAAAAGGCAGGAGAAGCAGACATAGATCATTGGCACCTCGTTAATAACCCATCAGGATGAGGTACACACCTGTAATGTTCCTTCTTCTGAACAGATTCACAACATTCGATTGTCTTTTTTTAGTAAACATAAAATGAGGAGAATTACAAGACTTCCTGTAGATCTCAGTGATTACCAGATGTACAAATGGTAAACAACCAAACTGAACAGAAAGTTAGAATAGCACAATATAAAATTATAAAAATATAAAGCGATTATGTTATATTTTGTCTTACAGTGCAGGAATGGGCATCATTTTTAAACAAAAATTCAATATGAATGCATCATGAAACTCGTTGTACACTTTCTTTAGTTGTTTGCAAGAGTTTCAGATTTCCTTGAATAAAGACCAGGAAGTTTTGTTTTTCAGGCAGGTAAAAGAGGTACTATTAATATGCAAATAATGCATGACGAAAAAAATAATTACTGCCTGATTTCAAACCATGCATTCTGCTGACGGAGGTTTTTGCAATTTTCCTTCCTTATACTGGTTCGCTTTCAACTACCCTGACTACAATTTTACCTTCCTAATACAGCCAACTCTCTATCCCTTATCTTTTCAATATTTCACCAGCTGTTTTGCTGTGCCTCAGTTTTCACCTTTTTCTTGTTTTTCATCTTTCTTCCAATATTTATTTCTTTTCCCATCTGGCCTTCTGCTTTCCTCTTCGTCTCCCTTTCCCATAAGGCTTATCAGAAGATGGCAAAACCACTGCAGATTGCCTCCTTCTTCCCAGACTTACCTCTGCCATGAAGAACAGCAATAATATTGAAGTTATTTAATTTCCTCAGAATTTTATTGCAATGTGAGACTTGTTTGAGAATACACTGTGTTTGTTTGGGTAATAATTTCAAAATTAGCAGATAAATATGCCTGCTATGACTGACAATGAAATGACAGAACCAAAAGGTGACACCCTGAGAAATTCAATCAAGAAGTTTGGTTAAACTGCCAAAAGGATTTTATACTTTTGGCAGTTTACATGGAGCCACATAGTGATCCACATTTATTTTTTATTTTTTTTTAACTCTTATCATCTTTCTTTATTACTCTCACTAAAAAACATTAACACAAATCCCTTTGATGATGGCATCAGCTTTTGATCATTTCATTGTGAGTTTGATGCAGTATCTGATGCCTACATACAGACTCATTTAACTCCTGGTAAATAATAGACATGACTAATTGTAATTAATCCCATTGAAATAAGGCATATATGATTAAGTTTTCATTTGTGAGTAATTTTGTAAGGTATTGTCATTCAATCAAATCAGCGGATACAAATGGTAAATAGTAAGACATTGCTGCTATTTAAATTTCAGAGATGATCAAAGCTCAGTTATGTATTAATTTGATAATATTGTATTGTGTATAGCACATTTGTGGTCTTTCAAACAGTTTCAGCTAAACTGTGAACCTTTGAAATTCACTAGAAACTAATGCATATGTGTAATGTATTTACTTGGTGTTCAGGTGTCAGTCGATTTTATATTAAGACACTCCAACCCTAGCTATAATTTGCAATCACCATATTAAATCCAAACAAATCTCCCTATTTGGACTTCTTTGACTTAAATGGGCCATGATTTCTCAGGGACCACTGTAGGGGGACGGAGGAGATGTCACGCTGTGTTTTGTCGAAGTTTTGTTTCAAATATCAACAGAAACAATGTCATCCAGGAATCCATCTCCTTACATTTAAACAAAAAAACTTTTATTTTTTTTCACCTGAAAAAAAGGCACCGTAGTGGGGCCTACATTCGTAAATTCCCACAATGCCAGAGAAATGGAAAAAGTCCAGCAAACGTGAAATGTTCATCACCACCTTGCCTGAAATGTAATGAATAAAATAATTATCAATTCTAATATACAGAGTCAGCACAAAACAATGTTCTTGAATTCTTTCAAAAAGTATCAGCTACAACTCAAAGTAAGTTTAATGTGACAGTCATGAGGCACCACGTAGACAGTTCTACCAAAATTGATTATACAAAAATAACCATGCTGATAATTATCTAACCTCTGATGGGAAAATGTGTTTCTGGTTCAAGAAGTGCTTTTTTAACATTTTTAACCTCATCCCAAGTACGGCCTTATATATACATAAAACAGCAGGATGTAGCACCATCACCCAGTCTTGCTGCTATTCTTTCTCTCACTTGCCACTAAATTGGACTAAATTGGATCTAAAGAATACCTTGCAATGCAAAAGTACTTTCCCTGTAGACTAGCCTACGATTACAAAAGAGATGTCAGAAGAATTGGCAACAAGAGACTGTGGACTGGGAACAAGTCTCCTATTAATCTGCATATTATAAATTTTTAATCCATAGAGGTTTCATATTTTGAATATATTCCTAAAGTGCACATTCAGCGAAATTATAGGCAACCATGGCGGCTTGAGAGTATTTATCGATCCGTTCTCTATACCTGCTTTATCTTGTATGGGGTCGCTTGGCACTGGGGGTCTATGCCAAGAAGCAAGTGAAAGCTAAAACAAAATAACCACCAAGTGAAAACACAAGTAAAGTTCAAAGGAGGATAAAGCTTAAGAACAACACTATCTCTGTTCTCTACATGTATAGTAAATGTATACACATATATTCAATATACACATATATTGTATGTATATATAATATATGTAGCACATAACACAACTGATATCTCTTTAAGGCTCCAAATGACTTTTATTTTATTTTTTATTTTTTTGTTAAAGTTGTAACACATGTTTTCCATCCCATTTTCAGGAGATTACATGAAACTGTAACCCTGCAGAGTGGAGTTTCATTGGGCTGCAGCTCTCAAGCTTGCCATCTCTACACATGTGCATTAACAATACAATTTAACACTTATTTCCAGGCTTGGAAGGATCCAAAGCAACAATTCTCTGTGATTATTTGCAAACATAACACTCAGTCTTGGCACTGCCTCCCTGATTTTCCTAACAGCCGTCTTCAAGCCCCACTAATCTCGGAAGCTCATGGCACATATCGAGAGAATAGACCTTATTTCCCAACTGATTCCCAGTGCTTACTGTCTAAAGCACATAAGAACACATCAATGCCTCTGCGTCCTCTACTTAATGTCTTTTATCTGTTAATGGCTTTACTGAACAGACAAGCAACTTCAGTCACTTCTCATTCAGTTATACATGAGACACGAATAGCAGGCAGGCAGCTGGATATGCAGAAGAGGAAAACACTGTTTATACCCATCTTATACAATGTTAACATTTTCAAAATCATGTAACTTAAATAAAACATTAGAGTTAAGTTTCCTCATCTTTTTAAATATCTCATTATTAGTAGGACAAAATAACACATGAACACATCGCTTGATGTCATCCAGGTCAATAAATGTAATGAAGAATTGGATTTTTATCAAGTAGCAAAAGCTTTACTGTCAAAACCATTTTTGGAATGTGTTACAAGCTTGGAATACAAAAATAGATGCATGTTAAGAAATTAAATGATGTTTACAAGGAAAAAAAAAAGGCTCATACTGAGTACAGAAAAATAAATTAATACGATAATCGCTGATTTAATTTTTTTTTTTTTTTTTTTTTTGCATTTTCTATATTATCCCAACATTTTATATTTTGAAAACTATAATAAAAATAATTACTTTCACTCATTTGACAATCATAAAGTCATGGTTCTGTTTTCTGTTTGCTTTATTTTATTTTGCTTCATATCTCATATCTATCTTCATGTATCCAGTCTCATATTTTACCCCTATTGTCACTTTTGCCTCAGAATAGAAGAAAGGAAAATAAACTTGAATACTTTCGGCTCTGTTTTATCTCCATAAAGTGTCTTGTGGAAATAAAATAGCTTTCCTTTCCCATAAAAGAGTTAAAGAATGAACCCCAGTCAACATGGTGAGCAGGTACGATAGTACTTTTATTTTGGAATACTGAAACCTCACCTCTAGAGCATCAAGTATTGTAGATTTTAATCAATGTATGAGACAAGTATGCATTGTAAACTAAATTGTTGGGTATGATCCCATTTTTGCTGTGCTACTTATCCAAAAGTACAGATTATGCCCGAAAGGCATTTCTGCCTGTTGCACCAACCACCGCTGCCAGAGGGTCATCAGCTGGAAGCCGCCCTTCATGAATGTTTTGTGCCTTTAATCCCAGAATAACTCTTGGTGATAGGCAGTAACAGGGACATCTCCCTGCGGCTGGCTCTGAAACCTTTTGTTACTATGTAAGAAGGAGAAGCCAGAAGCTTCTGTTCTCCACCACCAATTGGCTGAGAGCTTTGCATGGACCTTGTGATTCCAGTAGTTTTCAGGTGTTTGTACAATGAATTTTCCAGCAAAGCGTCCACATTCAACTTTGATTACGTAGGTACTTTTCCATCATGCTCTGCTACATGCTTTTTTTTTCCATTCACCTTCTGCTGAATATAAATGAAGTGTAGTTTTCATTTGTGATATGTCAGATTTTTGCTGGACCTGTTGTTCAGGTCCCTCTTAGTTTATCCTCCTTTCTTGCTTCCACCTCACAGCCTTGATCTTTAACAATTTGTTCTCAATTTTACAACTTCAGTACAAGGCCTTGCCTTGATGCAGCCAACAAACTCTTCTCACATTTCAGCAAGACAATGTTAAACCGCACTGCATGGCATAGTCCGAGTGCTTAACTGGCCTGCCTGTAGTTCAGCCATTGTAACAGTGGAAAACATTTGGTGCATCATGAAGAAAAACGTCAAGTAACAAAGAAGCAGGACTACTGAGCAGCATATCCTGCATCAGACAAGAATAGGACAACATGCCTCTCCGAAAACTCCAGTAACTGGTTTCCTCACTTCCCAGAAGTCTACCGATAGTTATTAAAAGAAGAGTGAATGCTACACAAAAGTAAGCAGTGCCCTGTTCCAACTTTTTTTGAGATCTGTTGCTGCCATCAAATTCAAAATGAACTAATATTTTGCATGAAATGGGAAAATGACCTAGTTTCGGCATCTGATATGTTGTCTATGTTCTACTGGGTATAAAATGTGGGTTTATGAGATTTGAAAATCATTGCATTCTGTTTTTATTAACATTTTACACATCATTCCAACTTTTTTGGAATTGGGGTTATATTTTTCTGACAGGCGCCATAGCTTGTGGTCACTGGATCTTACTATGTAGTCATTTGTTAGGATGTAGGGTTTCTGTTGGGCTCCCTGTCTTATTTTCTTTATAACTTCTGTGTGCTGTCGTTTTTTTGCTACTGCTTTGTGGGCCACCTTTTGCATTCTCTTTATTTTTCCTTACATTTCTTGATGAACTTTTTCTCTTTTTCGTCAGTCTTAACTATTTATGAAAATAAGGATGAGCTGGAGGAAACAAAAATATCGACCTGATTATCCAGTCCACATGAAAGTTAACAGTCTACCTAAGCTTGAACATTTGCAACTTCCCAATAAGATAAATGGACAATGCCAATGCCATCCATACACTATTTACACATTTAAATTCAAATCACATCTGGTAGGGAGCTGTCTGCCAAGCTCAGTTTGGCTTTTCCCTGACTGCCATTGCCATTTAGTCAATGTTACTGTTAGTGTGCCACAGGGCTGTATGCCTCACCCCTTCTTCACGTATGTACATTCATCCACACTAGAAATACAATTATATTTGCAAATCACATCTTCACATTGGAACTAATCATCACAAATAACAAAACAGCCAAACGAGCAAGTTTTAATCGTAACTGGATGGTGCAGGGATGACAACTCGTTGACCAAAAGCAAAGAAACATTAAGACATATTGTGAAATCAAACAAGGACAGCAGGAGAGCACACATCACTTTGCATCAGCAGTGGGGTAGTAGAAAATATGCCGCACCCACCAACTAGATTGTGATGAAAGTACAATGACTCCTTTACCCAGGGAAATGAAAATAAATAAACCTTATTTAATTTAATGTACTTCAGAGAGCACATTGAAACCACTTGGTGAACAGACCAGATCAGGGGATGTTTTAAAAACTGACTGCAAGGTGTAACAAGGCTTACGTTTAACCTTTTGACCGTTTAACCTACGTTTAACCTTCTCAAACCTGGTCTGAGGTTTCCAGCTATGGCTTGACCATTGAGTTCCAGGTAATCTAGCTTGAATCTCCAGAGGAGTGGTCAACGGCACATGTTGCATGAATGTAATCACATACTGAGTGATTTTAAATGTAGGTATTTCAGGTTAAATTGTCTCGTGGTGTTAACTTGTCACAAACAGATGGTGCTAGAGAATATGTCTACCCTGCCTGGCCTCTCGGCTTTGATATGCAGATGGCAAGTTCACAGAGAATGAGTGATGTTCCAGTCTGGATGTGTTGAGGCCTGGACATAAGAGGACCACAGTAACTCTGCTACAACCATGAGATGTATTGATTTCACCATTTTCTTCTCCATATTACATGAATTTAAGGTCACAAGTTTTTTTCGCTGGCATAAAAAAAACCCATCAGTAATTATTTTGGATTTCAGAAGCACTCAGACACGAGTAGGTCAGGGGTAAAAAACAGGGAGGGAGGGAAGACTGACCCACTTTATTGTGACACTATAACAGCCAAGAGCTTCTTCACCATCTACTCTAATCATCAGTAAGAGGACAACTGGACTGGATAAGTATCAGTTACACAAAAAGTACAACATGTGATGACACCAAAACTTGATTTTAAACCAAAACCAACTGAACTTTAAAGCAACTAAGTGTAATCAGTTAACTGGTGATCGTTTTTGGACACTGCGGGTGTCAACTCTGATTAAAATGAAATTTAAAATGACATCTCTATTAGCTTCCCCTGCAATTCACTGCCTCCTTTGAATATGGTGCTGTGAGGAGAAGATATGGTACAAATAGAATAAGCTCTATGATGTTGCCTTATCTAGGTCATGATATAACCACCCTATCTCTGAGTAATCCTCTTGTGGCTGACGCTGAATGAAAGGAATAGAATAATAAAGTGCTCGATTGAGATGTCAGAACAGTCTGGCAGAATGCTGTTGGGGTGGAAAGCAGCGTTTGATAAGCGCTGATGCCTTTGTTTAGGCAGCTGGGAGGGAGAGATGGACGTGTTAGTGCTGGATTCTGCTTATATTCAGGAGCACTGGGGTTTTCCCTATTCTTTCTCTCTCTCTTTCTCTCTCTCTCTCTCTGTAACTCGCTTCCCCCGTTCCCTCTTTCTCTCTTTTGCTTTTTCCCCATGCTGCCTCTCAGACAGCTTTGATCACAGTACCCTTTGAAGCAGGGTTCCAAAATGAAAATGAAGAGACAGCAGAAGTCACCGAAAGTTCACGCCTAAACTTCCTGCAGCTACTTGCAAAATGCATATTTTCATTACAGCATACGCTGTGTCAGATCTATGGAAATTATTAATGAGACCAAAAAAAATAATTGTTGGCCATAAATCATTTAAACCATGAATCATTAATTATAAGGCTATGATATGTTATAACTATTGAGCATTTCTTTTAACCTGACAGTAATGAAGTTAAAAATAGTGTTTGAGAATATCATGAAGGAGCTTTTTTGACTTGAGATTTCTTAACACATCATCAACTGCTGCACAGGAAAACAATGCAGCATAGGTGTACTTCTGGTTTCTTCATGCTGCCCCTATTCATCGTTCTGATTTCTTTTAGACTGATTTCGTGTCAATGGAAAGGTTTAGCTTTTACCCCCAGATCCAGGATACTTCTACCCTAGGTCTTTCGTAAGTGGAAATATATACTATCTGACTTCTTTCTTTTCTTTGGTTTTCTTTCGGAATTGCAATATTGTTTAAATAGCTAATCAAGTGGCCACTGTTTATCATGTACTCAGTCAAACTAGATTTACTTTCTGTATCTCATTGAAAAACTCTATGCGTTAAAAAGTCCAGTAAACATCTCAGAATCTGAAATCGTAAAGATTTGGGGGATTTCAGCATTGAGAGTATGGTTCGGAGAAATCCCTATAGGGACAAGACCAAAAACCAACAGATGTAAGCTTTGAGTTTAGAAGAAATGGTGCTTTAAAAATAAAAAAAGAAATTCTGCAGCTGAAACCACTGCATCAGCTCTGAAATACTCCTTACGAACGTTCTCACTTAAGACAGTTCAGTGCTATAGAAACATTTATAAACAAGATGGTAACACAAAATATTGCCTAATTAAAGGAAACAAAAGTCCAAGTTTGTTCTGTAGGTTGCTGTGATTTAGGAAGCAGAACAAGTCATATGTGGTGCACTCCAGCACTAAGTGGTGACTGAAATTTAAAGGGAACCCATAAACGCCCTCATCTGAGATCACAGACATGCATTGCTCTTGAGCAACTCTCATCCCGCCACACAAGTAGTGGAATAACAAGCACATGCTTTGATGGAAGGACAACACAGCCAAGCAGCGCAAACCTTCTAATTAAAGGAGACACGTTAGTCTTTACCAAGCACTTGAAGTCAAAAGTCTTTGACCCTTCAGCAAAAAGACAACGATAATGTACTAGGGAAGTTTATATCGGTAATTTTTCTTGATGAAACATACTATCCAGATATTTTCCTCACACTCCAAATCACAGTTGCTCACATGCTGCACACTGTGTACCAATTTTCAGCAAATTTCTTGCAATGCAGAATGCAGTTTTGAAACAGCCAATGTTTATACAAAAATAAATATTGTACTTGTTTGTGGTTAAACATCATTTTTGGCAAAGATGTAACTCAACACTGAATAACTTTATTCACATTAAAATTCTATACTCAGTATCCGTCTAACGTTTCACTGTCATAGCTATTTTGGATGTGGTTAAGCATATAATGCTGTTATGAACTGCGACTTTGACTGCAGCATGCAGGTATGCTACATTAAAGCTGGTGTTTCACCACCCTTTGCTGATGTAAATTAAAATGCTCCATCATCTAGCTACCAAAAGTGAAAAGTAATCTCTGCGCCCAGCGAGGGGCATGCAGAAGCACCACCGTGTGGTCTTTTTTGCTATTTATATCATGACATATTATTACATCGCTACACATTATTTAGTATAAATATTGCACTATGTATTAATATTGCTCTACTTTCTTTACCAGTAAATCTACATGTGCTGCACATGTACTGTCAGTGCTAGACCCAAACACACAGACACACACACAAAATTGGATATGTTTTTTATAATTGTACCAACAAGGCAAACAATATTTGCCAGGTTTTTAATTTCCTGGATGAAAACTGACCTTTATGTTTGGCTATTTCATTTATCCGTGGCATTAAAAACGATTTACAGAGAACTATTATTTATCGCAATATACACTTACATTGCAGCATATAATTATATCGCAATTTTACTGCTGCTTTGAAGTGTCTCCCAGGTTTGGTTGTAAGAGTAAAGTACAGGATGTATCGCTGAAGAAACAAGCAAACACACCATGTTTTTTGATTGTCGTGTAGCTGACAACTTTAAGGAAAAGCCCATTACCGGCCCTTTTACTGCTGCCG
This sequence comes from Xenentodon cancila, assembly GCA_014839995.1. Taxonomy (NCBI): domain Eukaryota; kingdom Metazoa; phylum Chordata; class Actinopteri; order Beloniformes; family Belonidae; genus Xenentodon; species Xenentodon cancila. The sequence continues at coordinate 12,509,219 of CM026197.1, forward strand.
CTGCCACCTACGGCACCGTTAAAGAGAAACAGCCAATGTCAGCCAAACGGAGGGAATGTGGAGAGTGTACATGTAAGACATATGTGAGGGGCACCATGAGTGTGCTGCTCCTAAGCCTCCGTCTCATTGGTAATCTCTCCTGACAGGCTTCTGCGTTGTTTAACTTGAGATGATTGAGGGTGAGTGAGAGCAAAAAGATAAATAGAGAGCAGATAAAAGAGAAGAAGATAAGAAGAAAAATGACACCCGCGGAGCAAATAAAGAAGTTATCAGAGTCTGTCCTACATATCAGCTACTAATGACTGTTGGAACTCTCTCTGTAATACCCTGAGCAACCACATCTCCACAGGGGTACTACATGAATTTCACCCCAACCAGTGGAGACTGCTGTAAATCTGCAAAATGTGGTAAGTACCACAGTGGGCACCTTAATTGTAATCTTGCAGCACGGCTCGATTAAGCTCCTGCCTTAATTACTAAAGCAAAGCAGGAATAAAAGAGGGGGTTGGGCGAGTTTTAGAAAAGACTAGTTGCAAGCTAAATTATCTGTGAAAGTCACAAATGAAGGCAATTAGCCAGCTAGCCCCTGGTATGTGTGCACAGTCTAATTCAGAAACCAGGCCAAAGACTATCTAGAACAAGTCAACAGTTTCTTTAAATTTTTCTTCATCTGTTCAGCTAACAATCTGCGACATTTAGGTAATGCTGTTAAGACTAATTAGAGAAGAACTGCAGAGGGAGAGTGGTATTTATCATTTTAACATTTTTAAATTTGAATGTGTATATGCAAATGTTAAGTGGCTGCATGGTTGCCCTTATCTACACTGAACATTTATCAAAGTAAGATCAGGCATGTAACCACATATCTGAAGGCAGATACAAGAAATTACTTCTCCTTTTGAACATTATTGAGCCTTGAGAAGTCAAGTAGTGATTTTAAAATGTCACAAAACTGTGGGCAGTACATAATCTTTCATTTTGCATTGCTTATCATCTCCTGGCATAAAATGAATCAATTGAGAGATGGTGAGAGTCTGATTTCAAACTTAGAAAGAAAAGGATAAGGAGAGAAAGCGATTGAGTGAACAGTAAACAAAGTGGACAGGGGGAAAGGAAAGCTGGTGAGGGGAGGTAGAGCTGAAATGGGATGAAGAGAACCGTTGATGGAGAGGATCAGACAAGGATGCAAAATCTCATTGAGAGGATAGAATGTCAGTTCAGTAAACTCAGACTCCTGTAGATCACAGGGAAGGCCCAAGAGATTCTTCTGTTCTGTTCTCTTCTGTTCTCTTCTCTTCTCTTCTCTTCTCTTCTCTTCTCTTCTCTTCTCTTCTCGTCTCTTCTCTTCTCTTCTCTTCACTGTTTGTGAAGTAAACTGCTCTAACATCAGCACCAACTACACAGAAACGTCTCATGCAACATCTCACCTCGGCAGTGGCCATCCATCTCTTCGTGACCGGTGCTGCAGACGCAGTGGCCCAGTGGTACCAGCCAGTCTCCATCGGCACCACAGTACAGTTTGGGTGTGTCCCTCTCCTCTGCATTCTCCACGCACGCACCCCTCACTTCCACCAGAGAGGACGAGTCCATGTGCGGCACCGTGTCGGGAAATGCTGCCAGGTTCCTTAAAGTCGACGGGCAGCGTTTGTAAAACACCTTACATGAAGGAGAAAAAAGGACATTGAAGTATCGGCAGTAAAATTGACAATTTCATGGCTGTCATTTATGCAAACACAAATCAGACTACCCAGTTAACAGACCTTGACAGAGACAAGGGCAATACACGCTCCCACATCTTGAAAGGCCAAGTAGAAGCCCTTCTGCGTCACTGGCCCCACCTCTCTAACCTCAGTATTGAGACGAAGAACACGATCTCCCAGATCTGTCTGTGTGAAACTTTCATCTGCAGCTATGGTGTCCACCTTTAAAGCCAACAACAAACACTTTTTATGCTTCTCCAGTAGCCCAACTGAAGTGTACTTTTCACTAGCACCAATAACTAACCTTGGCGTAGTCGGTGGGCCGAAACCGCGTTCCTGCAGAAAGAGGTTCATTTGTCTGTAGGTAAAAGAGGTTGAAGGTTTCTTTACAGGTGCCAGACACCCAAGGAATGGAGTTGCAGTCTCGCAGGGTAAAACGCAGCTCTACATATACCTGAGTGAAAATATACAAAAAATACTTCAACAAATGAAGAAAAAAAGCTCTTTGAGTTTTTCAAATATTATGTAGGTGCTAAACGGGCCTGGTTTCTATCACTGAATTAATTCTATTGGTTTAATATGTATTTTTGGCATATATGTGCTGGAACCATACAATTTAAATATGCAATATTTCAACTAACAAAACATTACTGGCAAATTAATATGAGAAAAATAACTAAAAAGTGTAGAAGGTTTCTGCAGCCACAAAGAAGGCCTTTTTTTTTTTTAAATGATTTTCCAGTCAGAGTCAAATTGTTTTCAGCATTTCGTGATTTAGCTGTACAATCACAACGAGAACTGCCCCAGGCTATATGTAAAGAAAAACTTTCACTTCACCTTACTTTCATTACAAGCTCATCTGAATTTTCTTAGATTTGAACCATTCTTCAAATTAAAGTCATATTTTAGTCTGGATACTCTCAAATACATCTGCCAAACATATTTCTCTCTTGATAAGTAGTCAAAAAGATGAAATTCCCTTCAGGGAACTGGACACGATCTCAAGCTGGAGACAGCGTTAGAATTACAACCCCTATTCCAAGACAACGTCTTTAAAACTCATTTCAGACAGAAATGTATGAATATGAATGTGTTTGAGGAAGTGTTGTGATGTGGCCCATACCCGCTGTGCAAATTGCCGTTGGATCCATCCAGATCGCAGCCAGTTGTTCTGGTTTGGCTCCATCACGTGACAAACCTGGAAGGTGTGAATAGGTCTGTTTTGCTCATCCATCTCTGTGATGGCATCCCACTATAAAAAACATAGGAGGCAGATGTCGATACATTTGTGATAATACATTTGTGGTGATACATTTGCCAAACTTACAAAATAAAATAAAAAACAGCTTCCATGCTACCAATCACACCATGGCACTGAAAACGAATCATAACAGTCCAAAGAACCTCTTAAGACCGGCGGTGTCAGTGACAGGGGCTGGCTCATGTATACATGCACTCAGTTATGGGTATTAGTTTTCAATATATTCAACTCCATCTAGCATATATAGGAGATCACCAATGTGTATTCTTGTTATGGAAAATGATTAGCCTTCTTTTGGTTTTGGTTAAAGTTAATTCCTATAAAAACATGGCGTCTGAGAGACACAAAGTCAGTCCCATTAATGTTTTCAAGCTGTTGCATCAGCCAGTCCCTCTCATTTCTCTGCTCTGCTTTAACGGTGTGATGATCAGAGCTTCAAAAGCCCTAAAATTTATTGACAGAACCTCTCCTGTGGCATTTAATGGGCAGCTGAGATTATGCCAGTTACGCAGCTGGATGTGTGATTACAGCTCAAGAGCAGGAGATACATGGAGGACACATTGCTAGTTCTGCTTAAATCTGTTCTGTAAAGGCCACGGTAGAAAGATTTAGATCATTATAAGTTGACTATAAGTATTCAGACCCTTTCAAGCTTTCATGATTCAGTGTCATTTTAATATGAACTGAATTCTCACATGCCTCGATATAACTCCTAATCTGTCACTGAAACACAGATTCATGGTAGCACCACATTGTGGTGAGATGATGTTGGTGTTGCTGTTGCTGATGATTCAACCAACTCCGACTCCATCACAGACCGATGATATAGTTTTGAATGTACAGAGTAAACCCAAAGCATCACTTTCTAGACCTGTGAAGATGTGTCGCCATGACAACGTAATAAGTGTTGGTGAAGCTTTCAGTGATCAAATGCATTCTATCATATCGTATTTTATCAACTAAACTAGACTCTCTATACCCCTTTGTCTCACATGCGCGGTGGCTTCTGTTGATAAGGGTGCACTAAAGATGGAAGTTTTTCTGTTTCCATTTAGTTTTGAGCAGCTGACGCTTGTACTACCTCTGAAATAAAAGCAATAACATACAGCTGTAAACCAGGTCAAGAAGTGTTTGTAATTATGATTTCATGCAAATGTAGTATCCACAAAATACAGAATATCTGAGGACAAATGGTAGGCATGATATCTTCAGTTTGTAAATAAACCACTGAAATGTTAAAAAGAAATGTATGTCAGACTTATCCCTCAACAGTACATAGTACCATTAAAGGATTTAAGGAATCTGGAGAACATTTAGCATTTAAAAGCAGCAACAGTCTAAAACTAACATCATTCATTTCTGATCACTCAAACACCAGTGCATTAGGAAACAACATTCATCAGGAGCTGACATAACAACTGTAGGCAGGGACTGCTTAGGAAATACCTTAAATAAACTTAGCACAAAAAGTAAGGAAGTGTTTGGTAGATTATTTCTTTGTTGTAACAATGCTACTTGGCAATAAATCTTATACTGTTGGAAATACTGTTTATTTACCTTTTAAATGGTACCTCATTTGTGAGATGAGCAGCAGAGCTGAGTATGTGGGTTGAGCCCATGAAAAAATTGTTAGATCTTCTCAGAGAAATACATCAATATCAACAGAGACATAATCTACCAAAGTCAAATTTCCTTACTTTTTGTGTTTATAATCGCAAATGCCACTTAAAAGTTCACTTTAGTAAAAAAAAAAAAAAAAAGAAAACAAGCCTGATGTTAACATGTCCAAAAATAAAAGATGAAATGTGTAGTGTGCTTTTTGGACCAAAAGCAAAAAGGGGGCATCCAAACATCATTCAGTATTAAGTCCAGAAGCCAGTATCTGCAATAATGAGAGGTTGTGTCAGTATCCTTGGCAAAGAGCATGACACTTCTGTGGTGGCAGCATTGATGCAAAGAAGTACAATGAGACGTTACACAGTGTGTACTGGCTTTTACGACCACATTTCTTCCATGGGGACTCGTGCTTTTTTAAGCAGGACAATGCATAACCACATTTTTAACACATTACAAAGGCATCGCTGACAAAGAAGAGGGTACAGATACTGAACTGGCTTGCCTTTTGACTGAACTTCCCCCAGAGAATGTGTTGAATGATAATCCAGTACTGTTGCATGCCTCTGAGTTTGGTATTAAGTAATGTCACTAAAAAGTCTGCAAACTTGGTCTTTTATTTTAAATGGTCTTATTTTGAATAGATTCCCAAAACACATTTAAGTCAAATGTTTGTTGTTGCAGAGAATTGTAAATAGTAAAGACCTTAAAAAACATTTTTTTTCTATTTGTCTCCCATCCCATATTAAATATTCAGTAAAGTATTGTTACATCATCATAGTTACATTTGCAGGAAAAGAATGCGCTCTATGTCAGCCTATTTTGAAGGGCCACTTCAAATGGGAAAGGTCGTGGCAGCCTAATGCAAGGTTTATGCTCTGAAATACTTTATTTCTAGAATCGATTCCCTGGATTTGCAAAGACCAGATCTCCTCTGAGTGAGAGCGACTTCCCAGTAAACCTTCGTCTGGAAACGTTCACTCTCCTAGCTGCCTTCACAAAGAGGAAGATTGAAGCTTCCCCTGTTATTGCACACTATCATTTCCAGGTCATAGACCAGTACATGCTGTTCAAGAGAAAGAATAGGGAGCTACACATAAAAGGAAAAAATAAATCTTTCTGTCTGGTTATTGATTTTACTCCCCACCATGTTGGCTCCTGTTTTATGTAAATCTGAACATATTAGCAACACAGCCTTCAATTAAAAAAAAAAAAAAAAAAAAAAAGAACTACCTCCGTCACTGAGCTTTTGTTTTAAATGTGACATGCGCTGATTCAAAAACAAACTATAGAGTCGTACAGGAAATTGAAACAACTGCTATCGAGTGTTCTCAATTACAAATGTTAAAAAAAAACAAACCTTTAACCTTGACTGGAGTGTACAAAAACAATTAATCTTATATTAATTAAGCTATGTTAATTATCTCTATGCAACATCCCTGGGCCAAATCAATCATAATCATTTCGTCTGTCATCTGTAACTCTATCCTGCTAGCGATGTTGTGCTTTTGTCCTAATGACGTTTAGTGAACACGTTATTTAACTGCTGCAGGATACACCTTACATCTGTAAAGATGGCAAACACATCTGTATGATTATAAGTTATATCATCCATATTCAGCTCTACCAAGAAGGAGACTTGCCCCTGGTTTCCACTGGGCACAGATGCACCACGGTTTTGCTCCGTCCTCAGCGTGACCTCAGGTCCTACCTGGAGCATTTCAGAAGTGGAACACTTCCGAGCTCTGTCTCTTCAGTTGCATTTGTGAGATTAGTTTCAACATCACATAAGAATTATACAGTAAATGCTGTTTTAAAAACACCTCCTTTAGTCAAGACGATAAGTGTGTAAAATATATTTTATTCATAACATTGGAGGTGAGGTTCAATGAGTTAGAAGCCCGGTTGTGTTAACTAGACCATATTTCAGTGGACACAGTGGTTAGCCAGTATTAGAAACGTCTCTGCTGCTTTTCGAAGACTACCTCCTGCCAAAAAAAAAGTAAGGATAAATTATGTAATTGCCAATTCTAACTAGGTGTCAAGCAAAATAGAATCGGTTTTAATTCCCCATCCTCCAAAAGTTCATTAAGCACAATGTGATAGAGTCGTTAATCAAAATAATCTTGTAAAAATATGCATTTAATGCTAATTAAAGACCGAAATATTAGATGTGGAGGACTAAATATATGATCTTTAAGCTCCAAGCCTTTATTAGTAAACAATCTAATTACTGAGACCCGGAGTGACATTTTCTGTTTAACAGAAACATGGCAACAGGAGGAAGAGTACGTTAGTTTAAAGGAACTGATGCTGCCCAGTTACTTTAATTATCATATTCCCCAAAGCACGAACCGAGGCAGAGGAGTAGCAGCAATCTATAACTCCAGTCTTCAAATAAAATCTAAACCTAAATGCGATTTTAATACATTTGAAAGCCTGATGCTTAGTCTAAAACGGCCGAGCTGAAAATTTAGAGAAGTCAGTTTTGTTGGTGGTCGTTTACCGGCCTCCTGCTGGTGCTGATCTGGAGTTTCTGTCTAAGTTTTCAGGTTTCCTATCTGCTTTATTGATCAGTACAGCCAAAGTCATCATAATGGAAGACTTTAACATTCATATGGATGTTGAAAGTGATAGCATTCAGTTAGCTTTTAATTCTCCGTTAGAGTCTGTGGGCGTCTTGCAAAAAGTAAATAAAGCACTTCGATTTGGTCCTTACCTACGGTGTAGAACCTGATAATCTGTCAGTGTTGCCTGTAAACTCCCTCCCACCTGACCACTATTTAATAACGTTTGAATTTAAAATTGTCAACATTAACACGCATAAAAAAGGTATTACTTTAGCAGATACTTATCTGATATATTTAGCGATAAAGCTAAATTTTTGGAAGCCATCGCTTCTTATCTTTCTACAGTAGAACATAGTGAAACAATTGAGGGCTATGACCTACATTCTACCTCTGCAGATATTGATTTCCTTGTCAGTAACATTGCAGATTTGCTGCACTGAGCTTTAGATGCAGTTGCTCCTTTGAGAAAGAAGGCCTCTCACCCATAGGACCTCAACTCCCTGGAATAATTTGCATACTGACGCAAAAAGTGCGTACAATGGAAAGGAAGTGGTACTCTTTTAAGTCTGTAGATTCTTATTGTGCGTGGAAAGATAGTCTAATAGTATATAAAAAAGCCCTTCACAAAGCTAGAACAGCTTATTATTTGTCATTCATGAAAGATAATATAAATAATCCAAATTTTCTGTTCAGTGTTGTAACCAGACTGACAAAGAGCCACAACTCTGTTGAGGTGTGCATTCCTGCAGCTCTCAGTAGTGAAGTCTTTATGAGCTTCTTTAGCAGTAAAATCATCAGAATTAGAGAAAAAATCAAGCAGGCCCACCGGCTTTAGCGACTTCCTAGGGCTCTGACCTTACTCTAGACTGTTTTGTTCCTGAAGACCTCCTTGAGGTGATCTCAGTCATCAATAGAGCTAAACCATCCATGTGTCTGTTAGACCTCATCCCAACTTGACTACTCAAAAATGTATTCTCTTTATCAGTACAATATTGGACCTGATCAACTTATCCCTAAACTTAGGATATGTGCCACAGGTTTTTAAAGTTTCAGTAATTAACCTTTACTCAAAAACCCTATATTGACCCAGACATCTTAGAGAATTATAGACCAATTTCCGTTCTTCCATTTATAATTCTGGAAAAGGTAGTTGCAAGCCAGCTATGTGACTATTTGTATACAAATGATCTATTTGAAGTTTTTAGTCTGGGTTCAGAATGCATCATAGCACAGACACAGAGCTAGTTTGAGTCACGAATGACCTTCTTATGGCCTCAGATAATGGATTAGTGTCCCTACTGGTTCTGCTGGACCTCAGTGCTGCCTTTGATACTATAGATCACAGCATTTTACTGCTCAGGTTAAAGCATGGTGTTGGGATTAAAGGGACAGCTCTGGGTTGGTTTAAATCATATCTGTCTGATAGATTCCAGTTTGTTCATGCTCATGAGGTTTCTTCAGTACAGACAAGGGTCTGCTATGGTGTCCCGCAGGGTTCAGTGCTAGGGCCAATCTTGATCAGTTTATACATGCAGTGTTATCCAGAACCACAGCATTAATAGTTTGTTGCTATGCTGATGATACGCAGCTGTATTTGCCTATGCATATAGACAAATATATGTATATATGCATTTGTCTACGCATATCGTTAGTGCAAACTTCAGTGTGTTAGGGCCAGTAGTCATAGCCGCAGCTACAGGACAAGACTAGAGCAGCTCGTCTTAAACATAGCTTCATCCTAGAAATGCTGCTATAGACCTACGCTGCAGGGGGACACCAACATGATCTACTGAGTGGTGCCCCTCACCCCTTTTTGCTCTCCTTCTCTTTCTTTTCTTCAGCTCAATCCACAATTATTAATTAGAAGGATCTCATGAGCATAATTGCGGTCTATTGTTCTTGTAGTTTGTTGTGCTGGTCTGCCCCCTGTTTTTCTTTTCTGTACATCTTTGCAGGCCAGAGCTTCATGCTGCCCTGCCCTATATAGTAGTATCTTATATATGTCTTTTGTACTGTTGACAATGTATCTGTGCCCCTTCTCTCTCTGTTCTTCATTCTCTCTTTCTGATCTCCCTTTTCCTGCTCTCCCTGGCTGGCCTTTGGTAGAAGGGTCTCCCCTTATGATCCAGGTCCTGCTCAAGGTTTCTTCCCTCTTAAAGGGGAGTTTTCTTGCCACTGTTTGGTTTAAGGTTTTTCTCCCACTAGAGGAGTTTTTATCTGCCGTTGTTTATGTAATAATTGCTCGGGGGTCATGTTCTGGGTCTCTGGAAATTGCCTAGAGACAATTTGTGTTGTAATAGATGCTATATAAGTAAAATTGAATTGAATTGAATTATTATGCTTAGAACAAAAGATGGGTGGTGTCAAACAAAATGTATTTTTCACCTTCTAAAATATACCTCTCTTCATACACCATAGAAATTATAATGTAAAACTCAGCCTCTATGGCTAAACGTTCTGATGTAAGAGTCATAGTCCTTTTACAGTGTTTTATTTTGAATAGACACCAAATTCTTTATAATATTCTTTTGCCTAACGTCTGGCCAGCTCCATGTGGCATCTATTAATTGATGTGGTTCAGCCACAGCTAGACACCAAACCAACTAGGAATGAATCTTTTGATACTTGAATGTATCTTTCCTCATGCTTCTAGTGGGAACACTCTCATTGACTTTACTTGCCATAATTCACAACAGCTAGAGTGGCCCATTCAGACCACAATGTTTCTGTGTCAGGCAGGACCATGGCACAAGAGTTTATGGCCCTGAACTTCTGTAAGTTTGTAAGGATGGGTAATTTCAACCATTTATAACACACAGTTCTGTGTGTTATCCAAATGATAATGAAAGAATGAGCCCTCTGAACTTAAAAAATGGAACAGCCATCTTCCAAAATAATCATCCAATTGTTTTGCAGGCATGGTATTGAGTGGGAGACTAACAAGCCTCCCCATGACCCTGTACAGGATTAAAACAGGTATCAAAGATGGATGGATGGATGGACTGATGGCCTGGACCTGCCAACTTGTCAAATGGACCCAGCATGAATCTCTTAATCTCAGTTATTGATATTAAAATATAAAAAGACACAAATGCTAAAAAATATTCCCCAAATTTAAAACAAATTCATTTATTAGGTTATCATGTGTAACTAGACCAAATACAAAATAATATTTTATGATAACACTTCCCATATAGGAACGAAAGGCATTTGGGCAAAGATTGCTATAAATATCATTACAACCAAACATATCTGATGGCTGCTGAAAAATACAATAAATACAGAGAATGCAGCAAATCCAGATGTGGCACCATCATCCATCAACTTGTCAGCACAGAGGCCAATTGGGGCAGACTTTAGAAAACAAACGAGAGATTATTACAGTGGTACTCTACATCCTGCCCAAAAGTCACTGTCTCATCCTGCAGCTGTAAAAACGTTTCATATTTAAAGCTGGAAAGGCAGAGAACAAGAGGCAACGAGCTGAAAACTGCTATATTACTTTGAAACATGGTTTATATCCAGGCACGTTAGTGACTTAACAAAAACGCACAGTCTCTTGTTAAAAGTGAGTGTAGTTCACGTAACAGTCTCTCTCTTTCAGTCTGTCTTATTCACATACAAGTAATATTCTTTAAGTGTACTTAAATGTCAGTGTTTAAAGCGAATGGAAGTATTTACAACAACAACAATATTGGAGCTATATAAAGAATATTACATTTTTGAATGGACAAATATGAAACATCAAGGGATTTGTTGTTTTTTTTACTCAGCACTATCTCTACACACTTTTGGTGACTATTGTACTTTTTATTGACATGGTGGGTTACTTACTCACCTTTATGTCCTGATATTATGGCTAAATCTTTAACAAAGACACTAGCTATTTTCATAGACGACAAAAGAAACTTTGTAGTGATAAAGCACGCACCATGTCACAACAGGTATATAAATGTGTACCTGCTGTAAAATGAATTGAAAATAACAGTTTGTCAATGCCACACTCACAGAGGCTTAGAAGAGTCTTTTCAACATTACTGGTGTGCATTCTCTTTTCAGTGCCATCCTAAAGAGACCTTGAAAAAGAAACTGAGTATTTAAACAAAATACCACTTTTCTGGTTTGCGTGCGATCAGCAGTAATTGGAGCTCTGTTATGTCAACAAACAAGCGAAAATTTGTCATCGGACGTGCCTCAGTCTTCAAAAATGCACCCTTGGGATGTGGCATGGTTCAGAAAACAAAATGAGTGTGAAAGACGAGCTGCAGCTCTTTCTCTCTGAAGCTGTCGGATGTGCATCTCTTAATCATTGAGCCTATTAGTCCCAAACTCAGCAGACAGGAAGATCCCTTTGAGTAACAGGTGTAAAACAAATTAATGTGCTTGAATTATGCTCATGGAAGTTGGAGGTGGAAGTTGTGTGTTGTTGTTTTTTTGGAAACTCTGATGTAAAAATGTTGACTGTTTATTTAGTCTTGAAGTCTTGATGAAAAACTGACACTTGGTTTAGCATTTAAGGGCATGCTTTAGTCAAAAACATACACAGGCTAAAAAGTGATCAAAGTACCTCTGTGCTTGTGCTGCTTTACCCGTTAGATGATAAACGTAAATAGTTTGCATAAAAACTGTATCCATCCCCAAACTGCAAATTGTTGAAAACAATCATGACATATATAACATTTGTTGTCAAAATCATAAAAAACAAAACAAACTAAAACTTACTTGGACACCCAAAATCCAGTATGGACAATACTGTGCAAAAGTCTTAGGCATCCCTGGTTATGTTTTGACAATTTTAATGATATTTATTTGAATTTTCCATCCTCTTTAAAATCCAAACAGAGGACTCTACGTCTTTTTACTCAGAGGTAGTGGCTGAAGCAACTGGCAAACAGCATTATCTGTACACGTAGCTACATGCAGCTGTAAAGCAGTTTTAATCAGGATTTTGTGCAAATGTAGTATCCACAAAATTCAGACTTAAAAATTCAAGGTGATCTGAATGGAGCTGCAACCCTCCATGCATGTAAATCATAATAAGTTCTTGAATTTACTCCAACCACTTATGTTAAGTAGTGTTTCATTTTTGTGCGTTTACAAATTACACAACGCCTTATCATTAACTTCATTATAACACACCTCGGTCTTCCTTTTGTCTGCTTGGAAAAACAGGTGCAAGGGTATATTTTACTGAGATGTTCAGGCATAGTTGTGCATGAAAAAAAATTTTTCCAGCTAGTGAATTTAATAATAGGAAAGTTATCAAAGTTGTTCACTGAAAAGAGGTTCAGAAGGAAGTTTCGTCTTGCAGACATAAAGAGTTTCTACCAAACCCGTGATGCCTGCATACACGCTCATTCTAATGTGGGAATAAGCCACCAACCATGAGTCTGACAATGAAGAATTTTGAGCAACGTCTCAGTTTTTTTAGATACCATCCACACACAGTCCTAACAGAAATGGGTGTAATTTTGTTAAATAAATTTAAAAAGCATAAGCTCTGTGACAATCTATGTGAGCTGTAAGTACAGCAACGAAGTAGAAGCGGAGGTTAAGATTCCCTGTCAGTGTGTAAAATATTTCACATTGAAATGTTTGGCTGTTAGAAGAGCTTGTACTCATTTATACTCACTAAACTTGCATACGATTGTAGTTTTGTACTTACAGCAACGGTGGACACAGTCAGTGTGGGTTTGAGGTTTTCAGTAAAACAAGGCAATTTGTCTTTAAAAGACCAAAGGGAGGAATATGGGTAGGTGTTTTGAAAACATCATTAAACATTTGTAGTTTTGATTAATTATTGATTTGATGTAAATTTAGTTGGTATTATGCTTCGCTCTTTTTTTAACCAATCAATGGCAAGCTTGGTCCCACAGCAATAAAGACCGCTCAGTCTGTGTGCAAGAGAGATGCAGCTTTTTCAATAATCGTATTAGGCCTTTAAAATATCTCAGCATTTTGTTGCTATTTATTAGTTGTGCTCCAAAGGATCTGTTTGCACTTTTAATAGCAGCCCTATAACCTCATTTATCGATTTATACACACGGTCATAAATAAGTAAATAAATCGCAGCTGTTACTTATGGTTTCTGCGGTCCCAGATGAAATATTTGTCTAAGTGAAATATAAAACATTTCTCCTTAATGTTCAGAGATCCATCCTACAGTTAAATTAGTTTAATCTCTAAATAGTCAGTGGGCTGTACGAATCTGTATTTAATGCATGCAAATGTCATCCCATTTTCTATTAAAGAAAAGGAAAAGCAAAGAGGTCTTGGAAAATGTCAGCATCCAACATGCAAGACTATTAATTGTTTTTCTTTATTTAGTCACAGCTTTTTCTGTTTATGTGTATGGTACATATCATTGTAACCAGTATATGTATAACTCATATAGCATAGCCTACTGTTATGTTTTAATTATGCTTAAAATTATGTTTTAATTTTACACTTTTTATTGACTCACTGAGCATTTTAGTCATCTGCAGCAGTTTAAAGCACTTTATTAACAGCTGGTATAGTATGGTAACAAACCAGTGCTTATCAACAAAATATAATCATTTATTTGAACAGATACCCACACGGACGTTTTAATTTGAGTACATAAGGATCACAGCAGGATGGGTTTGGGTGGAGATATTTCAACCATTCAGATATTTGAAAGTTTAGTCACAATGACTGACCTTACTTATATCATTACAACAATCACATAGTATCCAGAAAAATGTAATTTGTAATACATCTTCTATTACATACTGTAAGTTCTAATGGACCGCTGACAAAAACTGGATATTAAAAAACATCAATTTTGATATGAAAATACACTGTTTGTCAACTATATACCACATTTATGGCTCACCAGCTGCAAAAAAAAGAAAAGAAAGAAATTGTGTAGATATTTTTAAAACATGTGTTGGAGTTTGTTATTTCCAGAAAAAGATTTCTGGTGCAGACTGACTCAGTCAATCTGTATGCCTTTCAGTGCAAAGTGAGTCAGTCTGCATCAAAGGGCATGTTTAAACTCTGTTTCCAACCAAATGATATATTTGAATTTCAAATGTCATCATGGCCACCATAGTATGGTGGGCTGTTACTGATGAGGCCACTAGAGCCGACTTATCTGTGCAGACTGGCTATTTGAGTTAGGGGATCAGCAGGGGTGAATTGGCGAATTGGCAACTGGGCAATTCATTCAATCATTCATTCATTCATTCATTCATTCATTCATTCATTCATTCATTCATTCATTCATTCATTCATTTTTCTGCCAAAGACTGAATGACTGGCCCATCATGCACGGACAGCAGCTCACTGGTTTATCTTCCATATCAACACATATCAGATATGGCACCACAATAAAGTACCTTTCATCACTCTTTTCTTCATTTCTTGTGCCACAACAAACACAAATGTAAACGTGAAGGGGAAAAGCTGCGGAAGAAACGTTTGGTATTGGATGCTGCCAAGTGTGCAAAAATATCGGATGTGTTTGTTTATCTTCCGTGTTGCTGTGGTTTCCTCTGTAGTGACAACATCTGTACAGCAACAGGCAGCAGGTAGAGAAAAGGTGGAGGGACGGAGAAGAGCAGGTTATTAAAGTTATTAGCAGTAGGCATTAGTGGGTTTGACTTGTACTCTCAAAGACACAAGAAAAGTCAGGTCACAGTTTTGGACATTTACTTTGCTGTTGGCCACATCTGGGTGAAAATTCCATCCAAATATATCCAAGCTTCTCTGAGGTTCAACACACATGAAACTATTGTTATAGTGTGTTTTCAAATTAATTTGTATTCATTATTCACTTGTAGAGACTCATCTGCCATTATCTATCTATCTATCTATCTATCTATCTATCTATCTATCTATCTATCTATCTATCTATCTATCTATCTATCTATCTATCTATCTATCTATCTATCTATCTATCTATCTATCTATCTATCTATCTATCTATCTATCTATCTATCTATCTATCTATCTATCTATCTATCTATCTATCTATCTATCTATCTATCTATCTATCTATCTATCTATCTATCTATCTAAGTGACCGAGTGAAGTCAGTTGAACTTAAATCACCAGCTGACTAAAAACGTACTCCACATTCTCAAATGCTGTGTAAGAGTGCATGTCTCAGCATGTGCAATAAAGAATATATGGAACAGAATATGTTGCTTTCTTAAAAGTCCTAGAGAGGAGACAGGGACAGGCACAGGCCTGGAAAGGTGACTTGCCACAAAGCTTGCAAAATTAATGCAAAGAAAATGCATTTCTCTACACCAACAAAACTTACACCTGATGGAAACTGATACCGCCACAGGAGTCACCAGCAAACCCCAAAGCTAAGCTAAAATTGTTATACTATGCTTTTCATTGCTGGCATCCAAAAGGTTTATTGGATTTTATTGGACATTTTAATAAGTAATGGATAGGAATAAAAAGTATAGCTTAATCCTGTCCATCATTTCAGGTTATTAAATGTTTGTTGGGCCACAAACCTTTGACTGTTTTTGTAGCTCCAACATAAAAATCCGCAGGCAAAGAGAGCTTTCAAAAACTGATAATATCATGCATTTTCTTCTTTTTTTTTTTGTTTTCAGATGGATGTAAATTTTTTACACCTGGGATGTTCATTCACCTGCAACTAAGATAACCATGTTATTTTTCTAATTTATTTTCATGTTTATCTGAAAATACATATATATGTTATCTGCATATTTTGAAATATAAAAAAAACTTCCCTTGTAAAGCAATAATGTTGTAAAACAACATTTATGAACACTCCTCCTGTACACAAAGTGTTGTGAGGCAGGAGTACAATCTATGAAAAGTTTGGAACCACTAAAATTTTTCAGTACACAAGTGGACAATTAAAAAAACAGAACCAACTACATCTCTGTTCAGATATTACCCCGGCTTCGCCTCTGTCTTCCTTTCCCTGTTCCGAGAATAATGTGAGTTCCTTCAAACAAAAGTAAGGTGAGCCTTGGGGTTTTCACATGTCACTCATCTCTCCATGAAGGAAAGCAGAAGCCAGAGCACTGAGCTTCTTCAAGGGAACAACACCTACTAGCCACTGGTTCAGATATGTGGATGACACCAAGGTCAAAATCAAAACCCAAGAAGTAGAATCCTTCACAGAGCATATCAGTGGATAGTAACACCATGTTCAAATGGGAGAATGTCAGAGGAATAAGCTGCCATTTTTTAGACCATGCTGTGCCCAGTGAGGACAGTAAACCGAACATTGAAGTTCATTTGAAATCTACACACAGACCATAACCTTCTTTTTACTCTCTGGCCACCTCCTGAAACATGAGCTGGCGGTTATCAGAACGTTACACATCCAGGTTGAGAACGTCCTAACTAAAACAGAGGGAAAAGAAGAAAGCACCTAAAACTTTTTGATCACTCAACCTTCGTTAAATCAGTAAAGCAAATTAAGAAAAGGTGTTTTTAAGTGCTTATGCTATTATATGCTATTTCTTGCTGCTATCACTGACACTGTTTACACAGAAATGTTTAAAAAATCCCATTTTCACCTATGAATCCACTTGTAGTTTTTGTCTCTAAGAAAACCAAACCTGTTGCTCTTCACCCTCTGCTAAACTGCTTTGACAAGGTCAATGCATACAGAAACACTGTGAATATTATTAAATATTAAATTCAATGTGTCATCCACGTTAATAGGACTTTATTTCATTAATAACTATGGTAATTAAACTTTTTTTAAATACTGGTATACACACACATTGACACACTGGTCTAACTACTGTCAAAACAATTGGCATTTTTAGGCTTAAAAATATGTCTCTAGGTGCCAGTATTATTTTTTCCTCTCCTATTTCAAATAATACTCAAAGGTCTTGTCTTCTGTCTTGCTCTGACCGAAGTGCAAGAAAACCAACTTTGGCTCAAGTGTCCAATTTTAGAAAGAAATGTTTTGTAACTTAAGTTTGGGACAAGAAGGATGTTTGAGCCATTGGTTCACCAGGACTTTGTTTTTTGTTTTTTTTGTCAACCATTATGTCATAATTGTCATAATTAAAGATAAAGATAAAGCAAGACAAAGCCTTATCTTGCTTTACTCACCCCATTGACAGGATAGGTCTTCCAGTCCAGTTCTCCAAGCACTGTAGTGGTGTCCAACAAAACCACTGAAAAGAGAAAATTGGAAAATGGAGGAGAGAGGTTGGATTAACAGACGAACAACTGAAGTACAAAGAAGAACAGGAGAAAGCAGCGAGGAGAAAGAATGAGCGTGAGAGAGGTTGGAAGGTGAATTTAAAAAGACGAGAAGCAGGAGTACCCAAATAGAAGCAGAGCATGCAACAGTTGTCAAGCTGTCAATGAAGCGCTTACAGAGCTGTAAAACAGATGCAACCATCTATGAAATAACAGTTCATAGGAAAGTCCAGGACACTCCAACGTGAACACAGATCTGCCCTCTGTTGCACTGAAGCCTGGAAAATTATTACTCTCCTTCTCAGATGTCAGAGAGTTTTCCGGTGTTAAATCCAATCGCATCAAAGGTAACAGGAATAATGGCGGAAAGTCAAAAAATGAAATCACCATGGGAACATTAAGCATTTAAATAAGAAAAAATGAATCTAATAAGAAACAAAATGTCATGACTTTAAATACATTTCACTGAAATACAGTGCAGGATGACATTTTTTTTGTCCCCAACAACATAATACAACTTTTTTTTTTAATTTAACTAATATGGGTTTGATTCAGCATCTTACAATTTAGGTCTAGTTTCAATTAAAGCAGGAAGTAGCGGTCAATAAGAAATAGTGTGATGGTTGGGACAGAAATAGTTTTATAGTGGTTTGGTTGCCGTACATTTATATACTATGTGTGTATGAGAGATATTATCTTCATTTGATTTATAAAATATTCTCCTATATCTACTTTCTGATGCTTAAATAGTGCGGAGGTGACAGTGGAAAACCAGCACAACCAGGGTCAGAGAGGTCAAGCATCTGCCTTGACTGTTGGGGGGAGTGAGAGGAGAGGTAAGAGACAAAAACAAAGACAGGACCGAGACACAATAATGTTTTGTATGGAAAAGAAAAAGAAAACACTTTAATGACAGCAGCAGCAGCAGCAAACAGTACGTGGAGACTGAAGACAGCAGAGTGACGGCAGGAGCGCTGTGCTTAATGGCAGGTCTCCCAGGAGTCTGAAAAAGTAGCAGTGCAGGTAAAAGGATGGCTCAGGTCAGGGTCAAGATAGCCATAACTATAAGCTTTCTCGAAGAGGAACAGTTGAAACCCAAAATTCAAGGTGAAAAAGGATGTCTGCTTAACAAAATTAAGATGGATTCAAATAAGAGGACTCCATTTGTTTTAGTATTTTTTGATAGGGGGCTTAAAAGGCAACAGCAGTGTAACCTTCAGCAATAAAAACAATAAGATAAATAACTATGATATATATACCACATTTTCTATGACTGCATTTTAATGCACCACTGTCAACCATGTGTGTAAATGCTGAAAAGAAAGAGACAAACCTTTTTTCAATCCAAACTAATGATCACATGGTGATGATCACAGCTTTGATCACAAATAAAAGTTTGTCTTCGGGGGTAAAATCATTTAGCGCCTTACAGTCATGCCAAAACTTGAATGCACAAAAAGCTCATCTGGTACACTAATCATTCAAAAGACAAAAACAGCTTGCATGAGGAGTTCGGTATATCCAGCAGTGGTTTTTGAATAAGTTAATGAGTATTTATTTTCATGAGTTCAAAGCTGTATTATGTACATTCAAATATAACAATTTTAAAACTGTGTGCAGGCATGAAGAGAGCCATTATCTGGCCCATGCTAAGCCCCCTGAGCCAATTCATTGTGATGAATGTGCAATTTCCTTTGTCTCCACACAGCCAGTTAATTACAATCTCTAACAATAAAGTATGTCCCACTTCACTGGTTGACATTACAGACCAAAGAGCCAAATCTTCAGACAATCTGCCAATCCAGTATACAGCAGAATTAGGCAAATTTTGGACTAATTTAATGAGGATGAGACTGTTTTGAGAACAAGCTGGATAACCAGAGAAGATTCACTTTCTCAGAGACGAAATTAAATACTTTAGTATTTAAATAGACTTCATTTACTCCACCGGTAATCAAAGACCTAATTATAATAAGGCTGACTTGCCCTCTGTTCAAAAGCAGGACATGGAGAGAGATGTAAGGAACAAGAGACAGACCAAGAGAAAGAACTATATTGATTTTTGACAAAATTAGAACAATCTTTCATCATCAGAAGCAATGTTCCATAGCATGTTTGACAGCAGCAAACTTTTCCAGCAGCTCCCCTTACCGATTGCCTGGCCCTCTCTTACACACATGGAGTACTACAGCACGCACACACACACACACAAACACACACACTTACATATGCAGCAATGTAGTCATGAAATAATTTAATCACAAATATCTTTGGAGCCAGGAAATAATGGCAGGAGTACAGTGGCAAATTTGATGCACGGATGTTCTCAGGCAGCACACAGGCACACACACCACCTGCATTTTTCAAGAGCCCAAATTACATTACTTTTGTCTGGGAGCAAAATAATCTATAACTGTCTATTCTACATTTTCCAGACTGCAGGAGTTGTGTTACAGTTTAGAAAATGATGTGGGATCGAATAATCTATGAGCAGTGAACTGCCACTCTAACAAAAGCATCAATGTAGAGTGAGCGCATTGAATAATTGGGATTGTTGGCTCAGTTGTAGTCAGACTCGCTGGATTTCTGGTTTCGCCTTTCTGCGTTGCTATGAGATAAAAACAAGCTTCCTCTCAGTAACTTGCACACCGATTATGACAAGGTTTGACAAAGATTTGTATTTTGTAATGAGACAAGCTTGCATGTTGTGCATATCTAGAAATAATATAACAGAAGTTGTCTAGTTTGCCTGCTAATCCCAACAACACAAGCTGCCCCTTGAAACAGCTTTGCTGGGGTACCGTCACCGTTTCATAGGCTTAGTGACTCTCGAGACAACTCCTACTGGTTTAAAGGTACCTAAACAAGCCACACTACTGAGTTCACAAGTGCACAAAGTAGGTGAAAATTACATTTGAGGTTCAGATGTGGCACACCAAGTCCAAAAAGACAACCGTATGAACCGTATGATTTCCTTCTCAATGTAGTTCATAGCTCTTTATACTATCTCATTTTATTTTGCCTGAAAAAACATGAAAAACAGACCTGACAGAACTTCAACTATAACATCCTCAAAAGATTAGTATGAAATGATAACCTTTATTCCTAGTATGTTTTATTTCTTTACAAGAGACATGCCATGACCTTTTTTTTCTAAAGTTAACACAATTTCCGGAGGACAGAACGAAAGAAATGTTCAGACCTTGGTTGCCCTCAAAGACAGTCACAAGATTGTCATACGTTGGGGTTTTTGAGTTTGTTGGGACTTCAACCCCCTAAATTAATATTCTCAAAAGGAGGAAAAAGTGTTTTTTGTTTCAATATATCTTCTTTAAAGAAGAACTTGGTAACCTTGAAAAGAAAGACTTTAAATCTGTCACATTTGTATGAATAACCCTTAAGGGACACAGTTTTAGAGAAGATCAATACATGTAATGTTATTTTTTTTGAATGATTTTCACATAAATGTATTTTGTCACTTTTCCTCTAAGAAAATTACTTTTTTATGGTGACACCGTGGCTTGAGGTGAAATGTTTTATAAAGTTTTATATTCTCCCTGCATAGACAGACACCAGTCAGAACCCTCAAATATACAAAGACGTGGTTGAGGAGAGTCATGTGGACAAGCAGTCTCCTGAGGTCTCCCAGAGATAACTGTATATATTTTCTTCCAGTTTGCAGGATATGTGGCTTCAGAAACCCGTTGGGAGAGTCAAATCATTTTTATCTATATGAAATAATAACAAAAGTAGACAGCAGCATCTAATTCACTTGATGCTGAACATAGATGGTATAGGCCAATCGGATGAGGAAAACAAAGTTCCTGAATGTTGTTGCTGTGGAGGGGTCTGAGAAATATTCAACTCTTCCACTTAAAATTCAAATAAAAACAACTAATTAATTGGTTGATTAAAAGAGTTTGAGTTTTATAACTAATTATTCTGATTTCAGGTCAGATGTCAGTTTGGTCAAGCATTACTCTACCAGCTTTGTCATCAAGGGAGCTGCAATGAGTAACTCCATACCTACCTTTTTTATATAAATATCCACTTATTTCATGGCGCATAAGATGGTAATATCAAAAGCAGAACGAGTTTAAATGCTTGTATCAACGAAACACAACCTAGACTAAGTCATTGTACTGCTTTGTTGCGGGAGACCATAGACTTTATAAGAAGAACTGGACAAGCACCCTGTGATGTCACCCATAGGTTTTCTGAGGATGGCTTTTGAAGCCTCTTTTTCCTTGAACTGCACAGCTCTGTGCCGCAACAGAGCAGGAATAAATAGGCCTGGAAAACCAGCTGGGAAAAAAAACATCCACCTTAGTGGATGGCATTTCTTATTCTAACCTTTGATGCTAATTGATACTACCTTACATTCGTTCTGATCAAATTTGCGACTTAAATGAGCATTGCCAGAGCTGAAAGGAGGACTAGCTGAATTCACTGGGACTGCCAGTCTCTCGACTGGCTGCTACCGATGTCACGGACTAACTGACTGCAGGTCCCAGCAGACTACTGCATGGAACAGTCCAGAAATGAGCCACCATGGCTCCTGGCTCCTTCAGCCAATCCAAGTCAGAATATATATATGTATATATGTGTATATATATATATATATATATATATATATATATATATATATATATATATATATATATATATATATATACACGAATAAAATGAACCCCTCGTGTTGTCATGGATGTGAAATCTAGCTATGGAGGGCAAAACTTGTTGTTGTTGCTTGTTTTTTGTTTGTTTTGTTTTGGGTTTTTTTTTAAACCAGGCTGTAAATATGTTTTTTGTTTGTTGTTTTTTTCCACTGCAATGTTGAATTTAGCAAGACTTAAAAGTCCCCTTTGAGGGTGCCAAGTGCAGCCCCCAAAAAGACCTTTGACACTGTGGAAAATTCAGAGAAATATCAGTAATGCACCTGTTCCCCATAAAGTTGAATTTAAACTCTTTTTTTAACCTGTTCTCATGAAACGATTATATATAAGAGGAAAAATAAAAACACAGACAGTTCCTGAAAATAAAATTACTCAAACTCTGTGTGCAACAGTGTATTTTTGCTATTTTTTTTAGAATTTACTTTTATTTTGTCCTGTTCTTCCCGCAAATATTCCTCAGCAATGCCTTTGTAATGTCTGCAGAATGTGGCTTCTTTGACTTGTTGAAAAATGTATGGATGCCCTGGAAAGTATGTCATGTTGAAAGCAGCAGAGTTGTTCTAAAATCTCTAATGCTTTCTGCATTAATGCAGCCATCACAGAAGTGTAAATTACCTTTGCCGAGGGCACTAATACAACGTTACGCCATCATAGAGCCTTTTGTCCAGAGCACACGATACCCATTTCATAGAAATCTGGAATACTGCTTCATCTGGCCACAATACACATTTTCACTGTGTGATCCAACAAGTCACATCCAAGCCCACAAGGTGAAGACAAGGCTTCTGTTTTGCACAGTAAAGTTTTAAATGGCCTTTGTCAGTGTATTTCCATATTACAGTGCCTGGCAAAGGTTCCCAAAAGTAATCTATCACCCATGTTTCTATATCTGCTGATGAATGACAACTCTTGCCATGCCACTCTGTGAGGGGTTAGAGGTCAGTTCAGATACTTAGTGTTTTTGAACAATTTAAACTTTCTTTTCCAGCCATAGGCATACAAATAAAATACCTCCTTATCACCAAAACATGCGTTGTTGTTTATTTTTTTTAGGATTTTTTTCAAGCCAAACCATTAAATTGAATTAAAAGCAAGGAAACGGTTAAAAACAACACATAAAATAAATTTGAAAAGTACTAAAATATTGGTATGCAAACAGATTAAAAACACTGATAGTTAATAATGTTGATGGCAGTTGAAATAAATAGATTTTTTTAGTAAGACTGTCCTTGCTGGAGGGACCGTATGAGGATGGCCTTAGGGGAGGAGCTGAGTTGAACTGTGGAAGGATTATTTATGATAGTAGTGGCTTTCTGTCTGACTCCATGAGCTTGGAGATCTGAGAGCGTTACAACCACTGTTCAAACACTGACTTTAAAACAAGTTTAGATCTAGATTTTTGTTTTCTACTGAATTAATCAATCTTAATCCTTTGCTGTAGAACCACAGATGTCTCCATCACCATCTTGTGCCAGACTTGTTATCCTGGAAGCCAAAGCTGGCGGTGTGACACTTATATCCCAAATGAGCACAACTTCATCACACTGCTTTACCGCTAAAGCGTAGACTCAGCTTAGAAGTTTGTCCTTGCAGGGTACAAGTAAATCATTTTTCCAATATTACATAGGTCCATCGCATAATTTGTTAAAAGCTGTGCTCATTTCCCATATTTCTGTTAAACCAGCTTACCCAAACAAGAGGTATTCATTTAGTAAATAGTTTTTAAAAAGAGAATATATGTATAAGGTTAACCTGCAATCTTCCCTATTTAAGGACTATGCTTCTGCATAACAATTATTTAGCAGACAATTATTTGAAACAACAATAATATACCCCTGGTGCTATCGTATGCTAAGCTTTTTCTGACCTCATATAGTGAATTTTCTGCAATATAAAGTTAAAATGTCATCCATCTCATTTCCCTAAGAGGGCATTCACAGTCACTTCAGAACTACCTGTTTACATTACTGTATATTGAGGTGTTCTTAAATTTTAAACACCTCAGGTTGTCATTTTTGTTTTTGCAAGTTTCCCCAGAGTGTAGCCCCTCCTCTTCGAGCCTGTCACCATCACAGGCCGACAGCCGTCCTGGTGGGAAAACACACTCAGGCACAGACACAGATGCAGGACTCACAGAAAAGTGAAGAGAAGGAGAGTTTGACATTTAGCTAGTGAAAGGACTCCTGTCCTGTCATCTTTGAAAATGGACATCCTAAACATTAAATCTCCAAGAAGGAATATAAAACTCACCTCTACAAATCTGCAAAGTGTAAGAACAGATAATATTATGGAAACTTTTAACCCATGTGACATAGTCAAGCAAAGAAGAGGTGGCATTATTGTGCCCCATGTTTTTCATATGGATGCATCTGCACGTGTGACTGGAGATAAATGCGAAAAAGGAGAAGTTATTCTGATTCAATTTGCCACAATCACTGTCCGAGTATACTAAAATTCAGGTTTTTCCCCTATATGTGCTTATGTGGGATCCTGTCGAGACTGAACAGACCATAACCTGATGTATTTTTATTCAGGGATATTTGAGCTCATCACAGAAAACCCAAAGGAAGAAAGAAGAACCTCAGCAGAATCAGTTGGGAGAGTTTTCCAGAGGCTGGAGCATTCACGTTAACAGTCAGTGGTCCCTATAGCTGGTATGATGTTTATGTGCACTCAGAGTTTGCAGGTTCTCACATATAATTGTCCTACAGTTTGGATGATGGGGGTTCTGTCTCCATTTGTGGATCTTGTAAATCTAGATTAATTCTGTGTTCACTACAGAGAAGATACCTGTTATGTACATAAATACGTACTGTAGACACACTAATGTTAGAAAAATGCATATTTGTCCATGCATTCGTTTTTATATTTAATGTTAAGACTTAAATATGTAATCTACCATGAGTTGGATGTGGATCCCTTTTGTAACCTGCACAGCTGTTTTGTAATCGTTTTGCTTATTCATGGGTTAAAAGGTTTTTGCTGATGTTCATTGTATAAGAAATTCCACAACGTTCTACCAACTGTAAGCTACTTATCATAATGAGATCCACCTGAGATGAATGAGGGCAATGCATTCGTTTCCCTGCCGAGATGAAGGGTTGTTTTGTTAGACAATATTTTCAAATTGACAAATGTGTTGCCATCCGCATTTATTATAAGTGAGCGTTTGTGGTCATACTCACCTTGATTTGAGGAGCCGGAGTCCGACAGGCTACTTCTAAGCAAGAATAAAAGCACGCAGTATTTCCCAAAGGAGAACATCGTTGAGGCAGACACAAGTGCGCTCTAGGTCTAAGACGCTGCACGGACTCCTAAATGGATCCAAACATTGGAAATATGAGGAGTTGTTCCATGAAAAGGAAGAAAAAAAAATGTTACTGAAACCTTCCTGGAGCGAAGATTCAGAAGGTTCCGATCACATCCAAATTTAAAGAAGAAGAAAAAAAATAGTTATTTTCTTCTCTCTTCCTTCAGTCAAGCATCCTTGATTCCTCTCTGGGATCGGTTTAAACGAGCCAAAAGAAAAAAGAAGAAAGGATGAAAAAAAAACAATGATTTAAGCTGCGATAAATTAAGTAAATTAATAAAAAATAAATTAACTAAAGCCCCAAAACACGCACAGCTCGGTGTGAGAAAGTCCAGAGTAAAGTGTCCTAAAGTGCAGCTCCTCGGAGAATGTTCGTGATGAAGTCAGTTTGTTGCTATTCCAAATCAGAGGGAAAACAGGGAGAAACCCCAGACTTTCCGTCTCACTTTCATCCAGCGCATCTCTTGCTTCTCCTCTGTAGCCTATCTCTGCGTTTCTCCCTCTCTCGTCTCAGGATGGGAAGGATGCTCCTGCGCACGCTAAGTAGTCGTTTTTATTTTTTTATTTAATTTTGTTGTTGTTGTTTTTTTACACCACAACCACATATATAATGGTCAAGTCTGCTCGTGTAAAAATAATAACTTGTCCTTTACTGTTATTTCCCTTTTTTCCCCGCTCACTAATTAAAATGCGTTGTTTCCTTCAGTCGAAAAGTGCGGGCTTTTTCCATGTTATTGATTCCAGTGGGCAGTGGGGAAACGGAGGGAAATATGAAGCCATAAGAAATCTGTACAAAACCCGCGACGTGGGTTTCACCTGCGCTAAATTATGTTACTGAAATCTTCCGCGTACATAGATCCAGGGGCGTGAAAGGTGCTGTAGTGACAGTAATGTGTCTGGGCGCATTTCTATTTATGGTGGCAAGAGAGGAAGGAGAGCAGACAGATAAATAGCGTATAACTAATTTGATACAGAGCATGGTGGGCTTAGGGTGCACACAGACATCACCACACTAAGAAGAGTGGCTGCCTGTTCATTAGAAAAGAACCCACTCAACACTTCTGGCTAAGCCTTTGCTGAAACATGTTCAGAAACAAAACTTTCATCCCTACTTCAAACATTCCTCCTGACTGATAGCCTGTGAGCCTCACAATAGTGGAGATGACTCTTAGAAGAAGTCCTCTGGGATCCACAGTCAGGAAGATCTTTTGGACTCTAGAGTCTAAACCCAGCTATTAAAGGATAAAAGTGCTGTGTAGTCTGACGGGTCGCATTAGTCACTGGCTATATATTTGGTTGACAGCTTGCTAGTGGGACTAATAATGGTATTTATATGGTATTTAAAAGGACAAAAAGCACAATAATATTCGCATGCAGTTGTTCATAAGAAATGCCATCTACTGTACATGCTGCTTACAATCATGTACAGAACCCAACCATTGCAGACGCTCAGTATGTGTGTAAATTCTGAAATTATGTCCAATGGTCTTCTAACTTGGAATTACTATGACCGTGACTGAATCTACATCAACTACAAATCTGTCATATCCTCCATTTTTTCATGTCTCATTTTGTCTGGTCCAAACAGAGAGCAGCAAAGGTCAGGGAAATCTATTTTAATACTGATTACGCCAACGTTAGTTCCTAATTGTTTTTCCCCTCAAATGGAGCAAAGCATCATTCAAATGAGTTACTTAGAGTTTCATCATTACTTGACCATCACCTACTGTTTTTGTTTACCTTCACTTTAAGTGAAACTCCATGTAACACATTATGAGCACTTCTGTAACAATAACTATTTCTTCTATTGTTGTCTGAACTTATATGCTTTTGAATTCACATCCAGGTCACTGTGTATAACATTTGCGATACTAGCACAAAGAATGTGATCAACGGAGTTTATACAAGCTCAAATTAACTCTAAGAAGACAGAAGAAGAAGACAGAGCAGTATGATCCAGTTGCTTTTGTTTCTTTTCCTGTGACCATCCTGGTTTTACGTATATCCCCACAGCAACGACAAGGGATAAAAATGCAATATTGCTGTATATGAATTACAGACTGTATGTGAATTACATGACTTCTTCAACATCTGCAACAGTCGACTTCCAGAAAGGGACAAACTGACTACAACAAGCTTACATGCTATCAGCAGAAGCAAAAAAAAAAAAAAAGAAAAAAAGAATTGTTGCTCGCTTGTACAGCATTCTTGTTAACTCACATGTCTTGTTAGTGTTCCTCTTGGCTACTATATATAGTTGCCCCTTTATTTATTAAAAAAATAATAAATACATATATTAAAAATCTATTGATCCATCATTCCACCTGACAGTATTAAAAGGCATATAGTATTGAAAGCACTACTGGTCTCATGTATAAATTGTCCCCTTAGAATAGGACAGATGTAAACAGTATAGGCTAGACAATGATTATGTAAATGTAACTTATGAGTAACTAATGTTGGAGTTATTAAAAAATGAACGCATATTTACTGATCTGAGCTCCTCAGTTTTTGGTCATTTTATTATGATTAAATTAAGTGAGAGTTTGGAGTATTTTGGAGAATTATGAACTTTTCTTAAAATTATGAACGTTTCCTAAAAGCCAAACTAACTTAATTTCCACACTGCTAGACAGACTCAACTTGTTGATTTGTGAATATGGGCATATAATGTGTCTTTTTTTTAAATAAAAAAATAGAAGCTTTTTATTTTAAGTAATTAAATCTTCATTGACATGAAGGCACTGCTGTGAGACGACAACTAGATTATTTGACTGACAACTAAAATATCTAGTGTTTTGTCTTCTTACAGTTTATATAAACCAGTACAAATGGTTAAGTCAGACAAAAACAGTAGGTGATGGTAAAGTAATGTTGAACTATTTTAAATCCCTTTTTATGCTTTTCATGCAACCTAAACACCACTTGGGCCTGATCATTTTAATTTCAGGAATCAGGGTTCATATCTTCTCCTCATTGTTTTTCAGTAGGCATCTGCACAAACATATCAGCACCATGGATAGTGGCACTATCCTTTTGAAGAGTTGCCATAGAAAATTTTTGACTTTATTGGTTGAAAGTCTCCATTTAAACAAACAGCCTAAATTATTGACCTGTACAGTAAAATATGTGAATTTTCCATCACACCAACTGAGGCACTTTTTGTTTTGTTTTGTTTTTTGCAAATATTTAATTTAGGCAACTAAATGAGAAAAAAATAAAAGAATGCAATTTTTCCTTCTGATTGTTTTCATTCCCCATTAGTATGTGGAGTTGTTCTTTAAATGGAATGACCAAATATAAATAGCAAAAATTGCTCTTGAATCAAACATACCACCCATTTGTTTCAGTCATTAGGTTTTGATTTCAGTTGTGACTTTGCTCTGTTGTGTCCTCCATTTTAACTGCTATTTGAAACACTAGGCATGAGGCTATTGATTCTAATGGTCAATAGTAAGTCATTTATTTGCTGCAGAGGGAAAGGGTCCTAACTGCTCCCCCTATTTTCATGATTCTATTTTTGCTTTACAATCATTGAGACTAAGACCATTTTTCCTAGTTAAATGTTTATTCCAAAACTGGCACCACTGTAAAGTTGACTAGTTATTTAATATTTAATCATGGAGTGGAATATTATTTCAAATTTAACAGTGTTAATGTCTTTGCCTACTCACTAATAAACTGATGCATGACTGACAACCTAAAAAGTAATAGCATTTGTAAATATGTTGATACTCATTAAAAAGAGAAGGTCTTGATACTTTTTTTTTTTTTTGCCCTTGTTTGCACATATATTAATGGTTGATACCAAATTGGTAGGACCCAAAAGTTATATATAAATATGCATTAAAAAAAAAAAACCTTGATTACAGAAGGTCTTGATTCTATTAATTTAGGCGACAATTTGACCTCACTCCTCAACATTATCTTGGCAATTCCACAAAAGTGGTGTAGCACATATTATAAAAAATATACCGTTGTGCAGATCTCCAGTCTTGGTCTTCCTCCATGGAAATATGTTGTAGATGTAGAATTAACAACTAACACTGCCTTTAGAACTGTACTTCCATATTTTTCAGTAGGTGAGGTGAGGGAGGTGAGGGGTGAGGGATATTAAATTGATTGCAATCTACAACTTTACCACTAGATGTTACCAAACATACCAGACATGCTGTAAAGAGGAAATTCACATATTTTTTTAAATTATATTGTATCTTAGTTGGTATACTGCATTTGTGCAGCATTTGTGCAGTTGTGCATGGTAGAAACAATTTAAAGCACTCTAGTAGTATCTGGCATGTTGATATTAACAATGTTATTTCATTTCAAAGTTAAATGAATGCCAGCAAGCATATAAAAGCAAGATTCAGTTGAATTCACTTCCGTTCAGGTCCTTTTTTTTTTCTTTTCTTTTTTTTGTATAGTGAGACTCCCAGTGGTACTAAACTCAGAAAGAGCAACTGTCTGCTTTGACCAGGGGGGGAGGGGGCACCAACAGATATAAGAACCAATCACAATGTGAAGGAAACAAAAGCATAAGAAAAAGACTGTTTCAATAATATCATGTACATGAAAGAAGGCACAATAAGGAACGTTGCCCACTAAATCATAGGAAGTCTCCCAGCATAACTAAAAGGGATGGCTCAGGGTCACCTGAAATAGCCCTTACTAAGCTTTAACAAAAGAAAATTACCAAGTCTAATCTTAAAGTAGAGAGTTTGTCATCATCTATCTATCTTTATGATGCAAATAGGAATATATATATATATATATATATATTTATATATATATATATATATATATCTATATATAGATATATATATATATATATATATATATATATATATATATATATATATATATATATATATATATATATATTCGTAAATAGGACTTTCTTTTAAAAATAGCACACAGCCATTCATCTTTAACCAAAAGTACAGCAGTTTCTAACTTTTACCATGTGTCACACCTGACTTAGGCACCTTCAGAATGATTAAATGTAGATTTAAATGTAAATTATTAACATCTAGCTATTGGCCATATTGCAGGTGTTTTCAGAACGTAATGGTTATAACTGAATAATGCATAGTTGGAGGTGTAAATCATCTTGGAAGGGATATAATAAAGCACAGCCAGGTCTCTGGATTACTGCAGAAGGATCATTAAGGAGAGGAGGTTAACCTCTTTGGTGCATAGTATGTGCTGCATTTGTAGAGTTTATTATTTTTAATGATGCTTTATAAACTCTGCGATGCTTAATTTTATGAGACAAGTTTAGAATAAAAAAGAATCCTGTCAACTTTTGTGGCCTCTGCAACAGTTTGTGTAAATGTCACATTATCTTTTTTCAGCAAGAAGCAGAAATTGTCACTCAAGTTTCCACATTTCAGAGTGAAAAAAATGTGAGCTGAGAGAACTGCACAATGGCCTGTCCAAAGGAATATACCGATCAACCCCAAAGTTTCCAAGATTTTTCAAGCTGGAGCAAATTAATGAGCCAGCCTACTTACTGACAGTGCCATCTGCACGTGAGATCATTTGATCAAAACATGAGCATTACACAGATGATAAACATGGTAAGAGAAAGTAAAATACTTTAAAGTTGACTTTGCTCAATTATATTGAAAAGTATGAAAAAGGGCAGCGACTGTATAGCAGAGCAAAGTCACCAAGTAAGCAAAGTGGATATGAATAGATCAGCTTTTCCAGTGAGAAATCTTTCAAGATCCCAGGACAGAATGACCTGTGAAAGAATAAGCCCTCATTAAGCCTTGGACAGGGATTATCACTCTTCACCTACAGACTGACTGGGACCATTAAGAGCTTTACAGCATCACCTCCTGCAGTCCATTTACTCTTACGCATCTCCTCTGCTGTAGGGCAACACACATTTGTGCTGCCTGATTGTTGTTTGCCCGCATCCACATTTACATTCCTCCTCTCTGCTCCTTTTTCCATCAGCCTGTCCTGTCAAACTCTTTGACCTCTCTCTTTTCTGCATTGAGCGCCTCCCTCTCTTTAGTCTATAGCACCATAGCTTATTCCCTCTATTTTCCTCAACACTTTCTCTGATTTTTTTTTTAAATCTCCCGAACCTCACCACAAACACTCCATTCCTTCCTCTTAAACCCTCGTATGTTTTACAGAGGTACCTACCCACTCACTTTCTCCCTCTGCTATCCGTCTTACGTGTGACCTATCTCTCCTTCTCTCCTTTTTTTCCTCCCTCTCCTTCTCTCGTTTTCTCCCTGGCTCCCATCCACCACTCTCTCTGAATATTTCATGACTTGGTGGCACACTGCTGAGGTGAGGAACCCTCCTCTGTCTAGAGCTTGCACTGCACAAATATTTTCTCCCCAAGCTGAACTTAGTAGAGCATTAGGACAGACTAACAGCACACGTGTGTGTGTGTGTGTGTGTGTGTGTGTGTGTGTGTGTGTGTGTGTGTGTGTGTGTGTGTGTGTGTGTGTGTGCAGTGTGTGTCTTATACAATGATTATATGTGACATGGCCCCCAGAGGGTAAAGGAGGTCTTTGGTTTCTGCCTACGCTGATGTTACTGCTCCATTGCACATATCTGAAGAGTCAACTTAGATAGATAGATAGATAGATAGATAGATAGATAGATAGATAGATAGATAGATAGATAGATAGATAGATAGATAGATAGATAGATAGATAGATAGATAGATAGATAGATAGATAGATAGATAGATAGATAGATAGATAGATAGATAGATAGATAGATAGATAGATAGATAGATAGATAGATAGATAGATTAGATAGATAGATAGATAGATAGATAGATAGATAGATAGATAGATAGATAGATAGATAGATAGATAGATAGATAGATAGATAGATAGATAGATAGATAGATAGATAGATAGATAGATAGATAGATAGATAGATAGATAGAGCTAAGCAGTACAAGGAGATAAATGGATAAAAACAGCAGAAAATGTGAGGAAACTGTGGGAGAGAAAGGGGAGTCTCGCTGTGCCACTGCGTAGATAAATGTCTGCTCTGTTTTGGCTGGCGAGAATGGAGCTCAATTGCAGGTCTGGAAGAACATCAAAACACAATTAAGGGCTGACATGGAACTGGTCATGCAGAAGAGAGAGGACAGGGTAAGAAGAAGTGGAGCTACAGGAAGGAGGAGGAGGAGCGCTCAGTAAAGAGAGGAGGACAAGACACAAGCAGTCACAGAAACAGACATGTATTTTTATCGACTATGGGTGATGGAAAAAGTGGAAGAGGAAGGATACATTTAGAGAGGATGAGTGTGGGTGAACAAAGTTAAGACTAGGTTTGTTACTGACTTCCCCTTTTTTCATAAAGTAAAAATACATACTTTGTGTGCGAGTATTTTTGTGCATTGACAGCAGCTAATTTAAATTCTATGTAAGTAATTTTAACGTTTACTCAGCACAATCTTGTTTTTTCGAAAGACCTAATGATTCCTTCTGGATCAAGAAGGGTGGATAGAAGTCCAAATAAATGCAGTTTTGTTTTTGTTTTTGTACAGACAACCTTTCAGCCCTTGAATCCAAATCAAAGGTTTGTGAAAGTCATGTCCAGTCTCACAACTCTTATATAATGTGACTTCATCATTTATGCATGTGATGACCAAAAGTAAGGTTAAGCACTTACCAAAGATACAGAGGGGGTAGAACATTTTCCTTCAAAGCACTTTTAGGTATCAAAATGTAAATTCAACTTTGAACAGCAGAAAACTCAATCCCATGCTGAGATGGAGGATGACCTTGAAACTAGTCGTGAGGAATTTTAATGCTGAGAAGAGAGGTAATTAACCACAGTAAACAATATATGAGAATATACGTTTTTATGAAGCAAGCACACCAGTGGATTCTACCTGTTCAGAAGTTTCTCGTATGTTCATTGTAGATTTAAATGTTGAACGTTGAATGTTAATCAGAATAATACGGTGTAACCCAATCAGATTTACTTCTACATTTCACATATATGAAGTCAGTGAGTTCTCAAGACTGAAATACGATGAAGATCAGACAAAATATGTTAAAGTGCATCAAAAATTAAATCCTGATGTCGGCTGAAATCCGACAGTAATATCGACAGTAATACAACAAAGCTACAGAAGCCACCACAGCTTTCCACTTCAAGGAAACGGTAGGTTTTGTTTCTACTTAAATAACATATAACAATAATAATATGTGATAGCAAGAGCTGGCCTATTGTTTAGTTTTTTTCTGCATTAAAGAAGTGGGGTGGTCTTGAACATGAAACTGTTAATCGGCTCACTGCAGCTGCGATCACTCACACAGGTTTCTTTGAAAGTTTGTCCGTTGTTTGACCCCCAGTAACTCTGCAAATGTTAATGTAAGCAAAGAATGTCATAAATATATTTCTACCTCTCAGAAGAACCAAAAACAAATGTCTAGTTTTAAACCAACACTAATGAACTTTAGCTATTTTCAAATCATTGGGACCCCCAAATAGTCGTAGAGGTTACCTCATTTGTACGACACTGTCTAATTTCTGGTATGACTTTAGGCTGTTGCAGACATAAGATGACCGTTGTGATTAGTCATGGTGAAATCTTTCATTGTAGCTCCAAATCAGTGGTCTTACATCATGCACTGTGAGCAGTTTGTCCATCCATCCATCTATTAATTTCTGTTTATCTGGACTTGGGTTTGCAGGGGAAGCAGATTAAGCAGATAGAATCAGACTTCCATCTCCCCAGCCACCATAACCAGCTCCCCCGGAAGGACACCAAAGCACTCCAAGGCCATCCGAGAAATAGAATCGCTCCAGTGTGTCCTAAGTCTGCCTCGAGGCCTTCCCTCGGTTGGATATTAGGGTGCATCCTGAGAGGCAATCAGGAGCCATCCTAACCAGATGACCGAACCACTTCAGCCGGCCCCAGTCACTGTGATGGAGCAGCAACTCTAATCCAAGTCCCCTGCAGGTGACTGAACTTGTCAACCTGACTTCGTGAGGGCCCAGGCAGCCTGCGGAGGCAGCTCATCTCAGCTGTTTCTATTTACAGTCTTGTTTTTTTGGTCACTGCCCACAGTTCATGACAATAGGTGAGGGTAGAAACAAAGAATTACCAGTAAACGGAGAGCCTTACCTTTTAGCCTTAACTATCTCTTCACCAAAATAAACCGATATAGTCAGAACCAATGCACATGCTGCACCGCCTGTCAATCTCCCACGTGAAGAAGACCTTGAGATACTTGAACTCTGTCACTTGAGACAGGACCTCACCTTCAACTCAAAGATGCCATTCCACATTTTTCTGACTGACAAACAAGGTGATCCACATCCACACCCCTTCACAGTCTACTGTGAACCGCCCCAGAGCACCACCCACTGAAAGGCTGAATGCCTTTTCCAAGTCCACAAAGCACATGTGGACTGATTGGGCCAACGCCCATGATCCCTCCAGACCCTAGTGAAGGTATGGAGTTGATCCAGTGTCATAAAAGTTGACCAGGGTGGGAGAAGTGTTTTTGTCAAAAGTGGAAATGGGCCACCCAGGGAGTGATATGTTTCCTAAAAGTAATCAAATATTCTCTCAAATGAAAATGAAACTGATATTTTAATATTAAAAAAAACTAATTTGAGTTACTTAAACCGAACTGCATTTAGTGTCTCTATACACACATGCATATGGAGGCAGGTGGTCTACAGTTATAATCGTCATATCTTGCTTATCCAGAGGAACTTCTCCCTTAAAGCTCCAAACTCAGCAGGCAGAACCCAAATGTTGACATTACAGCTGAGAAGAATACTCCTTCCACCACTGTTGTCTTTTAACTGCAACTATAAACTATAAACCACCCCTGCTATTAAATGGCACATTGAGCACAGAACAAGCTTAGAGCTGAAAGAAAATGGGCCATATGAAAATGAAGCCGTATGTATATTAAGTTTAATATCCATTCTTGCCTCGTTCTGTCCTTTTGCAAGCTTGTAGTGTTTGATTGATAAACCTTGTTTCCCTGCAAGGAGAAGTTTCATTTTAGTCAAAAGCAACAAAAAGGTCACAATTAACATTTTGTTAATGTTTTTGTGATCCCCAGGAAGAATTGCTATAACCATGAAAATAAATGATATACACCAAACAATACAGATAACATACATTACAACCCTTTCAAAGAGATGCAAAACAGGACACGCTTCATGAGCACCATAAATACCCAATCAACATATTATAGAAACTTACAAAGTTTGAACAGAGAGGTTCTCCTACAGTTTTTATGCTCTGACTGTCATCTTACTGTAACGAATGTATTAGATAAAACTATGACTGCAATAGTAATTAGCAGGAGTAAAGATTTTCTTGGGCTTTTGGGACTCAGTTTTGCACGTCTTGATAATGTTAATTAACACAAGTTCTGAGGCAGTACGTAAAACAAACAATACCAACAATACCAAGTGAGAAAAGTAATCCTTTTCACATATGTAATATTAAATTCATTCGCATCAAAGGATGTTTTATGCATTCAACGCAGCATCTCAGGCTCAAAGACAAGGTGGCACATCAAACATTTCCAGAGGACATCACATAAACTGAGATTTTTTTCTCTCCTGCTGCCTCCTGAGCCCATTTCCTTTGTTCTAAAGCTGAGAAAAGCTTTCAGTCGATGTGAGGACACATTTGAACACCTGTGAAAACCTGTTGTTACAGGATCGATCTCGGTGGCGGGAGGGGAAGCCTGGATTTGTGGTTTAGGAATTGGATTGAAGCTGTGTCTAAGAGGCCCAGTGGGATGCAGGATCCTCTGAGTGATTAAGGGATGTGAAAGGATTCGTGTCGTATGAAAGTATTTGATAGCTACAGGTCTGCCCACACTCCTCTCAACTGTAGATTAAAGAAGGCATCTGCGTTGAAATGTCTGGAAAAATTGTTATTTTCTAAGGTGGCTCAGCGTGCTGCATGGTTCTGGATAAAACATATATTATAATCAAAGTCTAAATAGCAGTGGTAGGTAAATCAATAACAATGTGGCACTAATGAAAAGTTCTCATGACAGCTTTTCTCTCTTTTTCACCTCGTCTTGACAGCAGTGTGTCTAGATGAAGATTGAGCACAAATAAGTAACAAAACATCTGTTAATCTAACTTCCGTCATAAGTTTTTGATACTCGTTAGCTTTTTCTATTGTTTTCAGGCTCACTGCAACAACAATTAACTTGTTTACTATAGTACAGCGTCTTCAACAAGTGGCAGCAGTGGCTCAGTTAGTAGCAGGGTTGTCTGTCGGTTGATAGATCAGGGAGTTGATTCCCAGCCCCGCAGGATGGCAAAACGTCTCAAAATACGGTTTGATTCATTACAGGTGTGTCAATCAGGAATATATAATATAGAATATGAATATAACCAGACCCTATGTGAAGAAAAACTGCAATATTAAAAAATATATCAGCAGTAATAACATTTCAAAATAAACATATCTAATTTAAAATGGAAAGTGCAATACGCAGCAATGCTGCTGCAATTATAAATGTAAAATGAAATATAGTCTGGTTTATGTATCAGCATATGGTGCAGTATATATAAACAGAGAGTGTGTAGCAGATAGTTGTGTTATGACACCAAATAATTATAACTTTAGTGCAGCTGAAAGCAGAAAGTCCTCCAAGGAGGCTGGCGAGTGTAAAAGTCTATTATTGCAGATTATCTGGCCCTCCGAGGGCAGAGTTAAATAGTTTGATAAGACAAGAATGATTTCCTGCGATGATCTGCGCTGCATTTTAATGCAATAACCCTTTAAGTCAATGTGCTCTTGTATGTTACCAGCTCATCACAGAGGGGTTGATAGACATTGTCCAAGGAGTAAATGCTTTGTAGAACCTAAAGCAAGCTTGAAAAGCTTTTTGTAAGTGTGGACCATATATAAATAATGCAATGGTACTTAAAAGAGGAAGAACTAGGAAAATGAAAACAAGATGAGATTTTACCGACTGAAAGTTTTTAGGCGAGGCAAGGCGAGTTTATTTGTATAGCACATTTCCGCAATTCAAGATGCTTTACATAATAAAAACATGAAAAGTAAAGAGGAATAAAAAAGTCACATTAGTCACATTTCTTTTGAGCCATTACTAACTGTAATGAAGCTACTTTGAACAAGTGTAACTTATTGTCTGGTGCTAATGACAAATCTTGATGTCTCAGTTATGGCACTCCTGAGAACAGATGTTTCGGTGTAGTGTAATTGATAGGTCTGGCAATGAGATGATATGCTGCTTCAATGCGTGACTGAAATCTCCAAGCACATTTTTATTTATGAGAACATAGCTGAATTACTTCTGCAGCAGCATTAAGTTTTCTGCATTATTCATTTTGACTTGCTGTGGATAATGAATTTGGCTAAACTGCAAAAAACAGAATAAATCAGTTTATGATTTTACACACCTTCAGAATTATGTTGTCTTTAACTAGTGTGAGGTTTGGCTTTGGCTGAAGCTGTTTGTTAACATGGCAATGACAGTCTATTTTTTGTGTGGAATCATTTTAAATTATATAAATATTTGTATATGACATTTTAGAAGGAAGTTTTGGCGCCTTGTCAATTGTCTGACCCTTTCAGCATTGTTTTACTCACAATATTCTGAGAGTCAGTGTGTTCGATATAAAAACACAACGGTTTCAAGAAAAAAATCCCCCTGAGACACGAGAAAATTAAACATTAATTCCTGGTCCGTATTCTGAAGTTCCACTAAGTCTGTCCTTATAGGCGAGAGCAGTCAAAGGCTCTTGTGCTTGTAAAAAAGGGAAAAGTTAACATCCACAACAAGGACAAGCCATTTTGCCTTCATAGTCTCTTATAATTTATTACTTGATTTACACTGAAAATTCTGTAGCTTTAATGCATTTACTGAATTCCCACAGAAACATCTAAAGCAGCTCTATTGTAAGATTTATTAAATTTAACATTAATAAATTGAATTCTCAAAGTCTTATTTCCCCACATACAGTGCTTATTGATTTTAGGGAGATGAAACGGCTTCATTTGATCCAGCCATGATATTCTGGCCAGCAGCCACCGATCACATTGATTTGCTCCTGGAAAGAGGAAGTGCAACGACATAAACACCTTCTTTGTCTTATCACCATCTGCACAGTATACTTTATTCACTTTCACCAACAAACAAAAGAACCTCTCTACTGCCTATGGTAATGCGAGTATTTAAACCAAGATAAACATTTGATTTGTGGGTCTATCATTTTAGGGTTTATCCATTTTTATTGCTAGTACTTATCAATTTATGAAACTTGAATAAATAGCAACCGAGAGTTTCACAGGCAATGTTAATGTTTGCTTTTACTCGTGAGGCTCAGTGTCTTTTACAGACTTTCTCCATCAAAATTACATTGAGAAAAAAAAAAAAAGGGAAGCAGAAAGATTAATTCATTTTGTCACAATGTACTGACGCCAGGCAGCTGCCTCAAAACTGACACAGGTCACCATTTCATTTTTCTTTTTGGCCTTTTCTTCCATGCAAGTTGTTACATTCATTGCACTGATGGGGACTGAGCTGAAAGCAGTCAAAGAAAAATATTATTCTACATATAATTTAATAATAAGTCAAATAAAAAAAAAGAAACAAAACCCCAACTGAGAAAAATCTACAAAGTTAAAATGAAATGAAACCTGGATTTGAGGAATAATGAACAAAAGATAACCACTACTGTCATTCAAAAAGAAGCGATTACATTCAAAAACCCAGTTCACTGCATGGAACCAAAGAAGACGAAAGAAACCCCACACATATGCAGCTTGCACACAACTAAATTATTTATACCCTGAAATACAACCTTTATATGCCATATGAAATACAACCTTTATATGTCTCCTTAAGGTCATATTTAAGAGTATGAACAATCAGCGGTGGTGTCTGGTTTGAAGGATGAGACCGTAAGCCTGTGTTTCATGATGTTTCTGTTTCCTCTTTTGAGTTTGACTTAAATTAGTGTCATTTCCAGAATAGTTGCATCCACATCAACCGGTTCTTATCTGTGTCATGTCAGAGAAAAGCTACTGAAAGTAAAGATTCTCGTATCTACAGCTGGCGAGCTCTAAGGCCTTCAGAATATTCGAGATGATTGCGGTGTTTTCGTGCTACTTCTTTTCGCAAATTCACCACTACAGCTGTGCATACACAGAGACACAAATGCAGATACAATATTTACACCACATTTACAGCTTTCTCTTGAAAATCCTACCTCGTTATGACCTGACGTGGAAAACGTGACATTTTTGCACGATTTTTCAAACAGAAGGGCTAAGTTACAATAACGGCCAATGGTTTCATCGTTAAAATGATTTTGAATTTTATTCTGTAGTACGTGTTTTCTTCAGAGGTAAAAGGTTGTAGGTGACAGCTTTAAAGTGTTAGAAAACTTTCAGGTTTTTTTAAAGACATTTAACAAAAGTCTTACATTTAAACTGGACTGATCGCTGTGAACTTGTACACTTTTTCAATTTCATCTACAGCCATAACTGGCATGCAGATACGTCTTCAGTTCATCATTTGCATATGAAAGGTCTGCTAAAATTAAATAGCAAAACATCATAGAAAGTCAGAAATGTTAGCTGCAAACCCTTTTTAGATGCCTTTCCTTCTGTGTTTGTGTTTGGATATATGCGAGTGTCAAAAAGATTCAAATTGTCATCACAAGTACTGGAATTTCAGCATGACGTAACCTCAAGGATTTATTGCAACTTGGTAGTTTAAACAGTAAAAAGTAAAAAAAAAAAGTGCTCTTCCAGG
The DNA here is from genome assembly GCA_014839995.1 of Xenentodon cancila. Classification (NCBI taxonomy): domain Eukaryota; kingdom Metazoa; phylum Chordata; class Actinopteri; order Beloniformes; family Belonidae; genus Xenentodon; species Xenentodon cancila. The sequence continues at coordinate 12,549,303 of CM026197.1, forward strand.
CACTGGTTTATACAGTCAGACTGTGCTTTCAATTAAATGCGGATGTTTGTACAGTTTGTGACCCAGTCATTGTCAACTTAAGGCAGTTAAAAGTCTTTTTATTATAACTTTAGAAATGTTTAATGACGCTTTAATTGGTAGAAATGGACTGGGCTGTTAACATTAACATTTAAAAAGAAAAAAGAAAAAAAGAAATTGAATGATAGTTTTCTGTAGTGGGCATTTTGGGCATGAAAATGAAATGATACATAATTGACAAAGTCAATATACAGGATGTTTAGGCTGTCTTACATGTAAAGGGATTAGTGTGTATTTACCCAACTGAAGGTGTTTACGCTTACGGTGATAAAGGTAAATAGTCTTTCTTCTCGCAACCGTCTTTGTTCCTCTGGGTGAATGATCTGGAAAATGTATGTTACAGGTCCTGGGTGCTGAGTGCACTTGTAGGTTTCACAAGAACATCAAAACACAATCAAGTCGACTGGATCTGTGACGCTCGAGGCTGGAGCTGCAGCACTCAGGGAAAGAGAGGATTGAGGAAAGGAGTAAGCGTGTCTGAGCATGTGTGTGTGTTTTGGGGGGGCATTAATAATGAGGGAGATGGAGATAACAAGGGGGGGGTAGAAAGATGAGAAGTCATAAAATAAATGAAGATAATGCTTGATGTAAACAACTTCCCACCATTTCGTGTCATTACTAGCACATGTTTTGAATGTCTTATATCATATGTTACACAAATTTAATTTTCTTTTTATTGTATAGACAGAGGTTATGACTAATTAATTACCTTAATACATTTGTAGTCATTCCAACATTTTTTCCACCTCTCTCATCAATTTTTGAATTCACTGATCTGATTGGCTTCAACAAAGAAATATTCTAAAAGTACAGCTGTGACAATTTACTACAGAGCTGACTGAACTCTGACAGCCAGAGAAAAGGAGTAAAAAATTAAAAGTAGCATCTTTTTTTTTTTTTACCGATTTTTCGGTTCCCTTTTTCTTTCTTTCTTTTTTGGTCATGAAATCTTGCTCCATTTTGTTCTCTTTGAAGCCTGAGTGTGAGGAATGGTAATTGATCCATCACTCCAGGAAAGGAAGAAGGATGAAGAGACCAAGAAAGAGAGGGAGAGGAGATGGGGGGTGGTTTGGTGGAGAGTGGCATAAGAGTGAAATCAGATCAAGGAAAACTTGTAAACTTTGAATTTTGTTTTTGCAGATCTATATTTTTCTTTTTTTTTTTCTTTTTTCTTTTTTTTTTGTCAATCAAAATCTCCTTTAATAATGGATGTCTATTATATTTTGTGAACTGGATTGGTGATTGGTAAGCAATAATACTAACCTGGTCGGTAAACAATAACGTTGGATGGGAAAAAAGAAAAGAAAAAAACATGAAGTCACACTTTAATGAAAAAACTGACCTTAATTTTTTTTTCCCCCTCAATGATCAAATTATACTTTGTGGTTTGAGAATGGGTGTAGGATAATAATACAAAAGCACAGCTATGAAATGAATTAATAAACCTTGTCAAACAACCTGGTGCTGGACTGCAGCTAGAGCCGCTTCCATACACGAACCACCACAGAGACACTCTTTAGTGCATCATCACAAGAAAGGCCACAAATCACAGTGTTTATCTTGTTTTCCCTAACAACCAATGTTCTAATCTTGCCAGTCTGCCTATAAGGCTGTTCAGAAGAACCTTTGGAATTTGTTAAAGTTCTTTGCTATTGGTCACATACCAGTGTTTTTACAAATGCTTTTTGTGAACGCCAATAAAAACAGCACTTTTATCTGTTATTTGCGAGATCCATAGATACTGAAATGCCATCAGTGATGAAAATGAAGATTTATAAATTCAGGTAAAAACCACTACTGTTAATGCCAGTCATGTATTCATATTCAAACAAAAACTGGTGATGATTTGACAGTATTGAAAGTTCTTCTTCTACTGCTGCTTCCAACTCACTTCCATGCTGAAGGACAGTTTTGTTTATTCTTCTTATTTAAATCTTGCAGGGAAAAAAAGAATACGGTGGCACATAGTTAAATATAACCTTTTAGTGTCAGGTGGATGCACCTCACCTTTTGGCTGAAGAGAGCCGCGATAGGGTCCAGCAGACCCATGTGGCCCTCGACTAGAAGAAACCAGTATAGACGGACGCATGGGTGGATGGATGGACGGATGGATGGATGGTATGTCGCACTTCAGTTAGCAACCATTGTGAAAAGACGCTCTACTCCACACTTCTACTTGATTTTGGTGACTATCCATCCATCCATTATCTATTCCCGCTTACTCCTTCTCCGGGTCACGGGGTCTGTTGGAGCCTATCCTGACACATAGTAGGCGAAAGACAGGGATACACCCTGAAAAGGTCGCCAGTTCATCGCAGGGGCCACATACAAAGACAGACAACCAATCACGCTCACATTCTCACCTACGGGCAATTTAGACGTATCAATCAACCTACCCTGCATGTTTTTAGACTGTGGGAGGAAGCCGGAGTACCCGGAGGGAACCCACGTAAGCACGGGGAGAACATGCAAACTCCACACAGAAAGACCCACCGGGCCAGGAATCGAACCAGGAACCTTCTTGCTGTGAGGCAACAGTGCTAACCACTAAGCCAATTTTGGTGACTATTCTTTGTTAATTTATTTTCTTTAGTTTCTTCTCTATAGATGTATACAGACATAATATACCCATGCCAGGAACAATGGCTGGTCAAGATTGCCCTGCCCTTATCCCCTTGATGTAATCAGTTCTTGCCACCAGAGATTTTGTACTGTTGCACTACTTTTCCTGGCTCAGAACTGGTCCTTTCATTGCGGCGGGTTGTCAAAAAGCAGGAATTTTTTTTTTTAAGTTAGTCAATGGCTCAGAACCCGCACTCAAGCAGCTGGAAAATGCTCATTAATTAAGTTGTGTGTTCTTCTATCTATGCTCTATAAGATAGGTACATATTAGGTAAAATAATTATGTTTGATTGATAGCCAAGTAGGATTGAAAGAATCAGTCAGAGAAGCCAGAGAAGTTTTCCATGTGTAAAGAAAAGTTAGATATTTTTTTATGGATTTGGAAGGGGGTGAGTAAAGTCTGGCAAAAGGTCAAGCTCACTAGCTGCCACTTTGGCAGGATCACCTGGCATCAGAATATAACATAACATATATATGTTTTCAGGGTGAAGGGTTAAAATTGTAAATTATGTAAACCAAATATTTAATTCCTGATATATGAAAAAATACACTGACTGTTTTTTTTTTACATCCAACTCTGAATGTCACATTATTTGCCTGTTTGATTGATGCCAAAACTAAATGTACAGATGTTTCCCCCTGCGAGCAGCCCAGCAGTGTCATACCAACGTAGCTCCAGGCCTTGATGTCCTGGTCCCCTCACCTTCAACATGTTGTCAAAAATCTGGGTCTGACCCTTGAAATATGGACATATCACAACTGTCCAGTACTCCCTCCACGGGCTCCCAATACAGTTCAAAATTCATTTTCAGTTCTTCTTGTTTGTTTTTAGTGCTGTTAATTGGCTTGCAACTCCATATTTATGTGAGATTTTAAGTCCTCTCGAACCCAAGCTCTGCATTCTTCTGGCCAGTGTCTGATAGAGATTCCACAGTCAAAGAGCAAACAGTGGGGTGAATGTTCCTTCGTCGTTGCAGGTCCCAAACCCTGGAACGCTCATCCCGCTGAGCTGCACATCATCGCTGACCTGCCGTTGTTCAATCAAAATTCAAAATGGTCTTATTTAGATTGGTACATAAGAGCACTAAATCACTTTTCTCAGTTTTAGTTTGTTTTATTGACATACTTTTATTTTTGCTCTATTTAAATGTGTTTTAGTTAATATTTTTATTTTATTTACGTGTTGATATTTTATTTGTTTTTAATGCTGTGAAGTACTTTGGTCAACTTAAGTAGTTGAATTTTGCTAGATAGTAAAAGTTGATTTCATTTGATTAATAATATATTGAAATCAAAAGAACCCCTAATTTTTACTTTAACAATTTTCTAATGAATATTTTTTACATCGCTATCTTACATTAAATTTATATATTTATTTATTTTTTATTTTTTTTTTATTTATATAGACTATATTGCCAAAAGTATTTACTTACCCATCCAAATAATCAGAATCAGGTGTTTCAATCACTTCCATGGCCACAGGTGTAAAAAATCAAGCACCTAGGAATGCAGACAATTATTATAACTATTTGAGCTCTCAGGAGCTCAGTGAATTCCAGTGTGGAACTGTGATAGGATGCCACCTGTGCAACAAATCCAGTCACAAAATTTCTTGCTCCCAAATATTCCAGTCAACTGTCAGTTGCAATATAAGAACATGGTAGTGTTTGGGGACGTCAGCCACAAAGAGGTATGCCACATAAACTGATGGAGCGGGGTCAGAAGGATGCTGAGGTCGCCAACTTTCAATCAGACAATCGCTACAGACATCCAAACTTCATGTGGCCTTCAGATTATCTCCAGAACAATGTGCAGAGAGCTTCATGGAATGGGTTTCCATGGCCGAGCAGCTGCATCCAAGACATATATCACCAAGTGCAAAGTGTCAGATGCAGTGGTGTAAAACACGCCGCCACTGGACTCTAGAGCAGTGGAGACACGTTCTCTGGAGTGACAAATCACACTTCTCCATCTGTCAATCTGATAGGAGTCTGGGTTTGGTGGTTACCAGGACAACAGTACTTGTCTGACTGCATTGTGCCAAGTGTAAAGTTTGGTGGAGGGGGGATTATGGTGTGGGGTTGTTTTTCAGGATCTGGGCTTGGCCCCTTAGTTCCAGTGAAAGGAACTCTGAATGCTTCAGCATACCAAGACATTTTGGACAAATTCATGCTCACAACGTTGTGGGAACAGCTTGGAGCTGGACCCTTCCTCTTCCAACATGACTGTGCACCAGTGCAGAAAGCAAAGTCCATAAAGATATGGATGACAGAGTCTGGTGTGGATCAACTTGACTGGCCTGCACAGAGTCCTGACCTAAACCCAATAGAACACCTTTGGGAGGAAGTAGAGCGGAGACTGAGAGCCAGGACTTCTCGTCCAACATCAGTGTGACCTCACAACTGTGGTTCTGGAAGAATGGTCAAAAATTCCCATAAACACACTCCTAAACCTTGTGGACAGCATTCCCAGGAGAGTTAAAGCTGTTATAGCTGCAAAGGGTGGACTGACGTCACATTGAACCCTATGGATTAGGAATGGGAGGTAACTTAAATTTATATGCAAGTCAAGGCAGATCAGCAAATATTTTTGGCCATATAGTGTATATATGACAATGTAGCCTAAAGAATTTTTTAATACACATATTCTGTTTTCTTTTCTGTGTTAGCCCTGGGATAAACATGCCATCTTACCAGAGTCTACGCCACCTCTGGCCTTGTGAAAGCTCTGATGTGCTCCAGCATCCTTGTGCACATGTACATTATAACCAGACATAGAAAAATGTTTTATCCAAGTGGCTAACTTTTATTTTTAGACACAAAGCCAATGTACCCATATCCTGTCTTACTTAAACACAGGTTGTCAGTCATAATTGGCACCCATGTAAAACCTGAAATAAGGCATATTAAGACAAGAGCTCCTGGCGAGCCATCCAATGAATTTGCAAAGTGCCTACATTATAACTATGTCCATCTTTTACATAATCTTATACACATGACATTGTATACACCAATGGTGTTTCTAGACCCCAGCCAGCATGTTCATCTGAATGCCATCTGGATCAAATGTGGGATACTTCATTACAAAGTGGGCTTGTGCTTGAAATAGGCAAATAGCATGGGTTCCATATGATTCAGTATTATAGGCCCCAAATAGGAAGCTGATGTGAGGGATGCAAGCTAGAACCAAGAAACCAGCAAACTGTGTACGTCCAATACGCTGTAGCTTCATTCATATATGACTCACATTGGAAAATTAACCGGTTGGTGCCCACTTGAAATCCTGGTAGACCCCACTCAGAGTCCATTGGATAATACAGAGGGAGTACCACAATGAATCCTGCAGAGAAACCCATGTGGGACCTATTTTGTATCCCACTTTTAACTCATATATAAATGCAGGATAAACCTTTATTACGGACGGTCAAGAGTGTTTTTTCCCCCACTCTAATGTAATGTTTTGTCTTTTAGATATGAGAAAAAAGAAAACAATGATGGTCAACTGTGTTGGGCTTTAACAACACAGAAGACGGCAATTAAGTAACTTAGTAACAAGTTCAGAGCAAACGTAAAAAGCTCATCTAATAAGAATTTCAAAATTTCCAGACAGAGATCCTTTTACTGTGATTTTCAAAGCGCCTGTTTATAATCTCACGATGTAAACAGTGTTCATCTGTGAACTCACAACCTTAGAGATTTCTGACATTTACTGACTTGACCTGACAAAGTATCCCAGACTGAGACCTGTTGCGATCCAACCACACCAATACGTCAATGACACAACCGAGAAAATTGGCTGCTATTGCAAATGGGGCCGTACATCACGTCTTGAGGAGAATATGTTCACTGCAGGCTTTTGTTCCATTAGCATGATTTAGAAGTCAGTGTGCTGACCGGGCAAGTTCAATGCCTACTTTTTCAAGGATTTCACAAGGCTTACAGAAGGTTACATAGAGGCCAATGCAGCACATAAAATGTAGTCAACAATGAGACAGTTGGCAGAAGGGAAATGTCTCCTATTTATTCTTCCTGTCGATTTTTTTTCTCTACCTCCCTCTCTGTCCCTGCTGTGCTTTCAGAACTTGCTATTCTCTCAGTCTCCTTGTCACTGGATGACTTTTTCTTCTCCCCTTCTCTGCGTCTGTGTATCTGGCTCCTCGCTCACCCCCACCCTCCCCTCAGCGTCAGCCTTTGATCTTGCCAGTCCCAACACACAGGTAGACAGTGAAGCTGTATGGCTTTTCTCTGCCTATTAATGTCTTAACTCTTGCTTTGCCATTGCAGGAGGTCTACTGAGACATCATATCTTCACACCACACAGTGTAATGACAGGACTGAACACCCTTCATCACACGCAGGCTGTCAGTGTGTGTGTGTGTGTGTGTGTGTGTGTGTGTGTGTGTGTGTGTGTGTGTGTGTGTGTGTGTGTGTGTGTGTGTGTGTGTGTGTGTGTGTGTGTGTGTGTGTGTGTGTGTGTGTGTGTGTGTGATATAGAGGGACAGCTATACCCTCAAATAAGATTCAAGTACTAATGAACTCATATAAGCAGATTTTGAATGAAATCTGCCTAAAATTTTCATTCCAACAGTGCATCATTGCAGCCTTCTGTGATGATAGCTATTATATCATTCCTCCAGGGTAAATAGGGAAAACAAATTTCTCTGTGGCAATAAGGTAAACAGGTAAATTAAGATTAATATCCATCATAGTGGCTGCAAAGATTGTTTCCCCTCTCTTACATACACACACAAGAAATATGTTTCAGAGCTGAAGATTTATTGGAATAGCTATGAAAAATGCTTACCCTCGCTGACATGCCAGAAAGTGTCAAAAAAAAAAAAAAGTTTAACTTAACTTTAACAATAGCACACTTAAATATGGTGCTGCATATAAATATGTATATATTCTCCAGAAAGGAGCTTTTTATATTAACATGGAATCCGACAATTCTTTTTCTTAAACATTTTTTTTTTCTTTGTGAAAACCTAGCACCTACCGTTTATTCCCCTGTAGCAACCTGAATATTGACAGGTTGGTCAGAGTTTAAAAAGAGTTTCTACTACTAATCTATGGTAGGTTTATAATGTTTTATATTTATCTGTTGGCAAGATAACGTAAAAAGCATATACGGCTGAAATTTGATAGAAAGGTGGAACATGGGCAGAGGAAGATCCTGTTAAAGTGCAGTCTTAAGTTTAAAAAAAAATATTGTAATGCCAGATTTCTACTTTTTTGGTTCCTTTTTTCATTTACATACTAACTTTTATCTTTGCTCTTACACTAGCTACTTTGTTAGGTTTAGGTGTAAAAGATACTTGCTTATATTAAAACAAAATTTCCTGTTTAGGTTTAGGCTCTAAATGTAGGTTTAGGATCCACGACGGTTTAGTTTGGGTTATAAGAAGAGATTTAACCCTTTTGACGTATGATGTACACATACTTTTCTGAGACCATGCACCACCCTTTAGAATCGAAAACAACAACAACAAAAAAGATTTATACTATATGGCCAAAAGTATTCGCTCACCTGCCTTAACGCGCATATGAACTTAAGTGACCTCCCATTCCTAATCCATAAGGTTCAATAAGACGTCTGTCCACCTTTTGCAGCTATAACAGCTTTAACTCTTCTAGGAAGGCTGTCTACAAGGTTCAGTGTGTTTATGGGCATTTTTCACCATTCTTCCAGAACCACATTTGTGAGGTCAGACACCGATGTTGGACAAGAAGTCCTGGCTCTCAGTCTCCGCTCTAATTCATCCCAAAGGTGTTCTGTCGGGTTGAGCCCTGGACTCTGTACAAGCCAGTCAGGTTCATCTAGACCAGACTCTGTCATCCAGGTCTCTAAGGACTTTGCTTTGTGCTCTTGTGCACAGTCATGTTGGAAGAGGAAGGGGACAGCTTCCAACTGTTCCCACAAAGTTGGGAGCATGGAATTGTCCAAATGTCTTGGTATGTTGAAGCATTAAGAGTTCCTTTCACTGGAACTAAGGGGTCAAGCCCAGATCCTGAAAAACAACCCCACACCATAATCCCCCCTCCACCAAACTTTACACTTGGCACAATGCAGTCAGACAAGTACCGTTGTCCTGGCAACCGCTAAACCCAGACTGGTCCATCAGATTGAAAGATGGAGAAGTGCAATTCATCACTCCAGAGAACACGTCTCCACTGCTCTAGAGTCCAGTGGCGGCGTGCTTTACTCCACTGCATCTGACGCTTTGCACTTGGTGATATATGTCTTGGATGCAGCTGCTCGGCCCTGGAAACCCATTCCATGAAGCTCTCTGCACACTGTTCTTGAGTTAATCTGAAGTCCACATGAAGTTTTGAGGTCTGTAGAGATTGACTGCAGAAAGTTGGCGACCTCTTCACACCTCCATCAGTTAACATGGCCTACCACCACCCAAACACTTCCATGTTCTAATAATACAGCTGACAGTTAACTGGGATATTTGGGAAATTTCGTGACTTTGTTGCACAGGTGGTTCTTATCACAGTTCCACGCTGGAATTCACTGAGCTCCTGAGAGCGACCCATTCTTTCACAAATAGTTATAAAAACAGTCTGCATGCCGAGGTGCTTGACTTTATACACCTGTGGCCATGGAAGTAACTGGAACACCTGATTCTGATTATTTGAATAGGTGAGCAAATACCTTTGGCAATATAGTGAATGTACTGTGGCATATGTTCCCTCAATGTAGTTCTTTCTATGTATTTGTGGTTAGCAATCAAAGCTGCAATAATTTTAGAAAAACTTGCAGCTTGTAAGTCAAACATTTTTAAAATCTCAAGTTTCTACATATTTCTTGGTACAGCTCTCTGTTCTGTTTCTGTAACCAGATGGAAAAGTCAACTAAATGGCTGTAAACCTTTGTTAAAAGTTACTACTGTTTTAGCAGGCAGCAGAATTAACTCACATCCAACATAAAATGGGCGTCCATTGATGCCCAGAGTTGCTGTTCACCTTGCATTGCATGGAGGTAAGTTTATACTTAAGGCTGAGAAGACCTGGTCATTTACTTTCAAACCTACTTTGCTGCAGTACTGTCCAGGGCTTTAGTTGCATATCTCCAGATCAATACTGTCTTTTCTTTAAAGGATAAATGGATGTCTGGGCCAAGGTAATCTGTCCTCCCTTCACTCTGTAAAGTCTGTGCTTTGCTGTCTGGTTCAGCTTAATGCAGCGGATGTCTCCTTCCTCGCAGCTGCTGTGGCTCACAGAGGTGTTTGAAAGAAATAACAGATTTCTTCCTGCTATAGTTTACAAAGGTTTTTAAACTGCTGTAAACCTTGACGCAAACGTCTTTTTTTTTCTCCACCTTCCCAACTTTGAATAAAAAATTATGGACAAGTATTCATTAAACGGTAAGAAAAAGTTACTTCATTCAAGATGGTACCAACATGAGCTCTAGGACACTTTTTTTTTTTTTTTTTAAGTTTTTCTTTTCGTTTTGTGCTGAAAATCAATGAATGCAAGATGGATACAAACAAGAAAATTATTTTTCTATTACATTCCCAGTTTCTTTGGGTTGGTGTGTATGACAGGCAAACTGTAGATAAAATGACATAAATGTATGTTATTTTCATTTATCTTCAAGTTGTTTCATTTACCTTTTCTATCCTGCTTCTCAAACTGTAGATAATGCAGACCTGTAAGGAGTAGACAAACATTATTATTTCATGACACAGGAAGTCAAAACAACACTATCTTTACTTTACATGATATAGCTTCCTAAAGATTAGTTTTTAGTTGTTTTTTTTCCCCCTCTATTGTTTTCTATCACAATGACAATGATGGTATCTGATGTGTTGAAAATGTATTAAGTTATTTCTATATATATTTATTTTTTAAGAGTGGTGAAAGTGCCACAGAGACAACAAAGGGGGGGAGAAAGAGTCCTGTCCAATCAACGGGACACCGACCAACACATATGAACACATATAGAAGGCAATTACGCTACAGAGTTAAGTACTGCGTTTGAATTACACGATGATCTTTATCTGTATTTTTGCATGCAGATGGACGAAACCGCAGTCTGACTGACCTCACTAAGTATTCATTCTTTTCAAACATTTCTCCTTCGAGACTAATGTTGCAACAATAACTCAAGAGCAGTAATCCTTCTCTCCGATGACATCTGAGACGAGTGATGGATCCCCCGAAAGGCACTAAATCTATAGGCCCACTTGTTCCCTGTCAACGTCATTCATTGTCAGAAGCATCAAGTAAAACATGTTTTTACAAGCTGTAAAATATCAATGTAAGAGTGCTTGGGAGTTCTTGGAACACTATGCTTGGGATTTCAGTGGATGTTTGCTGCAAATAGCAAAGAAGCTTCTCTACAGTCACGTGTCAAAGTTAATACCCTCTCCGTTCGTCATATTTTGTGTGTGTGTGTGTGTGTGTGTGTGTGTGTGTTTGTGTGGGTGCAGTATTGTCCACATTACTGCTGCAAAAATAACTTTGTAGCTGCACAAACAGTGTGGTTTCCTGCTTGGCTGCAAACTTTCTCACCTGCTTGAACTCAGTGAAATTTAGACGCTTGCTGACAAAACAGCAGCTGCAGCTGCTTAACAACATCAGTGAAACTGAACCATAAAGGATCCTTATAGGCTGCACCTGTAGATTTATAGCCCATATATACTGTTAATTGGCTTTGATCAGTACCCCCCCCCCCCCCCCCTCCTCCTCCTCCATACCAAATCTTCTCTTTGCATTGTGTTTTCATCACTTAGTGATGTAAGGCATAAAATAAATGGTTTAGATATGTAAAGACTGCCTTCATGCTGCTATTTTCTGATGTTTGTGTTTTCTGATTTAAAAAAGAGCCACCTTAGCCGTGTCCTGATTGGTCTGCTTTGATTTAGTTTCTTCTGGCTTTTAGGACTACCCTATGGTCCACATTTATTTCTCAATCTACTTGCTGTTCTGCAATTCCTCTTTTAATTTCCCCTCCTCCTCTTCCTCTATTGTCAATGACCAGGGTTTTAATGATTACATCTGGCGGTGCCACAAATTAATTCCTGCCTCTCTGGCAAAAAGCTGTTCTCCACCTGATTATGCAAAGCAGGCCTACATTTGCTCCCTTTGAAGTGGAGGAAAAGCTGCTTAGAGATTCTCCCCTTGAGGAAACACTTCAATATGGGGAACATCAACAAACCAGAGTTCACTCAAAGGTCAGCAATATAGTTAACCCCAATGAAGCGCCACTGCATCTCCACATCTCTGCACTTTCAAGTTGCGTTACTGTTGTGGTGACATTATGAAGCACTTACATGAGACTGAAGCTATTTTTCAAAGACATGCAAAAGTGGAGCGAAACTAGGGCACTCAGTAAAAATAGCCATATAAGTGCACCATGTAATGCTTGTGTCTATACAAACAACAATGCTTGCTTTCTGTTTCGGCAATCATATCTATGACATAGTCTAAAAGCAAAGGTTTGAGACACCAATTTTTGGGCAGAAGACAAGGGCTTCTTCACACAACTGCTTTTACAGCAGCATCATTTTGTAATCTTGATACACTCAGAAGAGCACATCGTGCATTGCCATCTACATTTACGTCAACACACCTCTGCTTCTCATGTGAGCAATAGCAGCCTGATGAAAAGCTGCAGCACTGCTGTGAAAACAGAGTCTGCCCCTGGTTCGAGCATAACACAAAAACATACCTCCAAAGTCATGACCCACCTCGAGAAATGATGCTGCCATCTCAGTCACACCAAACAGATGACTGCCAAAAGGAATCACAACGGCCTCCGTTGTCACCGATTACTTGTAAACAAGCATAAGCACAAATTATGAAACAATGTGCAGAAAAGACGCAGTTATAAATGTACATGAAGATTTTTTATTGGCACCAGTCATCAAGTTTTGATTTTAAATGTACAAATTTTTGCCCACAAGTGCAGTACTGATTTGTATATATCAATGCGTGACTTGGTTCTCTGAGCTATTTAACAGTGAAAATGTCTGAAAACTCCACCTACCTGTACTGCTTTTAGAGGAGCTACTGAGGGCTCTGCCGTCTGTCTTTTCTAACAGCAGTTGCTGAATTTACGTTAAAGGTGCAATGTGTAAGATTGTAGGTTAAAATATCCCAAAATAACCTAGAAAACAGCACAAGAATGAGAATAAATAAGTGCAGTCACGTCACCATAATGATGACCGTATATTTGTTTACTGAGATATCTACCGAGTTAGTGTAAATAACTAGCTTCGGTCCATCCAGTCTCGTAATACCAGTTTCTGCCATGTGTGGCGGTACTGAGCAACATAGCTGCCTCAACACGCTGATACGAAGATGTTGCAGTTTGTGGGCGTACAGGAGCTTGTTGTCAGTCTTGGAGGTACCGCCCCCAAGTTACCATTTTAGGATAGGCAAACAGAAACAGCAGGGATGGCTGAAGCTCTCGGGAAGAGAACTTTGCCAACTTCCAGGTACAGGGAGAACAGCTTGTTTGGAAGCAAAATAAAAAAGAAGATAAAAACAGGGCTAAAAGAGTAAACAACAACAGTGCTTTCCCCCGTTGGAAACAGTTCATGGACAGCAAAGGAATTAAGTTTGATGCGACACTTGCAATGTTTCGTTTAGGTTAGTAAGTAAACTGCTGCAGATTTTTTATTTGGTTAAACATTTCAACGCCAGATGTGTTGAGTTCAACTATTTCCCACCTGCTCACAGTAGACCCTGATTTTACTCGTTTCAAAATTGCCTAAAAAGAAATAGTGCAACTGTGAAGGAAGGAAACAAAGAAGGTTTTAGGAACTGGTGGCAGGAGTAGTGGAAAAATGATTGCACTCTTGACTAGAGATACTGATTTCTTGTTCACAGACTGTTTTAATTCTCAAATTTTGGGTTTTGATTTGCAATACATTTCCCACTGATTTGATGCCCTGGAATGAGCGAGGAGGGAGTGTGCGTTTACTCCTCTCTTACCGGAGAGTAGACCAACCTTGAGCTGCTATACTGCCCCCCATTTGACTGGAGTGCGGAGTATGAGTTTGATTTTTGGCCTCACAGTGCACATTGCTCCTTTCATGTAAAAACTTGTGTACATGAAAAGTAATTCACAACGCCTTAATGCAATACAGTTGTCATCTGTTAGTGCAAAGCAGCTCTGAAGAAATACTTTCACTCTGATAACTCTCACTATCTCGTAACAAAAACTGAAAATATAGAAATGGTAAAGTATTTTTTTGTGACAAATTGATATTGTAACTGTATTTTTGCTGGTTGAAAAAAAAAAAAATGTGCAAAATCTTCCCAGGACTGATGCTGAAATCCCGCCCTTGCTTCATAACTGGTGCTATAAAAACAATAAACGTGAACCACACACAGTTTCAGGCTGGACATAAAATAATGGTTTTTGTGATAAATATAACTTAAAGCAGTCCCTTTTTACGCTGCCACCTTGACCTGGCATGGCCATTTGCAACATTGTTATAAAAACATTTATTATATGCATTCAGCAAATATAAACCGTCTAAAGTCTGTCTCTGATGCAGGGTACTGGAGCTTGTTAAATGTAGACTCTCGTTTAAGACACACACATACACAGGAAAACCAGCAGCTATAAACAGCAAAAAATAAAAAAAATAAAAAAAATGCATATACAACACTTTTAGTCCTACAGATGGTTAGTGTTGCAGCGTTAAAGTTGCATCATTTATGACTTTCTGAAACCTGCATGTGTTGACAGAGACATGTTTACATCTTCTTTTACTGTCCTCCTCTACAGAGGGAGAGAGTGTTTTGTGGGAAGGTTCATCAAATCTCAGTCTTTTCCTTACTAAAATTACATGGAACTTCAACCGTTTAATGTTCTCTTTATAGAAAGGCAAAACTACTACTCCCTTCTTCGAATTCGAGACAAAAACATGGGTCCCCAGGTCCTGCCAGGCTGAGGAACCACTAAAATGCCAAGTTTGTGGTGGTGAGTGGGCGCGGTGCTGTTCAGCATCGGTGGGGAAGGCTCGGGATGCATCCGTTCATGATCGGGGTTAGAGCTAAATGTGAAGTGTTTAGATAAAGGAATAGCAATCTCCTCCCACAGGTCCAGAGGCTCGGCTTCGGGAACGTCTTTCAACACCGTCTCAACAACAGCATAGTTCTCCAAGCTCGACAGTGTGCAGGTTGAATAGACGACAACACCACCAGGACAAACTGCAGATAATGCAGACCTGGAAGGACACAAAAATTATTATTTCTTGACACTGAAGGTCAAGATAACATTATCATTATTTTAAAAATTGTATAGTTTCCATCCTTTAGTTATTTTTGGTTTCTCTGAAGCAGCTGAACAGTTGAAACGACGTTGAAGTGCCCTCCAAATAAATTGATTATATACATGTGACATTATAATGAAAAACTACAGCCTGTTGGTTTATTTCACAATTCCTGCTTTGAGCCGAGATACAATTGCATTTCATTTTGTGTTTAATCTCAAGCCCAACACATTGCAGACATTTTCTATATTTGACACCGTCCTTACTTGAGCAGCTGAGCCTGTAGCACCGGCAGCCTGGCCCTGTCCGTCAGTCTCTGCGCCCCCTGCTGGCTGCTGCTAGAATACAGCCAACTCCTGTCGTTGGAACAAGGAGCGTCGACTAAAACCTCACGGGGCGACAGAAATGAGAGTAGCTTGAGGTGTAAGCCACATAGTTACATAAAATAAAATTTACTCTGTTTTGATCAATAAAATGAGAACAACATAGCAGCCTCTGGAAATCCATTTAAGTGCTAGAAAGTTTCTGTACAGTCTGCATGGACCGTTGCTTTTCAAAATTATCCACAAGAAACCTTTTCATTTTGTGCCTTTTTTTTCCCCTAAGCCAATTTAAGATCTTTGATTACTCCCAGCCATTTGTCTGCCTCTTCTGGGTTCCTGTTTTGACTGAGCACTTTTCTTCTTTTCTGTATGGTTTATTAGCTCAGGTTCAAAGGCTGCCTGTTCTCATTCATTTGTAACTATGGTCCTGGAAAATAAAAGTGCACGACCCTAATTTGTTGAATGATAAAGTGAAATTCAACAGGAGTCATTCACGTACCTTGTCATAAACTCCAGCTTCCCTCTGCCCAAAGCACCGTCCATCTTGTGCAGATACAATAACTCTGCTGTTTAGTGAGCGAGGCAGAAAAGACTCCAAGGTTTTGGTCAGCCAGTCCCGTCTGTGAGGATCCGGTTCATTACAGCAGAGGAGCGCTGGAACACCGAAAAGGCAGAATTAATGATTACAAATAATTAGTGTGATGTTCCTGATGGAAATTTTTTTTTCTTTGACTTAAGAACAGAAGAAAACAATGCAAGTTGCTTCCTTTTGAATGTAATTTGACACTGTGTTTTGTAAACATCAAACATGTCCCTACCTGAAAATAAGACATATACAAGTTTTTACCATCCATTACTAGTGTATTATTATCATCAGGTGTCACTTTAACTAGTTGAGTATACGTATTACAAGCATCAAACACGAACAGCCGAGGCTTAACAGTGTTATAAATAGGTATAAACTATGTTATTGCCTTATTCCACTCCAGTAACTAGGAAAATGTGTTGCCCTTTCACAGTTTTGGAAAGATGTGCACTGTTTATGTTGTATACATGAAAATTTCACTTTTTTTTGTAAAGACGTGTACAGTATGTCTTTCATTTCATGATTACATGGCAGGTACTTAACACCCAGCTAGGAATTTTTCCCTAACCTTAAAACATTTAGCAGGTATTTTCATTCACATTTTAATTAGGTATGTATGTTTTTTCTGCTTAAACAGCTCCCTACCCCTCACTAGGGTTCCGGAATAGTCCATATGCTTTGTGGTGGAACTTGATGTTGTATTTACAGAGGAGGTGGCCAAGAGGGAAAAGGTGGATGATGAACAAGACGGGGCCGAGGACAGAGCCTTGAGGTACACCAGAGGAGAGGGGTACAGAAGGAGAACTGAATGTTTTGAGTTGAACGAGTACCAAGATTTTCCAGGATGTTCCAAGATTAGGAATAATGCAGTCTCCGTAGAGACAGGGCAAGGGTTTGGTCTGCACTGACAGCAGTAAGTTGGATTTGTTTATAGTGATAGTGGGACTCTGTTAGGGCTGTACTTTGTGACAGTTTCTGTTCATAATTTTTATTAACAGAATTTCTAGGCACAGCCAAAGGGCAAAGATAAGCAAACAAGTAACTAAGTAAGCAAAATGTATTTATATAGCACTTCTAAAGACATGATTACAAAGTGCGTGGCATTAAAAAAATAAAATTATCTAGGAAGGTAAAGAATGGTAAAATTTACAATCATAGACATAGAAAAACAAACTGCATCACATAAAACACACTCATCAGAAGGTAATATACAAGTGCTAAAAATCATATAAAACAGAAAGAAACACTAGAAGAAAGGAAGATGAGCCACACTCAAGCAAGATTGAGTGATTAAGAGCGGGCTTGTTTAAAGAATAAGGAATTTACTGTAGTAGTCGTTTATAGCAGTCCACTGAATCAGCATTTCTTATTTGCTGAGGAAGGTGATTCCAGAGAGTAAAAGCCAGGACAGCAAAGGTACCGTCACCTTTTGTTTTAAAATTCAAGCGGGGAACAAATAACTGGTTGACATGTGTATACTGTAGTGGTCGGGTGGTGGAGTATGGTGGGTGACGTGCAGAGATGCAAGAATATGAAGTTCTTCGAACACAATCAGAAATATTTCGTAGTGTATCCTAGGTTTTATCGGAAGCCAGTGAAGCGATGCCAGAATAAGAGTTGGCCAGGATTGACTAGGCAGTCTAGTTTGCAGCATAGCAGTGGCCTTTTGAATCAGTTTCTTGAAGTGGAAAGTGGTATGATTGAGGCATGTATGCAGACAGTTGAAGTAGTCCAGGCAAGAGAATGTAAAGAAGTGAACCAATGAAGTGAGCTGGCTTGGGAACGCCTCCGTTTTTCCTGAAAGAGGTGAGATGAACCGGGAGAGGGAGGTCAGGGCCTCGTTTTTAGCCGCTGCCCCTAATGGGCTGAGTGCGCGAGTGGATGGGTGGATTTTTTTATTTTCTAAACTGAACCAGGTGGCTTTGGTACAAACAAGAGAAGAAGAATAGAAAATGGTTTGAAATGTTAACAAAGCTGAAAACAAGAGCAGGGAATCATTTTGATGAGTGCAGCTCTGTGCAACTATTGATCCTTGATCATGCACCTGATCCCAAAGCCATTCATGCGTCTGTTCCCAACACTGCATTTATATAAGAAAAAATAAGGGTGAAAAATTGAAATCTATATTGAGAAATCTATAAAAACATAAAACATAAAATTACAGTATAGTTTCTCAGCAAGAAGGTCGTTGAGTGGTGCTGTACAAGTAGTGTTGAATTATTAATCTTTTTGTTTTATCACTATGACTTCCCATAATGTTACTCATTTCACAAGTGTGAATCTCTCTGCATCATAAGAAGTAATCAAATCAACATTTGCAAGGTTCTCTTAAAATGACAGACTTACCCGGAGTTGCAGTCTGCATTATGGCTACAGCTTTACCCCCAGGGGCAGAGCAAAGGTCCAAAACCTTGTCTCCATCTCTGACTTGCAAAGCCAGAACAGGAAGCAGTGAGGCAGCGTTCAGGAGGTAATACTGTTTCAACTGGCCAGGCCTGTGAGCCTGAGAGGGAAATCGTACAGGACGTGAGTGGATGTAACATTGCAATAAAGAATGTGGAAGAGTGAGAGAAGACTCTGACTGGGGTTCCTGACTGGAGGCATGAGAAGTGATGTCAGGCTGGAGAGTGGAGTCCTCAGGAGGACACTTTGAGATGCAGCGAGGCAACAAGAGAGTGCCTTTTCTTTCCTGGTACTCAGGGTTAGACACTGTCTGGGGAAATATATGAGGCAATGCTGAGAAGCCCTGGGACTGAAGAATCTGCACAATGTCTGTCACAACACTGAAGCGGTTGAGCATGACCCCATACTGCCAAGACGGAGGGTCCAGGAGCACTGCCCTGCAGGCCAAAATGAAGCTCAGTGATGGACAGATAGCACTGCTGTACGTTTAAGCTGCAACACGTCCTCAGTACCAAACTTACCTCACAGATGGCCACAAGTTTCCAAGTTCCTCACTGTACTGCTTGTCAAAGTCATCGAGGACTACTGGACACAAAGCTCTTCCTTTCTTTGATGTTTTTCTTACCTGTTGCAAAACATATAAACTTCTCACAAGATGGCAAAAGAAAGCAAAAACACATGAGAAATAAAACTGTGTTTATAAAATCACAGCAAAGAAACTAGTTGGTCAAACACAACAGAGAAGACAACCAAACTAAATCAGAATTCTAAAAACACAAAATTATTAGCTACTTTGTGGAATGTCTGTGTTTTGTATTTTCCTTTGTGAAATTGTTCTGTTTTCCAAAATGTCCCTGTGTTTTCAGGATTAATATTAATTAATGTTATGTTTAATTGTGCCTGTTCATGTAAAGACACATTGTTTTACACTTAAATGTCATTGAACATAAATCAATAAATCATGTCTGCATAATCTGATCACCATCTTACACTACCTTAAATGTCTATATAATGACATTATACAGTCACAGTGAAACAAACATTCTAGTGTAAATTTAATTTTCCCTTTTAATCTTTTGATTCAAGGAAATAAATTTAGACACCACTCCCCCCTGGTGGATGTTGGGTGTAAAGCATCCCTGCGAATATCCATACAATTAACAAGTAAACAACTATATAAGATGCCTGACGGCTGGTAACTAACAAATCTGGCCCAACTGTGACGACCATCTAGGCTTTTTGTTAACTTTAAATTTACATGCAACATTCAACTACAGCACAGAAAATTAACGATTTGTTTAAAAAATACAAGACAGCAAGTAAACCGGGACCCGTAGATGATATGAAAATGGATCTTAAAAGCCGGCATACTGTTATAGAAACATGAGCAACAACAAATAAGAAATGTACGTATGTACAAATAATTAAACGCTGATGTGACCTTGTTTTTATCGTCTTTTTTCTGAAACGTGTCGTGAGAAGTCGCCTGACACTTGAACCTCCACAAACACCACAGAGGCTTCGGCATCAGCTTCTTAGTTTCACATAAAAGTTTTCTCGACATGCTGCCAGTCGAAGACCTAAATAGAAATCCCTCATAGCTAATAAGAAGCAATTTATTTAAACTGATTACTCTTAAAAATCAATTAAATAACTAATACAAACAGAGTTAACGGCGTCGAGGGGTACGTCCGTTAAAATCCTCCCTCTGGACATTAGTTTTACACAATATATGGTTCCGTGTAAGATATGAGCTATAGGGGGGAAAACACCTGTGATCAAACGTTTTATTGGAAGTTAGAATAAAATAAGTTCGTATCTTCACTGCAGCACTTCATAATGTTTCATGATCTGGGACAGACACTTTGTTTGGTTAATTCAACGTATTTCCCTTGACAATGCCGCCACCAATCGGCATATTTTATTTATTTATTGTCTTTGATTCAGTAAAGACATAATTTTCCAGAGAAACAAGTTACCATCAAACAATTAAGCCAATTCATTTTAATCAAAAGATTAGAGGGTTCCTGGACCCTAGTTTAACCTGAAAAGACGAAACAAGGAAACTACAGAAGTAGAAATGAATATGTCGACTGACAAGGTAGAGCAATATTTTTATATCAAAGTTACCAGAAGGAATAAAAACTAAAAATTTGCATTAAGTAGCTTCTGCTCATGTTTTTAGCATCTAGAGCAATAAAATATGGACTACGGAGACTGGATGTTCTGACAAGACGACTTACGGTACACACATTATAAACTGAACATTTCACTGAATCATTACAAGTTGTTTGGTTTTCAAAGTTGCTAACTTCCACATCTTATTTGAACTGAGATTTTAAAAACTGATCAATGGATGACATGAAATGGATGTGTTCCCAAGTAGTCTGAGAATGACAGATTTATATCTCTGTAATGAGCGACAGATTCAAGTAACATTAGCACAGCTCTACTCTACATTTACAGGTTTATTTTTACGTGAATCATGAAACAATTTACCGTAGTTAAAGTAAGACAAATGTGTGGTTTACCAACAGGAAAACCTCATCTGCCCATACTATGGTTTTATTTCAGCAATCAGATAGTGGGGGCCAGATGAGTGGACGAGGCAGAGGCAGGATGAGAGCAAGTGCAAACACAGCAGGGAGATGAAAAAGCAGAGGAGTCAGAGAGGACACCGACCCTGAGGACCAAAGGAGACTGCAAGATCTGCAAGAAAGATGTGCTGAAATGCAGTTTTTTTTTTTTTAATTAAATATTGCCTTAAAATATGTGGATAACCATCATGGAAACCTCATACTGCTTGCTAAATTAGTCTTATGCATATATTGTATAACAAGTATAATTGATATATTGCCTTTCCTTTCAGCGGTTCCACCTCCATCTAACCCTATCCTCTGTTTCCTTTCCTGTCACAACAACTCCATTCATCTCCTCTTTGGTCTTCCTCTAAGTCTTTTTTCTGGCAGTTCAAACCTTATTATCCTTCTACATATATTTTCACTGTTCCTCCTTTTTGCATGTCCAAACCATCTCACTCTGGACTCTGACTTTCTCTCCAAAGCATCTAACATGTACTCATTCCTGATCCTATCCATCCTCGTCACTCCCAAAGAGAACCTCATTTGAATATTTGAACCTCTGCTACTTCCAACTCTGACCCCCGTCTTTTCCTCAGTGCCACGGTCTCTAAACCATACAAAATTGTGGGTCTCACCACTCTTTTTCCGACCTTTTCTTTTATTCTTGCTGATATTCTTGTATCACACTTCACCCGACACATTTCTCCACCCATTCCAACCTGCTTGCTCACGCTTCACTTTTTTTCCCCATTCTCAGTTGCTCTGGACTGCTGAGTCTACATACTTAAAATCTTCCCCCTTTTTATCTCTGCCGTCTGTAGCCTCACTGTTACACTTGAGTCCCTCTCACTCACACATGTATAACGTCTTGCTGCGGCTAATCTTCATTCCTCTCCAGGGAATACCACCACCTCTCTAGGTTTCTTTCCCCCCTGCGCCACGTCATCTGTACACAAGGTAGTACATGGAGATTCCTGTCTAATCTCATCTATCAGCCTGTCCATCGCCATAACAACCAAGAAATGGTTCAGAGCTGATCAGACATGATGCAGTCCCACCTCCACCTTGAAGTACTCTGTTGTACCCACAACAACATCTCACCACAATCTTACAGCTCTTATTCATGTCCTGCACCACTCTAAGACAATTTTCTGTTATTCCAGACTTCCACATACAATACCATAGCTCCTCTCTCTGCACCATTGGCTTTCTGGGGGTCTACAAAGACTCAATGCAGCTCCCTTTGACCTTAACTGCAGTTTTCTATCAACATCCTCAAAGTAAATCTTGCACCTGTTGTACTCGTTTTTCTGGCAGGAAACCATACTGCTGTTCACGAATGTTCACATCACCCCTAGTCTAGGTTCCAGTAGTCTACGTACTCTATGTTTAGCTTCCCTTCTGTATGACTTCCCTTCCATTCTGCAGGCATCCGCTTACTCTCTAGGATCTTGTTGAATGTGTTTGTGAAAAGCTCGACTGCCATCTCTCCTAGACACCTGCATACCCCAACAGGCATCAGGACCAACTGTCTATTCCCTCTTCTTTCTCTTTAATGACCTCCTCACTTCAGCCTTACTGATTTTTGCTATCTCCTGGTCCACAGCGGTCACCTCTTCTACTTTTCATTCTTGTTCATTTTTCTCTTTCATCAACTCTTCAAAGTACTCTGTCGATCTTCCCATCACACTTCTGGCACCTGTCAATGTATTTCCATCTCTATCCTTAATCAATCAAGCTTGCTGCACACAGTTCCCATCTCCATCTGTCTGCCTCGCCAACATTTATAAATCATTCTCCCCCTCCTTACTGTTCAACCTAGCCTACAAATCATTGTACGCCAGTTTTTTGGACTTTCCCACCTCTGCCTTCACCTTACTCTCAACTTCTCTACATTCTTTTCAGTCTTCTCACGTCCCTCTTCTTCTTAGCTAACGTCTTTCTCCTAACATTCTCCTGTATACTTCTTCATTCCACCACCACATTTCCTTGTTTACTTTCCTACCAGATGACAAATTGAGTGCTCTCTTACCTCCCTCCCTAATCACATTAACTGTAGTCCAGTCATCTGGAAGCACTTCCTGACCACTCTGAAAACCACACAACACTCTTCCTTTTTCAGCTTCCAGCACTTTGTCCTGTGCTCTGCTTTTTTCCTCTTCATCTTCCTCACCCCCAGAGTCATCCTACACACCGCCATCCTATGCTGCCTGGCTACACTCACACCTACTACTGTAGTCACTGATCTCCTTTAGGTTACCTCGTTTACAGTAGATGTAGTCAATCTGTGCTCTCCAACCTTATAAGTCACCTTATGTTCCTGCCTCTTCTGGAGGAAAGTATCCACTAAAGCAAAGTCTACCACCATCTGTCTTTCTGCGTTCCTATCCTGGATACCCAGCCTGCTGATCAATTCCTCATCACCACTGTTGCCTTCTCCAAAATGTCTATTAATATCACCACTGGGAATACTCTACAAAATTACTTCTTCTTTTCTAACTGACATCCCACCTGTGGAGCAAAACAACTAACACTCAACATCTACGCTGCTACCGACTGTATCTAGTTTCAAACTCATCATTCTATCTGATACTCTTTTCACCTCGAGAACATTGCTGAGAAATTGCTACTTCAAGATCATTGTTACTCAATTTCTCTACCCATCCACACCATGATAAAACAACTTGAACTCTCTGGGGGACCTCCCATCGTGTACTGGGCTCTTTTCCCAGTTTGATGTCTTTATTCTTCTTCTATGTATATGTAATTGTTATTGAACACAGGTATCTTTGGACATCGTTTGTCTGTCATCTCATACCATCAACTGGTTGTGGAAGATGGTCACCCACCCCGAGCATGGTTCTGCGGGAGGTTTCTTCTTGTTCATAGGGAGTCATTGCCCTCCACTGTCACCTAGTACTTGCTCAGGATGGAGGAATTGCACCAAAATGAACACAAAATGAGAAAGCTGGACATGAATCATTCAGTCATTACCTTCCAACCCACAGAGATTGAAGAAGTTGCTGACAAATTCATGTCTTTCCAGTTTACCAATCCAACAAACTCTGAATGGAAAGGAAAAAAAGAAAGGCTCAACTATATTAACCAAAAAAAAGTTTGGGCATACTGTGAAGGCAACAATGGGCTTCTTCTTCTTACAAACAGCTGCTTGCATATGTCTATGTCTACATTTATGATTTGAAATAGCTCAAATCCAAACCTTATAGTGACCTCAAGAATCCAAGTCATGTGATATATGCGTTTATATATTATTTATTTACTGTGGCCTTTCTTTTAGTAGGACAACACGGACAGGTTTGATTGTTTTATGCAGTCTTTATCTGGATGGTATTTATATATTAAAAGAAAATCTAAATTCTTACTGCAGGAATGTCAGTAAGTGGTTGGAGCATCCTAATTCAGACATGCTGATGGATGCAAATAGGATGTTTAACTATTAAACCAACAGACTGATAAAAAAAAACACACACAAAAAACCCCAAACAAACAGTGAAGGGATTTTAAGTACAAATTAGGTGCACAAAAATGACATAAACTAACAAACCTCAGCATTCTGTCAAGCTTAAAGAACAGCTGGATGAGAAAGCTTGCCAAAAGGCCTATAAGTGAGGATGCACAAACGCGTTCTTTGTGGAAGTGTATTCAGCACTGCAAACTAAAATAGAAGCCATTTACAAACTAAAGGTTGGTGTTACACATCAAGTACCAGTCCCCTTCACAAGGACACCACCCTGTTCTCTCACTCCTACTGTATTGTTAGAACGGAACTTGTGTTGCCCAGCACCTTTATTGCCTGAGGACATTTTTTAATCAGTGTTAAACCTCTCACTTGATGCACTCTCCTCTGGATCAGTGTTCTTCCACCACGGTCCTCAAGGTGCACTGTCCCGTTTTAGATGTTGCTCAGCTCCAACAGAGTCCTGATTCCAATGATTGGCTCACCATCGTTTGGTCATCAAGGTCTAAACAAGTCTGTTGAAACACTCATTTGAGTCAGGTGTGTTCATAAGCCTCTGCAGAGCCCTCCATCCATGAGGCATCCGGAACATCTCAATACACCAGACATGACATCTGCGTCTATAGACCCAAAATGAACCTGTTGTAATGTACTAGACATACATTTCAGGAAGCTTACACATACGATATAGGTTCATATGTTGGTCTAGATGAGCCAAAGAAAGAGAATGTTCTTTTCTTTCAGGTGAGTTTTACATGTAGCGTTAGTCACCTCTTTAAATCCTTTTGGCAGTTGTGATATTAAAAAATAGTCTTCCACGACATCATTTCATTGCTTTGAGTTACTTTTTTCAGGGTTCCACAATTAAATGAGTGCTTCGTGCAGTCTAAAGGACGATGGTACCGTCTAAATAAAATAAATAAAAAACTAGACACACGTGAAGAATTAATGTTTACTTCTGTTATTGGTTGCGTGTTTGTTAACAAAAACGTTTGATTAAATATACAATATGTCAAACCCATCATTAAAATTATTTCAGTTTAGCAGAGGTCCTTATTCCCAATCTTTGACAAGAATAAGCAACAAACGCTGAGTTGAAATCATCACGCTAACATTGTGACATATCCTTATACAATGAATGCCAAACTGATTTACATGGCAAACAGGATAAGAAATGCAACCATCAGACAGAAGAGACCCATAGCTTCAGACAGAGCAAAGCCCAAGATGGCATAAGAAAACAGCTGCTGCTTCAGAGAGGGGTTCCTGTTGAGAGACGAGAGGCTTGATGAGATGAGGTTGAGGTCTAAACAAAGTACAACATTCCAGCAAGTTCTTAAGGTCCACATGAAAAATCTGAGCGCTTTTCAGACAGAATGTGACATGTGCTGTAGTTGCTGTCCAGTTCAACGTACTGGTCAGCAGCATCACTGTCTGTCTGTTCGTCCTAAAGGACCATTAGTTTGTGACTAAAAAGAAAAATACTGGCTCGAAGACACTGGCTCTGCTGCACAATACCTTGAGTCACCAAGATACTTTATCCCATCTACCTGAACTTGAGTTTTAAGTCAGATATGTTAACACACCAAAGTTAGGAATAATGTAATCTTAAAAGTTACACTTTGACCAAAACGTCACCTAAACACTAGATGATAGGATTCTAGGAAACTGTGACACTGTCATCCTGCAAACGTAAGAGAGCACGGCCTGGCTTAGTGGAATGATAGAAAGATACCTGGCATATCCGATAATGAGGCTGCCAAACACCGTTCCGATTCCGGCTCCGGAACCAGCCACTCCCACAGTGGCAGCTCCGGCTCCAATAAACTTTGCAGCTGTGTCGATGTCACGGCTGACAGCGCTGGTCTGGAATCCTCGCACTGCCACCTGCTGCTGGGAGGCTCCGATGCTCACTGGTGCCAAGAGTGACGCAGTCTGAAATATAAATATGAAGTTAAGCAAGTGTAAACTTGAGAAAAGCAAGCCTGTTTTTGTTTTTTTTATACATGTTTGTCATGTACAATGTTTCAATTATATAACATGTTACAGTTTACAGCCTATGAAAAGGAAAACGCAGCGTTGCTCCTTCCATACTAAGCCTGTGATTGATTCCTGCTTCAAAAATCAGACACTGAATTTAAAATGAACTATTTCAGCAACTACAAAAATTTATTTGAAAAAATATTTAGTGTTAAGAATATAAAATAAAAAGAAAAATATGCAAGATTACAACATCAATGTAAAAATATGCATATATTACATTAAATGGAGTCAATGAAGAGGGAAGCAACAAAAATAAATGTAGCTTTGTCTGAGATAAGCACTATTAGAGTACATATCACTTTGTATTTGTGTAGTGAAAACCTAAACACTCTAGAAATCGATAACACTACAAATACCACTGTCTGGAGCTTGGCAAGACAATCTACAGGCAGTTTACAAATCGGTGTCACTTAAGGCTTCATCCAAGCAGATGAAGAGAAGCTTGTATGTTTCCAAGTCGCCAGCTCAGTATTGCTTGGTTTTATAGGAGGTTAAAGACTGGCACTGCAATCAGTGGTATTTTAAAAGCTACCTTCTACTCAAAATAGTTATAATATTAGTGGGAAAGGAAAGTGTTTTTGCTCAGTAACATTTTTGAACATCTTAAAGTTTTAGAGATTAGTAGTAAGTTAATCATTGAGATTTGTTTTATAAATTATAGTCCAATTTGTTGTTTCAGTCTTGTTTTGTACAACAGATATTTTAATGCAAACCAATCAGTATCAGATATCATTCTGAACTGCATTGATATCTGCACACAGAAATATTTCCTAACCCTAATTTGATGGACCATGGACTATGCACATTAGTCTGTGTGTATAAAATAAGGCATATACAATTAAAAAAAGAAAAAAATCATAACATGAAATTCAAATATAACAATTGAGTTACAATACCTAAAGTCAGCTCCAAAGTTTAAAATTCTCCGTATTAGAGAATCTTAGGGGCTCACCTCTGCTTTCCTGCTGTCAGACAGTGCTGCAGCTGAGACTGGTCTGTACAGTACCCGGGATCCAGCACGGACCTGTCAAACAGAGAGAGAGGGGAAAAAAAAAAAAAACACATCGCCATGTAACTGTCATCTGACAAACCTTATTAAATAAAAGAATCAGCAACATAGGGTTTACAGTAACAGTAAGTTTAAGTAAACGTAATCCAGGAGGGAGGACAGCAACAGCGATCGACTCCCATGTGGTTTAGGATTAACTCTGCAGGCTATACATTAAATACTCCACCTAGACAACTGATCACATTAGACTAATTTGAAATTTAGAGGCAAAATGAAGGAAGCGTGTTTTTGTGGTTTCAGCAGTCACAGAAGGGCAGCTGTGATTTGCTGAGACGTCCTTGCAGGTTTGAGCGGCAGCTGACTTTAGCAGAGGGTCAAAGACGCGGCTCGGTGGCTCAGGATCAGCGTCCGCGGCTCAAAGGCAGCGGCAGACAGTTGAGCCTAAAAGCAGACTGACGGCAAATAACGGCTCAGCTCAATCCCCCGTCTAAGGGCGCAGTTCAGTAGCGGTCAATTCTCAACCATCCATTCATTCATTCATTCAAACTCACCAGAGAGGGCGTAGAGACGAACTTAGCGCAGGCGTACATTGTGATGGGACGTCCAGGTCAGGTCAAACCACAGCAGCAGGGGGTTTTATTCAACGTCTGCAACAGGAGCAACGCAAGTAAAACAACAACTGTGCGTCCTGACGGCGGAAGCTGTTAGTCTAACAGAAAACAGTTACACGAAGCATGCAGTTACGTGGACAAACGTAAGGTCAAAACACACACACGGCGTCGAAGGAAACGCGCTAGCTGGAGGACGGAGGAGAGGACCAGCGGTCGAAGTCGTACAGCTGAAAAGACACCGTGTAAGCCAGAGTCGCCGGGGTTGTGTGTTTCTTTGAAGCAGTTTGTGACAGCGGGAAGGTAAGTCTCACCTGTCTGCGGCTCTGCGGTAGAGGTCGAACCGTCGGGCATGCGCACTAGCGCGTATTGTCTTCAATTCCGGTTTCCTGACGTGAGGCGAGTCATTAAAACGTCATCCTGACGTGACACAGATAAAGCGTGTCGGTGGTGTATTAAA
This sequence comes from Xenentodon cancila, assembly GCA_014839995.1. Lineage (NCBI taxonomy): Eukaryota > Metazoa > Chordata > Actinopteri > Beloniformes > Belonidae > Xenentodon > Xenentodon cancila. Next base: position 12,577,730 of record CM026197.1, read on the forward strand.
AATGGTTTTATATATATTTATATATATAAATATATATATATATATATATATATTTTTTTTGAATTAGAAAATAATGATGAAAAAGCGTGTCGGTGGTGTATTAAAAATGGTTATATATATATATATATATATATATATATATATATATATATATATATATATATATATATATATATATATATATATATATATATATATATATATATATATATATATATATTTTTTTTTTTTTTTTTTGAATTAGAAAATAATGATGAGTTTATTTTCAATCAAAAAAGACAGAAAAAGTTGAAGTGCATAAGTGCAGCAATACAGTACTTTATATATCCAGAAGAATAATTATATCTTGTGTTAACATTTCAATGAAAAGGCTTAAATATTTTGTGAAGAATGTGCCTATATGATGACATAGAATGCTTGATTTTTCTTTTATCCTCCTTGTTAGTTTATAACAGTGAGAAAGTGTAGACACAAGACAGGGATTCCCAGACTTTACGACCCGTCTTTGAGGTGTAGGAATTCTGTTAACATAAGCACTTTTTCTGTACCATACCTCTTGTGACACCAAAAGGTTTGAAAAAGAAGAGAAAGAAGAAGAAAGACATCTGTTAAAACAAGATAAAGATGTACCCTCCTCTTTTGGGAATATAAAAGCACAGGGACCCCTCGGTCCTTTGCTCATTTCTTGATCGGTGCTTTCATGAATGAGTCTCAGCCAAATAAATATTTTGTATGACATGAAATAAAATTGTGTTGATCCTTAATCCTGCTCTCTGTTTTTTCTGATGAAACGGGCAATAGGAACATGGCAAAAAGGAACACTTGTAATAAATGTCCTTATCTAAATTTCTTCAAAGTCATTATAGATCAGTGTTCCCAGTTCCGTCCTCTAGAGATGCTGCCCTGCATGTTTCAGATGTTTCCATGCTCCAGCACATCTAAATCACATGGCAATCATTGTGATCAGTTAATACACTATATTGACAAAGGTATTTGCTTCCACTGGCCAAATAATCAGAATCAAGTGTTCCAATCACTTCCATGGCCAAAGGTGTATAAAATCAATCACCTTGGCATGCAGACTGTTTTTATAACTACTTGTGAAAGAATGGGTCGCTCTCAGGAGCTCAGTGAATTCCAGTGTGGAACTGTGATGCCACCTGATCAACAAATTGTGAAGTTGTGAAATTTCTTCACTCCTAAATATTCCACAGTCAACCGTCAGCTGTATTATAAAAACATGGAAGTGTTTGGGAATGACAGCAACTTAGCCACCAAGTGGTAGACTGATGGAGCAGGGTCAGCGGATGCTGAGGCGCATAGTGTGAAGAGGTCTCCAACTTTCTGTAGGCAATATTACAGACCTCCAAACTTCATGTGGCCTTCAGATTAGCTCAAGAACAGTCCACAGAGAGCTTCATTGAATGGGTTTTCATGGCCGAGCAGCTACATCCAAGACATGCACCACCAAGTGCAATATAAAGTGTTGGATGCAGTGGTGTTAAGCACGGCGCCACCGGACTCTGGAGCAGTGGAGACGTGTTCTCTGGAGTGATGAATTGCACTTCTCCATCTTTCAATCTTATGGACGAGTCTGGGTTTGGCGGTTGCCAGGACAACGGTACTTGTCTGACTGCATTGTGCCAAGTATAAAGTTTGGTGTAGGGGGGATTATGGTGTGGGGTTGTTTTTCAGGATCTGGGTTTGACCCCTTAGTTCCAGTGAAAGGAACTCTGAATGCTTCAGCATACCAAGACATTTTGGACAATTTCATGCTCCCAATGTTGTGGGAACAGTTTGGAGCTGGTCCCTTTCTCTTCCAACATGACTGTGCACCAGTGCACAAAGCAAAGTCCTTAGAGACCTGGATGACAGAGGCTGGTGTGGATGAACTTGACTGGCCTGCACAGAGTCCTGGTCTCACCCTGACAGGTTGACACAATGGGAGCCCTCCTGCGAAAATGTATTCACTTAATTATTTCAGTTACATCTTATTTGCTCAGAATGTGAATATTATGAACTATTATATTAGTTGTACCTTCAGCGTTATTTCAACAAAGATAACTGGTTTTTGCTCAGATGTTTTATTTAGTCATTCAAATACATTTTCTCAAGATGACAAAGGGAGAAAATACAAATTCTGAGTTGGCTTTTAATTATGCAAGATCTTGCACATTGGAATTTTTCCTATCAGGAAGTCACTATAACAAAGATTCATCATTTTTAAGTAAAATGATCTGTTAGAATGTCAAGTGGTGTTTTTGACAATAGACTGAGCAAATACATTACTAAAAATGAAAATAAATTAATCAAAATAAGTAAATAATCTCAAAGAAAAGAAAATTATTTCTTTGAGAAGTGAAATATGTTGTTGATGTTTAGTCACATCCTGATATAAAATAACTATTAAAGCAAAATAAACCATGGGGGAAGTACGCAAAATTCCTTTAGAGGAGTGGAATGATGTTAATTCTAAGAAGACAGCCTATATTATCTGCTGTGATACCGTACCACTTAAGATTCACATGCAAAACCCTGTACAGCATTACCTGAAAAGACCAAAGTTCAAAAGGTTCTGGTGTGATGTAACATAGAATACCACAAGATGGCAGCAACTTCGTCCACATTTTAATCTATTAACTGGAGCATGAAGGAACAGGATGTGTAGCAGATATATTTATATGAAACAGAATATATTTCAGCTATCATAGATCCAAAATTAAAAAATCATGCAGGGGTGGTTAGGGAAAATTGACCTGACCTAAGGTGCTTTTCCTTAACCTGTTAAACAGCTTACATATTTTAATTTTACAGACCTTCCTTCCAGGGAGGGATCAGTAAAACAGACTTTTTCAGTAGATGTAACGTCAGGCCAGTCAACTGAAACGGACTGCATCAGCAACGCAACGATAGTTGTGTTCTTTCATCTTTTTTTTTTTAAACAGTTGCTGCATGGAGAGGTGGAGGTGAATAGCAATCGACTCCTGCCTGTAGAATTAAGCGGTTAAAGCAAATTGTCGTCACTGATTCACGTGTATGATATTTAAATGCAGAATATGAAGCAGTTGTTTAAGCCGCCCCAGACGGTAATAGTAATAAATATTTAACATGGACTAAATGCTGCAGATCTCCCGTGTCCCTGTATAATAGGGTGACACATTTAAGTCAGTTCAGATTAGGTGATGTTGTGTTATTGACCTCCCCCTTCATTTGCCTCCAGAAGACTCAAAGTCATTATCGATGTGAACAGTCATGTCTCAGTCAGAGCATTCATTCAGTTCATGCTTTGCTCCATGACAGCGGGTGTTGTGCGTAGCCTAGATCATGCAATCTCTAAATATAAGCCATATATTCAAAAGAATATGTATGCCCTGGTTTTAAGTGGGCTTTCCCTCTTCAAAGATTCATCTCTAACCGCCCCCTCAAAAGTGAGCTCCATTTGGTGATGCGGAAGGGAGATTCCTCAGCCCTTCCAGTCATACACCCCCTCCCCTGCATGATGTTACCGTTGCGCACTGTAATAAATGGAGACGTGACTCTCCGGGGCGAATCCCTGCCCACGTCACTCCTGTCTATTATAAATAGGCCGAGCAGCGACTCTGATCAGACTCAAGCACAGCCGCCTTTACGAAGCAACTTTTTTAAAAACCAAGGATTACCTGATTTCCTTCGTTGGATTTAACCGTCAGCACCAGGTAAGTGTCTTTAATGTCTAAAATTAGAGAGATTTCAAACTCTAGTAGTCTGTGACTTTGTTTTTTGTTTCAAGTTTGTGTCATGTTTATGTCAGAATATTTTGTATTTTTTATTAAGTGGCTTGGGATTTTACAGATTTGTGTAGAAATCTTGCTACTATTATACGTGGAGATGTGTGTTCTTTGTAAAAGTGATCCAAGGAGAGATCGCATATTTACGCATGGCACACTTATTTACAGATCCTCAGTATAAGCAAAATGACTTTGAACAAGGGTGACAAATTGCGGGACATGGACAAGAGGAGGGGTAGCACGCCGTTCCCCATGAATCTACCCAACCTACACAGGAGAAGCATGCCGGTAGATGACCGGGATCTGCGCGCCACGATGCCACAGACGGGACAAACCGACGAGCTGTCCAACCTCCTGCGCTGCTCGTCCTACTCCCCGAGCGAGGAGCACCGGGGCAGCTGTGCGTCGGATTCCTCCGACTCCGTGATCTCCACCGGGAGCGAGGCGGAGTCCCAGGTGTACAAGGTTGTTCTCCTCGGAGAGCACGGCGTCGGCAAATCCAGCCTGGCGCGCGTTTTTGGAGGAGTTGAGGATGCTGGTCACGACTACGATGAAGCAGGTAGGCCTGCGTGATGATGCTGAGGATGAGTCATCAACCCTAGCAACCCACACTCCACGGACATACACAGTGAAGATGGTCGTTCAGTGTAGAGTTTCAACGTGATAACACAGAGGCTGATTTGGTCTGATTAATACAGGGGAAAAACAATCAGTTTCCAAATTAGCTTTAAAACTTTATCAGAGTACAACAATAAATAACTGGTAGTATGATGACAATAACATGTGCAAAATTATCTAAATTAATCCTGATTTTAACACATTTAAAAATAAATACAATTTGGACATTTATTACTTTATTTCACACAAAATTCATATTGAACGCAAATTGTGTACTTCAGTATGGTGTAAAAATACAGTATCCTTCATTTTGCACATATAAGGGCTTACATTGATTGATTATTATATTTCCATCTACAAAAAGCACATAGCCTTGCCTTCAGTACTACAGCTGTCAGAAACACAAGCAATGGCTAAGATGAAGTGCCAAAATCCGATTAAAGAAAGGCAGCAACAATCAGCAAACGAGAATGTCCAGGCACTTTGCTCTTCTCTGTCAATACGTAACTCAATATCAATTTTTCTCTCCTCAGGAAACACTTACGATAGATCTATTGTTGTGGATGAAGAGGAGGCTTCCATTGTGCTTTATGACATCTGGGAGCAGGTGAAAGTGATGTATTATTTATGCAGTGTTTTCCCAGACATGGGTTATGCATTATTGGAAGATTTGATTGGCTGGGCTGACCTTGCTTAAATCTGTTTCTTTCCTGAAGGATAACAGCGAATGGCTGAAGGAACAATGCATGAGGATGGGAGACGCCTACATCATTGTGTATTCAGTGACGGACAAATCAAGCTTCGAGAAAGCATCAGAGCTCCGTATTCAGCTCCGTCGGGCCAGGCAGTCGGAGAACATTCCCATAATCCTTGTGGGCAACAAAAGTGACCTGGTTCGGTCCAGAGAGGTGTCTGTAGATGGTAAGTTAGTATGATTTATTTCTCAGTGAGCCACAAGTATGACAGATAGATATATTTGATAAATTTGAGTGAGGTCGTGCAATCTACTGCTCAGATTCCTGCTGAATCTTAATTCAAATACCACCAAACTCAAGCATTTACTAGAGCTTCACAATCATCATCACTTATGGTTAATCTATGCTCTGTAACTGTGTTTTCTTAATTGCAAACCTCTACTTATCTGTTATCTCCATTTCTTGGGTTGCAGAGGGAAGTGCATGTGCAGTGGTGTTTGATTGCAAGTTCATCGAGACGTCTGCATCCCTTCATCACAACGTGCAGGACCTATTCGAGGGCATTGTCAGACAGATCCGCTTGAGAAAAGACAGCAAAGAGGAGAACGCGCGACGCATGGCCAACTGCAGGCGTAGAGAGAGCATCAGCAAAAAGGCTAAACGGTTTTTGGGCCGCATGGTTGCACGCAAGAACAAAAAGATGGCTTTTAGGCAGAAGTCAAAGTCCTGCCATGACCTAACTGTTCTCTGAGCAACACACAGAGCAGAAAGACTATTCTTTTTCCTCCCCCCTTTTGGCCTCTGAAGACCAGATGCTGTGTGTTTTAACACTAATCCTAAAGGACTAACAGAGCTGTACAGAATATATTTTTTTCTGTTTTTTTAGATGCAAACTAGAAAAGAAGAGAGGAGGTAATTTACATCAGTCACTGATGATGTCATATCATGATAACGGCGATGACCTGCATGAAACTTTGAAAGCATTTAGTATTGTTTTGATGTTTGCCTTAAACATTTAAACATTTTACCATCATAATATGATCTTCTTGTCTGAAGAAGAAAAAAAAAAACTGATACATAATGAGTTGGAAAGATTGCCTTGCTGAAGGGTTGTTGTGCTCCTTTATTTCAAGGGGTTGATGTATATAGTTTAAATATGAGTGATTATGAATGCAACATACATCTCATTATTCTATAAGATCAGAATACTAGGTCATCTGTACTTGAAATACGGTGCGCAGGTTCGTGCCTTGGCCGACTAGTCATAGCTTATACTAAACCTCTGTTATTCTTTGTTGTTCCAATGACACTGAATTCAGGTTGTAAATGTATAAGTAAAGCAATAAGTTATATTAGTCTTGTGAACTTCGATGTTATTTGAGAATTCTTTGTTTACATTTATTTCTTTTTTCAATAAAATATAAAATCAAATCATGATTTTCTTCTCTGTTCTTGTCCCTGCTTCAGCATGTTTGGCAGAAGAAGTAGGTGTTGTTGTCCAGGCCAATTATATCCTCATGAATATTGATTTGATCCTATCGGTGGAATGGAACCTCACTGGGCATTTGTTTTGCAGGAAGGAAACATGGTAGTTAAGCATGTTATTTCTTGGGAGGTTAACCATTAATCCATAAAAAGAGAGAGAGAGAAAAGAACAAGAGCACAGTTTTTCCATGTAATTTAAACTTCTCTCACATCTCTTAGAGATGCAGACGCATTGTTTGGAGGAGGTAAGAAGGAATGATTTTGCTAAAAAACATTTTTTTATTTTGGCTTTGTATTGATGGTCCCCTGCTTTGTCTTCATCAAGGACGAGTTACCTTTTTTTTATTTCAAGTTTGATTTTGCACAGTGGAAACTTGAATTGATCAAACATTATTGTGACTCGATTTTTGGGGGGGGGTTATAACAGCTTAATCTTAACAGACTCTTTGCATTCAGCGAGCCATAAATGACACGAGTGTGCATCTCCATTGCCCCTCCGTGCTCCACTTGGGGATCAGATGTTGCTTTAAATGGTTTGTTTGTTGCTTACATATTTTAACTGTGAACTCTGTGTGTGGGTGAATCAATTCCACAGGGCGAATCAGTAGAAAAAATCACTGGTGTCGATTGTTGGTCGGTTTGAAATTTTGAGGCTTTGCCCCTTTGCAGAGACACATGGCTGACAGAGGAGCTACACCAATGCTCATCACAACTCTAGTAGTAAGACTTTTGTTTTTACTCTTAACTGTCATATCTTGGTTATTTACAAGATGAAATTACCGCATGCAATCAGCAGCTGTTGTCACTAAGGCAAGCCGTTTTATCCCGTTTCACAGTTGGCAATACCTCACACTTTTGTGCTGTGCTCTGGAGCAAATGTTAAAATTGGTGTTCCTGAAAACTACGATGGCATTTTCCCATGGTACCTATCTAAGGTAAGACATTCCGGTTTGCTTGTAATTTACAAATGAATGTTTGTCTCATGCTTGTATAGCTTTCCTTGAGGGAATCAGAAATTTAATTCTTCAAGCTTTGCACTTTTTCAAAATACAACCAAAGTGTTAAAATTAAAATAATGACAATGACAAAAAAAAAAAAAGGTAAATGGAAAATAGTCATACATTTATGGTTTTGCAATTTGAGTTACAGGTTTACAAATTTAAATGGTGTTAATAGCTACATTGAATATCATAAGTGATCATATTTCATTATATATAAGACTGAATCAGTTTATGTCAGAATAAAAAAGGAAAAACTAAAATTTCTCCTCCTAACTATCACTGTTGATCATTCCATGATTAAGAGAAAAAAATAGCATCCACCTCAAAGTTGAATATGCTCTGACATGCTGTCGTCATCAGCAGTTTATAATAGACATATTCACAGCGTAAGAGACCCAGTCTCTGCTTTTAGTCCAGCTGGATGGCAGGTGGGGTGTTTTATTCATACGTGTCTCTCAGACGTCCTCTACTCTGCGCAACAGCATGAGTAAAAGCGGTTTAAATGGTGTTATTGTGATGTCACTACAGTACATCTTGTAACCTAGTAATACATCCAGTCTTTTTTATCTGACTGAGCACCATTAACGTGACATGTTAATGGCTGGTGCAGAGGACAATTATCCCACGATGGGGCTGACGCAGTAATTGCTTTAAAGAAAAACCTTTTTATGTAGATCATCTTGTCAAAAATGAGAATTATTGGGAATTTTCTCTCTCTCTCTTTTTTTTTAATGATTTTCAAAGTACCAAAACACTTAAGATTTTTTAAATTATTTTAGATGCTGCTGTGATTGAGCTGCCCAAGCACACCGCTGGCTGATAGGCTTTGAAAGGATCTTCCATCCGTAATCTGAATGTGCTTTATTCAGGGATGCAGGGGAGGCGGGGGGGGGTTCTTCTCATCTATAATTTCTTATTTAAAAGAGATTTAAATTATTTGACTGAAGATAAACGCATGGATGAGTGCTTTAGGATCCACAGGAGATATTAGGCCTCAGAAGCCCGACTTTGTAATTGGTTTAATGCGTCTCTGAAGGTTCAGGTCTGAGTCCATGACCATTCCCAGATTTTGGGCCTTATCAAAGGTTTGTAGCTGAAATACCTGGAGCTGTGTACTCTTAAATGCTCTTGTTCCAAAAACAACTACTTTTGTTTTTGTGTTTGACTTACTTTTGATTTACTTCCATCTTTCATTTGAATGTGTTGGTTTTTGTTTTCCCTAATGATGCCACTGTCATATTGACCAGAACATATCATGTAACATTCATGGATTTTTAGTAGCGGTCAAAGAAACAATCAGCAAGCAAGACGGGCATCCTGAAATCCTCTCATTGTTAAAGGATATATCACAGGCTGACAATCCCCAATCCTATAGTATATACAGTACCTGGCATTAGGTGGGTTCATATTTGTCTTATAGCTATACAATGTATATATATTGGGGGTTATAGATCTTTCCAATTTGACCTTAATCATACTTTTTAAATCCACAAATAGATCACTAATTACTGTAACAGGGTGGCACAAACAGAAAGCATCGGTTCATATTATATCTGACAAAGACTATTTTTAGCTGAGGTTTACTACACCCTCTGTAAGCACGTGTATGTAGAGGGCAGTGAAAGATGAGCTTCCAGGTTCTGTACCAGGAGAAACTTGTACAGAGTCCTTTTGGCATTTGTGACTAATGACATGTGATCAAAGTGGCTCATGGCTAAAAACTCAGCCTTAGAAGCTCTACATTTTATGTTTTTCTTTATATAAAGACAAAAAGGAGTTTTGTTCAGAATCAAAGTATAGGTATCAAAAAGTGTACTTGACTGAGCTTAATAAACAAGTCCTGAACATGTCCTGATCAATTGTTCTCTAAACATTATTGACAACAGATAAAGTCACAGACCAGGGCTGACCACAGAACGAACATTTCAGTTGACAACAGAACTTTATGAATCTTTAATATATGAATCATTTAGTCATTAGTTATTTACAGTCCTTTAAGAGTCCCTCAAACTTGATATTTTGGCCCTTGTCTTCTTTGTCACGTACGTAAGAGATTACGTTGAAAGAGCTTTCTATTGTTCCTCTTGTCAACTTTGTATCACACAGTGATCGAGTTTGTTTTAATTCAGAATGAAAACAACAAAATGCTTGGTTCTGAGCAGCACTGAGATAAAATGTGAGAAAAAAAGTCACTGCTGCTGCTGTTGAAGGATTGTAGATAAATCACTGATAGTTGTGCTGCGAAGCCTTCTGCTTCACCGTATATCTAGTTTCCCTTCACTTCACTGCTTGGATTTCCACTTGAGAGAAACTAACTAATCCATCTGTAATTTTGTTGTGCTTATGTTGTCGTTTTCCTTTTGTTTTTTGTCCTCTCTCTTCAAAGCTCCCTAACCTACCAAGTAATTACACTGACATGGTGTTATCAGGAGATGATGAGGGGATATTTGGAATTGATGGTCAGTTTCTGTACGCTATAAAACCACTGGACCGAGAGAAACAACCATCATACTCTTTGCAGGTATCATGTCGTGTCATGTCATGTCATGTTATGTGTATCACATCAACATGTTAGGTAATTTTTCATTGTATCATACATTGTGATATACAGTATGTATATGTAATGTTGGTGTAGCACTGAGATTAGGTTTACATGCGAAAGAAATTCCAGCCTGTTGTTTGAATATGCCCTCTGCATATGTTTGCATGTTCTGCAGGTGTCCTACAGAACATCAGGTGTCCTTCAAAACATCCGAACGTCAGTGCCTCGTCAGAGCTTCACTGTTGAAGTGTGCGTCATTGACAAGAATGACAACGTGCCTACTTTCATAGAGGAGAGCATGAGAGGCAGCGTGCAACTGGGGCTTCTAAAAGGTAGCAGAATCATGGGCATTAACCCTGAGACCGTATCAGGCTCCATCAAATTTTTTCAAAATTGTTTCCCTGCATACAACAGTCTTGATGAATGTGTAATATACTTTTTATCATCCTTAACTTTTATTACAGGTTATTGCATATTGTTTTATGTACTATCTTTGGCACAACCCATGTTATGTACAATACATATTGTGTTGGATTGTTTATGTCTCGTGTGTCTTTGAGGGATCTCATTCATGCAAGTGGAGGCGCTGGATCGGGACGACCGTAACACTCTTCACGCTGAGCTCTGCTTCAGCCTGATGGAACAGACGCCAAGGATTCCCTCCAGCCAGATGTTCTTCATCGACTCCATCACTGGAGAGGTCTCCCTCACTGAGGAAGGTCAGTCCCAACCACTGAAGGAAGCGAAAAAGTCACAGTCATATTTATTGATCTGTTTAGGGTAATTTATTTTATTTTTTTTGTTTTTGTGTTTATTTTGTTGTTTTTTTTACTTTGCTTTTAGCACAAAGGTCAAAATGCAGTGTAAGATTAAATCTCTGCAAGTTTATAGGTTTATTCTCTTTATTTTCCTCTAAATGTTTTATTGTTTTCAGTACAGTGTTTTGGAAATTTTATAGTTTTATATCAGTTAAATAATTTATTTATTCTAATATAATTTAGTGGCCAGAGATTACACTGATTAGTGCCTAAATGATCACATTACTTAACAAGCAAATGGGAGAACCAAATTGAATAAAGAAAAGAGAAAAAAGCCGTGCAGCACTGTCAAACAATACTTGCAATTTAATAAGGCATATTACAGTTGTTATATGTAGATAAATAAATGTTCTAAATAAACTTACTAGAAAAAAAACCCTCCATAAATAATTGAATGATACACTTACAGACACACTCATACTTCTGCGGAGTAAATATCGGAGGTATTTCCGCCACTGTATCCCCTTTGTAACGGCTCCACAGGAGCTGGATGACTTTCACACTTGCTGCTGTCGTCGGACCCACACTGCCGCTTATTTCCACATGGCTGGGAACACTGATAAATTGCTTCAGTGATTTTCCACCTTATGTTTAGGCTCATTGAAGCTGTAACAACCACTGCACTTAAGTTTTAATGGTATTTCTCGTCATAAAAACTGCAACCAAGGACGACACACACACGTTTCATTTAGGATGTGATGTTATATTTATCAGAGGGAGAATTCAGTCAGTGAGAGGGTTCCTGAAGCTCCACAAGCATTTGTATAAATTTGTACAGGTTTGCATATGATAATTCATGTTAATACATTTATTATTTTTCCTTTTTTGGACTTTAATGTGTCTCACTTTGGGACTACAGTGTCACATTATACCACACACCAGCATAAGAAGTTTAACGTTGATGGTTTTGTTAAATAAATTCTGAAATTCAACACAAACCTTTTAATATAATGAAGAGTCTTTGTTACGTCTGTTCCACCACCAGGAGCCTCTGCTCTGGACCCAGAGATGTGTGGCCGTTATAAGCTCTTAGTAATGGTAAAGGACATGGCCGGGAAGGCAAACGCTTTCTTCACCACGGGCATCGTTACTGTTGAGGTGACTGGGAACACGTGGGTGTCACCAGACCCTGTGAGACTTCAGGAGAATCTCCCAGGCCCTTATCCCATCCCCATATCGCAGGTGAGGCAGCACACCTGATAACCATCATTGGGTAAAGAAAACAATTTGGAAAAAAAACGTGGTTTCCCCTTGCTTACTGATTTTCTCACTCAAAAACTGAGCAAAAAAAAAAAGAAAAGAAAAGAAAACTTAGTGGAAGTACAACATTTTAATCCATACCTGCTCCATCCTATTCAGGGTCACAGGCTCTCCTGGGGCCTATCTCAGTTGTCTTTATGACAGACAAATGCAAAAATGTGAAATGTACGGGCACTTCCTGAACAGATTGGCAGTCCATTGTCCACGCAGACAAGCAACCACACACACTCACACTCACTCCTACAGCCAATTTTAAATGGTTGAGTTTGGATGGTGGGAGGAAACCCACACAAGCACAGGGAGAACATGCAGACTCCACACAGAAGGAGCCCCGCTGGGATGTGAATCAGGAACCTTTTACCTGTGAGGCAACAGTGCTTTTGAAGGACTTCTTTTGCAAAGACTTTCCAAAGACTGTAATTTTTAAAGATAGTAATGGTTTACTTAACCTGTAAACTATTATGTCTGATCAGTTTCATTAGTTAATGTTCTGCCATTCAGCCATTCTGCCATTGCATCAATGAAAAGTAATTTAAGACACATCTCTATTAGACTTCTAAGCTGCGACTGTGCTGACCTTTTAATGCTTAAACTGAGAACAAACTGTACAACTTTGAATTCTGACCTGTCAGCACTACAGAACAAGGCACCTGGAGATTTCCTCTTGAACTGCCAGAGGCTATGAAAGCACTATTGCCTGATTTTTATTAACTAAATAAATGACGTATTGGTTGATATAGTGCTCAGTGAAAGAGCAGCCTCAAGGAATATATACTGTACCATTGGTGATATATTATGGAGATGGTAACATTCTTAGGTCATAAATGTTAAATTCATTGTTTGAAATGACATAATTTTGTCAACATTCGACCCTCTATTCATAAGATCATCTAAGGATACATGTTCATGGGTGTAAGTTGGTATTTTCTTTTTCTTTTATCTGTAAAACAGTTTTAATTCAATGTAAGGTTTACTGTCCTCGTGTCTATCTCTGGTTTTATTTTACTTTTAGCTTGTCACAGTCTTAGTCATATCAGCACCATGGTTATAAATAACTTTAAATATTTGATAAGACATGAAAAAAAGTATCACCTAAAGGCGTAGTTATACTAAGTGAGATGTTTCCAATGTCCTTCAGCATGCAAATATCTTTTTTCTTTATTCACTTTTGAGAGCTGTGAAAACAAAGAGGAATGTAGATCTGATTCAGACGCTGAATAAAATGTATTGTACAAATTCTGATGGCCACAAAGTGCATTGCAAAACCTCCCCCTCCTCTTGTTTTTTTCCACCTCGCCCACACTCGCCCTCAGCCTCTTCACCCACACATCCTCTTCCACCCACTGAAAATGTGTGGATTCACAAGAGTAGGCACGTATTATTCTATTTTATTATATATTTTTTGTAATATTTCCAAAGCTACTAATCAAATCTAAAATCTTAGTCTGGAAAGAGCAGACTCCTTCTGTGTATTCATTTTAATTGCAAATGAAAATAATGTTTGAAGAGAGAGTGAAATGAAGCCTTTTGTTGTTCAACTGCTGATCTACGTGAAAATCATTTGGTTACAGTTCCCCATCCATACTCATCCAGCACCTAAATCACACACACAAAAAAAAAACAGATTAGGTTGGCTTCTCGCTGACTTGGGGAATGCCTCATTTCGCCCACACAGGGCGATAGTAATGCTGTTCTCAGTGGGTGGTGGGACTAACCAGTGTTATGACACATGCAGAGTTAGTGTTGCTCAAGGAACCACTTGACACATCCCACTTCGCTTACTGATTATCATAAATGGAGCAGTTATGGCCACACATCCATTCTTCTGTGACAAATGCTATCATTTGCATGCTGACATTGTCCATGGTCTGGCAGATTCTGAGCTCCACCTGCTCCATTGCTACATCTGTGCAAGCAATGTAGATAAATGAATGTCATTCCCCTTATAGAAAAAGTCACGTTTAAAGTGACCATAAATACAGTATCTGAATAGTTTCCTTTATTCTGCAAATCTAATTAAACTGTAAATTTAAAAATGAAACCCTGGCATTTGTAATCAGAACTCCTACGTCATTGGAGCTATGGAGGTTAATTTCTGTTATCTGTCTGTTATCTGCAGCATGTTTCTGACTGTCTAAAATGTGGATTATATAATGCAATCAGTTGACATACTTGAAGTTGGATGTATGATCTATTGAACACAAGAGTGGGTCAGAGACCCCATCGCCTGTAAATGATGAGTCAAATCTCTTGAATGGAGTGTATAGTAGTTCTTTTACAATTTGAGAACATACGATTATTATTTGAAGAATTAGTTTGAGACTCATAGGTTTGAGCCTCATGGCCTCATATGCAAGTGGCAGGTAAGTTTATTTATATTGCACAATTCAAAAACGAGGTAATTCAAAATCCTATACAGAGACATTAAATCATCACATAAATAAAAGCATGATGTAATCAAGTTGAAACTTAAGCTTAAAAGTAAAACAGTGTGGATTTGTGTCTTTATTCAAATACAGCTGAGAGGTGAGTCTTCAATCTGGATTTAAATAAACTGAGTGTTTCAGCTGATCTAAAGCTTTTTGGGAGTTTATTCCAGACATGTGGAGCATAGAAGCTGAAGGCAGCTTCTCCATGTCAGGTTCTGACTCTAGGAACTGATAAAAAACCAAATCCATATGGTTTGAGGGGTCTGGAAGGTTCATACTATCTCAGGGGTTCACTGATGTATTTTGGTTCTAAAGCATTCAGAGCTTTATAAACCAGCATCAGAACCTTAAAGTCTGTCCTCTGATGGACAGGCAGCCAATGTAAAGACCTCAGAGCTGGACTGATGTTGTTAACTTTTTTGGTCTTAATGAGGATTCAATGAGCAGAGTGCTAAATGAGCTGCAGTTGTGCAGCTGCAGTTGTAACTGATTTTTTAGGTGGACCTGTAAAGATGCTGTATCAATAATCAATAATCAATAATCAAAGATGAATGCATGGACTAGTTTTTTCAGGTCCTGCTGAGACATCAGATCTTTTAATCTTGATATATTTTTGTGGTAGTTTATTATATATAATCTGTGCCAGTGGGAGCATGTAGATGTTAAACAGAAGAGGTCCCACAATGGAACCGTGGGGAACTCCAATGTAATTCTTGTCTGCTCAGATGTAAAATTACCTATTGAATAAAAGTATTTCCTGTCTAAGTACGTTTTGAACCAGTTTAGATAGATTCCGTAAAGACCCGCCCATTTCTCCAGTTTAAGTAATATATTGTGGTCAACTGTATCAAATGCAGCATTGGGATCCAGCAAAACTAAGACTAAAATTTTTTCCACTGTCTGTATTTAAGCATATGTCATTAAAGACTTTGGTCAATGTGGTCTCAGTGCTGTGGTGCTGTCTAAATCCTGTATGGATGGCATCATAGCAGTTTTTTTGTGTTAAAAAGTAATTGAGCTGCTGAAAAACTGCTTTTTCAGTTATCTCACTTAAAAATAGTAGATTTGAGATGGGCCTGTAGTTGTTCAATTGTGTGTTGCCAAGATTGTCCTTTTTAAGCAGAGGTTTAATTACAGTTGTTTTTAGTCGCTCTGGAAACACACCTGACATTAAAGACAAGTTCACAAAAAGTAACTAAAAGCAAAATATTTGAGACTTTTTTTGAACAAACCTGTTAGCAGGATGTCTAAACAGCAAGAGGAGGAGTTCAGTTGACGTATGACCTCATCCAGGTCTTTGCTGTTAATGGGGTGAAACTGTGTCATGGGGTTTAAACTGATTTTTGGCGGACATGGTACATAGCCTGAACCTGCTGTTTACGTACCAATGCTTGTTCAAAACATTTGGATTTTGTCTATAAAGAATTTGGCAAAGTCATTGCAGGCCACGGTGGAATAAAGCTCAGCTGCCACCGACACAGGACTCATAATCAGTGTTGATGAAACTTGGGTCTACTCAGTCATTAAAAGTGATCCCCTGCTATCAAAGCAAAATTATTAAACAAATTTAAGTTAACAATTAACCAAATAACCTTGTCATATGAAAGTTGCATGTAGTGATAAATTGATAGAAATCATCATTGCAGTTCAGGTTTTGTAGGAAATTTTAGCTTCTTTTTGTTCATATTTGCAGTAACATGGATGAGTGTTTCATTCTGGTCAAAAAGAGGGAATGAGAATGGCGAAAAATATTTGTGCACACAAAGATATTCGAGCGTTCTACTCAGTTGACCTTTTGCAAATGTTGCTATGTCGAATGTCGTTATTGGGGAAAGACGAGAAACGCACATTTAAGACAATGTCTTCACACACTCATTTTCATTCATTTTCTTATCCATGGTATTTCTACATTTGCTTCACACCCATTGTACCACCAAATAGTTTATAATTACTTTAGAACGATAAAGAAAAATATCAAGGGTAATACAGCTTCCTAATACCTGAAATCTTGTAGTCTGACGTGTTTTCTTTTCAGTTCAATGCTTGAAGGTTCCTAAGTATCTTCTGATAAGCCTAACCTTCTGTTAGGCTGTCTTATGACCATGCACAACGCTTACTTCTGCAAAGTCAGCAACGAAACACAGAGCTCCAAACCAAGCCGCCATCAACAAAACGTTCAGAGACGGCTTATGTTTTTAACAATGTGATGTTCAGAAATCCAACCAGACATGCTGGAGTCAGAATCTGATGTGGAGTGTGAAAGTCATAAGTTTGAAGAGCTGCAACAACAAAGATTACACAATGATATCTCTGTTTGAGGCGACTGTAAAAGTGATCCCAGTAAACCAGGGAAAATATTGTGTTGCGTCCTCACAACCAGTGAACCAAAGTTCACGTCTCCTATAAAACATCATGGAAACAAAAACAAAACAGCTTTCATGAAGGAGAAGCTTATCACTCCCTCCCTGGGGCACTAACAAAACATTTTGCTTTTAAAATGAACTTGGCGTCCACATATTTTTCATAATATAATACTATACAGTCTATATCGGTGTTTCTCATTGACTGGACCAGTGACATGATGACACATAGCCGGAGGTTTCCCTCATGAACTTGCATGACCCCTTTAGTCTAGTTGAACAGTCAATACAAAGTCTCACAGACTTGGACATACTGTGTTTATTCTACATAGGACATCTCGTATATCTATTTTTATGAGCTTACAAGGTAAGAATTCATCCACGCAGTTTTGATAAGTGCAAAAATGTTTTTTTGACTAAAGTTGACTAAATTGTGGCCTCGTAATCGTCAATAGAATAATGATCCTCAGAACCACCAAACACAAAGGCTGTAAAAGCTTCATTTGCAGAAAGGTTTCTAATTTTTCTAAAATGTAAGAAGAACCCAGTTTGTCATTCATTGATAAGTTTAGGCCTTTCTATGAAAAAAATGCAAGTAACAAGGCAAATTATGTGCTTTAGTTTGACGGAACACTTCATCTTAGTTTAGAAAAAAATGCAAACGAGAATTTGACGGCAACAACACCCTAAAATGAAGGCAAAGAAAGAAAAAACTGGAGAATATTAAGTAAGAATTAAAGCTGGAAACCACATCTGAGTGGAGTTTGCATGTTCTTCAGGTGTCTGTGTGGGTTTTCTCACGAGGATTCTCCATTCAGCAGACTAACTGGTGTGGGTGTAATGATTAGGTATAAAATGAACTTCACCAAAGGCTTCATCTGGTCAAAGATCATTCATTACTTAGTTATTCCATTAAACAATCACCATTTTTTTTTTTAAAAAATGACTCAGTGGAAAATTACAAAGAACTTAGCTCTTTCGGCATCATTGGTGTATAATGTTGTGAAACGTTTCAGGGAGTCTTAGGAAACTGTCCGTTTGTAAAGGTCATGGTGAGAAAGATCTGTCATGTGACCTTCAAGCCCTGAGGCAAAATGCATCTAAACAGAAATGAAACTTTAAACTATAAGGCGGGAGACATATGTTAACTCTGTGCAGAAATGCCAATGAATTTTCTGGTCACGAGTTTCTCACATGGTCAGAAAGATAGTGGACACATTAGGACACATTATTTCATGGTTGATTCAATCCAAAACTAGCTTTCCCTGGCGTCCTGGGTTCTATATGACAAAAATTTCATCAGTTTGTGAATACCAAAAGTGCTGCATAGAATTTTAGTTATTAATGAATAAAAGAATACTAACTAATAAATGAATTAATACACTGTTTCTGCTCTGATGTATTAAAAAGCTTTTTTTACATTTCTAAGTCAGTTTATTGTGCTGCTTTCTGTTCTTCAGCAGACGATTCCTCTGCAGACCACAGTGCTCGTGAAAACCTCTGTACAGACAGTGTATGCCTGACATGGCTCAAATACAAGCTACCAGTGGAGACAGAACGTGCTCTGCAGGCTCAAACACAAACAAACGCGAAACAGATGATTTCATGACTATAACTTTATTTAGAGCAGTCTGTGGGCATTAATCTTATTTCTTTAGTTCTAAGGTTTGGAAAAAAAAACATCATTTTCACCAAGAGGTGCCCAGGTGTGTGGAGCTCCTTTGTTTAAATAAAAGCCTCACATTAGGGTAGCTATATCCAAAACATCCAAAACAGGGAGGGAGGAGGTGTGACAGTGAGCTGCTGAGAGTCACATGCCCGGAGTGTGCCTCAGCTGTGCTACGTTGGGCTCCTGCCCTTGTTGGGTGCTGTTTGATGGCTACTAGGGCCTTTTCAGATGTTCCACACAGCCTTCTGTCAAGGGTTGTAAAGCAGAGTGGAAAATCCCCTTAAGCCAACATCGTTAGTTTTTACTCTGTGTTCTGTTTCCCATCCTTGTCAGAGACTTTGGTCAGCTCCTTGTCATGTAAACAACGAGAAGAGTAGCTTTGCACTTAAACCTCCAATGCAAAGCTTTCCATTTGATTTAACTGATTTTATCTATTATTCTTTTTTCATTCTTTTGTTACATTTTAAATCATGCTCTTTATTTTTTTGATGTTTTAATGTTTCTGTAAAGCTCTTTGAATCACCTTGTTGTTGAATTGTGATATACAAATGAACTTGCCTTGCCTTGCCCTGCCTTGCCTTGCCTTGCCTTGCCTTGCCTTGCCTTGCCTTGCCTTGCCTTGCCTTGCCTTGCCTTGCCTTGCCTTGCCTTGCCTATATTAGCTGAGCACACTTAGATACATGAGATGTTGCATATGTTAACTGCATTAAAATGTTGTACGAATGTATGATCCAGGTCCTGCTCCAGGTTTCTTCCATCTTAAAGGGGAGTTTTCTTGCCACTGTTATCTGGCAAGTTTTTCTCCCACTAAGGGAGTTTTTACCTGCCGTTGTTTATGTAATGATTGCTCGGGGGTCATGTTCTGGGTCTCTGGAAAGCGCCTAGAGACAACTTGTGTTGTAATAGACACTATATAAATAAAATTGAATTGAATTGAATTGAATGTGTGTCATGAATCAGGTGAAATGGAGTGGAAGCCAGGCAGAGTACAGTCTGGAGGGGGAGTTTCCAGAGATGCTCTTCACAATCAGCAGAGAAGGAGTCATTTATCTCAACGCTCCTCTAGACAGAGAGACACAAGACCAGGTCTGTACTGCAACTGCAATCACAACATCTCCTGCAACATGCAATAAATCACAACTTGACTCTGTTTTGAAAGACAGGACTATACAGTAGATGCTTCACAGAGACTTGATATTATGACTAACCCTACATAAAATTCACTAAACTAAAAGCTGATTTTTTTTTCTGTTTCACATCTAAATAAAAGCCTACTTTAATCAACTACCTTTATATTACACCTACCTTTCACTTGAAGGGACCCTGATGCACATTATTACCACAAAGCTGAGCACAGAGGACGTTTCTATTTTTAAACTGAACAGAGTTAATGAAGGAAAAAAAAACCCTCAACACCTTAAAAGGCCAGCTTTGTTCCTTGAACATGCTTTGCCTGTGGCAAGGATTTATTTTATTATGGCAAAATTGTAGGGTGAAAAGATTCGTTTTAAATCCAGATCACTTTAGGAAAAATCATTCTGTGGATCAGGATTACAAATTAAAATCCATTTGTTTGCATTGTACCATTCATCTTTACACGCCGGTTAGGCTCTTGAGAGCTTTCAATGGTCCAGTGAGCCGTACATTCTGGCACAAATGCTCAAATGACCAAAAAAACAACACAGATTTGTGAATGTGAGTGAACACACCTTTCTAATCCGTTGTGTTTTCTTTTTTGCAGTGACCGCTTTGTAAAAAATGGAAAAAGCTTTATCAATCTGATCCCTTGTGGGTTTAGTTTAGTGTATTCTTAACAGAAAAATGAGCAGTTGAGCAGACTTAAGTCATAGTTGGGCATTCTAGTAGTATGGTTTGTGTCCCCAAGAGTTGTCAGAAGTGTCTATTTATTCATTCATCCTTTTCACAACTTCAGAACTTGCCACAAGGACCCATCTCATCATGCAGTGGACCAGCAATTTGACCAGTATTAAGGGAACTTTGCATTAACGACAATACTATAAATTGGAGTAACCAACGTTCATGGGACAGCTCATCTGCCTGACCAGTTGATCATTTTCTTCACTCCACTATTAAACTGCATGGAGATAAATATTACTGTATGCTTTTTTTCCTCTCATCAGTTTCAAATCAGTATTGTGGTTGAGGGTCCGGATGGCAGAGAGATCGCCAAGCCTGTGGAGCTGAGGGTGATGGTGGGGGACGCCAATGACAACAGACCCACTTTTCCACAGGCACAGTACCACACTGTGGTCAAGGAACTGGCTCCTCGGGGTGAGTTACACAATTTCAATAGAATCTTTTTCCACATTTAATGTGAATTTGATTGCTGAGAACTAAGCAAAATGTCTGACTTCCTATTAGAGAGGCCTAGCTGGCTCTTTCAAAATAAGAGATGACAGCACAAACTTAAAACAACATTTTCAAAATAAAACTGAGGGCAGCCCAAGTAATAATAATAATAATCAACAATCAAACAATAAACTGTTAATAATAATGTGATTAGGTATGTTTCACGAAAGTTTCTTAAGCATGACATTTCAGCATCTGTTTTGCTTAATAGTGATAACTTTTTTTAAAAATCTCTGTTGGCAACGGACCAACAATAAATGACAATAAACATGACTCTATAATCATTGCGGGTTCTCAGCATCACTTGTGACGACAATTGAGAGAGAACAACGTTTTTTGCATCATCCAAAAAGAAAAGTAAGTACCATAAAGGAAAGAAAACATTATTACAAGATCTGGTTTGGACATCTGGTTAGGGTGCCTCTTTTGGGGTGTATGCAAATGAGAAGAGGCCCCAGGGAAACAATATGGAGGGATTATACCTCACAGCTGGCCTGGAAGCTTCTTGGTATTCCCCTGGAGATGCTGGAGAAAGTCGCTGGAAGAGCTGGAAAAGTTTTTCTGCTTAGGATGTTGCTCCTACGTTCTTTTAAGCTAGACTGAAGGTGAGGAAAAATTGCCCTATGTCCTGATTAATTAAAATTAGAGCTGATTTTGGAAAATAATGCAAATATGCCCTTTGCACTAAGGAGTAAAGAAACCATCTGGCATGTTATCAGCTCACAATTGGAAAGAGGGTTCTTTATTATACAATAATGGGTATCTTAGCACCATTAAAAAACCAAATGTGCAGGTGTTGGACGTAAGCAGTCATCCAGAAAAGTGCTTATTTCAGTAAAACCTTGCCAAACTCATTTCTGAACACCCTACAACAAGGATAGGCAGTCCTGGTCCCAGACTGCCACTGTCCTGCATGTTTTAAATGTTTCCTTCCATCAACGCATCTGATTCAAATGAGTCATTCATCATCAGCTTATCATCAACGTCTGTACAACTTAGTTAATAACACAGTCACTTGTTTCAGGGTGGGCTGAAGCAGGGAAACATCTAAGAGATGCAGGACAGTGGCATTCGAGGACCGGGGTTGCCTATCCCTGCCCTACAACATGTTTTGAACTGTTGAAGCTAAACTCTTATGTCAAACAAGCAATCTGACTGACTTTTAGAACTGTGGCATTTGGTCTTCCTCAGTTCCCTTATTCACCCATCCATCCATGCATCCACTTTCTTTTCCCACTCCTTTCTAATCAGGGTCATGAGCAGGGCTGGAGCTGCTCCAAAGTGTCTTCAGAGGAGAGCTGGAGTGCACGCTGGGAGAGGTCACCAGTCCATCACAGATCTCTCCTAGAGATCTTATCTGAACAGAAATTCCCCAGTTTTAGCTTTTGAGATTTTGGATTTGTTGGCTGCTGTGTGTTTAGTTAATAAGGGTAATCAAATTATTCACAAACCATTGCATTGTGTATATTTCTTTATTTGTTCAGGCATTCATTCATAGTCAGATTAGTCTATAGTCTATCATGCAGAATGTTTTTAAAGTTTCATTTATCAGCAAAGTTAGAGATTATCATAAAACAATACAATGGAATAGATTAATCCTTTGTGAGACGGAACTTGTGTTGGGAATATTGTTTTACAACTCTGTAGGGAGAACACAGACTGAAAGTGCCGTCACAATGATGAAAGCACTGAGTGTTCCAGATGCCTTTTGTGAAAGCATTTTGGGATTTTTGCCAGGATGCAGGAAAAGCACCCTCACACCTCCCTCTGCTTGTAGAGTGCACGTGGTGTGTTGTGACATATGAGGTCCCAGCATAAAAGCCTTTTTTGTTGATGCTTTTAAAACAAATTGAATCTGGGAAATGAATTAGTAAGGACAATCTGTTAATCTAAATGGAATCCCTGAGTGGGGATTAAAGACGAAGGCTGTTATATTCCTCCTCCTATAGTCCTTTTCAGTATGCAGGAGACCGCAACTTACTACAGACAGAATCTTTTAACTGCTTTGTGAGAGGTGGTGATGGGAAGATTGTAGATCCACACTTTTTATTAATTCCAAGATTTTGTTGACCTTAAATCCCAGTAGTTTAACATCTCAGGTTCTTTGACTTTATTATTAAAGCTAAGAAAAGGTGCCACAAGTGTTACAGTAAGCAATCACCAAACCATTCTCATTTAAAAATGATAAGGCCATTGGATTAAAGCAATTATAAGGGCAAAAAGTTTATCTAACAAGTTAAAAAAAGGACTAATTACGTAGAGACTCTTATCTTTCACACAGTCTACATGTATTGCTCTTTTTACTGTCTTACCACAGGAACAGAAATCCTGACTGTGCAGGCAGCTGATAATGACGATCCCAAGACAGATAACGTCCGGATATTCTATCGTTTAGTCGGGCAAATCCCAGAGAGTCCTCGTGCACTTTTCAGAGTGGACCGGGACTCGGGCGTCATCTCTGTCCAAGCAGACAGCATGGAGGGCACTGCGCCACAGTACACCCTGACCATCACTGCTGAGGATGCCAAAGGTGAATATGTTTTAATATTATATAAAATCAGCTGTGCTGTTTAATTAGTATTGCTTGTTGTTGTTGTTGTTGGAAAATATGACTATGGGACTAACAGACCTTTAGAGATGGCTGATACGGCATTTATGAGTCTTTGTCTATAAATCGGTAGTTTCTGAAAAAAACAGAATTTAGTTTTCTACAATAACTCAAAGAGACTTCCTTTATTTTTATTTTTCTGATAGAACGTGAATCCCGACTATTATTTACAGCCATTTGTGCAGAAGGTAGGTCAGATTATGAAATGTGGGCATGTTTTGGAGTCAAATCAATCAACTATGAACAGAGATTTCACTTTTGAGCTTTCAAATATTAGGCCAGGCACATAAATTAACCAACTTAAAAATTTGCAAATTTATGCAAAAACTCAAAAGGACCAACGACATAAACAAAAAAAAGTAGGTCTAATATAGATGTATGCAAAACAAATCTAAGAATAATCTTTAAACCCAAAAAGTTACCACTAATTTAGATAAATATTATAAATCTGACAGGCCCTACTTTTGAAGATAATAACAATAACAACAACAACAACAATAATAATAATAATAATAATAATAATAATACTAATAATAATACTAATAATAATAATAATAATAATAATAATAATAATAATAATAATAATAATAATAATAATAATAATAATAATAATAATAATAATAATAATAATAATAATAATAATAGAAAAATTCCACCATGACCTCAGTTTTTGGGATTTCTCACTAATATAGATTCTTGAGAGAAAATTAAAATAATTTGAAGTTTAAAAAGTTGGTCAAAGCATAACCTAAACAGATTAAGTTATACTCGCTGGAAAGAATACATTGCTGTAACTCGTAGTCAAACCGAGCAGCGATAAAAATGTTTATAAAAGAGTTATTGTTCTACAGATAAACAAAATGAAAAAATGACAATGACAGATGCAACCAAATGATTCTGAGCTGGTGCAACAGCAGCTTCAGTGATGGAGTGCGTTCAAACGGATATGAACATGCCAACATGCCAGCCTCTGGGGTGACAGAAGTCCGGGTCTGCATGAGTCAGGCCCTCAGGTTCTGATGGAAGCAAGATGAGGGGCTTGTTGTGTTCCTTCAGCATATTTTATTTGTGCGAAGGACTGACCCTGAGTCACTAACAGAAGCTGTGATGATGTCCCTGGCAGGTCTAAACAGTTCATGCACGGTGGTTGTGACGGTGCAGGATGAAAACAACAACCCACCAGTCTTCTCTCAACACGAGGTAATGCGACACATGTCCAAATGAACACACACACATGCAGAAGACACAGTCTTCTCAGTCCTCTCAGGGTTTCATAAACAGTATGTTTTGAAAAAGAAACATCATCATTATTTAATTTTCCAAGAAGGAAACAAGATATATAAAAATCCTGAGATTAAAGTCAGAATTCTGACTTTTTTTTCTCAGAATTGTATTTCTTTGGGGTTTTTTTTTTCAGATTCTAAGTAAACAGTATTTTTTAATTGTAATTGAGTTTAATTGAAAAAGGCTTTCAGTAGAGATTAGATTCCACCAGAAAAATCAACTTGAACAATTACACTCTTGTAAATATTCCCGACATAGGTGAATCTACATCTGTAATATTATTAGTTTACTCCACTGACCAAAGTAAAAAGTTCCCTCAAGCGTATGTCCGTACCTGTCAAGGTGATCAATAGGAGTAAAGCATCCTTGTTTCTGGTGGTTTGGGCAGCATGAAATTGTCAAGTAGTTTCCTTCAGTTTGGCATTGCTGCTCAGAAAAATCCAATATGTTACTAAAAAAGAAAAAAAAAACATACATTTATAGAAAATCCTTTCAATTCTGCCCACAAACACTGCATAATAGGGAAGATGACAGAGAAGTCATGAGAGCAGGGAATTGTGTTGTGAGAGCTGTCCTACTGTGATAATTGGGAAGCAGTCTCTAGATGTTCTCTGTCAGACCAGAGACGCTGAAAGACTGCACAGACATCATGAGTTGTGAAGGAATCTTATTTTGAGAAAAAAATAAAAAAAATAGATGTAGCCACCTGGTCTGAAAAGTGAGGCCAATGCAAAGTGAGACGAATGTGTCACTACGAAAAAAATTAGATTTACTCTAGTTACAGTAGAGAACAGAAAGGTCACAATGGCAGGGAATTATCTGGTGAGAGACTTAATAGTGTGATAATTGGGAAGCAGTCTTTAAATGTTCTCTGTCAGAGTGCAACAACCCTCAAAGAGATGTATTTTTCTCCAATTAAGTTAAACTCTCACTATTAAATGGTTGTTCAGAGGTGCTACGTCATCTACTTTTTTTACAGTCTATTGTCCTGCCTAATTAAAGGAACAGCAATTTTATAAGCGTTTTATATTAAATATTTTACAACCTTACCCCATTGAAAATGCTTTGAAATTTCCTATTTCAAGCTGTTAAAAACAAATAAACACTTGCCCTGATAATGGTTGCCACAGCCACATTCATACACACACAAACACCAAGGTGGAAAATGCTCTTGAGCAGGTCACGCCTGAGGAGAGCAGCTTTTTCCATGGCAATGTGAAGGCAGTGCTGCGGGGAGGGAGATGTGAAAGGTGAGTGGTGACAGGACTGGCTTCGGCAACGCTGTGATTGGGGGCAGCCAGATCACAGACACAGCTGCATTACTGGAGGACGTCTGTGAGTGGCCGTCTAAACACACGGAGCTTGGTGAATAAAGGTCAGCTCACACCAGGAGGGCAAGAGGGGGGAAACATACTCTTACATGTAGTCACATTTAATTACAAAAGAAAATTGGACAGTAATGTCTGACTTTTATTGGTGATGCAAACTGCTATAGCATTCTGGCAAAGCATATAGGAGTCAGAGGCACATAAAAGAGTTTATCAAATGAGTGGTGTCTGCTTAGTGATCATCTGCTTTCGGTTCCTCCTCCATCAGTACGGACCCTTTCATGTTCCAGAAGATGCCTCGGTAGGCACCACAGTGACATCTCTGCTGGCGAGGGATGCAGATGTTCGTGGTGGAGACAGCTGGCAGGTGGACTACCGTTTAGAGTCGGGGAATGAGGAGGAGGTCTTTACGTTAGTGATGGACAAGCAGACCAACGAAGTGTCACTCATGCTCTCGAAGGTCAACACAACACACGCAAATGGGACATGTTTTGCCCTTTTTCTACAAGTTAACACATCTTCCTGAGCTCTTAAATAATGTTTGTGTCATTCTTTGTAAAAATACCAGAAAGACACAGCACACGTCCCACTTTTCAACCATTTCGCTTTTACTCTATTTAGGGTAAACAGTTTTAGGGGGTTGGAGGCAAACGTGTCTTTTTCCAGATCTCCTGCTTAGCAGCAAATGCATAATGATGTAAAAATGGCTGGAAATAAAGTTTAGAGAGCTGGATAACGTTTTTGATTTGGTAGTCGCTTTTGACACCTAAATACTGTATATGCCCTCTTGCACAGAAAAAAAAAAGTTTTCACAATATGTCCCCTATAAAATGACTTGTCACACATACTAAAACAAAGAAAAAAGCGGTAGCAGTTAACCCAAAGAAATAAAAATCCATCAACAGAGGCAGGAAACAGGCACAAATAAAAGCCAAAACATCTGAAAAAAGACGGCGCGCTGGCACTGAATAAAAGACACCTTAGTATATACATACGGAGGGAAGTTATAAATAATGTGAAGTGTAGATGGAAAACTAACAAAATAAAACATGAATGAATCACACTAGAATAGAGAACAAGAAACTAAGCAATGAGCATTGTAATACC
This sequence comes from Xenentodon cancila, assembly GCA_014839995.1. Lineage (NCBI taxonomy): Eukaryota > Metazoa > Chordata > Actinopteri > Beloniformes > Belonidae > Xenentodon > Xenentodon cancila. The sequence continues at coordinate 12,605,071 of CM026197.1, forward strand.
TAGATTGAACTAACAAAACCAGAAGATCTGCGAAAAATAAAACATCAGAACCTATAAGCCATCAAACCTATTAGATTATTGTTTCCTCTATCTTGTTTGGACAGAGTGGGACTAAATGTCTAGCCTTTTGCATCTAACAAGTGCAGCTATCCATATCAATGACAATTTTTTAAGCGATTGGCGTGCACAGTGAGGGTGGAGTTGTAATGTTATAGTGTCTACATTTGAGGGATTGAAAGAAAAGAATATTCCACTATGTCCAAACCCCTCTTCAGATGGTTCAGATGAAAAAAGGAAAACGTCCTGATGACAATGGAATGCTCTAACTCAATAATCTCTGCTGACCTCGGGGCCCATCACCCTTCGTCTGCCTCCTGTAATCCAGCACTGGGTTTTAGGGATGCTTTGCAGAAAAGAGTGTATCTCTCTCTCTCTCTCTCTCTCTGTGTGTGTGTGTGTGTGTGTGTGTGTGTGTGTGTGTGTGTGTGTGTGTACTCAAATGGTCTGCTTTTTGTAAGTGGGCCAGGCCGGAGACAGTCCATTATTTTCAACCCCTCCATGGAAGAATGAATGTGATTGAACTGGGAGTTGCACATGCACATTTGAGATAAAGCAGATGTCCAAATGCTAAAAATGGATCTTGATGTACGGTTTGAGATCGGCACACATGGACTACTGTTTTTTTTGGGGGGGAGAGGGGTGTTCATGATGTCAAGAAGTGTCTATTTTAGTAGCTGTGTGCCAACCTTCTGAGATCTTACTGTAACTTGCATCATTACAAGTAATACAGTTTATTGAGCTTATTGCTATAGAAGATTGAATTTTTAATCTTCCACAAGGAATAAAATGCACTTAAGCAAGTCCTTTGACTCATTGAATTCAAGTCTGACATCAGCAGCAGAAAGTAGACACATTTAATTATTGGAAATTACACACTTATCACAGAGCAAGTAAGTAATTACATCGTGTGACCACAGAGACTAGAGAAGGCAACACGTGATAAATATGCAATGAACAAGAAAACAGAGGAACAGCTAGTATTTTATCAGATGTAATAGAACTGAGACAACCTTGAAGTAGGACTAAAGTTCTTAGAAATATGTTTGAAAATATTCTAATTTTAGAGCAGATGAGGATTTATCATACTGAGAGACACAAACAGAAATACTTGGTCACCTTACATCAGGAGGCTTTTACTCAAAGCTGGACCGGGCTACCTCCCAAGAACACATCTCTGAGGTAGATGAGGTTAATTTAATGTTGTGTAAATGAAAATATGCAGACCAGATTATGTTATTGATGTGAGCTTTGAAAGGAAGTGAGCTGTCGAGGATGCCACCTGAGGGGAGGGAGAAACTGTGGAGCTGTCAATGGTAAGGGAAAAACTGCCAGCTTTGGAGAGGGAAGCTTTGGTACCCATGAGGAGGTGTTCAGTTTTATTAACTTTAAGGTTGATGAAGTTTGAAGTGAACCAGGAATTGATTTCGGTGATGCAGTGGTTGAGGGAGGAGGGTGAGAGAGTGGAGTTAGGCTTACTGGAAAGATAAAGCTGGGTGTCGTCAGCGAAACAGTGGAACTGGATACCATATTTACGGAATATATTGGCAAGTGGAAGAAAGGATATTATGAAGAGGAGGTGCTATGATGGGGACAGAAACCAGACTGGAATTGTTCATACAGGTTGTTATGCGTGAGATGGGAGCGGCGCTGAGATGCAGTAGCCTTTTCTAAGATTTTTTTATGTGAAGGGAAGGTGAGAAATGGGCCAGAAGTTTGAAACGAGCAGGAACAATTCCAGAGGACAGTGAGGAGTGGATGATGGCTGATATGAGGGAGCAGAGAAGGGAGGCAAGATTTAACCAGGACTGTGGGGAGGGAATCCAATTGGCAGGTGGATGGCTTGGGCTTAGTGATGATATCACAGATGGCTGAAAGACAAGGAAGTTCAAAAGAGGAGAATGGTTGAGAACATGGGAGAGGATCAGAGGAGGGGTGAGGTGAGGCAGTGGAGCAAACATGCTGAAGGATTTTCTTAACCGTTTCACTGAAAAGCTAAAGCAGAGAATAACAGGTGTCTGAGGAGTACAGGTGAGCAGGTAGGGAGTCAGGGGATTGGATGATGCTGTTAAATACAGTGGCACACATATGACACATCACATTTGAATTTTAAAAAACGAACTGCAACAGTGACTCCACTGAGTCGGATTAACCTGAGCTGTGGCTGCTCAGGCCCAAGTCTGCACTACTGCACTAAGGAAGAAAACTACAGCAGCTGGTTCCCCCAATTTCACAGACTGCTGCCAAGACAGACTGCAGCTATGGCCATTATTATGACTGCAGACATGTAATTACACAGCTAACGCTGATTATAGCCACAGCTATTATTATCCTAATTATGTCTGGGACACTCATGCTTATGTAGGGCTGTTAATAGTTGTTAAATGCTGTGTTTAGTCAGTTTGTATGAGTGTGGTGATAGTGTATTGACATTGCATGTTGTGATATGTTGATACCACATCTGTTACAGAGGGAGTGTTAAAGTGGTGGTAACACATCTAGTTACTATCCTGATTTGCACCTGTTGAATTAAGCCTGTTGAATTATGAGCAACACAAATAGGACAGAGATTATACTTAGCAGAAATGTAAATGGTCATATGTTCTAGATGCCAATTATGGAGATTTTTAAATTAGATATTATCCATGGACCTACATACTGAGCATATTACTCAGTCTGCAGTCCTTCTTGCTCTTGCCTTATGTCGTGTTTGACGGCACTTATCATCACACACATCAGTTGGAGTGGTGACATGGAGCCCAATGTCACAACAAACTCTCAAATAATATAGCTAATTTAAAATCAGTAGATGAAACTTCATTACAACTATCACAAAAAAAAGTAAAAAAAAAAACAACTCACAAACAAAACTTATACACTGTGCTGACAAGACCCAGCAATCCAACTCCCCTCATTATATCATCCATCAGTCGTCATTAAAACTGATAATTGTAGATTGTAGAGGGAGACAGAGGGGAAGGGAGAGAGAGAGAGAGAGAGAGAGAGATGGAGAGAGAGAGAGAGAGAGAGAGAGAGAGAGAGAGAGAGAGAGAGAGAGAGTAGATAGAGAGAGAGAGAGAGAGAGAGAGAGAGATAGAGAGAGATATAGAGAGAGAGAGAGAGAGATATATATATATATATATATGTATATATATATATATATATGTATATGTATATATATATATATATATATATATATATATATATATATATATATATATATATATATATATATGATTTTTTTTCTTTTTTATTATTATTATCATTTTTTTTTATGCAGCACAAAGGAGTTTTTAAATGTTAAAAATCTGTTTTTTTATTTGTATCATTATTTGATTTCTTTCAGGAAATGTATAGCTCTCACAGTCCTCCTTTCTTACTAACAGTAGAGCCTCTTTCTGACTCTTTTAGCAAGTTTATTAATGATTTCTTTCGAAATCTAAACTCTAATAAGCTGTGGTGTTCAGTGGCCACAGTGACACTTAAAGTAATAATAACTGAATACTAAAACACAGTTCACAATTTAGGATCAAAAATCAAGCTTAGAGTGAAACTAAATTATCGTCATCAATCAGCTTTGTTGTATAGTCATTCAAAAGACTGACTATAGAGAGAGTCATGCTCTGACGTATCAGTAAACATTGACCTGTTGGATGCGTCACTCCTATTCAGAAAACAGCTCTCATTTTATCCTCGAAGGTTTTGTATTTCCTCTCCCAAGCAACAGAGGAACAGTCATCCTGAGCAGGATGATGTCAATTATGTGTTTTCTTTTATTTATTGATTTATTTTTATCTATGAAACACAACTTGGCATCAAATTCAACTGACATTTCTTTAATGAATTCCTTTAAACTAAAAATCATTAAAAAAAACACAGTGTAACTAATAAAGTATGGTGTTCATCTTTCAAACTTTTTATAAAACAGATTATGGTAGTCTTTTCACGTAAAATCTATTACTTCAAAAGTTTGAAGTAATATCTCCTTATATATACTCTGGCTCTAAATATAATGTGTAATCTACACCACGATGAGACAAGTAAAAGTGTTATGGTTTACGAATACATTTGTTTTGTATGTTTATATTATATTTTTGCTCCTCTTCTAAGGAAGAATTTCCACTGGTGCATTATAATTTTAAGACTATTTTACCCATCTTGCATGGGGGCGTTGCTGCATAGTGATTGCTCACATGTAGCATCATGGAAAATGCTTCATCGGTGACCCAGTAAGTCTGGATCATATTAGAAATACAACTAAACTCTGCCAAGTAAATCCAGATTTCCTGGAAATGAAATAATGAACACGGGAGACTGTCCTACTGGCCGATGTAGCACCAAGCTTTGCAGACTCACGATTAAACCCACAAGAATCCAACTCTATCCTTCGTTTTAACTTAACTTAAGAGTTTTTAATTTACTTTTTTGATTACTAATAACTCCTTGTTGAAGGACAAGTTCATCCAAATCAAACCAGAAAAACTTTTCATCCCAACCTGGGTGATTTCTCTGTTTCTTCATTCATATTTTGGTCACTAGGGATGCAACTGTTCTTGCCCACAACTAGTTGCAGTATGTGACTGAACTGACGTATGTGTCTTTTCTCAGGTGTTGGACTTTGAGCGTGAGAGTGAGTATATACTGGTTCTCAGTGCACAGAATCCAGTTGCTTTAGTCCGTGGTCGATATGGACCTGCTTCCACAGCAACAGTCTCCATTTATATTGATGATGTGAATGAGGGCCCGATCCTGTCTCAAAGCCATTATGAGGTGACCGTCAGAGAAGGGGAGGAACCAGGACGCGTCATTGCCACCATCCGAGGTTACGACCCAGATTCTCACCCGATAAGGTGACAAATTCAGTTTGATAGAAACAAAATATCTTTCTGTTCTTTTTAATTTTACAGCTACATGTGATTTTCTGTGCAGATATTCCCTTCAAGGGGATACCAAGAAATACTTCTCAATAGGGAAGTATTCTGGTGAACTAAAGACCGTGCAGGCCTTGGACAGAGAAGAGAACAGCACATACACCATGGAGGTCATTGCAGTGGATGGGCGTAAGATTATTTCCATCATTATCAATCTGTTTTTCTTTCTTTTTTTGTGTCTTTGTAACAGCTTTGTGTTCATCTTAGGAAACTCTTCTTTATCTGCATCTACCCTGGTAACTGTCCATATCCTGGATGTAAATGATAACAGTCCGGTGCTGGTTGGAGACTATTCCTGGAAGTATCTGTGCACGCCTCGGTGGGAGGACCAAGCTCTGGTACTTGCTTCACGTGACAGCGATGGACCACAGCATGGAGGGCGACTCAATTTCTCTCTCCGCAGTGATGCCACAGTTCGACGTAACTGGAAGCTGACACCTATTAATGGTGAGGAAAATGACCATGCAAACCTAATCAGAGAGTAAATACAAGTAAAGTATCAGTTGGTGATTTATGGTTGCAAGAACCTTTTCATAGCTCTGATGACTATTGGAGGTAGTATCCTATCAATTTTGTGTCTGTGCTGCAGGAACTGCACCTTGTTGTACAATAGGAACAATAAAAAAGTGGTACTTGAATTAACTTAGACTTATTTATTTGCAGACAGCATAATCATCCACTTCATTTCATTTCTTAATATGCATCCATGTTTACATTTCAGGTCTTAAGACACGTTGAAAAAAGAGTTGGTATGGAGGCAGTTTAGTGCTCTTGAAGTTGAAAGAGAAGAACAAATATGACGTTATTTTAGGTGATGTTAACAGGCCATTGTAATGATTTGGTTTAAAAGCAGTATCTTTGAAGGACAAAGATGGGCAGAAGATCATCATCTTTTCAACAAATACATCAGAAAACCACGTCTCCAAACAGTTTATACAATTTCGGATGATATAATTAAACAATTAACAGACTGGAGGATTTTCATTGCATAAAGGGCAGGGAGCCAACCCTAATATTGTCAGTGCTGCAACAAAAATTGCCATGTATCAACAGCTGATCTAACCATATGGGCAAGGGATCTCTTTGGAAATTCTTTGTCAAGCCCCAAAATGAAAAATGTCACATACTGCTCAAATAAGCCACTACTGTAATATGATACAACATCAGTTAATCATAATTCTCCCAGGTGACATTAGTGTACTGTGATTCAGTAACATGTCAGCTATATAAAACATAGTCCTTCAAAAATCTGTGAAAAATCCAGAGTCTCTGTATCCCTCACTGACCTGGATGATATTATTTATTTAGACATTAACGAATATCAGCTCTGCCTAAATCCAATTAGTGACAATACTTTGATAAACAGGTTACCAGGATATGTTATGCAACAGATTCAATAAAAGCAACATTTTACTTCCTTTAAAGTTGGCAAGTTTATATATTCACTTGTGATTTATTTAATGTTTATTACATAAGTAATTGGATGGTTAGTATGGTCCAAATGATGCTGGGTGATGGAAGTTAATACACTGGAGACTACAAAACTGTTGCCATTCAAGGTCATGTAATGGGACATCACTTATAAATTGATTTTCAAATTGAGCCAATGGACATTTAGTCTGCCACAGCATGCTGAATGTTCCAAATTACCTTGACTGAAGCAAATTGACATTCATAAAAACAGTTCAAAAGTGCAGTGATCTGGCCCTGAAAGTGGGCACTTAGCTCTTTTCCTGGATAATTTCTTCTAGCTTGAATAAGAGGTATAATGTAATATTTCCTTTCTTTGCAGTTGTAAGCTGTGCTGTTGAATTAATCTAATGCCAACTATTTACAGCAATGACGTTTGCCATTAAGTCATTCAAACAGTTTAAACCCACTTCCAACTCAGTTTTTTTTCCCTTTCACTCTCCTGTTCCTGTGGGTATTGATTGAGCTCAGCTGTAATTATATCTTCTGTGTAATTTCTTTGGCGTCACCACTGGTTTCCTGAGAGCTAATGGAGGCTAAAAGAGGACTCACCCAGAATGCTTTGCACCTGGTCACAGACAGTAATGATTGTGCAAATAAATGCGTACTTGTGCCGGTAAAATTTTGCTGTTGAGCTGCATGGATTACGTGTCATTATTACAATCTCTTATAAAAGAAATGTGTGTGTGTTTGTGTGTGCGCTCGTGAACACTCATTAATGATCTCAAGTCTTTCAGTGCCCTGACTGACAGATATTTCTAATACAGAAACTCAGCTGATGAGGCAGCATGCTCCTACTATTTTTTTTTTTAATTTTTATATACTTTTCTATGGCACTAGGGTCCAATAAATGCAATATGTTTGTGAAGAAACCTAAAGCTGAGAGTCTACCCCTTGATTACATTAGGATTGTTTTGTTTCAAATCCATGGTATGAAAGCAAAATCATAAATACATCCAACTTGCAAGAAGATAAATATGTTAACAGTTACAGCCTCTGCTGCAAGGCTACGCAGGCTTTTTTCCTGACGGACCAATGGAACTTAAAGGGGAGTGACGGCAAGGGTGCAAGCACAGAGTTAAAGACTCTCAGATAAGGGTTCAAACGTAGTTGATAAAGCGCTTCTCCTCACAGGACAGGGTTTTTACGTCATGCAACCAGGCTTGTATTTTAGGCTGATTCGCAGTGATAAGATAAAGAACCACAGGCTCCAGACCACTCCATCCATAGCGCCATTAGCCTTCAGCTGTGCAGTCATATTGGTGTGTTTTTGCTTCAGCGTGTTCCTGCTAGATCAGAATTAGGGAAATATTTTGAAAGAGTATGTGAACCGAAATCATGAAAGCAATGCTGTTTTATTTTCTATGTTCAAGTACCAGGTAGCACACACACTTGCTATTGTGATAAGTTACCATGCAAACAGACTTTGGTGAGAGTTGTCATGACAACCTGCACCTCAGCAATCAAATAAAAGGAGAAAATCTCTATTGTGCAATTCTGTTGAAGAAAAATACATTTTTTTTGTTTTGTATTACTTTTCAACTTTTAGACACACACACTAATCTGTCGCTGAACATCCCATACCTGGCCCCCGAGGTCTATACTGTGCCCTTCACCATCTCTGACAGCAGCTCTCCTCCCAGGAGCACCTTTATAAACTTGCCAGGTAATGCTGACACTTCTGCTCATGACATATATAGTGTGCTCAGCGGAGGTTATGGGACACAAACGCTGGAGCAGTCAGTAGAGATCAACCCCTGTGTGTCATCTTGTCCTAGTGCTGCTCTCATGTATTCGGTGGGGCTTTACAAGTGATTTTTCCAGGCTTGCAATTCCAGATCTCTTTCCTGAATGCCTGCCCAATGCAACAGGCTAACATGTTATATGCAATATCGCCCCGTTTCCATTTTCTTCTGAGCGCTCATGTCTGGAAGCCCATTCATTCCTATATGGGAGCCTCTAAAATCTCTGACATGGTTGCAAAACTCCACTTCCCAGTGTTTTTCAGTGTTTTGTTTTTGTTTGTTTTTTTTGTTTTTTTTACCTCACATGGCTTGAACATTTTCAAAGAGTGCTATGGATTTCAGTGCAAGCTGGCACTTGCATACAAGGATACACGTGCATGTTTTTATAATAGTTTCAGCAGCAATAAGTTAACGTGTTAGTATCTTTAGCGTTAGCAATGAGCCAACCTGTCCGTGTAAAAAAACTGTACTCGCGAGAACAGCAGGAGCCATGTTCCTAATTTTTTATAGGCATCGATCAGGGGCAACTGGAAACAGGGAATAACACAAATCAAAACATAATTTCTCATCCTCAGGTCAGGATATCAGGATATCTGAGGAAATTAAGTGTAGTGTCTCCCAGTTTTTTTTACAGCCATACAATTGTCTGTATTATAAAATATCAGTCTTAAATAAAACAAATCCTTTCAGTCAACTGTAGTTTCAATTTTTGTTATTACTCTGTTGTGTGATTTGTTTGGCCCCTCTAATGTGATTTGTTTTTCTTTTATTAATTTGTTATTTCATTTTTTTCCTACTTTTCTCACCTGTCAGTGACAGTCTGTTCATGCAACATCAGAGGGAACTGCAAAATCGCTGCTAAGCCCTTGCAGGGCATGCCAACTATTCAGTCTGCAGTGGGGATTTTGTTTGGCACCTTTGCAGTCATAGGTAAGCGCCAGACTTACAAAACAGTGTGGATTTAAGCAATTATGAAGTAGATTTAATCAATACATGTGCAAACGTAGTTTGTGGTTATATTTAATGCAGGGCCTTTGGGATGCTGTGCTTCTTCGGGATTTTTTTTTACAGACCAATAAATGAATATATAACTTTTTTGTTTGTTTGTTTTAATTCCAGGAACCATCCTCATTGTGATATTTGTGAAGCTTTCCTATCAGAACCCCAAAGAGCCAAGCAAAACTAATCAGGAGAGACTTCCCTTGAAGATTTCAATCTGATTTGGAAGATTGTTACATATTGTTATGTTCTCTCTGTTATTTTACATCACAATATGACAATGCTGCTTTCACTTCCCTGTGAATGTTTAAAACTAATCTATATGTCGGTCATTTGTCCTAAAGAATGGGACATCTATTTAAGTTTAGAATAGGATATACACAATATTCCCTTTTTTCATTTTATTTCTGTTCCTATAGTTCTAAATTTGTTTCTAATATTGTATATATTTGCAATAACAGCGCAAGGACGATGGTAAAGAAAAATGTAAAGAAGAAACATTTATTTTAAGAATGAAATCAATATTTCAATATAGACAAAGTAAAAAAAATCATAATATTAAAAAAGTGATGTTGTACTTCTCTCTGTTAGCTTTCATTCCAGTATTGAAGTCATTTTGGGTTCCTCTGACCTACTCTCTGTTCTCTACTTTGTTGTTTTTGACACTCCATTTAAATCACTTCACACTGAACACATCAGGTAGTTAAATCATATTTTTTTTCTTTCTATGATAATGATCATAAACTGTTGCAAAAAGATTGTTGTTTAGCCAGAAATCACAAGGATAATGTGAATAAATACTGTGATTTTATGTAATTTCACACACCAGTAGAATAAAAATATGCTTAAAGCGCCACACAAGTGCATCTCTTCATTAAGCTTATCATACTTACATGTCCTAGTTTGCTCTTTTCATTCATTTCTGTCTAACACATAGGTTTCTAACTGTAACTGCTTTTAAGAAGTGGTCTTGCAGATGTAGGTATCTTATCTGGTGCAATGGATCGTAATTCTGTCACTGCAGCAACCTGCTTACTTCCCCTTTAAAAACTGGAACCTTTTTAATCGAATGACTGTCAGAAATGTCTAATTGCATTAGCAACATGCAATTGTCACTAAGTTTTTTTCTGATGCTGACCCAGACAACCTAACGGGCAAGTGAGGCTATAATCAGACCAGAGTGTTACTATGAATAGCACGATAAGTGAAGGTCCGCTGAATAACACTCACCACGCAGTGTCCATCCAAGTGATCACCTCTCAATGACAGAAGACAAAAGGCTTTGCAAATACAATATACATATAAGCCAGTACATATATGTACATAGAGTAGATGGTGTGACAAAAGTGTAATCAACTTTGTGTAGCCACTTGTGTGAGTAGAAAAAAGGGCAACCAAATTGTTGGTGAAGCAAGTTTATTAGTGTACACGTATACACACAGAGTGAATGTTTGAAGGCTTTTGAGAGATTCTGCTGTTCAGTCCCATAGTCATGGTCTGTTTCCCTGCTCCTGAGCATCTATTTGTGGTTGTCACGCGTTCATTTTTTACACAACCTAAGTTAAAAGACACGAAAATCCACGTGGATTATTGAGTTCCACACACAGACATCAGCTTGTCCTTGACTGGATTTCCTCTACTCAGTGCTTTGACTGGGCCATGTGTCCAGCCTGAGGCCTCGCCAAAGTGCCTGATTCACGTGATTGAACATGATCACAACAGCAAAACACCAGTAAAATCGTTTAAAACACCAGCAACAGCATGAAATCTAATGAAGCGGTTCCTCTACTGCTGAAATTGTAATCAAATTTCACACGTAGATCATTTTTCCACTAATCACTTAAGAATTGATATTGTAAAAAACTGTATTCTGTGTAACTATATTCCTTACCACACATACATGCCTGTGATGATCAGATGCTCACTCAACTGAGCATTTTCAATGCGCACCGAGTCGTCACATACACAGACGATGCTCCTAAAAGCCTAAACGCATGGCTCATTTATACGAGGCTATTTATATCTCCAACTAACTCCAATCAGACAGATTCGTTGTTACATGGGGTCAAATGTTACATTTGGAGCTTAATGAGCCTCCAACTTTAGCTTTGAAGTGTTTCAGCAGACCTTCAGAGGACATCGATGGCTCAGCTGGCTGATTTGGGGTGCAAAGCTAAAGAGAGAATTGAGGGTGTGATTTGTAATCGCTTCAAGTGGCTTGGGAAATGAGAGATAAGTCACCACATATGGATGGACACTCAGGGACCAGAACTGTTGGAGCTCTGACCGGTTTTCCCCAAGTGACTGGGTGGTTTTCCATTGCTCACTTACCGACACAGAGGAGTGTTTTTCTAAATCCCTGCTCCCTCTGGACTCAGTTTCCACACAGCTTTGGCTATTTTAAGCTTGTTTGTAGATCCAGTAGTTTCACTCCAGCTCCAACCTTGACAAACTTGACAGACTTACTGGGAGCGAGTGTTGTTGCAAGTAATTTCTAAGATACTATCTGTTAAGAACATGATTCCAAAACTTTCCTTACAAAGCCGTGGCATTTTTGCAGGAATCTTAAAATCATCCCTGCAGCACCCCTCAGCTCTACAAATGGTCATGCATTTTCTGGCTGATAGTTTGAAAAATTAGTCTGCAACTTCTGTTTCACTCTCATCGACACGAAACATTGTTTCGACAAACTTAAAAAAGAATTCACAACCAATAGTAGAGGTCTCTTTTCTTGCATGTTTGCCCAAGTTTGACACGGGTAGGGTTTAACACATGTCTAAGAGGCAAGTCCCATCAGAAGTGCTGTGAAAGAGCTGCGTTACAGCAGCCGCTGTGACTTACAGCTATCCCAGCTAATCCCAGCAGCATGGTCCCAGCAGAGGCAACGTGGAGCGGCTTAGAAGCATCCCCGAAGCCACCATCCACCACGCTCCAGAAAAAAATAGATGCATCAAGTCTATTTTGGGACTGAGGTATTAACATTGTAAAGTCTGTGAATTACAAGAAATATTTTAACTTTATTTATTTATTTTGCAAATACTAAATCTTGTCTACACTCATTTGAATGCATATTTCTCTTTCATATTTACTTCACAGGGTGAAGTAAATGTTTGGAGTGAGATATAAGCACTACAACACTGTATAAAAAAAAACAAAAGAACAAAGCAAGTTTCCTCTTTAAAGGGACCTTCAGAATTGCAGCGATAACTGTCCTGCAGAGCATGGGAATAAACTTGCTGTTAGTTGTTTCAACATGCTCTCTGAACAATTTAATGTTTAACTAATATAAATTGCCAGTAATCAAGGGACAGTGGAGCAAGGTTGGGGATTGTGTCTGGGGTTTTCCATTTGCACCATAAACTGATTCACTGACAGGAATGGTGTAATAACAGGGCCACTGCTCCCTGGTGTTACATGTTGCATATTTGCGACCGACTCCAGCTGTCCACCTTTGCCGTAACTGCACTTTAACACTTGACCAGGAATAAACTTTTAGATTCATTGTGAAGCCTGAACAAGAGGTAACCATTGTTTCAGGGATTTTTTTTTCCCCCAACCAACCTTCATCTTTAAAATTGATTTGAGTGGAGATAACCTGTAATTATAGAAGATTGTGAGGCTGTTTTGTTTCACATCACACAGTCACTGGCAGGTTACCAGTTTAAATGCTGCTTCTTGCCCCTGTTTAATAAATCTGTTTAAATATGGTTGGATGGATGGATGGATGGATGGATGGATGGATGGATGGATGGATGGATGGATGGATGGATGGATGGATGGATGGATGGATGGATGGATGGATGGATGGATGGATGGATGGATGGATGGATGGATGGATCTTTAAATCAAAACTTTTAAAATAACTTTTGGCTGTTTATTTAGATTTCAAAGTTTTATATTGTAGTTGATTTTTAGATGAAAATAACCAAAAAGGGATCTTGTATGATGCATTGCTAAAATTAATGGTCCTAGTTTTGATATCCATTTATTCATTCATTCATTCTGTGATGGAAAATATTAAATCTGTGACCTGACCGATGGTCAGATGCATATCTTGGCTTTGACATATTGTGTGACCTCTTATGATCAGACTCATATCTTGTTTTTAAAATATTCTGTGGCCTTCTGATGGTACAATTTGTGCAGATTCATATTGGGACTGGTCTTTGATTTCCCTGCTCTGCTGACGCACACACATGTGATTTGTTATTGTTTAGTCTTCATCATTCTGTGAGGTTTAAATTACTGTGCAACCTGAAAATCATAGTCATTTCTGCACCGAGAAGCCTGATATATGTTTTGACCCATTTGCATGCAACTGTTTATTTATTTATGATAGTCTAATCTAAACTGTTATACCGGATAGTCACCTAGTGGTTCAACATATTATACAGAGGTGTTAATAGGTTTTCCACAACAGTTTGGCGACCACAAAGGGACTTCGGTTTTGTGCATTCTTTCTCGTCGTGGAGTGGACATCCTTAGGGAACTCGTCATTCATTTATGAAATGACATGTGGCATCATGTCTCCAACAATAATTGATGATAATGCCCTGGTGAACCTGGTGAACCTGGGAAGAAATTATATTGACGACATTTAGCATTTTGGTCTGACACATAGACTGTATAAGAAGAACTGAACAAACCACCCTTAGGATTTCTGAAGAGTGCTTTTGAAGCCTCTTTTTCCTCACACTGCGCAGCACCATATTTCAAAGGGGTGAAACAAACAGGTCTGGGAAGCTGGTTTCTCTCATCAAATCTGTCTAAACATTCTCATTTCAAGTGTCACTACTGAAACGACATCCAAAAAGAGAGTTGCCAGAACTGTGACAAGGACTAGCAGAGTCTACTCTGCCGCAGTCACTTCGCCTGCTGCTAACAAGATTAAACTTGGTACAGTTGGGCAGGCTTACCAGTGTTGCAGCCTGAGTGACTATGGATGTCAGCAGACTTCCACTGAAAGGGTCCTGAGAGGATTTATATAATTTTACTAGATGTAGTTGATAGATAATAGATACCTGTTCCAAAGAAATCCCTCCTCCACCATAGTTATTGATTATTGTATGCATTCATAAAAAGAATAGCGACGACCTAAACTGCAGCATATCTATCAATAGCCACAACTGCTATTTAAATGTATTGTGCTTTAAGTACGAGCATTTTTTTAGTTCTGTTAGAATACTTGTTCCTTTTTACTGTAGACCTTAGAAAAATAAACGAGATTCCCATTCTTCCAGCGTTTGACAACTTTCAAAAAGCACATTATTTGTCTTATCATTGCAACCTCTAACTAAAGAAGATGATGTTTTTTACATGCAACTCACATTAGAATTAAAATGTCAGCATAAAAAGCTCTGTAAGAAAAAAAGGTCATTTTCCTGTCTTCTGTTTTCTATTATTTAGTCAATACAGTAATTTGATGTTCTGGACAGGAAAACAGCTTAAACTGCTTGTCAAATGAAATGGACATTTGACAGAGTATGTGCGTCACTCCTGCTATTTATGGCATTTCAGAGACTGCAATCACCCTTACATTTTAGTCTATCAAAACAGGAAACTGGAAATTGAAGCTGCAGCTGGAATACACACATGACAGTTAACGAGACTCCATCACACTGCTCTGTGTAGGTGTCACATTGTTGAATTATAAAAGTGTGTGACTGAAGATCTGTGTTATAATTGGTTGTTATTATAGTTTACTATTTGTGCAGTGCCTGAATAGATTTCTTATATTACTCAGACGATTAACATAATAAGATATTACATTTTCTATTTAGGATAAACCACCTGGATTTGTTTGTCTTTGTTTTTGCCAAAACTTCTCTTCATTTGCATGCGTATTTGTTGACGTATAACTGTAATTCATTAGGCAGCTATTCCAACAGGCACATTTCAGCCCCATTTGCCACTGTTTGAGAGCATGCATACCCACAGTTTTACTCCCCTAACATCCTTAGGCAACTTGGAAATTAAATACATTTATTTAATTAGCATGAATCACCCACTCAGGAACAATAATTCTCAGGCAATTAATATAACAGCAAAGGCGAGCAACAGACACATCTGCAACAGAATAATACAGATATGTGAGTCCTGCTACACTGATTACGCATTTTATCAAACACTGGCAAAGCAAGGCTGGCAAGATTCTATAAATCCCATATTTTCTGATTTTTTTGTGTCCGTATGAAACTACTGAGTGACAAATTTAACATTTAAATTGTAGAAAAATTATGTAATGTTTATTTTTAAAACATGGTTGAGGACTTTAATTCCAAGCCGAGGTTTCAAAGGGGCTTTCATTGAGACCTATTTTTAGCTTCAGATTAAAACTACTAATGAGTACTTACAAAAGCAGGGTGCTGTATCTGCAATCGTCTTAATGTAGTACATATATGTATTTATGTCAACCAGCGCAATTGAGTGACAAGTCTTACAAAATAGCATCTGGACTGGATGAAGTTATCATTTTAAACTGTCAGACATTGAACTGCATGGAAACAGAAAAAAGTGTTCTTTAAAGTTCACATTAGGGATCAGATGATCATGTGATGAATGAAGAAAACATAATGAAAGCTATTCTTCAATACTGAATAGACTTTTCGTGTCATTCATGGCACGAAGATGATTTCTCTTGTGAGAAAAATGGAAAATTACATCATGTGTTACAGGACAGCTAATGCGTCTGACATGGAAATAAAAGAAGAAGGGAAACAAAGGAGAGATTGAGTCTCAAATTGGAAACTTCTTCTCAAATATGCCCTAATGTCATTGACTTCATTAATTCTTTTCAGCGTAATTCATTTTCTTTCATCACTCAACAGCCTGTTTCTATAGTAACTAGAAAAGCTTTCTTGTTTCTTTTCACTTATCATATTTCACTGAAGTGAAATATGATATTTTACTTTACATGTTATTTTTTTATGAGTGTTTCTTTACGAGCTATCATTAACTACATAGATAAATAGATATAGATTGTCTACATTTATGTTAGGTTGATTATTGATTCTAAATTGCCTGTAGGTGTATGTTTGAGTATATATGGTCTATGTTCTGACCCTCATCTATGGTCATAAACTATGAATATTGATTACTCAAAAATGGGACTGCAGATATAAGCTACTGAAATGAGTTTCCTCCATAGCCCTTGGAGATATGGTGACACCATGTGTTTTATGTTTAGTAAAGCTGTGAACGTTTTACTTTTCATAATTTTTATGAACAGGATTTCTAGGCATAGCCAGGGGCCGGAGGAGTGGAGGAGTTTAAAGATCTCTGGGGTCTTGTTCATGAGTGAGGGATGCAGATTGGTGCAGCATCCGCAGTTATGCGGTCGGTGTACCAGACCGTTGTGATGAAGAAGGAGCTGAGTCAAAAGGCGAAGTTATCAATTTACCGGTCAACATACACTCCCACTCTCACCTATGGTTATGAACTTGGGTAATGACCGAAATGACAAGATTGTGGATACAAGTGGCCGAAATGAGTTTTCTGGTGTGAGAGCTCATCCTCCCGAGGAGGAGCTCGAAGCTCGAAGCTCGGAGCTCGGAGCTCGGAGCTCGGAGCTCGGAGCTCGGAGCTCGAAGCTCGGAGCTCGGACCTCGGAGCTCAGAGCTTGCTGTTCCTTTGCATCGAGAGTGGCTTGGTGGCTTGGGCATCTGTATCGGACGCCTCGTGGACGCCTCCCTAGAGAGGTGTTCCAGGCATGTCCCACCGGGAGGAGACCCCGGGGAAAATGCTGGAGTGACTTTGTTTCTCAGCTGGCCTGGGAACGCCTCAGAAATCCCCCCGGAAGTGCTGGAGGAAGTGTCTGGGGTGATGGAGGTCTTGGCATCTCTGCTCAGACTGCTGACCCGGCGACCCGGCGACCCGGCGACCCGGCGACCCGGCGACCCGGCGACCCGGCGACCCGGCGACCCGGAGATCCGGTCCCGGATAAACAAATGAAAATGGATGGATGTAAATGGTCATTGTAAAATATGATTACATTAGTTAAATAATTTCATTTTCACATCCCTAGAAGAAAATGCTCCCAGACTTACATCTCAGTATGTGACAGCAGATGACGTGAAAATGTCCCGATCACTGGTTGCTCTCAGACCCACTCATCCCACACATATCAAGCACTGACACATCTTAGCAAAATACATTTGCATGATTGCATTCATCAGACTCAGACGAGACAAAATGCAAAGTTCAACAAGGGGACTACTAATAGAAATGATGACCACCTACTTGCTGTGTGGTCGAAAAACACAGAAAGACCTTAAGCATAACAGTCACAGTCACAAGAAGAGTGTTAAAAAGCCCGTAAACAGACACAGATGCAGACATAGACAAAGTCCACCTACACCAGCTTTGTTCAATATATACATGTGGCATCTCCTGCCTTCAGTCATGAACTGGAGCTTGAGTGGGATGAAACCTACTGTAGCGTACTGTCCTTGTGTGGGTGAACCTGCTCTGAACTATTCTTGATGAGACGCATGAGAGAAGTGACAGAAAGAAATGGATAAGACAAAAGGTTGAGGAGGAGGAGTAACACGCTCAGCTTTTTCTCAGAGTTTTCTTTAGTGTGAAGTTCACAGGGATGACACATTATCATCTGTTAAATGAGTATTTGCAGCATTTACCTGACCTATCCAGTCCCAAGTTGAGAGGGCTGCATCACTGTGCAAACAGCAAATCAAACTGCTTCAATTCTCCATGGCACCAAATATTTTTTTGAGATCTTACCGTCAAGATGACATCATACAGTTGCTAAAGATTGTAAGAATTGTTAAGAATTAAGTTAATATTTTGTTAAGGCTTTTTGTTCATATTAATGTCTGATCTCAATAACTCTTTTCTCAGTCTTTCCACAGTCTAGTAATATCTGTATTTTGCTAAGTTTTTCTTTATGTGTTGCTTAAATTGTCAGTAAGATTGCTTGGATATCCAAGCACCGTCAGATTTGCCTTGATCATGAAATGGTTCTGGTACTCCTCCCATTCACAACTATTACCACTGGTACAGAATGGACAAAAGCAATGTACCAGTGGGGTGGAGACGGGGTTTAAACAATGACTCATACAGGAACGTCCAAGAACTGCTATTGAAAACAGCCATGGTGGCTATAAAATACGTATCACCCCTTGGATCACCAAGTTTTTACTACAAAAGTGACAGCAGTAACTGGTTATAAACTTATCCAATGATGTCCAGAGGCAGTTTGTACTGCATCTGTTCAGAATGCCACCTGAAATAAAAAAACAAAAAAAAACAAATACTAATTATATCTATTCATTATAGGATTTTTCAAATAATTGACCAAATTCTACCTAAATTTCTGACAATAAACAGATATGAGAATACACACATTATTGATAAAAGCAGAATGATGTCTAATTTTGTTCATCGTTCAATCTATATTGTATTTACAGGTTAAAAAAAATGCAACTCTGAAGTTTTGCTCATCTTTGCAGATGGAAGCATACTCACTTTGAATTCACCACCAGTCAAGTTCTATGTGGCGATAATATATTCATTTATGGATGTGGAACATTTCCAAGTACTCACTGGGTTTAACAAATGTTAATCGTACGCCTACAGTCGGCAATGACCCCATGCGTTGAATCTTGTCTATATTGATCCTGTATATATCGACTATATTATGCGTTTCATTGTGCAAAGTGCCGTTTTAAACTCGTGACTAAATCATCCATCCCATGGGCAAAGCTTCGTTCTGTAGCAGGATAAGTATGAGGCCCTGAAGCTCCTGCAGAGAGAGGCAGGGGTGAGTGTTACCATGGTATGAATAAAGTAAAACAGTAGTAGAGGGAGAGAAACGTGACCTACATTAGTCAAATAATGCCACAGCGGTAAAAAATGTTCTATTTTTATAGCTGTCATTTATAACAATAGTTCTCACATGTGACAGTGGTAATAGTGCCAGTCATCATTTAACAATAGTGGACATGCTTATCTGTCATCAGAGCAGAGCTCCATAAACACTAAGTAGATGGAAAAAATCTGAGGGCAAGAACCATCAAGCCGTTAACTCAGCAGCTGTTAGGCGGCTTGTTTCTCTAAGGGATTCAGGCTGGCCAGAGCCATGGGCTCGCTGATTACTGTTTCACTCCACGGTGCTTTCCAGCATTGGCTTGAGGGCTCGGCACACATGTGACGGTGACTGGAAAGCTTTGCAAGTGGTGCTGTCAACACCAGGACATAAAAAAGCTAAAGATAGGGTGATGTGGCTTCAGCTGAGGTTTCTGGTCAGCCAAATGTTTTTTATAGAAACACTCTGATTTATAAAAGACTAACAGGCACTATTTTTGACCTCATGGACCTGAGGGATAGCGCCGTTGGAAACTTGCGTCTCTTCTGGGTGGATGACTGACCCCTCTGACTTGAACGTGTCGATGGTGGTTGGTCGTGGGAGTTACAGCAGATAGCCGATGCGGCAAGGATCAAACTTGCCAGAGGCCTGTGATGTTTTTGGAGACAATCCAAATAGACAGACATGGAGGTGATCACATGGGTCTGTCCCAGTCAGACCTGTATAGTAGTCAGATTGCTTTTTAATTGGACTGTCTGGAACAAAGCCTGGCAGCTTCGTTTGAATTAAAATTCACTGCATGCTAAGTTCCAGAACAAATAATAGATGTTTTAGCTTATTCATCATTAGTATCTTGTTATATTTCATATAAAGTAAGCCTTGTGTAGAAGTACAACCTTTATGATAAACCACTGGGTAACCAAAGAGTCCTTGTCCATTTTATAGGATCTTGTGCTTATAAATTAGCTCTGTAATATTCCAGTAGTGTCTTTTAAGTCAAAAGTATATTTTATATATAAAAAACAAAACGCTCTGTCATATGTCCGTGGAAGAGGGAGGGGCTTTGGTGGCAGAGATGAAGCACAGCAGAGAGGGAGGGCACTAAGCTCTACTTGAGCTACGTTCACACTGCAGGCAAAGTGACCAAAATCTGTCATTTTTGCCTTTTTTTTTTCTTTTTTCTTTTAAACACCTCAAATGACATGAAATTTGACTTTTTCACATCAGACCTGAGTCACTTTCATATGTGATCTAAACAGTATCTGATGTTTTCATCCAACCATCATGATGATCAGTCTCACAATTTGTTTACACAAAAATCTTAAAAGAAATCATCTTGTCTCACTGCACGTGCAGGTCACTTCAAAGCAGAAGCCTGCTCACACTGGACTCTGATATAAGATATATTTAAATAACTGATGTACACAGCCACGTAAAAACTGGATCTTAGCAAAAAAAAAGAAAAAATCTAAATCAATCATAAAGACCTGCAGTTTTGTAATTTTTCAAGATTAACAAGCTCCACTTTAAAATGAATGTTGAACCACTTACATCATCACTTTTGATAAGAATCATGACAAAAGTGGAATGAATGTTAACATTGCTATTTAGTTCAAGACAATGTTTGGATAATGATAACTATCTCTCAGTGCTGCTGTAGATTCTGTTTAAATTTAAAATAAATAAATAAATATTTTCACAAAGTCTAGTCACCCTTGTAAATATATATCAGTATCTGGGACTCTTAATTTGTAAGGTGCATTGACTTGATGAAGATCAATAACAATATCAGCATCAGGGCTAAAAAGAATAAATGAATAAAAATAGAAATTACTAATGTTTTTATGTTCATATGCTACACTTGGAAAATGGTTTCTTCTTATACTACTTCTCAACAATGAAGAAGTAAAAAAAAAAAAGCTTTTGAAGGTTTATTTTAATAAGCATTTGTGACTCCAGGTTCACATTAACTGTTCATTTGCAACGGAAATAGCACCATTTATAAATCTCTGATTCTTTAGTCTACTACAGTTGTTTTTACACAGCTACTCAATGAACCAAACAGTTCTGACAATGATTTTAAACAGAATCGTATGAAATAAATAGGGGTTGACATAGCTGTGTAACAGGGCTGTGTATGCGTTGCTATAGACACCCTGTGCAAACATTAGGTCTGGGATTGGTTCAATAGGCTTTTAAAGTCACTGAGTAAAGTCAGCTGAGATCCCAGAAGACCACATAGGTGTCTGTCTCACACTCAGAATATTTCATAGCTCATGCTTAGTAACCCACACTTGCAAGATCAGGTGTCAGGGATCAGGATGTGACTGTCATTTCCCACATACTGAATATTTGTGCCCCCACATTTACCGAGGTAGACTGGCATGACTGCAGAAATGAAGCCAAACTCAGACACCAAGGTTAGATGAAACTGTAATTTGTGACAAATAGGTTCTATAAATTATAACCTTTATGGTCTATAACTTGGCAGCAACGTATTGAATTACAGATCATGACCTCTCCCCTGTGATGGTAAAGCTCTGTTTGCTTTAATTATCGCACCAACCTTGGAGCTAAGAGAACCTCATCTTGTCTTCTGCATTGATTTATAATGCTGTCCAAGACTCAAGGCCACTGCTGGACAACCTGTGGTGTATATACATAACCCATAAAAGGTGTGAATATTGTTGGCAAGCTGTAATAGCCGTTCCTCAAAGATGACCCTGAACCAGGTCAAATGCCATCAACCAGAAGAGAAAGGTGGTGTGTGTGTGTGTGTGTGTGTGTGTGTGTGTGTGTGTGTGTGTGTGTGTGTGTGTGTGTGTGTGTAGATAACACACAGCTAAATAAAGCTCCCTAATGAATGAACACACACATGCCACTGTGGAGGTCTTCAGGAAAATACGTGTTAGATATTTTTGTAGTATGGTTTTATTTTATGACAGGGTGATGGCAGCGGATCACTGGCTCATAGACAAGTAGGGGAGATATGAGCTGGCATAGTATTTGTTTTGCGGTACATGTGCTGTTTGTATCCATGGCAACTGCACCATGGCTGTGTCCTCCCATTGCTAGACAGAATTGCCATCCTTGGCAATATTGAGAAAATGAAAGTGATCTAGGAGACGAGCATCCTGTTTTCAGCCTCAAAGCTGAAACCGAGGATGTGACTCAGTCTGTTTGGCGACATAAAAAACATGTTAGAAGGTCAGATTTAGTTTGGATCAGAAAAGACATTGCCTGTGGTTCAGTAACAAATGTGATTTTAGCCACTGCTAATTGAGGAAATATATTTATTTTTACTCAATTTATTTTTTTTAACTGCTGTAGTTACTATTGACCGGATTGTCTGTACATTGATGTATCACTGATGACAACAGAATAACCCATTTACTTACCCAAATGCTTACTCATGAGTTCTTTCTCAATTTTAAAGACCATTTTCCTACTAAGACTCAGAAATGTTTTTACATTACAATTATGCTTTAGTTCTAGACCCATGAACAGCCTTATGTGTATGTCACTTTGCAGACAAATAGACAAAAAAAGACATTAAAAAAATCAATAAATCCGTTTTTTTTGTTTTTTAAATGTAAGGAATACCTAAATCCAACAGTTAAGGATATTGTTAACACCTATATGCACTATTTAGTACAAAAATCCAAATGAAATGTTAAAAATCACTCATGACCTTGTAAACAAGAACATGTCTACTCAAGAGCAAACAAGTTTGTCCGTAACATTTCGAAATGTGCTTTTTTTGTTCAGAGAAAATTGCTTTTTTTTTTTTTTTTGTCCCCAAGGTTTGTATTTCACAATGTTGCTCAAATGTTGCTGTGTCTGGAGGGGGGGGGGATCACTATAATAAGCAAGTAGATATCCTGATGCTAAAAATATGACTGACTCTGTTTCTGAGTTCTGATGGTAATATCATATTACACGGGGCATCGATTGTAGCCGAGGATGATGTGCCTGCTCAGGTATTCTCACTCCCAATAAAGCTCACTGATGCTATTTTGGAAGGATTATATAAAAATACATGTTAAATATTTTTCCGAATTGCAACCTTCGCCTTTATTCATTAGCTTGCACACTTATATGTTTATTTTTGCACTAACATCAGATGGAAACAAAACTGGTCTTAGTAATGTAGGCAGTGGAGTGTCACAGCCGCTGAGGCTGCATACAAAGACAAGGTCAGGTGTTATTAATCAAGATACAGAAAGGCAAATCTAACAACTTACATGTAAGCTTTGTTTCCACTGTATTCTGCAATTATCCGTCTATAATTTCATTTCCTCAGTCATCTATTTTCCTGTTTTTGTTTGTTTTTTTTTAATTCACTGCTTGTGTCTGATGATACATTGGATAAGCTGCGTTTGACACAAAAGGCAATACATGCTGCCACCTGGAGGATGTTCAGTACAGAGTGAATACTCTTAAAAGACCACATCAAAGGAAAAGTTTGTAAGCTCGGTTTGCTGCAACAATTTAATGAACACGTTTTTTCCTGGTTGGAGTGTATGATGTTTCCCATTAGGCGAATTTGGGGTCTAATTGGAAAATGTTTTGTTTTTTTTAACTTAACAGACAGTTCTTGTTAAAGGCGCATCCAGTAAATTCACCAAAATATCGTTCATTTAATCATTTAGGTAGAGTTTTTTGGGTGGTTTTTGTGGTACACACAAGTAAAATAATGTCATTTTCAGGTTTTTAATCTCCAAATTAACTCTATTCTGTCATCTGCTGGACAAGTACTGCAACTGCATGCTAAAGACAAATCCCCACCCATCCAATTTTATACTCGCTTTATCTTGTTCTAATTATATAAAAATTAGAAAATTAGTAAAAGCTGAAATACTCCTTTATTCAAACCTTAAAAGCAAAGCCAAATCATGCATTTTCACTTAGGAAAAAGGTGTTGATTTTTATGCACGTACACCATATTAGATGCATCATCTAAAGTTGCAACATTTATTCACAATTTCCTACCAAAGCACATCCTGATTTTAATAGTCAATTTATTAGTCAAAAAAGCTTAAAAACTGCACTTAAACTTTACTTAAATATGCAATGCTCTTATAAAGGTAAGCAAGTGCATTACATTTTTTTCTCCTCAGTACCTGACAGGATCTGAATATTGACATCGTGTCTGAATGAACAGCTTGGCGTTTTCCTGAAATCTTTTCCAGCTGTAATGTCACTGGGTAAGACTTTGTAACACTAAGCGAAAGTGACATTTCGGCTTCAATAAAGCACAACATCAACCTGCAACTGTTACATTAAATAGTTACAGTGGAAAAGACAAAAAACCTCTTTTGCAAGATCAAAATGCATATATATATATGGCTCTGGGTTCCACCAAACGTGGTAGTAACCATTAATATTTGTGCAAAGGAAAAAGAAATACTGAATGTACTTAGACACTGGTCATACCGTCTATAACAAATTTTTTTTTTTTTTTTTTTTTTTTTTAAATCAGCATCAGTCAGTTGAGAATTTGCTTTAAGGATTGACAGATGTTTCATCTGGTAGTTAAACCGCTTAAGACTTTTCTTATTTAGCTTAATTTTACCAGACAAATAATTCAAACCTTATACCTTATATGCCCCTAAACACACCTGAAGAGGATCTTTTAGCTATAAAACACATTATGTTTAAGTAAACCCAGTTCAATAAAGATATACAATTGGCTGCAGTTTGAATTTCTCCCTCCTGTCAAGCGATCTTGGACCAGTCTACCGATTACCTTGGGCTCAATGCTGCCTTTTTCTCATCACTGCAAGCGAGTTCAAACATTTGCTTAAACGGTTCCTCCTTCAAGAATATTCTGAACAAGGTTGTTATTGCAGCTCACGCATGGAGACTAAAAAAATATTTTTGTGAGAGGAAAACCTGCAGCTGCATTCCATAAATGTAAATGTCTGTACTCTTGCAAGACCAGATAATTTGCTAAATTGTACAACAACAACAACAACAACTTTTTGCAGCCCAGGAATCGGTAGTTGCGGGAGCACTAGCGAGAATATCTGGAATTAGATAATTCTGCTCATGCAGCTGTTGCTGTAACAACCTACCTAGTATTCATCTATATTAAAAAAAAAATTAAAAACAAAAAGAAACCACTTAGTTATTTAGAAATTTATTGAACTAGGGGAAAAAAAAAAAAAAAAAAAAAAAAAAAAAAAAAAAATCATAAATACAATACAAAAATATTTGCACCACCCCCACATTTTTACATTTTCCTCAAAACAAACAACTATCTGAGGTGCCTTTTGTTTTGGAAAGGGGAGAAAAAAAAGGAAACACGATGCACAAACTACCACATTAGTAAAACCAAAGTCCATCAAATTCAACTACCAGCATTTCAAAAAGCTGCCACAACTCATCTAAGTGCAGCACTAAGGCTTCTGTTAGACATTTACATACAAGACTGTTGATAAGAGTGCAGGTTACATTAAATGTTACATGATCATTATATCCTGCATGGTAACAAAAAAAAAAGAAAAGAAAAGAAAAGAAAAGACACACACCACCAGACCACCACCATGATGCTCCTTGTAGATTTCTAATCTGATATCTGGATGGATTTTAGAGAGAAAGATACACATTTATTGTTTCCTTCTCTTGGCTGTTTCTGGAGTTTAATTATTCAAAAAGTAAAATTGTTTGGGGTTAAGAGCTAAATATCTGTTGAGATCATGACGTTCATGTCCTGTGTCATGTACAATAGAGAAGCTTGGATGAAAGCAGCAGTAATCAGACTGGATGTGACCTGGGGCCTTAAAGACTCCACAGTCAGTGGAGGGTGATAAATAAGGAGCCTTTTCATCTGTGGTATGGTGTTGGTCTGAGAACAGCAACAGACGGTACTTCTATAACAACTCACATGCTGCAACAACTCAAATGGTTGGCTGATAGTTGTAGTATTTCTTAGCGGATTTGCCATTACTGTGCTGTTATTCTGGTCAAATTAACCCTATTTATGCAGCCCTTAATTATTCGGAAAAAAAAAAAAAAAAAAAAAAACCCTTGATGTCTTGCAATTCCATTTTATTTTTTTCAAATTCATTACTTTAGATGTCTGAGGCCCCATTAATTGGAGGAACGCACTTTCCTGCCCTTGAGAGGTTGGGGAGGCCTGAAGTTGTTCTCCATGCGCATCCTCTGATCATCATCTTCTCCAGAGAACAGAAGCAATCTGAACTTCCCCAGCTGCAGTACGAGACAGAAACAAACTCTAAGGTGCTGATTTTCTTTTGTTAAACAGGTTCAGCACAAAACAGCTTTTAAAAGTCATCTGGTAATCAGTTACTACCAAGTTGCAAGACATACGTCTTTGCATTCGTCTGTGCAGATGCTGGAAATTTGCGTCTCAGCCTGATCTTATACTACAGATGTGTGGGATAGAGCAAAGCATCTGGCCTGACTAACTTTGTGCCTTTTCATTGTACCCCGAAGACAAAGAAGGTATTTATCCTATCTTTGTAAAGTAAAGACATTGTTACAATAATATAAGGGCGCTGAATTATTTATTATAAAAATACATAAACAAAAAATTGTGTTTGATTGTTAAAGAAAATTAAAATCACATTTTATGACAAAAAAAAAAAAAAAAAGAAATGCAGAAAGCCAATTATACCAGGCCTTATATCCAATAGTAATATTAGTATCAGTGCATCCCTACTTGGAAATGTGATATGTACTGTGTTTAAGATAAGAGCACTCACTTGTTTTTCAGACATGGTGATCGGCTCCTTCAGGACAATCCAAATGACGCTCTCGTGTAAGGGAGGTGTAGTCAGGGACCCGGGGTAGGTCCAGTAGTGGAGGCTGCTGGGAAGGAGCCACTTGGGGTTAAAACCTTTGAAGTCTGTGAGACTGCCCTAAAATGAAAATGGAAAGAAAATATGTAGCAGTAATGCAGATTAGGCCATAAACATTATCTGTAATTAAAAAAAAAAAAAAAAAAACAACCTCACTCACCTTATGTTTTACCATGTACAGAGCATCTGTTATCGTATGGAGCCATCTGTGTTCGTCACCTGTCTTGCATTAGGGATCCTTTTCAATACAACTTGTTACATTTGATAAGAATATGCATTGTATTTCTTTATTTGTACAAAAAAATGTCTTGTAGAATCACCAAAATATCAGGAGTCCGTTTCACAAAGCAGGTTATGTTGAACCTAAACTCAGGGAAACTTGAGTTTTCTGTTTCACAAAATCTGTTACCGTGGTAACTGACTCTGAAGTAAACCTGGCCAAGGAGTTTACTTCAACAATCCCTGAGTTACTTTCCGTCTCCTCCCCTTCAGAAGCTGAAACAAGTTCAATTCATTTTAGAGACTTTTGAACGATGACGTCACATTTGTGTAGGTAAAGTACACTGAGGATCCAAATCGATTTTAATGCGGTCAAATCAGAGTCGTAGCCTACTCGTTTTTTTAAAGAGCGTTGAGTCATTGTGTTTTTTGTCAGTCAGCCTATGATCCTATCCTTTGGTAGTCATGACATGGATACTGAACACACTCTTTTCCACAACATTTAAAGTGAATGATGCAGAACTGAAAGAAACGTGTCCGACTCACAGAGACCCCCAACCCCACCCTGAATAATCTTTTTTCCTTTCACACGCATAAAACTATTCCAGGTTTATTCGTTTCCACCAGACATTTCTCTTCAGGATTTACCTGCGTGACTGGATGTACCCTCCTCTCACATTTCCTATTTAGGGTTCTAGAATGATTTTATCTTCTGATTTTTCCCATTCCTCCAAAATGTTTCTTTTTAAGTTACCAAACAGCGCATGTTATGTTTGGGTTACGTGTCTGAAATATGTTTTATAGCCTACTTGATCTTCGACCGTTTCAGGGTCTTTTATTATTTTTCCTCCGAGGCTTGCACCGACATGATGGTGAATATTGAGAACAATATACATCAACATGGCCTTTATTACTTTAGGGAGTTTTTAACCTGCCAGTGTTTATGTAATAATTGCTCAGGGGTCATGTTCTGGGTCTCTGGAAAGCACCTAGACACAAACTGTATTGTAATAGATGACATACAAATAAAATTTAATTGAATTGACATTCATATGAAACAAGTAAAATATTTGTCTACGCATTCACTCGCTCTGAAAGCAGTGTTACAGTTTTGCCTGAATATCTGCTTATTGTCATTATATGATTGAACCAATATGTTCAGTTCTAGCGCAGTAAAACGAGTAGATCACTTCCACTTGCGATGCATTGCCATGGTAAAACACGGCAGCGGAGCACCATTGATGATGACCTTTTATAGTTAACTCAGAGTCAACATACTGAACCATCTCTTAACACTTTTCCTGAAACTGAAAACTCATGAGTTTCTGAACTTGGCATTTGTTGACTCCCAGTTCATTTCTTGACTCTGATTTTGTTAAATCTCCTTTGTGAAACAGGCACCTGCTGTGTCTTCTTTAGTTTACTGAATCCCTAATTTCATCTTGAACTGTTCTTTGCTTTTCAAACTGTAAAATAAAAGTACTGGAGCCTGACTGTTTTGCTCTTAGAATCAAGTTATTCAAGATGACCTAGCACACACTCTAGAGAAAAATTGCAGACATGTATTATATAAAAAGTGACAAAGTGCTAGAAAATAATGCACTTATAGGGCAAGAAAAACTGTACCTCTAAAAAGATGCCAAGAACAGCAAGGCCATCAAGAGCGGTTGATGCGTCTTCAAATGTCTTGTACTTGACAGCATTCCAGTGAACTAAATGAAGCTAAAGGAAATAAGAGGAAAGAAAACAGGTTGGGGAAAAAAAACAAACAAAAAAAAAAACAAAAGCAAAAAACCTCACACATACTTTGTTGTAGAATAAAATATATCATGTCATGGATAAAGACTATTTACCGTTCCCAATTGTAGACAAAATGATATACTCACAGTTGGGCTTCCAAACAAGAATTACTTGTATCATTTTTGAAAAGGTTTTATAAATCAGATCATAGGTTAAAAGAATAAATAAGTGACATAACCATAACCAATTCGTAAAATTTGTCCATTGCAACCTCAGATGAAAATCACTGCTACAAGGTGCTGCAGATCAAATACATTTGATTAACAGATCATCAGACGTGAGCAATTCCATAAAACAGATGGTTTTATCACTTTGCTGGTCTGGTGTAGTTAGGGGACAAAGAAGAGATGCGCACAGCTCTTCTGCACTGTCCACTTTGCAAAGAAGTTCATAATAATGCAATGAGTCAACCGTGAGGAGGTTGTCACAGGACGTTGCAGAAACTTAAAAGGTTCCTTGAGTGCTGCAATAATACGCCTAATCAACTGTGCAGTAGGTTGTCAAATATCTATGACATGTCTGTGCTGGAGATTCAAATTAAAAATTACTTTATTTGTCGCATGTTCATCATACATTGTCACAGTCAGTGAACTGCTTTATGCACCTGCTCCAACATGCAACACAGCACAACCAGAATAAAAGTAAGAACAGGATCAATAGTGCAAATAAGTAATTATGTAGTGTGCAAATTTGCAATGTCCATGCAAGTGTGTGAAAGTCAATCTCAGTTGAGGATGCGGCCTGAGGAAAGAAGCTCGCCCTCATCCTCTATGTGTGAGCCTTCAGGCAGCTGTAACGCCTACCTGAAGGCAGGAATGAAAAACAGTCTCTGGCAGGGGTGAGTGGAGTCTTTCAGGACCCTGGTGGTCCTGGTTCTGCAGCGTTTGGTGTGAGTGTCCTGTAGGTGGGGGAGAGTGGTTCTGATAGTCCGTTCAGCTAAGCGACGCACCCCCCTGATGGCCAGAATGTCCTGCTTGGAGCTCATCCCCACCCACATGGTGATGCTTCCCGTGAGGATACTCTCCACAGTGCAAGTGTAGAAGTTCCAGAGTATCCTGACAGGTGGAAGAGACTCCCGGGGCTTCTTCACCACAAGGATGATGTGGGTGGTCCATGTTGGATCCGCTAAGATGATGACCCCGAGGTATCTGCAGCTGTCCACCCTCTCCACCTGCATCCCGCTGATGGCAAGTGGGGTGTAGCTCCTCTGCTGCCTCCGACTGAAGTCTACAATCAGCTCCTTAGTTTTGCTGACGTCCAGCTGGAGGTTGTTGAGATGGCACCGGTCCTCCAGGTCTTGTACTCATCGTTGTTGGAGATTAGACCCACCACTGCTGTATCATCAGAAAACTCGATGACATTGTCCTCTGATGTGGTTGAGCAGTTGTAAGCGTAGAGTCTGTTCAGCAGGGGGCTGAGCACACATCCTTTGGGAGTTCCGGTGTTGAGGGTAAGGGGGGGATGAGGTGTAGTTGCCTGCGCGAACCACCTGCTGTCTGACAGTCAGGAAGCTGAGGACCCATCTGCACAGAGCAGAGTTCAGTCCAAGATCACTCAACTTGACGGCCAACCTGGAGGAGACTATGGTGTTGAACACTGATGATTAGTCCACAAACAGCATTCTCACATAGTTCCCCCTTCTACAGTCCAGGTTGGCGAGGGCTGTGTGGAGCAGGATGGTGATGGCATCATCTGCGGACCTGCAGGGGGTCCAGGGCAGCAGGAGGGAGATGGTGATGAAGTTTTTGATCAGCCGCTCAAAGCACTTCATCACCACAGATGTCAGTACTACCAGAGAGACAGTCATTCAGTGCGTTGGACTGGGTTTCTCTGGGAACTGGAACAATGACAGACTGCTTGAAAAACCTGCAGACAGTACACTGTGAAAGGGAGAGGTTGAAGATGGTAGTGAACACCCGTGCTAGTTGGTCAGCACAGGCTCTCAGGACACGTCAGGCAATCCCATCCGGTCCTGCAGCCTTCCTGGTGTTCACCCTCCAGAACTCCCATCATGTGCCGTCACCATAAGTGCAGCCTCCTCCCGGCCAGATCGTTTGTCCGATTGGGAACCACTGATCTCAAAGCAGACATAGAAGTGGTCCAGTGGTTGTAATTCTATTTGCTGTCATCAGTGGGGGCAGCAGCATCAGTGCCAGTGACTCAAAGAAAGTGACCAAACTCAAAATGAAGGTTGACTCTGTGTTGGGAACTGCTCTGGAGCTCCTGGAGCTGATTGTGTAAAAGAATGTTGCATAAATTACTAAATATAAAAGGGCAACGCTGCACATCCTCCACACAATTCAGTGATTAAGCTTTGGAAAGTAAACAAGAGGCTTCTTTAGCCTCAAACAATTACTATATTGGCAGTGTGTTCACCTTATTACTATTTAAACTAATAATTTCAGTTCATGCATTTAAAAAAAAAAAAAAATATTGAATTTACTAACAGTACTATCAGAATTTAATTAGCCTTGTCTTTATAAAAATCACAATTTAATATGCAATTAGAGTGTTATTTTCTTTAGACAAGTTGAAGATTATGTCCTTCTGTGTAAAAGCCTTAGAATTAAAAGAAAACTTGGTTTCTTTGCCAAATTGGCATGTGTGGAAAATATGGACAATGTATCCATCTAATTAGCCATATAATTGCATATCTTTTAGCAGCAAAGCACTACTGACATAACCCTGTTGTTAAAACATCTACAGGAGGCTATAAAATTAAAACGTAAAAAGTTGCCGACCAGTAATCAGTCACAAGCAAGTTATCTCAAATCTTGAACATGAAAAGCCACGTGTTGGTTTAATTTTCTAGTTAAGATATGCTTCCATATACACCTTACTACCATATCCATTTAGTCATAAGGCACTAACGCTGCGGCGTATTCAGATACAACACCCTCACCTCCGATGCATAGCCATTTCCCTCAACAGTGTGCTCAGAGCCGTCGCATCCTTTTCCACCCCAGTGGAAGTGAAACTGTTTCAGTCTGTAGGGGTTGTCAAGAGGACCTCCTCGAATCACTGTGGGAGATAAGACAATGTTTTAGTATTAAAGTCATACTCATACATCTACCTTCACACCTCCGATTTCCGGTGGTGATGCAGAGACTGCTGTCCAGCACAAAGCATGTTGTGAGTAACATGCTGTGGTGTCTGTATGGAGCTGTTTTGGTTTATGAGTCAACCTGGCAACACCCGGCAGACTCGATCAAACTTCTCATTAAAAGCTGATGCACCACCTGCAAAACCAGTGATCACCTCCATCAGACCTCTTGTGCACAAGATTTACATGATTTTGAAAGGCAAACAAGGTAAAAGACAGTATGGGTGTTTCCTTGACATCATCCAGCAGCCACTAAATCCTCACAAGAAGAAAATGTGATTAAAAAAAAATTTTTTTAAATAAAAAAAAAAACACTACTGAAAGTTGTCAGTGTACATTCAATACACAAAGGATTAGTAGATCTTTTTTCCTCGCGCGAGGCCTGCCATCCAAAAGCAGCGTCACTAATAGGATTCCCTTTTCTCCAGATCAACTCCCTTTGCTGCAGCTGCAGCTGCTTCCAATGACAGCCAGTTATCTGCCAAATGTATACTCAAATATGGGACTGATTGTGCATCATACATTGGCAATGGAAAAATAAAATAAAATGTATGATTAAAACAGTATTCATTCATAATTCAACACTAAGGACAGCTTTTGTTGCTGCTGACTCACAACATGCTAAAAGTGTTAAAAAAAAAGAAAAAAAAAAAAGATGATCACATATATGCTGCAATGATCGAAAGAGCCTCCTTGAAGGTTAATTCATTGTGATTCTACTGACATAATTCGACAAATGGGTCAAAGCAGTAAACATCTGATTAACTAAGCTGCACTTGGACAAAGCAAACGCTTGTCTTCTTTAAAGAAAAAAAAGAAAAACAACTGAAATAAATAGCTACACTTTTGAAGTAAACACTGTTTATAATTCACAAGCATCAGGTGTGAAGCAGGCCTGGCAATCTGTGCAATGACCTGATTAGAGCAAGTTCTATTTATGGTGTGCTAACATCAAGCTGTAAAATGTAAAATAATCGTGTAAAGCTATAAATCCTGACCTTGGCAATGTTATGATTAATGACTGCTCAGGAAAGTCATTTTAGGTGTGAATCTCTCTTTAAGTTCTCATTTACAGAAATATTTGCTTACTTACTAAAAAAAAAAAAAAAAAAAAAAAAAAAAAAAAAAAAAACACAACACATTGAGCTAATTTGCCCACATTTCTAGACTTAACATTCATAGTAATAGCAGGGTGGTCAATGTGGACCCACCCAACAGAAACAAACACTGTTATGATGCCCACTGAGATCACCTACAGGTTATTATACATTTTGCCCTGCAGACATACAGTTAAGTGTTGCCTGCACATTCTTGCAGCATAATCACTGGCTTATTTTCAACCTTTTATTAAAGGGGCAGCTATGCACACAGTTTTCTCTTTTCAAAAAGGAAACCCCATCATCAGCCTACATTCTTTAAATTTTTATCATAGATTTCCACTGCATATGCAAGATATGATTGTCGGATTATATTTGAACTCTGGCCTTAATCAACAGTTTCCAGCACGACTCCACTTAGACTTACTCTGTGCAGTTGTGACTTCTCTAACTGCATTGCAGTTATACTAGTAAACTCCTTTGTGAGACTTATCCTCATCCTCACCTGAACGATCATCAGTGTCATCAAACTCCACAACTACAGACTGGCCATTATTGGAAATGTTGATGGAGATGGACTGATCATAGTTCACGACAATGGGACCCAGGCTGTGATCATGTGAAGCTTGATGAGGGATGATGTCAATGGGGGACTGGCGGTCTCCTTCGGCAACGGGGTAGTTTTTATGCCATGCTGAGGGACCTTGAATAAAAAGTAAACATTATAACAACATATTCACCAAAACATACACGGCAGCGGACACCTTTAGATAAGTTGTTGAATAGCTAACATTGAAATAAAACTAAATAAATCTTACAAAAGTAAGCTAAATCTCTGACAGTGAAGAATATTTTGTTTTGCCTTATAGTAAATTTCGATGTGATGTTCCATCTTTAATCGTCTTAATAACAAAAAGAAAATTCGTATTTGCCTCTGGTCTGAATGGAAACAAAATGAGCACAACAGATAAATAACATTCACAACACTGGCCTTTACGCATAACCCCATTAAATATTTTTTTTCACCCAGGAGTCCAGGACAAAGTCACTGGCATACTGTCAGGTTTACCTGACAGCAGTCATCCTTTAAAGTCCGAGGCTAATCTCGCATTAACGGCCATCTAAACATTTACTCCTCTGGAAAGACGCGCAGCGGGTGTTAATAACCACCAAGACCGCGTGAATCTCTCCATGTGGCACGACAGCGAAGACTTTATCGACAGATTTAATTATGTTTAAGATATATTACCGTCCTCCTTTCCGTATCCCCAGTGGTTTCCTGTCATTTTCGTCGTTTGTGGTCCAAGTACAGCTGAGCTTTCTAAGATATTAAGCTGCACCGAGGCGCGCAGGTGAAGGAGGAACGACGGATCAACCAGTGACGCCCCTGATGAAACCTATTAGCCCGTAAAGGGACGTCAATTAACCCTGTTGGACATGCCTACACCCTCTTATCCGGTCACCCACGCCCACTGTGTGTGTGTGTGTGTGTGTGTGTGTGTGTGTGTGTGTGTGTGTGTGTGTGTGTGTGTGTGTGTGTGTGTGTGTGTATACATATGAAGGCAAGGCAAGTTTATTTGTACAGCACAATTCAACAACAAGGTGATTCAAAGTGCGTTACAGAGACATTAAAACATCACAAAAATAAAAAGCATGATTTAAAATGTAAACAAAAGAACAAGAAAAAAAGAACAGTAGAAAAAATCCATGGTAAATGTAATCAAGGTTTGAAACTTAAGCTTAAAAGTAAAGCAGTGTGGGTTTGGAGCTTTATTCAAATGCAGTTGAGAACAGGTGTGTCCTCAACTGGATTTAAATAAACTGAATGCTTCAGCTGATCTGAGGCTATCCGGGAGTTTGTTCCAGACATGTGGAGCATAGAAGCTGAAGGAAGCTTCTCCGTGTCTGGTTCTGACTCTGGGAACTGATAGAAAATCCAGATCCAGATGACCTGAGGGGTCAGGTCTCTGGAAGGTTCTACTGGGTCAGGAGGTCACTGATGCATCTTGGTCCAAAACCATTCAGAGTTTTATAGACCAGCATCAGAACTTTGAAGTCTGTTCTCTGACAGACAGGCAGCCAGTGTAAAGACCTCAGAGCTGGACTGATGTGGTCCACTGTTTTGGTCATAGATAGATAGATAGATAGATAGATAGATAGATAGATAGATAGATAGATAGATAGATAGATAGATAGATAGATAGATAGATAGATAGATAGATAGATAGATAGATAGATAGATAGATAGATAGATAGATAGATAGATAGATAGATAGATAGATAGATAGATAGATAGATAGATAGATAGATAGATAGATAGATAGATAGATAGATAGATAGATAGATAGATAGATAGATAGATATATTTTCAGACTTAGGATGAAGAAAATAAAGTGATGAGTCTGAGTTATGTAAAATATTTGAAGTTGGTAATAACTTAAGACACACTTAATCAATCAGTTAGCAAATTATTGGGCATTCTTTTAATCACATCAGCCATAGAAAAACCCATGTTTATAGACTTCCAGATAATATTACACAAAAAAACATCATGACGAACAGGACAAACTTACTCTACAAGCAAAAGTCAGTATTTGGTGTTACAGTGGACGGGAAAATTTAAGACTGGTAATGTACTGGTAATCATAATTTAATTCAAAAGCAATATCAGTGAAAGATGCAGTTGTGGGCAGAGGACCTCAATCAGTGAACTCTTTAAAACAAAGAAGATCAGGTAAAAAACAGAGGGGAATCAGATATTTCTGGGTGATCATTTAATAGTTAATGCATGAATATGGAGGAATTTGAATGTTTTAAAGACAACAGCATCCAATCCCCAGCTAAGGTTGGAACATTTTTAAAAGGATGCAAAAGTACCCAAATGAGAAGGAACATAAAAAACACTGAGGCACGTTATATATTACATATTAAAGGTTAAGCACAGTTCCACCAACAGGATGTGAGAAAAAAATATATAAGTTTACAGACGAACCCATCACGTTAATTTGTGTCGAAAGTGCTTTAGTGGAAATCTGCGCATGTGTCGAATCTGTCATCGCGGAAGTAGAAATAGGTCCATGAACGGCTCTCATTGGGAAGCTACTATGGCAGCCCCCAAAGCCTGCAAAGAGCAAAAATACGACAGACAGCTGAGGTGGGTTTACGCCACGTCGTCGTTTCTACTGCATACATGTCTATCTATTCGCTTAAACACCACGAGCATTGCATGCGTGGGGTCACGACAGGGACACGCGTGAGGCTGCGGTGCTAATGTTAGCGCGCTCCGTGTTATTTCACAAATGTCCTTTTAAAGTGGTAAAAAACGGTGGCTCGGATCGTCTTTTACGGGCTGTTCGTACGCTGGAGCTGGCAGCCTTTCATGGCATACCCAGGCGGGGTTTACAGAAGAATATAACGAGCCATTTTTACATCGTCCGAGGTCTTTGTTGTGGTTTCAGATTGTGGGGGGACCATGGTCAAGAAGCCCTGGAAAACGCCCACGTGTGTCTCATCAACGCCACGGCCACTGGGACAGAGATACTGAAGAATCTGGTACTACCAGGTGAGTAGAGGAGGTCAACACCCTGCTGCTGGTGGGGATGATGGGGATGATGGGGATGATGGAGCTGATGGGGATGATGGGGATGATGGAGCTGATGGGGCTGATGTGGATGAAAGCAGCTGCCTGACATCTGCCTCACCTGTGTTTGACAGGGATCGGAGCCTTCACCATTGTCGATGGCCACACCGTGTCCGGGGAAGATGCAGGGAATAAGTACGACTGTCTGTTTGTTTTTTTACAGCTGACACGTGTCTAAAATTTGTTGTCACACATGTATATTGAACCACCGACTTCTTCGTGTGATTTTTGTAGCTTTTTCCTCAGCCATAACAGCATCGGAAAGGTAAGTATACCTGTCCAGACATTTATCACTTTGATATTGTCTGATGTGTCTACTTTAGTTCTGCACACAGACATTTCACATCCCTGTGTGTGCATTGTTATTAAGAAGAAAAAACTGTTTAATAATACAGTCTGAGTCCTTATCGTACATTTTTATGTTGTAGAACAGGGCGCAGGCTGCCACTGAACTGCTACAAGAACTGAACAGTGATGTATCAGGAAACTTTGTTGAGGAGGTTGGTGCTTTTTTTATTTTATTTCTTTTTTTTTTTATCGTTTTGATTCCTGTAGCAGGGGTTTTCACAACATAGGTGACATTTATATTGTAAACAAAAATGCACATATAGCTTGTCATTCCAGTTATTAACAAATAAATCTAACAAAACCAAACAAAACTGAAAAATGATATACAACGTTGATACATGGATCTCTCTGATGGTGATGGTTAGTTCTGTTTGAAAATGCAATAATTTCTTCTTTTTCAACAGTGTCCAGACAAGCTTCTGGACAACGATCCTGAGTTTTTCCACAGGTTTACAATAGTCATTGGTGTCCAGTTACCAGAAAGGTATCCGATATTATCTACCCATCTACTTTTACAGAAACGGTAGTTGGATTATCTTAAATTTGTCGTTAACTTTTATGCCAAAATAACTAATCAGATTTGTATTTTCCTCGTTTAACAGCACATGTTTGAGGCTTGGTTCAGTTCTGTGGAGTGCATCTGTACCTTTCCTAGTTTGTAAAACGTATGGCCTCATAGGCTACATGAGGCTGGTGGTGGAGGAGCACACGGGTTAGTACCCGGAAACTTGTTTTGTTTGTCCTTGTATTCAAGCTTATTGTTTTGTTATTTACGTTTTGTGTAATTTCTTACATCAAATTCTGTTGTTTATCTCGTCAGTAATTGAATCTCATCCAGACAATGCTTTGGAGGATCTAAGATTAGATCAGCCTTTTGATGAATTTAGGAACCATGTTAATTCCTATGACCTTGACAGCATGGACAAGAAGGTATGTTCTTCATTTGGACATGCACATCCGTGTTTTTTTTTGTTGTTTTTTTTTTAAACTATTGCATTTTCAGAAACAGCTGATGTGCTTTTCCATTCCCTGTTATTCTGTAGGATCACAGTCACACACCATGGATTATCCTTGTTGCTAAATACCTCGAAAAATGGCTCAGTGAGGTAACAAGATGTTAAACGAACACTCCACCACATTCAAGTGTTACTGTTGACAGTTAATTTGAGTCTTTTGTTGTTTCTCTTGGCAGCACAACTGTCAGCCGCCAAAAAATTACAAAGAGAAAGAGGCCTTCAGACAAATTATTCGGGAAGGTATCTGTGAAACTCTTGTTGTTTTGTTCTTTGTTAGGTTTTTTTTTGGTCTGTAATCCCACAGACTTGAGTGTTCCTCTTCTTTGGGGTTTAAACATTTTTTTTAATTTTTTTTTTTTTCCCTTTTCAGGTATTATGAAAAATGAGAATGGTGGACCAGAGGATGAAGAAAACTTTGAGGAAGCTATTAAGAACGTCAATACAGCTTTAAATCCAACCAAGGTGCCAGATCCCAAATGCTCTGTGGTTTTACAGTCACCTTGTATCTCAGCTTTGAAAAGCTTCTGTCAGTCTTCTCTTCTTATAATCTGTCATGTCAGTGCAGGTACCCAGCACTGTTGAAGACCTCTTCAACAGTGAGCAGTGCAACAACATCACAGCACAGGTTGTTTTTGATTATTTATAAGAAACAGTATAATAGCATAGGTTAAGGTATGTGTTTGTTTTTTTGTTTGTTTTTTTTATATGTATAAACGGATTTATGTTATGTTTACTTAGACTTCATCCTTCTGGGTGATGCTTCGAGCCGTGAAGGAGTTTGTTCACAGCGAAGGTAACGGAAACCTTCCTGTGCGAGGAACCATCCCAGACATGATTGCAGACTCTCAGAAGTTCATCAACCTTCAAAACATGTACGTTGGGGAAAATTTGGGTGCTACTGTAGCTATAAGGATAACTTTGTTGTAGAGCATGAAAGTAAGACAGATGCACATCAGCAGTTATTTTAACCAGCGGTTAATCTGGTTCTTTCTCTTTTAAGTGCGTGAATTGACATTTATTTTTGTTTTACTACAGTTACAGGGAAAAAGCTATGCAGGATGCAGCATCTGTTTCGAACTATGTAGAGTCTCTGCTACAGTCTGTTGGAAAGGTATGTTTCAAATTCAAGTACAGAACGAGCAGAAAACCTTAGTAATTTTTGGCCATTGAAACACATTTACAATCCATATATGTTTTTGAAAATTGTGGTAGTATTTATTTGGTTAAACGATCAACCTGCTTCTGGGAAATTTCTCATCTGGACACCACCCTACAAAGATCCGACATAGCCGTGTGCATTTATCAAAATATCCATCTGTATGTCATTGAAATGTTTTCAGACAAGTTTAAACCAAATTTAACAAAAAATGAGAATCTATATTGTCTAAATGTAGACTTTTTAAAATCAATATTTTATGCAACCATGATGGGAATTAGGTTGTATTATTTAATAGATCCTTTACCGCCCTGAGATTTCAAATGTATTGACTAAATGAAATGGGTTGTTGTAAATGCATTTGATCCAACAGTTTCATGATATGCATCTTCCTTTTCTCTAGTCACCAGAAAGCATCTCTGAGAAGGACATCAAGCTGTTTTGTAAGCAATTTGTTTTCTCTCTCGTATTTTTTTTTTTTTTTTTAACTCTGGCCTCCAGTCAGCATAAACAATGAATCCATTTTATTATTATTAAATACATTTTTGAATATCATGATTCAGTGGCGCTTGGTTACAGTGGTCGTGGAAAGGGGTCTGGGGCGTGCTGAGGCTGGTGTAGGTGGTTGATGGCCTCTCTCAAAGCGGCTAAGATGCTTTTAGTCTTAGATATTTTACAGTTTTTAAATCTCAATTATCTAGTGAATGTCCAAGTCCTCCCCAAATGTTGCTACGTTTTGTTCCTCCTTTGGTTGATGTGTTTTTTTTTTTTTTTTTTTTTTTTTTTTATCAATTTTTCTTTTTTCTTCTGGCTTTCCTGTCCCACATGAGGATCAGCTGAAGTTACGCCTGGCCAAACCCACATATAAAACCACACCCCTTCATTTGAATATAAGAACATGAAATGCAAAGAGCCATGAAATAAAATAAAAGTGGCAATGAAAAATAAAAGTGTCAGGAAATATGTAAACCTAGTTTGTTTTTGTCTTAAATGAACAGTAACACTGACATTTCATGAGTTAATTTAATCATAAATTTAGATCCTAATGTTGGTTTTTATGACCATTGCTACACCTGCAGCATATTTGTTTCCTGACTGATGGGATTTGTGTGTGTGTTTAGGTAAGAATGCATCCTTCCTCCGGGTGGTGCGTTGCAGATCTCTCGCTGAGGAATATAACGTGGATTCAGTAAATAAAGATGAAATCAGTACGTCTGATGTCCTCGCCAGCTCATCTTTATCCTATGTGCAAAAAGCCATCTGGTGTAATGTTTCCTCCTTTTGATGATATGAAGAATTTTCACTTGATAATGTTGGAGTTTTCTTTACAGCCTCATACATGGACAATCCAGACAGCGAGATGGTCTTCTACCTCATGCTTCGTGCCGTTGATCGTTTCTATCTGCAACACTCCCGGTACCCAGGTACCACAAATGTTTCTGAGAAACAACTTTCCAGAAAAACACGAATCGCATCAACGTGAACTACTAAAACTAAAGCATTTCAGCATTTGATTTGATTAAGGTGGCACAATGGACTTTTATTCATGTTGAAATATCTGTTTCATTTTCATTCGAAGGAATATTTGTTTTAAAAAGCATCATCTAGCTCTCACAGTCTGCCGTCCCAACTCTGTCCCAATCATCTCTCGGGACAACTCTACATCATTTTATGGCACTATTTCACACATTAACAGTAATGATGCTACATCACAGAGGTGCAATAGACATCATAGCAGAGGCGACAAAGACTGAAGAAAGTAATTATGAAAAATAAAAGGAGCAAATGTAAAAGCAGCTCATGCTCCACACCTGTAGGGGGTCTCACTGAGCTTTAAATTGTAAAAGATCACTTCTGCTTCTTTTAAGTTGAAGATTCATACCTACCCTTTTACAACAGGAGTGTACAACTACCAGGCAGAGGAGGACATCAGCAGGCTGAAACTGTGTGTCAACAGCCTTCTGCAGGAGTACAGCTTCAACGTCAACATCAAAGATGACTACATCCATGAGTTGTAAGTCCTGGTCGCTGCTGGACCGGCTCTTCACTGCAACTCTCAAAGACTGTCACATTAACCCTTAACTGCTTTACCTCTGCAGCTGTCGGTACGGCGCAGCAGAGCCGCACACAGTCTCTGCATTTTTGGGAGGTAAAGTCTTTGCACACCTCAATAATAATCCTCATACCCCCGGTTCCTTCCCTCCCCACCCCCACCCAGATCCCAACACTGCTAATAGATCAAAAATGACTGTTAACCTTTCTCACTATGTTTGTTTAGGATCAGCAGCTCAGGAGGCCATCAAGATAATCAGCCACCAATTTGTACCCTTCAGCAACACTTTCATTTATAATGCAATGTCACAGACCTCGGCAACATTTCAGTTGTGAATACCGTTACTGAACCTGAGGTTGCCAGCAGAAACATCTGAAGAAGAAAAAAAAAAGGTGACAGGATGAAGTGAGCTGAATAAATCCATCTGTGAAGATAATCTACATGCTCACAAGCAGAAGTGCTTCTGATGGGAAAGAAAAGAGGGCAATCGGGCACACAGAGGTGTTTTTTTTTTTGTTTGTTTGTTTTTTTTTTTTTTTACTTTCTATTTCCCTTTTGTTCTGAAACATCATTAAACAAATCTGAAAGTGGAACTTGCAAATTCAAGACCATTGTATAATATCTTCATCTGTGGTATTGCGTTACAACTTAGCTGCAGATTGTATATCTATGTCCCAGCTGTTTTTGTATTTTGTTAGGAGTAATACATGTTAAAACATGTAGCCTTTAACTGTCCATATTGACATAAAAAGATTCAACAACTTACCTGATTGTATACTTTTTCATGTTTAGAGCTGGCAATGACATGTGTTCATCAAACCGACTGACGTCTGTCATCACTTGACACTGTTAAGGGGTCGGCACTGAGCTTGTGAGCTGAGGTCTGTAATGCGACTCGTCTTCAAACAGGTTTCTTTCAGATTTGTTGATTTAGAGTTGATATATTTTAAAATTGAACACTAGGGGGCACTATTCTTACTGTTAGGACCACATGACCAACATGTCCCAAGTCACAATCATGAACAATGACCTATGAATGGTAGCTATTGGATACATGCTGCTTTTGACGTAATCAAGTGGATGATGTTAATCATTAACCAGTGTGTTGTTTCTAGGCAGCAGTGTGCATTAATGAAGAGGACACTCTCCTGCATAACCAGCATGGTGTGATACCAGTCTAGCTGAAGAATTATGAGAGTCATTATGATGTAACTGTGGGCAAGATGAAGTTTTCCTTTTTTTTTTTTTTTTTTTTTTTTTTTTTTTTTTTCTCTCCTCCTCTAAATGGAAATGTGGCCTCAGCTGATCTCACTCCCTCAGCGTTGCTATCTGACACACATCTTCTCACACACTCGCACCCTCGCTGTCTGAGACGGGATTGAGCAGGTTGCCAAGATGTACATGGGCCATTTTCTAAATCAAGATTTTGTCCACTGCTTCTTAAAGATTATCATGTGTCCATCCATCCGCTGCCTCTTAAGATTACCATGCAGCAGGGCCAGGTTTATTAGGGCAAATTAGAATCTCTGTCTTGTCTAGTAGGAGATAGAGTTTACATGAAATCCTCTGAAATCTCTTTCAGGATCAAATTTAGATGTAACTGCGTGGAGCATTTGAACAGCTCCATGCATGAAAAGGTTACCTTTTACGCTTCGTTTGTTTGTTCCATCTATCAAGTGAAAGAAATTGTAGAAGGGGCACCGTCGTGACATATATTATCCACTGCTGATCATTTTAAACACTCAGCGATGGCTTCACATGTTGCTCCGTGTCTGCTTCGTAAGTGTCCTGAGGCTAGCCTGTGCGTGTCCTTGTAACCCCACACCCCCACTCTTGTAAAGACAGTTGCTGATAAGAGATAACAGAAGCAAACAGGCCAAGGAGTCCCATTCTGATGCAACCTAGGAGCTGCTTTTCTTTTAAAAAATATGTTTTCTTCTTTTCAAGCTGCCACAATGACAACGACATCAATGCATTCTGTAATGAGCATCAGTGGTGTCGCTTGGAGTACAGAAAAAAACAAAACAAAAACAACTTTTTATGTGCTGTTATGGAGCAGCACCATGAAAAATGTCATGTGTGTCATATTTCAGCTTTGTGGTTTGTTTACATGTGGTACCAGTTATTCACTTAAAACCAATGAACAGAACGTAAACACTTTTGATTTGATATTTATTGATTTATAATTGATTGATGTCTTACACAAATGAATGTGTGCTGAAGTATATGCTTTATTTTTCTTGGCTCTAAACTGACTACAGGTCATGACTTGACCTTTTCACGGATTATAGCCCACACATCAGTACACAGTTCCTCTTTGGGTATCGAGGTTTATTGAATGAACAACAGTGTGCTACACATTAGGTGGGATGAAAGACACAAAGACTTAAATTGTGCAAATATGTCATGTGAATGCTTTTGATGTGGCTGCAAGCATGCCCGGATATCCGATAACCCCATCCAGGTTCTGTAAAGTGCCTTACAGGGCGTTTCTCATATTTCCATTCACACAAACACGTTTGCACTAAAGTTCTTCCATCACATAGTTGGTCTATACACAGCTATGGTTCGATTTTTACAGTCATACTCTAATGACAATAGTGTGTGTGTGTGTGTGTGTGTGGGGGGGGGGGGGGGGGGTACAGGGTTTAGTTTCCTGACACTTAGGACACGTGACAGGGTTTGAGATCGATCCTCCAACCTTTTTGTTAGAGGACAGCCAACTAAACCCACTGATCCACAGCTGATGCCAAACACACTGAAAATAAAAAGCCCTTAAACTAATACTTTTTGTGTTAAAATGGGTGACAACATTTATCAAAGGAGCTGAACGCGGAATTGGAAATTAACCATGCATTATTAAGACTTCTAATTTCCTCCCAGCATGAAACTGGTTTGTCTTTAAGCCACAGTCGAGGCCCAGCAATAGTGTGCATATGCAAGTGTGTGTATGTTCAGGGCCAGTTAAAAGAAGGAAGTGGTCATTAATGCTAAAATCAATCAGTAAATCAGAGCCAAGCCCTGCAGATGGGTCATGCTGCCAACAATGATTCTCACTGGAAGCTTCCAGCAATAAAAAGAGGGAAATGTGCAGCTGGAACCGGATGAGTCAGCATAGGGAAATGAAAAAACTGCACACTAAAGGTGGCAGATTGATGGTTATATCTTACCCAAGGAACACGAGTGTGTGTGCCTTTTTCACACCCTGCGGCTAGATAGACGGTTGCAGTTTACATCATAATGTTAGAGTCTGAAACTGAGAGGCAAAGACAGGCAGAGGTTGAGAGTGATGTCCTCTCAGTTTGAACCATTTAGCTGGCTTGGATCCAACTTGTCCACCTCTTCATGAGGCCCAGGCTGAATAAAAGACAATCCAGAGTGGAGTATTTCTTGTGTGTGTGTGTGTGTGTGTGTGTGTGTGCGCGCAGGGACACTGCAGGAGGC
This sequence comes from Xenentodon cancila, assembly GCA_014839995.1. Classification (NCBI taxonomy): domain Eukaryota; kingdom Metazoa; phylum Chordata; class Actinopteri; order Beloniformes; family Belonidae; genus Xenentodon; species Xenentodon cancila. Next base: position 12,649,798 of record CM026197.1, read on the forward strand.
CAGCATACTTTAAACCTCTCAGGGTCTGTAGAGAGCTCTTCAGTTTTACTTACCATAAGCAGAAGAAGCTGCTACCCCACTCAGTAATTCAGCTCCTTTGATTTTGATTTTCACTCATACTGTATGTTACTTTGACTATGTTGGATAAATGAAATGTGAAACGAATTCCGTTTGAGGAAAGTGGCCTTGTAGCTTTGTGTTCTCTGAGATGTTCAAGTGGAGCGCATGTGTACACTCGTGCTTAATCTTACAACAATAAAGCAGCCAAATGAACTTCTGTGGCAAGGGAATGTAAATGTCTCTTATAAGATGGCCCAATACAATGGAGAATATGTTGAATACTAAATAATTTGGTTTAATTTTGTTCAGATGAATGCAGCATCAGGCAATTATCAGCACTGTAAATGAAAACAAGTCATTTATGCATATTTGGCATTTATTTGCTGCCTTTAAATTAATCAATTTAATAAAAGATCGATGAATCACAATTGTGTCTGTTACTTAAAACTACTTGCTTAAAAACAAAACAAAATACAATTGCTTTTGTGTGACTTTGATCTTTCCTTTGGTAATCAAGACTATCTCAGGATTGTGAGTAAAATTACATTACATTTAGCGGATGCTTTTATCCAAACACAACGTTGGTGTAGATGAGACAGTATTTAAATAAGTGCAGCTAAGTGCCACGAAGTGCAGCTCGAGAAGTTAAAGAGGGGAGCGCAGTTCACCACAGAAGGTCTTCTTGGAAGTGGAAGGTTTTCCACACCTTCTTGAACCAAGCCACAGTGAAGGTCAATGACCAGCGGTGTGACGTGTGTCCGTCTTGGTTGATTAAAGAGTGAAAAATTATTCTGTCTACAGCTCTAACTGATGAACTGCAATATGTCACAGAGGCCATTACCTTCAACCACACTGCCAAACATTTTAAGCAATAAAATTGGGGATAGACGTCACCGTGCTGTGGCTAAATAGCAACTGGAAAATGTCTTTAGTATTTGAGACTTTATCTTGTGTGCAGTTGCTGCTCTCGCTGGATTTAGCTGGATTTAGCTGGATTTAGCATTCAGGAATTCACCAAGATACCTGTACGTATTTAATGCTGTAAAGATATTTGTCATATTTCCCTTCCATCTTAAAAAATTTGGTAAATGATTTCTTGATGATGAATTTTATTGTACATTGTAGATTTCACCACACATCCTGCGGTTGTTGTTCATTTAAGTCACAAAGAGTTGTTAACTTAGATTCCTGTTCTTGAAAAGGAATATTCAACGTGAATACATTAGTATAAAGTTAAATAAACACATACACATGTAGAAACGTGTTGGTAACTTTCCATTAAACAAAGAAAAAAACCCCAACATACACTGAAATTACTTGAAACTGACAAAAGCAATAACAAATAACAATTTGCTGAACATAGACTAATGGAAATCAGACATTGCTTTTGAGTTGTGGTTCAACAGAATCATTTGAAATACCAATTGCCATTGACAAGTCAAATCATGCTCCATTATATATGTATTCATTTTTGGAGGCTTATCCGTGAGGTCTGTGATTCATATACACTCAATTGTGGCGCAATCTTAGCTGGTCAGTACCTGTGAGGGGGGAGGCGTTCCAGCTGCCTGGCCTTAATATTTATATTCCTTCCAGATGCATTGTTAATGAATTCAAGGAACACAGAGACACATGGGACAGCCGGTATCCAACATACAAATCAAGGAGGAGACTGAGGAAGAGTTATGAATGTGACCTTCTGCAGAGATGGAGGCTAGGTCTGTATGAAGACCAAGCCACCTCTACTCTTGCTCTGCACCATACATAGACACGGTATTCGCAAATACATGCAAGTAAGACTGAGGAGTGTGTTGAGTTTCCTTTACCAGCATAGTAGTCCCAGTCTGCAGCATATAGTGGAGTTGGATCACATGAACTGGAAGTGTTGACAAAAATGTCTATGTGCAGTAAGGGACAAAAAAGCTGGAAAACTGCAAACTATATAATTAAATCCAGAAGCCTCAGCTTATTCTTGTAAAAAAAAAAAAAAAAAAAAAAAAAAAAAAAACTCAAACCTTTTTTCTTTTTTTTTTGAGACTTTAATGTTGTTTTGTAGTCAAGTTATAAGTCAAAATATGTAGAAAAATTAGTTTCCACCCTTCCATGGGAAAAAAAATCCCACAACTACCTCTTTACTAATTTAGAAACTGACAAAAGTTTTTTGGAATCCATCATCCAACACAAATCAGACCTCTCTCTTGATACACAAAAATGATGGTGCTTTTAACTTCATTTTGTTACACAACCTTTAGCAGCAATCACTGCCAGGATGCAATCTCTGTGCATCTTAATTAGATTTCTGCATCTTCCAACAGGTATTTTTTTACCCCTTATTTCTGAGTAGACCGCTCCAGCTGTCTCAGGTTTTAAGGCTGTTATCTCAGTGATGCATTTTTACATCTTTCTATAGATGCTCAACAGGGTTAAGAGCATGGTGGAGGAAATGTCCAATGTTTTTAATATTCACAATTTTAGGCACTTTTAGCAGTGTGTTTCGGGTTATTATCCTATTAGAGGATCCATAACTTGCAACTAAAGCTCAGCTTTCTGACACTGGGGAGTGTGTTTCACGCCAGGATATCTTGATAGGCTGCAAACTTCATTGTGCCTTGCACACACGCTCAAGGTCCCGCTGCCAGACGCAACAAAGCATCCCCTAAACATAACCATGCCCCCTTTGTGTCTCACAGTGGGTACGGCGTTCTTGTATTTTGAAAGCTTCAAAATAAATCCAAAAAGCTCTAGTTTTTCCCACCAGTCCTATCTACATTCTCCCATAAACGTTGTGGCTTGTCGCCAAGCGTTTTAGCAAACTCAAATTGGTTTTTGTTTTGCTTTTTTCTTTTAATAATAAAGTTCTTATGCATAATCTTCCATGGACCTCTTATTGCTGTCAAAGTGAGATGGATGGCGAGATCTGACAGCGATGTACCGTCACCTTGGAGTCCTCCTTGAATGTCTTTGTGTGTTTCTTGTCTCTTTGTCTGCCTGTTATCCTAGAACAAATCCCTCCTTTTCTTTCTCTGGTCTGGTGTTTTAAACACAATGATAAAATACAACACAGAAGCAAGTTTTGCCTTATCAAATAGGCTGAATAACTGATGATAATCCTTCAAGTAAAAACAGTAGCAGATATGCTGTAGCGGCAGGTAAGAAAATGAACACCTATACTTGCACAAGACAAGCCCAAAGGGGTGGGTCTGTTTGTGTGATGTGCATCTGTATGCAAAAAATGGACCAGAGAGTAAAAATCTTACATGAGGGCCTGCAATATGACTGCTTGGCCTTGATAGGTAACGCTGGTATTTCAGAGAGGCAGAACAGGAGACACAACAGGCTGATTTTTTATTTTGGCTCTTCTGAGATATGAAACAAGGAGATAGTGTAAGTTTTTCTTTTGTAACTGTAGCCATATTGATATGATACATTAAAAAATAACAGGTATAAATGAAAAAAAAAAAAGGTTCTCTTTAAGGGTCCTGACACTGTCCGTGCTGGCTCACCGGTGCTCGCTGGGACAAACAGCCTTTTTTTTAACTTTTGGTTGTTGTCTGTTCACATCTACGATCTATTCATCTGGATTTATCTTTTCTGTGCAGCTTAGCTTTTAGAGAGCCTGGAGGGAGGCAGATTGAGATTGGGTCAGAGATTCAATCTCCCCTGCAAGACCTGCGTGTCACATTACCCTCGTAAAAATGCACGCACACACACACGTGTAAGCTTATGCATACTCACGGGAGATGAACAACAGACACACAGAGAGCCACATAACTCTGACGCACAATATGAAGGATGTTCGAATGATTAATCATCAGCTTCCCCAACTTTTCCAGATGGATCCAGAATATGGAAAGCATTTACATTTGGCTGCTGCTCCAATCTTCTGATCGTCGACATGGCTGTGTCTGTAACAATGTCTTATGTAGGCGTATGTTTGCTGATTTCAAGCATATCATTTGCTTCACAGGAACACAAACTGGCCCCAGACTACATTCTCCAGGTGCCATTCATATCTCTGTCGTCACACTTAGCCAGGAAAGAGGCAGCTGGAATTCGGCTGTGAAGTTAAACATGGTGTTTCTCTGAGCGCCACATTTATGTCTGTTTTGTCAAATGCAGATCTGTCCTGCCAGAGGCTGAGACAAATGCTTTCCTTATTCCAAAAGACCATTGTCAGCTCTGTTAAGAGGACTTCAAGGAGTGATATTTGAGAAAAGACTTTTTAAAAAACGAAGCTGGTAAACACCACACCAAAATGAACGACACAAATGGTGTGCTACTCTTTAACTGCCCACATTTTTCGTGGTAAACATTAATGATTAGCGCCTTATGGGTGAAGCGACGTAAAAACATAACACAACGTCAAACATTTACGGGAGTTCCAGGTTTTCATCACATTTGGTGTTGTTTTTAGTTGTCCACTCTCTTGTTTAGGTTTTGACTTCAGCTGTTTCTTAAGCAAACTGACTGCACAGCATGTCGATTCAGAGGTGTGTGTTTGTGTGTTTCTGTGTGTGTGTGTGTGTGCGAACGAGGGAGACCGTGTGAGAGGGAGAGATATGCTCCACAGGAGAGTGTTTATGAAGAAGAGATGGTCGGGGTAAATTCCTCAGATAAGTGACATGGCCTCTCACTGTCCTGTATGGTAAGCACAGTATACTCCAGGCTGAAAATGGTTAACATCAGAGACATGTGCAAGCATAAATTGTAGCCCAGTGGACTTACAGTAGAACGCACTGAGAGACATTTTGCAGCGATACAGCTGTACTGCTGCACGATCAGGTTGCAATAACCGGCCACATAATAAGCAACTGTAGTGCTCTACCATCTGATTTTATACATCAGTGAATGCTAGGAAGACTGTGGAAAATGTGTCATTTATGCCTCATAGAGATAATAACACCAAGTTTGCTGATGTCAACACACACAGCCACATTGTGAGTGGGTACATCGGCTCCAGGGGGCCCTTTACATGGTGTCAGTCTCACTTCAGATCACAGCATTGTTCAGATTCCTGCCTGTAATTATATGACCAAGCCTGATTCAGGCCTATATTTTTTATTCAAATTGGGGAGGACGGGGCTGATCGTCCACAAAAGCTCCTTTTGTCACCATGCAATCACCTAGACACTGACTACACGTGGTGGAGAACAATGAGATCATAAGAGGCAAACAGAGGCGCCTGGATGAACTGTGAAGTGGATGTTTAAAAGAAAAACACTTGGCTTAAATATTTACTCTGCTGTGCACATTCTAGATTTGTGTGAGCGTTTACGTGTGCATATCTATGTAGGCGGATGAAGGTTGTGTTTGTGTTTGTGTCCGTGGATGGTTGCGCTTTGCGTGTGTCAGCAGGGCAGCAGATACTCCAACCACAGAGAAACTACAGACACCCATAAAAGCAGCAGTCAGTGTGGCTTGCCAGCTTGGAGGAGGAGGAGGAGGAGGAGGAGGAGGAGGAGGAGGAGGAGGAGGAGGAGGAGGAGGAGGAGGAGGAGGAGGAGGAGGAGGAGGAGGAGGAGGAGGAGGAGGAGGAGGAGGAGACGGAGAGAGGGGGAAAGGAAGGGGTAACCTCAACAAGGGATTGAAACAAATATGTGGAGTCTAATCCTTGCATTAGACAGCAGGGGGGGTGTGGTGCAATCAGATTCAAGAGTTGCGCTGCCATGTCGGGAGTCTGAGGCCTGGCAGAGCTGTTAGGAAGATGTCTGCGGCTGTAAGAATATTATCTAATGCAGACACGCAAAAACACACTCCAACTTAGTTGAGATCAGCCAAATATTTCAGTCAACACACATGGTTCTTTCACGTTGAAACGTATCAGATGCAGAGAGTACCACGATCGGTAAACCTGAGTTGCTGTAGGGATCCATGCATGCGTGCATCACTTTGTCTTTCTCATGGCTGAAAAGCCACTGGCTGAATGTTGACACAACACACGTCTCTGTAACATTAGCCTTGCAGGCTTGCTTGTGTTCAAATCCCGTACAACGAGGCATTATTGCAGAGTTTACAGTTGCTGGCAGGAAGATTTTGTTGCCTTTTTTACAAAGCCAGTTCTGTATCCAACCTTTGGCAAGAACACGAAAATTCAAAACTATTTGGATGCCATTTGTAGACCAGCGGCCCTCAAAAGAATCCAGTCGCAAGCTGATTTCAGCAAAGAAATCATCCTCTTCATGAGTTCATAGGAACGCCTTAGCTTAAGTCAGCCTGCCCTCATTCTCACACTACAAGCCTACCCCTCCTCTCCCCTTCACATCTTATAAGCACTCTGAAGAAAACACAAGAAGTCTCATCTCAACTGAATGTTTTACATTCCATTTTATTTTGCAGAAGCTGGCGTTCACAGCTTTAAACAGTGGAAGACTGTAGACATTTCTACAAAGAGGGCTTTTTAGCAGTTAAGAAGGCTAATGGGTAGTAATCTCATGCTGGTGTGACCTTAAACAGTGTAGGTATACTTTTACAACCCCACATGTTTCATACATGCATGCACGTAATCTTAATTTTTCTAAACCTCCATTTTCACTAAGCAGTGCGGTGAATGTTGGTCACATAAAAGTCAGCAGCTTGTAACTCTAGATTGGAAGCAAGCCCACAAAGGATAAGTCATTGTTATGCTTTAAAAAAAAAAAAACTTATTAGAAAAGCTTTCCTGGAGGTTACTTAATTAGAGTTACATGCATGGAAACACACACACACACTTGAACACACGCAGTGCAGCTCCCTTCCTCTTGGTCTGCTTTCCCCTCAGCATCAGCTGAGTTGGCTGTCCTCTTACATAGAGCCAATGATGCTGCTCCTTCCTTTCCTTCGAATGTCAGTAACAGTTAGGAGTGACGGGACCGCCTGACCTGCATTGCTTGACGCTTCTCCATCAGAGATGCAAAGTAGCAGTGAGTCTGAGTCACTTCCCAGCGGCCAGTGTGCTGAGTCACTCCGCTGGCTCCACCTGTTCCAGCCGTCCGTGTTGGTTACCACAAGAAGAAAATGTGCCTTCACAGTTTACAAACGCCATACAAGAGTAATTACATTACGCTTAATTAATTGTAATTACATGACATTATCTGGTGTCAGCATTAAACATTTCGGTATGTTACATCTCATTATCTCATTATTTTAATGATTTCCACATTAGGAAGAAGAGCATTTTCGCCTCTGAACAATGACACAGAGGCCTCAAACTAACAACTGAAAGAAACAAAAGTGTATGCACTGGCATAAAAAGTAGAAATCTATGACATTTTAAACATAAATTAATATATTTGTGGTGACAAAACAGTTATTTGCCTGAACATAATTATGAAATGAAAAACAAAAGATGTTCTGGTTTTGGACCCATGCTGTGGTTATCTGAATATTTGGTTACAAACAGAAAAAAAAAAAAAGAAAAACCTGCGAATGTACATCTGTATTCAGACGCTTTACAAGAACCCACAACTCCACTACCGAGGGCTTCTGTGTATATGCTCCAAAGTTCTGCTTTCATTTTCTTTTTAGAAGCTTACTTTTTTATTTTGAAAAGTTGTACTGGTAACTCATACTTAACTAGGAACATGAACATAAGACATTTAGATCCAAGATAAAATTCCTTGGGCTCAAATGAAGCACAACGCAGGGTGGGTAATAATCTGTGACTGCATGACTGCAAAAAATGTTGGGCAGATTATGTTTATAGAGGGAACCATAAATGCCTGTGCATAAAGTGAATCCCACCTGAATCAATTTCTTTGCTGGCGTGGGTTTTCTCCGGGTACTCATACCTCCTCCCACAGTCCTAAAACATGTTTGTTAGTTTAACTGGTGATTTTAAATTAACGATAGGAGTGAGTGTGGTTGTTTGTCTATTTGTGGCCCTGCAATGGACTGGTGACATGTACAGGGTGTCACCTGCCTTTCACCCAAAGAGAACTGGGATAGGCTCCAGCAGACCCTGGTTTGGAACAAGCAGGTATGGATGGATGGATGGATGGATGGATGGATGGATGGATGGATGGATGGATGGATGGATGGATGGATGGATGGATGGATGGATGGATGGATGGATGGATGGATGGATGGATGGATGGATGATAAATTATGAATAGCTGCTGCTGTATTTTATGCAATATTGAAAAAAATATATAGGCCTTTACACACTGAAATTCCTAAAGATTCCTTGAATCATTTTATTGATACTACATATTGTGGAAACATTTTTCCAGTCTTTCTTAGAGTTACTTTTATCTTTTGTTTCCTGTGTTGTCGTGACATTTTCCGGTTTGGTCATGTGCCCATAATTTGTTTTGTTTTTCCATTCATTTCACTTTATACAAAGAAGTGGGATGAATTAAAAAATGGGAACTCATACTTGATCCAGAAAACAAAAGTAGAAATCCTCCAAATTACTTTAGTAAGAATTGTGAAACGTGTACCGGTGGAAACATGGGAAATGCTATCTCGCTTTATAAAGATGTAAACCTACTGTTTCTATCAAGCAACAGTGGGATCACCATCTTTCACCAAAGCCTGGGGGTTGGGGGTGAAGTTGCCTTTCAGTCATTTTGCAGGATCTATCTCACATGCTGGAGGAGGTTTGAGAGTGTGCGCTGAGAACAAAGCAGTGTGGAACTGCCAGTGCCTGCGTGGTGGACATATGGCACTGCCGTGGGCCTGAGGCGTCATGGGAGCTGAATGCACGGGGAACTGTGTGTATTATATTTGTGTGCATGTGTGCTGAGATGGATCTATGATAATGTTAAGGGAATTGATGGAGGGGTCAGTGACAAAAGGAGGACTCAGATCCTCAGCAAAGGAGGGGTCAGTTTGAGGTCCTTGTTTCTCTAATAAAATCAGACCCCACACTTCCCATCACACTTCTTTTGTCCTTCACTTTAGTTTCTGACATTTTTTTGTTTCTTCTTTAAGCTAGAAAATACATTAGCTAATGTCTAAAGAATAATTAGTGTACTAACAAATATCAAGCCAGATTATTTTTGTTGTGCCTATTGGGGGCAGGGGCATGTTTTTGTGTGGATCTGCTGTGTACCCAGGGTGAAGGGATTCCTGTTTTATGAGCCCTTCCTGCCTCCTGCGGAAAACATCAGCTAGAATCATCTCTTGTGAACAAAATAAGCATTTGAGGAATGCCCGTCTTCAACAGATGATTAAGTAAATGAGAGAGACCAAAGGACATCTGATGCATATAGTCCTAACATGGTGTAAATGAAGTGCTGACTTGTTGGAGTAGAATTGGTTTAACAGATAAGAATTGTTCCTCATAAAACAAATATGCCCCCCATGTGTCTCACTGCAGCTGTTCTTAAAACTAACATTTGCAAAATATTAAGAATTTCTGATGTTTTTTTTAATTGTAGACACTGACTAATTTAATCAGTTAGAGATTTGTTTTTCTCCATCTTTCTTTTTCTTCTTTTCTGCTAAAGATGAGACCTCAAGAAATGGAAGAAGGGCCCACAACAGCCTTCACGAGGCCTTCACATGACTCCAAGGATGGTAGACTGCTTGAAACTAGTTCCCATGTGATTGGTTGCATTGCTTAGCAAAGGCCACGTATCCAGAGTTTATAAGAATAAAATCATAATAAACTGGACTCAGTTGGAGTGGATTGGATTTAATTTGAATTAACAGAATTATAATTTAACTGGACAGAAATGGACTGTATTTAATTGACTTCACTCATAAATGGCCACCATTTAACAGATTTTAACATGTTTACTTGCTTTGAAAAAAAATGACCTGAGATGAGTTTGGTTGTAAATTGATGCTTTTTAAATAAACTGACTTGATTTTAGTTTAATAAATGTTTAAATGCCAAAAGAAAAGCAACACCAGGAAAATTAACACTATAACAATAAGCATTTATTTAGTTTAAACGATATGGAGTCATATATGTTTTTGGTATTAATTTGAAACTTTTCAGGGATGTAGGTGACTGTTGGTGACAAATGCTTTGAGCTGCGAGTTCTAGTTGGCTCTAGTGGTTTTAACATCTACCTGCAACAGAGCCGTCTTCGTGTTTCACATGCTATACTCTCAATATTGTAAGATGTAGTGGTTGTGGTTGGATCACTTACACACTTATGACACAGACAGCATGTTTGTGTCCTCTCTTTTTTCAACCTTTAAACAGTTGTATGAGTTTTGGGAATGTGTCATTTCAAGCTGCCATACCAGTCAGTCAGTACTCCTCTCACCTGGTGTGTAACAATGCTGTCACACACTAAAGCATTATCTCTCCTTTTCATGTTACATTTCCTGTAATCTTTGTTACTTGTGTTTATCGCCATTTGATGTGACGAATGATTTATGTATGCAATTACAGAGACAGTATATGACAGCCAAGTCGACATTAGTAAGGCATTCATGTTTCTAAGTATGATTATCAGTATGAGTCATAAAAGAGTTACGAGATGACTTACTTTTTTTTCATTCATCTATATGTAATGAATGTCTGATGAACCAGTAGCTCTGTTATGCTGTCAGTTATTGGGAAGTTTTGTAGGTGATTGATTTGACGGATGGCAGCACGCTTACAGTGGGGTTTTTTTTTTTGGTTTTTTTTTTCAGCTTTAAATCTAGAGAATGTGACAGTGGGAAACATACATTTTCGTAAACTGAGTGAAGCTTGGAAAATGTATTTCTTGGCTGTATGAACAGCTCATAGTAAATGTATAAGATGAACTGTGGAGAGGGGTGGTATAGGATAATTCATAATTCAGGTGAGAGGGATATTAAAGTCTAGGGATGGCATTCAAAGTGGCAGCATTGACTAGTATTGAACAAAAACACAGAATACGAAGACAAAGACAAACATCTCCCCATTGTCCTGAACCATACTTAGCTCTAGGCTAAAGTCTCCAATAACACTCACATGTTCTTTGCACTTTTATAACCAACCTGTGGATTGACAAAAAAAGCCTTGTTTTTAGTCCAAATCCCTAACTATCACAACCACATGGTTGCTCCAGTGCTGTTTTGCCACGTACCTAAAACTAATCAAATTTTAAAACTAGTTTTAACCCAAGACAACCTTTTAAGCATTGTTATTCTGCTCTGCAGACACAGCAGAATAACAATGGTCTTAACAAAGAGAGACATCCAAAAGCTTACATAATGAGTCAGAGAGCACGCAGCTGCTCCAGCAGGTTGGAAAATACCTCAAACATATGAACCCCTGCAGGCTCTTCCTGAAAGCTGTGCTATCAGATGTTCTCTGTCCTTCTATCCTGTCTGCCTGCAGTATTTCTAACTGTAAAATCACTGTAAAATCTTTTTGTTTTCCCTCCAAATGTCTCCCTGCTGAACCCCTTCCTGTCACTCTGTCCATTTCACCCCTGCCAAACCTGTCCTGGCTTAAAAGTTCCAGGATTCATTTAATTTGAGGATCAATAATTAAACAGTAGCAATGCAGCCGGTGTTCAGGGGCTGTCCTGAACAAGAGGCAGCTTTGATTTAGCCTCGCCTGCCGCCAAAGACACTGTGAAGGTCACCTCTCCCAGTGGACATTCCTCTGCAGCCACAGTGGCGGCGCTAAAATGATTTACTAACAAAATGTTATTACGAAGGTACAAACACAGTTTTAGTGGGAGTTATGAATAAAAGTAGAACAGCAAGAAATACATTTCAGTATTTTAGTGTTATAATCAAAAATCAAAAGCTGTAATGTCAGGGTTTCTGTTAAAAAAAAGAGAGAAAAACAGCAATTCCAGTTGGAGTGTATTACACAAAGAGATCAGTGTGATTGTACCTCAAATCTGTTTCCGTCTGAAATCACACTGTTCAACAAGCAGATGACTTTTTGTTTTTGTAGAAATGGCTTAGCACATACACATTTAATAATCATTTAATTCATCAGATAAATATCTGTATTTGATTATGAATGGTGGTAACCTAGAGATTTATGGGCCTTGAATGAGAACTGTGCGGCACTGATCAATTAGAATCTGTTTCTTGATCTGGGCAAGTAAACTGCATTTAAAACAAATGTGCAGTATTTGTGCGGGAATGTACAATGATATGAATTTATTTGGTCTACAACATATATACAGTAAGCTTTGACTTTCTGGGAAGTGTCAGTGGTTGGTGTTACATTGAGGGTGATAGGATTCCTTTTTCAAATGGAAAAATAACACGTGGACCAAAAACACGTTCCTGGCATAAATTGCCCATTAAGTCCCTTCAGCCTCAGTTCATCTCAGGTCAACACTTTAACAGGAGACCTTCACATTGTTCTTCAATCCAGAACGTTTCCCAGTATCAGCACGTCAAGTTTGGTCTTGCGCACTCGGTGGTCCACACTTGGCAAGTACGACAATGGATTTCGTCGGATGGGAGGATGCCGTTCTGCCTTTCCACAATTTTGACAGCAGTGTACTTGACGTTATCACGGCTCAGCTAACATGTTTTCTAAACCCTCTAAAGTTTAATCGAACATGAAATTAACACCCATGACCGCAAATAGACCATGGACTCCACTGGCAAACATTTTTATAACCATTACTTTTTCATTTTGGTTTTGTATTGGTGTGTAAGGGGAATTTCATTAAGCAAAACCATAATTCTTTTTAACCCTAACAAATTAGTTTGAGCACTTAAATCTAAGTTAACAGCCACTGAAAAGTTTGAAGACATTTCAAAAAGGAGGTGTAATGCTTATGTGTTCTTTGTTTGTTTGTCGTTTATTGGATAAACATACAAACGCACTGTTTAATTCTCCTTAAGTGCTTCCTCTGTGATGGTGATTGGTCAGTTTACTATCAGCAGTAACTTTATAATCAAGGGGTCATTCAGAGTTACATCATGTTTTAACAAACTTAATTTAGCAAGTGTATTCATTTAACTTTACTCGCTTTTAATAATAACGTATATATTAATGTATGCAGGCTCTTTTGAGGCAATTTTGTTTATTGTAAAGACACACACACACACACACACACACACACACACACACACACACAGTTGCAAGCTGCAGACAACTGGTGAGTGTTTGTTGAGAGTGAAAGTGTCTAATCTGTGTCTACATCCCTAATATCACCGATCAGAGGTTATCTCTGAACTAAATTGATTTACAGTCATGTGAGAAAGTACATGCCCCTTCAATTTTAAAGTTGTACATGTCATCACAGAATAAAAGGTCATCTGATCCTTACCAGGTTTTGAAATTATATAAACACAATCTCAGCTGTGAAACAACACACGTTTTTTCATCAAGCACTTATTTGTAAATTAAAAATATAAAACGTGAGCTTGTAGAACCACATTTAGCAGCAACAATATGAAGTGATCATATTTCTGTGTGATGTAGTTAGTCTACAATGTCATTAAGGAGGATTTGTCTTTTTTGTCCTTTTTTCTTTTTTTCAAATTGCTTCAGTTCATTGAGGGCTGGGGCATATCTTTATCCGCAGCTCTTTTGAAGTCCTGTCACACTATTTTAATCAGGTTGAGGGCTGGACTTTGACTGGACCATTGCAACACCTGGATTCTTTTCTTTTTCAGCAGCACTGTTTTGCTCATGTGCTTAGGATCTGGGTCAAGCTTTAGCTGTCATACAGACGTCCTCTGGTATACAGAGAAGTTCATGGTTGACTTATGTCTACAAACAAGCTCAAATCATTACACTTCCACCACCGTGTTTGACACATAATCCTGCAGATGTGCTAATGCGCTGGATTTGGTTTTCTTGTGCACTATGACCAAAGATCTCCACTTTGTTCTCATCTGGGTCATTGTTCCAGGTTGTTAAAGATTTTTTAGATGTAACTTTGCAAACTCAGTTTGAGCATCCATATTGTTTTAAGAAATACATTTGTTTTCCAGTTTGTTTGGAAATAGCCTTATCACGCTGAGAGAAGCGCTTGATGCAGCATGTCGAAAATGTAATGAAGGGGGCAAGATGTAATAGTGGTGCGACCAAGCAAGCAAGGGTAAAGCGACGTTCACTCTCGCATTCATGCACATCTTGTCAGAAAGACAGCAGATGAATCCCATCTCAACTTTCATTTTGCTGCTATCCTGCAAACACTGCAGCATTGAACTATAGCTGATGCAACACCCTGGATTCTGAGAATCTCAGCAGGTGTTGAGCCAAAGTGAAAGTGGAGATGGTATCAGCACTGACACTTGCCTAATTTTGTGCTGTCAAAGTAAAACACAAATCTTTTTCTTTTTTTTTTTTTTTTTTTTTTTTTTTAGTGAACCCAATATTGGACTTAGTACGAGAGCAGCAGTCCAGCATCCACATGTGTGTCTGCACCACAATCTGATTGTTGTACTTTCTAAACAGCCTGTCATGCTTGGTAAAGAACATATAACTCTGCCTTAGAAATACGTCTACGTAGGTGCAGCTTGGATAGATTGTAATGCTTACATACACCCTCCTCTCTTTCTTTTTCACACACACATACATAAACACCCCCCTAGATCTAGGAATGGGCAGCTATAAAGTGCTCGCTCAGTCCTGCAGCTGCATCAGCAGAGTGAGACAGAACAAAAAGCAACGTCTTTGCTCAAGTCTATGTGTGAGTGTGTGGTTGAGAGAAAGCGTGCATGTGTAAGGAGTTTAAGGTGATAGGATCTCTGAGCAGACAAAGAGGAATCGCTTGTACTCTCAGCTTCCATTAGACTAACTTAGTGGATCAATATTGATCCTTCCCACCACCAGGCTCAGTCTAATAGGCTTCTGGCCTCCGTGATGCAGTGACAGCATTAGCGCACACGCCCGGGTGGATGGATTCAATCATGGTTGGAGGAACCACAGCAGAAGGAGAAGGAAAGTGAGAGATGAGGAGGGTAATTTACAGATTAACAAGCTCAGAAGTAGAAGGAGTGGAGACACTAATGCTGATATACAACAAAGGAGAAAAGGATTTTAGACGGAAAAATAAAAAAAATCACAGTTTTCTTTTGATATAACAGTTTAAAGCATGAAATTAATCAGCAAAAAACAAAAAACAAAAAATTCTGCTGGTCTTTTGGCCTGTAAGTCATTTTGTGCATCAGGTTCTTGATATTTTAGAGATCGGCAAAGAGAGGAAGCCTCTCTGAAGTCATGACGATAAAAGCATTAGGCCTCAATCTAGGGGCGTGTATGTCTGTCTGTCTGTCTGTCTGTCTTGGAGGACGAAGAGTAAAAAGAAAAAAAGAGATTTGTTTGCTTTCGGCTATACCGTGTGTGTGTGTGTGTGTGTGTGTGTGTGTGTGTGTGTGTGTGTGTGTGTGTGTGTGTGTGTGTGTGTGTGTGTGTGTGTGTGTGTGTGTGTGAGTGTTCATATTTGTCCTGTTGCTCTGCCACCCTCCTCTTTGAATAACAAATAATGATCAGCTGTTGTTGTAATTTAGTCACCAGTCTTACAGTCTTCTCAGCCACCTGGTTGGAGGAAATAAGTATGTTAGATCAGAGAGCATTTCTGTCTGAGCAGCCTTCCATCGCACTCTCAAGTCCTCCCTGATTGTTATCTCAGTAATAGGATTTTGATACTAAAAGATAATGCCGTGGAAGCACACATGAGTTTAGAGTCATTTCATCTTCCCACATTTGGGAAAAGCATGCAAATAAAGCTGTGATAGATGTTTTTTGACTCTGAGTGGGATGTATTCATCTATTATATTAACAGTAAAGTAAGACTTCTGTTCAATGACACACGTTCTAAAATTTAATGTAACACAAAAATATAACAAAGGAGGATGAAAATGTTTTAATAGTAGCTTTATAAACTCATTTCACATTCCAGAGAGACTTAATTTTAACTGCTAAACATTTATCAGCTTTGGTTCCTGGTTATTATCCTGGTTTCACACGAACAAACAAATGTGAAGGATGTAACCCGCCACGTACAGTTAAACATTAATCCATGATACAGAGCACGATGTGAAAGAGTTGCCCAAGATGGATAGCCTCACAGTTTTTGAATCCAATGACTTTTCTTTGTTTTGTTGTTTTTTGAGTTTTTTTTAGTTGTCATTTGCTATAAATAGTTCCTATAAGAACTGCTATTTTTACATGAGTTCACAATATAAAAACTTATTCTACCACACTGGGAGAGAAATACTAAAGATCTAAAATCAAGTTTTCAGAGGATTTAAAAAATAGTAATAACAGATAAAATGTAATTTATAAAGCATAAATCACTACAGCCTTTTTTTCTACTGTATTGAAACAATACTATGGTTCTTCTGCGTCAGTTATGTTTGAAACCAGTTTTTGAAGCTATATTATTATTGTTTCTGCTTGCCTTTTTTTTTTTTTTTTTTTTAATTGCTCGAGTATTTCAGGGGATGTTCCTTTCAAAAACTGTGCCTCCCCCAGTGCTTGTCTTTCATACACACTCACATGTTGACGAGTTATCAACAGTAAAATTTCCGTAGTGCAAGTGAATTCATTTGAGAAATTGCATGTTATTTTTAGACCAGTTTCTTTGATACTCATCCCAGAAAAGATAAGGAGTGTTTAGATTTAGTTGACACTTTTCTTTTGTTTTTTTTTTCTCTCTTTTTCTTTTTTTTGTTCTCAGAGGCATCAATTGGTGATAGCTTAAGTCCAAAGGCTAGTATTCACACAGAGAAAAGGAGGCTGGATCACAGTCTGAGCTTTGTGCTGCAGCTTGGATATAGGGTGAATAGTGTTGGGGTAACCAGGCAGTGCAGCTGGCCTTTCAAAAACATGCAACTTTAAGGCAGTGTGTAAATCAAGATTCAAAGGACAAGGACCCTGTGCTTCTACGCACACACACACAAACCAAACACACATACAGGCCAAAGAAAGTAAAAGGAATTAAACAAGAAAGATGTTAAAATGATTATCTTTTATCATTGCATGTCAATGAAATTCAGTTTAAATAGGAGCGTAAATAATTCTGTTTTAAATAAATAATTTCCTTTACCACCCTGCTTAACTTAAATCTTGAGGTTTTTAAAACCTGTACTGATCTGCTTTAAGGCTGAATAATGGAAAAGCGTGCATGTAAATCACAAAAGATATGAAATATTTTAAATGCATGAAATCATCTGTTTTTCATTGATTATGTGATAGAAATAAGAGTTCTTAAAAAAAAAAAATGTGATGACCGCTTTCAAACTTGAAACGTGACAGCAACCCACATGCAGCTAAAATATTTTGTCAAAATGTTCCAAAACAAAATCAACTTCCCAGTAAGTTTACCATTTGTAACTCTGAACCTTCTCTCCGGCATTCCTATCATAAATGTGGAGTGCTTGAGTATTTTTCCAAGAAACTAGAGTGAGCTGGTATGTGGATGGACCCATTACGGGGCTGCTTCCATAGGAGGGTGTCCATTATCACTATCAGATCTCTTCTCATGCTCTGACCCGAGGTCCAGCAGGTTGTTTTTCAGGCTTGAATAATTATATTCTTCTAATGCTGCCTGCCACCTCTCACATACACAAATGCCCTGATCTCCCTTCCATCCATACATGCACTCCCAGTTGAGAAGAAACCAGAATATAATTTCACTCCCTACTGTTAACGTATAGGTGTTAGCACCTGCATGGCAAAGTCCATCTGGTGTGACATTAGTGAGACCAGCGTGACAATATTCTGCATGAGGGCCTCTTACGGATGTTACACCATGTTTATCCTTGCCGCTCAAAGTCCAACTATACTCAGTGCATTTCTAATGTCAGACTGTGAAATAGGAAAATCTACTTAGCCAGTTGAGTGTCTTGTTTTCTTTTTGCTTTGTGCGGCACCAAAAGGCTTTGATCCCCCAACAGTCCATCCCAGCCCCCTCTTTCTTTCCTCTGCCTCCTACATGCATTCCTGCCCCTCCCCCCTCCTTAAACTCCCCTTACCAGTATAGATCTGTGAAATGTTAGTGGAGTGTGCTGTCATAGCATCGAGCAACACAAGTGAGGGTTACCTCTGAAAATGGGCTGGTCTTTGTGGACACAGCAAAATCCTTTTGTTTGTCCAATCTTGACATCCAAGCTGCATGATGTTGCATCAGCCAGTGATGGTTTGTTTGGACATGAATAATCCGCAGTCTAACCTATCTGAGCATGTACAGGTTGTAATAATTAATATTAACCTGGTTAGAAGAGCCCTGAAATCATAAAATCCTATTGTGCCTCTCCTGCAAGAACAGCAATTAAAAAATCTAGATCCGATGGATTTTATGGATTGGATGTGAGTTAACCACTTCCAGATGCTCCTTACTTTTTCCCAAAACAGTAAAACAAGTTTAATTTAATTTAATATGTTTTAAAATTTTACTGCGAATACTATTCCGGAGATGTTTAGTTTGTGGTCTTTATATAAAATGATATTCCAGACCTCTACAGCATTTCTAAGATAGCAGGTTTATAAAGCACAGTAGCTGAACTCTGAATATATGTAACGATAAAGAAAGTGAGGGGCCAAGTTGCCAGGCCAGCTGTGCTAATTCTTTTTTCTTCAATATAAATAATTTGTCTGGTTTGTCTGGATTCAGCTTTGACTTCCATGATGCAGTACGGACACAGACGAAACTGTCTCTGGACACCAAAGAGAGGCAGGAGAGGACTCAATTATTACAACAGCTTAGATGTGAGATGTCCAAGTTTCACTTTGCAAAGTGGTGAAGAACTGATATTAGCTCACGAAGACGAAGAGGGTTTTAACAACTGTAAGGGAACTTGAAAATGTAATGGTAAAATCTGTATTGTGGGGCTAAAACTGAAAATTGAAACCATGACTTCATTTAAATAATAACAGAATAGCATTTGTGAAACATTTGCTGCTGAAAAAGTTCATGAAAAAAAAAAAAACATCACTGTGGACTACAACAATTTCTTTTTATTCTCTATTCTGAACAATCAATTTGAAATGAACAGTCCTTACAGGTACCATTATTATAAAAGGCCAACACATTAATGTTATTTTACTTCATATAGTACGAGAAATGATATAGGAAGTTCTAAATCCAATAATATGCAAATAATGAATGCTTTTCCAATGACCTACTTTTATCAGCCTCATACACACAGATGTATTAATTCATTGCTTAGTGTCATATTTACTGCCCAGTATTTTTGCAATACCATTCAGCTCCGCTGTCTGTTGGCACTCAAACTATCACGTCGCTTTCAATACATCTCTGTATAGCCGTCTGTCGCTTCCTATCCTTAACTGGTTGTGTTTTATTTTTGGTTACTCAACAGAAAATACCCTTTTCCCGAGTTACCACTAAAGACTTTGCAGTGGTTACGGCATTTCAGAAAAACTAGTTGTGTTTGTGATACCTTGATGGCTTTATCTCACCATCGAGGGACTGAACCGGGTTTACACTGATGAAAAGATGGTTTTCTTTCAGACTGCCTGGGTGACCTCAGTGCTGAGACCCTCCACCATGTCTGACACTGCATCAGACACTTCCTGGACATCCCCACACACGCTCATGTCCTTTTTCAGTTCAAAGTCACTCTGCTCCTTGATAGGCGTCTCCTCTAGCTTTTCATTCCCATTAACACATTCCTCTCCATTTGTGGCAACAGTGGCAGGGTCATCTCTGCACTCCCCATTCACTGCATCTGCCACATCATCAGTAGCAGAAGGGCTGTCTAAATCTCCGTTTTCCATCTTGCTTTCCACCTCAGGCTCTGGGCAACCTCCCTCTTCCACAGAGGCGTCAACTGCCTTTTCAGACTCAGGAGTCATGTCAGCAACAGCGACAGAGTCCGAGATAACAATCTCAGGGACAGATTCTGCTGCTTCTGGCTCAGCTGCTGCTTCGGTTTCTGTTGAAACAAATTCCTCTTTTGCCTCCTCATTTTCAGTGGAGACATTGTGTGTAGCAGGATCCAACACCTCAGGTGAGTTTGCTTCAGTGGTATCAGATTTTTCTAGAGTTGGTTCTGGTTCTAGTTCTGGTTCTGGTTCAGACACTTCTACTTGTTCCTCTGCTGCAGGACTCACTGCCTCAAGCTCTTGCTTAGGTTCTGACTCTTCTCTTTGCAGTGGTTCTGGTTCTGGTGTTTGTTCTGGTTCTGCTTCCAGGTTTTGCTCTGGTTTAGATGCTTCTACTGAGTCTGCGGGTTGTGGAACTACCTCTGACTCTTCTTGCTCTGGATCAGCTGTAGTCTCTGCTGCTTGACCAACACCTTCAACTGACTCAGAGGTTTGCTCTGCTTTGGCTTCTAACTTCGCCTCTTGCTCAGCTTCTGGTTCAGGTTCAGTAACATCAGCAGGTGCTCCAGTTTCTTCTGACTCAGTAGCAGTCTCTGGGGTGGGCTCTGCCTCTTGATCCTCTGGTCCTGCCTCTGTTCTCACAAGAACAATCTCCAATTCTGGCACAGATACAGCTGAATGTGGTTCCTCTACCGGGGACTCTTCGGATGCAGCAGCAGACTCTAGTTCAGCCTCAACATGCAAAGGTTCCCCTGATGCTGGAGCAGACAATTCCTCTGTTTCTGTTGTAGCTACTGGTACTTCTGCAGGCACAGGTTCCCGTATTTCTGCTACTGGAGCAGATTCATCTTCAACTGGCTCCTCTACTTCTTGCTCTTTTTTTTCTGTGGTTGCAAGTGTTTCCTGTGCTTCTAGAACTGCCTCTTCTTCAGATGTAGGTGGTTCCTCTACATAAACTGGGACCTCTGGTGCAGACGATGGTAATGCTTCAACTGGAGTTGTTTCAGCTGCTTCTACAGCGGGTTCTTCCACGACTGGAGCAGCTTCAACTGCTGCTGCAGCGGGTTCCTCCATGACTGGAGCGGCTTGAACTGCTGCTACAGCCGGTTCTTCCACGACTGGAGCAGCTTCAACTGCTGCTGCAGCCGGTTCCACCATGACTGGAGCTGTTTCAACGGCTGCTGCAGCCGGTTCCTCCATGACTAGGGCCGTTTCAACAGCTGCTGCAGCTGGTTCCTCCACGACTGGAGCTGTTTTAACAGCTGCTGCAGCTGGTTCCACCATGACTGTAGCTGTTTCAACGGCTGCTGCAGCCGGTTCCTCCATGACTAGGGCCGTTTCAACAGCTGCTGCAGCTGGTTCCTCCATGACTGGAGCTGTTTCAACAGCGGCTGCAGCTGGTTCCTCCACAACTAGAGCTGTTTCAACTGCTGCTGATTTCTGTTCTGGAACAGCTTCATCGTTTGCTGCAGGAACTGGTTGTTCTGCAGGTGTTAATTTTTGCATATTTGGAGCTTCAACAGTCTCTGCTGATGGAGCTTCCTCCGCTACAACAGGAGTTATTTCCTCTGGTGCTATAACAGGCTCCTCTGCAACTGCAGCTGCTTTTACTCCTGCTGAAACTGGCTCTTCTCCCACTGGAGCCACTTCAACTGCTGCTACAGAGTTTTCCTCCACAACAGGAGCTGAATCTTCTGTTGCAGCAGCCAGTTCATCTGCTACTGGAGTTCCTTCAGCTGCTTCTGATTTCTGTTCCAGAACAACCTCCTCTTTAGTTGAAGGAACTTGCTCTTCTGGAGGTAGAGATTTGGGCTCATCTGGAGCTGCCACAGCTTCAGTTACTGCTGTTGCTGCTGCTGACATGACAGTCTCCTCTTTTACATTGTCTGCTCCATTTGTCATCTCAGCTCCTGTGGGAGGGGCTCCATCTTCTGCCATTGCAGACTCTTCTACACCAGACTCTGTTGCAGCCGTCTCATCTTTTTTGCTTTTGGGGTCGCTCACATCATATCCTTTTCTTTTTTTGCTCAATTTTCCTCCCATGATGTTGCCTAGAAACAAATAAGACATAGCTTACGTTGTAAATTATTTTTTATCATTCGATGTTTAAAAGGGGTTAAAGAAAATAACAATATACATTAAAGTTTTTAACTCGCTTGACCCTTATGATTCTGTGGTTATGTTTCAAAAGGAACACATAGCAAATGCAGATGCGTGTGTTCTGAAAAAAAGTCCCCAATGCGCCAAAAATCTAATATAAAATTAGATTCAAATGGGTGATAGTGATGACATCACTACTGATTGTGTTTTACTTTAAATGCAGAATAGTTTTTACTTCCTTCAAATGTAAACAGGTTTTTGGTACAATGCAGAAGTCTTGTACAAAGGAGAAGGAGAAGTTCAATCTGAAACTGCTCTCTGCCAAACATTATTTGGCTGGAGAGCAGATCTCAATGCATGGGAACCTTACCGGGGTCACACAGTCCCACAGACTCTACCATTTCAGGAATGTCTTGTCAGACTCGGTGCCAAATGAGCTCACAAGTCTGAACATCTATGATGTGCATGCACAACTATTTCTCTTCCAGTATGATAAACTAGAGAGTATTTGGTGTAATTGCTTTATGAACACAATCCCAGAGACCATTCAAAGTATGTAATAAGAAGCATATTATGGATCTAGAAACTGGAAAAGTGGGCCTTTTGTATAGGCTAACATATTCAGTCTAACATATTGTGCATCAATTCTTCCCTACAAACATGAACTTATTCCAGTTTATGTCACAACACGTTGTGACTGTAGAGGAAGTGTAAAGTGCACTGATTGCCACAGAATTCAGTGACCAAAAAGAGAACAGGAAGTTGGTGAAGGATCATATTTCAACAAATCCTGAACAAATAAGCCTGTAGGAATATAAACTATTAAAACAATATTCACGGTCTAGGCTTCTGCACTCAAAGAGCATTAAACCATACTGAAACTACTCAAAATGCAACAGTCTCATCATTTCACTTGCCCCAAAATGGCTTACTAATCCACATGGGTTACATATCAATGTTGAGTCCTCAATGTCACAAGCAGGACTCCAACCCTTCAGGGCAGCACGAGGGCACAGGTAGTAAAAATCTGGGAACTGTCCGTAGTGCTGCAATGGAGCAATCAAAGACAGGACGTGCAACAAACCAGCTTTGAATAAGATGCATTTATTCATTTTCAGTCTGGTAAGCTCCCTGTTCAAAATGGTCATCATGCCCCTTTTTATAATAATATATGTTTAACTATGATTTATTATTTAATTCTCACGGATTGCCGCAGTGTTGTTTATCTTCTTCTTTTTTGTCTTTTTTGTCTTCGCTTTTTTCCTCCACACCACACCTGGTTTCGCGTTGCAGTCCGACAAAAGCAAAACATGTTCAGTTCGAGGAGAAAACTTCTTATTTTTTGTATCAAATTATTTCTGCTGTGTGATCAAAGTTACGTTATGGGCCCGCTTCTGAACGAGTTCAAAATTTGAAAGGTTGACATAATTCCTGAGGTTAAAATTGGACAGATGAGGGACTCATGCAAATGCAAATGGGGCCTCCGACAGCCCCCTGTAACAAAGGACTCCTCGCCAGGAGCTGCTCTCACTTACAAAAGCAACGAGTTGGGCAAAGTTGGGAGAAACCACTGAAGCTGAAACGTACAGGGCTAATAATGCAGACTTGCAGAGGGCCTCTGTGGACTACAGCGAAATTCAACAGTACGCCTGCAACCAGTCACGAAGTAGAGTGCTGAAGACTGTGGAGAGGAGAGGTCTCCATCCCCCATTTCAAGCCACCCACCGCTGCTCCCTTCAGCTGCACGGCCCCTTTTTGTTCACGAGGATTTCAAAATGTTGCACTAACGGGAGCATGTATAGGAAAATCTCCGGAAAAAATCCTTTATTTAATTAGTTACAAATGTATTTTGTGTTCATCTCACACAGTTTATCTCTCTTGGCCTTCTATAAAACAACCAGAAAAGACGCACCAAAAGACGCTCAATCACAGAAAACTGGAAAATGGCCACTATATATTTATTTCTACATTACACCAATATACCAATTAGGAATGAAAAAAAGGGGGGAATAAGGATGAGAGAATAATGGATAAATTGCAACTTTTCCTTTCTTTCTTTCTTTCTTTCTTTCTTTCTTTCTTTCTTTCTTTCTTTCTTTCTTTCTTTCTTTCTTTCTTTCTTTCTTTCTCTTATACGATTTAAACGACGACATAAAACAGATCATATTTGATGTGACTTACCTGTACTTTTTTGTTATGTATAAATCGGACGGAATCAGTTATTCTTCTTTTCCAGTCTCCGGCTGGATGTGAGAATGGAGGTAAAACCTTTGGAGTGACAGCTGCAGATTCCGCCCCTGCTCTCCGAGGTGCAGTCTCTTGTAACAGGACTGCCCCTCGCGGTTTTCTAGACATCTGTCGCTATCGCAATCCAGCCAACCCCACGACTGCTCCGACTGCAATGTATACCCTCCCTATTTTTTTAACCCCTCCTCTCCTTCTCACACCCACTCCAGCGCATATCTCTCTGTTGTATAAATACTAGCGGAAAGCTGGGGATTGGGGAGGTAGGACCACCACTTATTAGGGTTTATGAAACTGCATTTTACCTCTGTTACTTCTTTGCCAGAAAAAAAAAACATCTTTGGGATATCATGTTAGTACACTCCCCAGGAGTACTGCTGCAATATAAATTATGCACAAGGGGCATTACGGCAGCAAAACCACTTCAGCACCATGCATGCACACACACACACACACACCCTTCAGTCGCCAAATGAATTATAGTTCCCTCTTCTTCTTTTTTTTTCTTGTGTTGTCAGCAGGAAAACATGTATGTCTGCTCTTATTAAGATGATAAATCAATACAAGTGACATTGCATAAACTGTTTCCTGGGAATCTTAGGAAGATTAAAGGAATGCAAAATAAATTATAAAGTAAACAGATTTTATTTATCTTACAACTGAAAACATTCCTGAGCTCTGGGAATGGTATGGTATTCATTCGTGTTATGGTCTTAATATGTCTTGTTAAGCAAACATTAGCAACATATAGTTCAGAAACAATGTTTTTTTTGTTGATGTATATGCTACCTCGTGTTTATGTGCATATTAACATTAAGATTGCCAGCTGTATTGACACACAGAGGACTAAATGTTTGCTATATCTACTGCAAAGCATTCTAAAGAATTACGCATCTTTGCCATTTACCTTCTAGGTGTTAAAGGAGCAGTTGGTTCAGGTGGAACACTGACCCTTCCAGGTGATCAGGTCAACTTTATAAATCTGATCTAAGCTTCCGGACACTGCAAAATTGAGGTTTCTGTAAACTGCTCATGACTGTCGCATGCATTGAGGATATTGACTTTCTCTGAAATTATATTAGCATTCATCTACAATAAAAGTGAATTGCTATGGCATCGAACAACTGCTGTAATCTTGTTTATAGTGCTGGATCATTCTTGGCCAAAGCGCCATCACATGTCTGAGCAGCAGATGCTCGCTTGTGAAAAGTCAGGTGAGACTGGATTTGTCCGTAACAGATCAAACAGACCTGTTTGTCTTTACAGTTACTTTCTGTAGAACTACAAGGCAAGTGTTAGAATTTACACAACAATTTGGCTCAAGGTTGGATCAATCAAAACTGTCCATCCTCCCATTTAATTAACTATTATTTGAAAAGAAACCATAGTGGTGAGTTTTTGTTTGTTTGTTTGTTCGTTTGTTTTTTTTTTTTTTTTTTGTTTTTTTTTTGGGGGGGGGGGGGTCTTCTACTTTTAGGACAATTATGTGTAACTTTCTTGTGCTAACTATGGGAGGAGAAGCCTGAAAACAATTAATGGCAGTTTGTATCAAAGTAAAACTTATATACATTGTTTTTTTTTATTGTATACAAAAATAATTTACCAAATGTAAGAAACGTGTCTGGTGGTTTAAACTGATGTTTGTGACATTAACATGTAGCAATCTTATGATAAATATGTTTCCGTTACAGTATTAAACCCAATCACAATTATTGAGGAGAGAGCGCCCTCTGCTGTTCTAAGAGTTGACAACATGTTATCTGATGAGATGGAAAAACCTGCTGGGCAAAACACAAACACTTTATATCTAACAAAGATGCATTTGGAATGTTACACAACAGTTATGCATTTTATGAATATCTTTTTTCGTTTCTAGAATTATTGATCCTTTGTGAGATTTTCATTGACGCTCTGTGTGCTTTCCTCTCAGTATCAGGTGCATCTGCATCAGTGTGCATCTCTACAAGCCAAACAGCAATCTTTTCTTAAGGGAATTACGGTGACTGTCATAGGAGTATTTAAAATATAATTTTCCCAATTTTGATAGTGGTATAATGTGAATAATATAAAAAAAGAGTTGGTATTTGTTTTTTCCATTCACTCAAAGACATAATGCTATAGACAATGAGAGAAAATGAAATCCATCTTGTTTGTTTTTTCTGCTGACGGCAGTGTGAAACAGTGACAAAGGGGCAGCACAGGCTGACTTTCACATGATGCAGAAGCTCTGGAATGTGCTCCCAGGAGTGCAACCACCGTCCCAGCAGCCACTGTGTTCTTAGACAGGACTCAGAGACATGAAGGGAGGCCCAGGAAAATCCCCAAATATAGAAGACCTTGTCTGTCTGTATGCAACTCGTGTTCTGAATTAACTGACATAAAAAATAAAGAAAGAGTCAAAGAGAAATAAAGAAAAAGAAAAACAGGTGTTTGGTGCTAAAACACAATCCAGACCTACCACAAGACAGAATGTGTGCAGGAATCTGGAGCTACTAAGCCTGTGTGCAGTTCCCACTAAGACGGCGATTGTACTTCCAGGACACATTGAGATACTGTATAAAGTCAAAAATGGTCCAACTATAGCGATAATTCATCCAGTAATGTTTGTTTTAGGTCAAGGCAAAACTTTAAATCAATTTACAACAGCTATGCAGTAAACACAGGAATCACAAATATTTTGTGAACTTACCAACCTCAAACAAAATAATAAGCACAGTGGCATGATGTATAACATGTTAACATGATCCCCCATGAGAACCTTGATTTATTTAGCTGAGTTAAGTAATACTTGTTCTACATATATTGGCCTTCTTGTATGTATCTACTGCATCTACTGGAGAATTAATATTTTACAACATACCATTTGTAGCATGGTTAATTGAATTGAATTAAATTGAATTGGATTGGATTGAATTGAATTTATGTATGTGTATGTATGTATGTCATGGGGGGGTCCCTAGCAATGAGTAAGCAATGTTTCAAAGCACCTGAGCCATCCCTAACTATAAGCTTTATCAGAAAGGAAGGATTTAAGCTTAAATTTAAAGGTAGCGAGGGTGTCTGCTTCCCGAACATTTTGTGACAACATTCCTGAATCCCTATTATTTATGTTATTATGTAATTTTATTTTGATAAATGAACATAAATACAAAAAGTTAGTGACATCACCTTAAAGCATGAAAGAGACCCTATGCAATCTGTAAATTGATCAGTTAAATACACAATGCCAATTTCAATGTTACTTAAATAACATTAATATACCAGATTAAGAAACTTATTTGATCCTTTTTGTAATTGATTTCTAAATAAACCTTCCAGGTAAATCAAATCCAAATCAAGCTCGAAAGGGTTAAAAACTTAAAAGTTTTCTAGCCATAGGGTAATAAATGTGATCACACTATTGTTCATCGTCAGCTGATTAAAAAAAGGAAAAAAAATCCCTGCGATGACATCACTTGTTGGAATGTAGCCAGAAGTTGTCTGCTGTCTGATAGTTTGACCTTAAGTCTGAACGGGAAAATGCTCCATCTGTTGCATGCAACTGTTATACACATACGTAGTTTCTGTTAAACTAAAATAGATAACAGTTCTTACTAATCGTAATTAACAAATGAGTAACTGATAACACGTTACATTCAAAAGAGCAGCTGTGCATGCTGGGTGCCCACGCGGCGTCGCGGTCAACGAATGCAACGCACCCTTGGCTACTTGGACGAGGGCGGTGCTAGAGGTGCCCGAGCAGCAGGGCCTTGCCTTTGTGGGTGTAGAAAGAGAAGATGGCTCCCGTTCTGGAGAAACACCTCCCGGGTGCAGCCGGCTCGGGCGACAACAACGAAGACGAAGAAGGACAAAACCTTTGGCAAGTTCCACCGTATCTTTAAACAAGTTCGTGTCCGCCGACGCCGCGGCGGGACGCGCGCAGCCGCCGCAGCTGCGCGCTGTCACCGCCGGCTGCCCCCAGTCAGACGCCGGCCCGGCTAGCAGCAGCGTTAGCGGTCAGTTTGGTAGCGCGTCGGCTGACCGGGGTAACGTCTGTCTCCACAAATCTGAATTTCGGTTTGCACTAATGTTTATTAGTGAGTTTTCGTATACAGCGAGTACCTTTCGACTGCCCAAACGCAAGTCACATTTAGGCGGGGCTTTTGACAGTTCATGTTTGGTTTGTAGCTAATGCTAAATAGCTTTTAAATGAAGTATGCCTCGAGCTGTTACCTCAGCCGATATATTTGAACCGCACTAAAACATAAGACTGTGCAATCGTAATTGTTATATCCAGGTATCGCGGCACTGCGTGAACTCAACGTGTCACATTTCATAAATTCAGAGCGGTCTCTGGTTATGTGTGATTTACCGATCGGGGGTGATGTGTGGTCATTTCCTGTTTAGTGTTGTCGTGGACTCGTCTGCTGGCCAGCCAGAGAAATATCACCTCCAATAAGGCGTGTTACGTTACATGAGCGATTACTCTTTGGATATAAACCTTTGTTCAGTGATTTTTTTTTTTTATGATTTGTCATATTCCAACTTGACAGTCAGGGGTGTCCTTACTACTGCTGACGTTTTTAAAGTCGTTCTTCTATTCTTGTAGGTCCGCAATATTGAGTGAAGTGTCAACTAGGTCGAGCTCAAAGTTGCCATCAGGAAAAAACATCCTGGTGTTTGGTGAGTCCTTGTCCTAACCTAAATGCATAATATACAAAATAATCCTGGGAAGTCTTTTGGGTGGGGTTACATTTATCTGATTGACCCTTCATAAACTGCGAGGAATTGTTTTTCACCAAGAAGATATAAATGAGAGATTGCAGCCTGCTCTGCATTGGAGGTTTTGGTTTGTGTCAAGGTTTTACAACTTTTCTGTAGCACAATGGATTTTTCCCGTTACAGCAACGCTATATATATATATATATATATATATATATATATATATATATATATATATATATATATATATATATATATATAAAATTCACTTAAATTCCACTTGAGCGAATATTTGATGTAGAAAGTGTTGTCTATCTAAAAACTAAATTTGGACTCCCATCCTGGTTGTCTCTTGCAATAACTGTTTTGCTTTATGACACTGTGACACACATCAACAACAATGAAACTAGTTCACAGAATTACAGTGGACATCGCGAGAGAGAAAACTATGAGATTCAATAGAGTAGTGACAGAGGAGAAAACGAGAGTGACTGAGCAATAGACGGTACAGTAAAGCGTGGACAGCATCAAGAAATGACTTAAGCTCCACACCATTAAAAAGCTAAAATGTTCAAAATTCTGAAGCATAATTTGAAAAGGGTAACATCCTCAAGAGACCAAAAAAAGAAAAAAGCAATGTGAGTTACCTAATAACCAATTGACAAAATGTTACAGGTGAGGATGGATCGGGAAAAACTACGCTTATGGCCAAACTTCAAGGAACTGAACACAACAAGAAGGGGAGGGGGCTGGAGTACCTTTACCTAAGTGTCCACGATGAAGATCGGGATGGTGAATTTACTTCCAACCTTTTTGTGGCTGATTTAAACCATTAACTTTACAAAATAACTTCACTGCTGTTGTATTGCACATGTCTAACTATCTTTTTATTTATTTATTTTTCCCCAATGAAGACCTTACTCGTTGTAATGTGTGGATCCTGGATGGGGACTTGTACCACAAAGGCCTTCTAAAGTTTGCCATTACAGCTCAGTCGCTGTCCGATTGCCTAGCTGTGTTTGTTGCGGACATGTCACGGCCCTGGACCATTATGGAGTCATTGCAGAAGTGGGCCAGTGTGCTTCGTGATCATGTGGACAAGCTCAAGATTCCTCCAGAGACGATGAGAGAAATGGAGCAGAGGAGTGAGTACTGGACCAGTCTGCCTACATTTCATTTTCATCACACATTTCATCACTTGTTGGAGGAAAGAAAAAAAACTGTTTAGCCTACCTGTGACTTAATATATGCTTTCCTCCCCATTGCATTTGGCTGGACAGTGAAACACTTGTACCACATGTAGTTCTAATCTGTCGTTGAAATAACTGATCGTATTATATTTGCATGGTACAGTTATGGCTTAGGAGGTAGAGCAGTCGTCTGTTTTTCAAAAGATTGGTTGGAAGGTCAGTGGTTCGATTCCTGGCCAACTGTCAGTGTCCTTGGAGAAGATGTTGAACCCCACATTGCCCCACAGAGTGTGTGTTTGAGTTTAAAAGCTCAGTGTAGACTTGGAAAAAAAGATTTGGATTGATATGGATTCAGAGCATGTTGTGTGAGCAGAGTGGTCAGAAAACTAGAAAACTCTTGCTGTCTACTACAGCTATATACATATGCTGTTCATTTACTGTTTCACTAACCTCTTCTCTGGATTGCTGGTACTTGTACTACAAAGAGGTCTTTCTTATGCAAAGAAAATAAGACTTAACTGGAAACATTGCATACAAGTTTTCTATACATTGAGCTGTCTTAAATGAAACTACTCTAGGAAAGGTGCCCGAAGTATCCTTGGGTGAAAGCAATGAGAGTCTTGCGTAATAGGAGCAAGACTCCTTGCTGACTGGCTACTAGGAAAAAAGGAGAGCTTGGTTAATGCAGAGCGTGGAAAGCAAGTACTGTATAAAATTACACATTGTCATGGTGGATTTTAGGTCATCACTGGAGAGGCCCATGATCCTCAGCTGTGTGCTCTGGCTGGAGGCAAGTTCAGCAGATCAATAATGTGTGATGTGTTCAGATGTTGTTTTCCTTTTTAATTTTAGACCTGATCATCCCTTGTTTATGAACTGCTGCTTTGTGTTTGGAAAAACTGTTGCTTTCCAGCCTGCAGGGTTTTGGGTGTCTGTATTCTCTCAAAGTTTGATACCGGCTACTGCTTTTACAGTAACTCTGAGAGATTTTCTTACAGAAAAAGCTTTTTTTTTTTTCTTCTTTTTTTTTTCTAAAGATTGCAGGTGGCAAGTGTTAGCAAGTCTTCAGGAAAAGGTGTGAAAAGAAAAGGGAAGCTGTTCACCCCTTTGAGACAGTGTAAAAATTTTTAAATTTGTTCCAGTGTTGTTTGGTCCTCTTTCACTTCAAGTTTCTGTTTTAAATAAAATATGTTTAACAGTAAACTACACAATCCAGTGTGAAGGAAACGCCTCATGGTGTTAGTATATTACCAACTTTACAGGGTTAGCTTTGGCCTAAATAGTCATTGACATTTTTAAATCACAGTGTTTGTCTGCCTTGCACTTCTTTGTGGGTTCACACAAGTCTGTTTTTGACAGTTTATTTATGGGTTTTTTTTTTAGTCAGCCATCCCTAAAAGATTTTTCCCTCTACTTTTCCACAGCCAAAAACTGTCTTCTTACCCACTCACATGGTCAGATTTCCAGTTTAGTTGAGGCATGTCACCCAGATAAAAGATCTTTCAGGTTGTTTATTGAGATATCTAGCAGATTTGTGAGACCCAAGTCAGATTGTATATTGTTTGAGTGAGCGAAACAGCCTGACACTCTGGAAGTGTGTATAAATGGCTTTTGTCCAGTGAATGTTGCAGGCGTCTTGCATCATGGCCACATCCTTTCCAATAGCAGCGTCAAGGAAAGGAAGTAAACTTAGTTGGTCTGAATTCAGTCAGTGGGCTGGACATTTTCCTGCTGTGGTGCTGTAACTAAAGGTTGGTTGGATGTCTGGAGTCGGGTAGTCAGATTACAGGATCAGCCTCCTGTTGCTTGACTGCATGTTAAAGTGAAAAATATTTTACTCTGTGGTATCTTTTATAGAGATAATAAAAAGAATCTTTAGCATGCATGAGCGGTATTTGGACCGGTATGTTCACTGTTATGAGACTTCAATATTAAGTGAACAGTTTAGGTTTTACAATTGAAAGTAGATCAGAGTGATTTATTTGAGATTTATCTCATCAAGTAAAATTTCATTTTACATGGCTCAAGGTGAGATTTACCATATTTTTACATTTGGTTTATTTTTGAAATTAAGTATATTTTAACTGAAGTAAAGATTTTTTTTTTTTTTTTTTTTTTTTTTTTTTTTAAAGGAGGTTGATTATAGGTGCATTATGGCCCCACCTTTGTTTGTGAAACAGATAAGTAGGTCTTGATGGGTCAAAGTCTGTCTTCATCATTTCCATTTTTAAGTGCAGCTCCATTTACTGTACTAGGCATCAATTACTGATCGCCTGTTGGATTTCAAATTATGGCTAAAACAAACATTAACACAGCCATACAAGCTGCTCACAGCATTAATACAATCCATTGTCGAAGGAATATTACTAATTTATTTATGACCAGTAAGAATATTTTTTTTAATCAAAGCATACTATCTATAAAGATTAATATTGTTGTTTTTTGGTTATTGCCAAGCTGGGCATGACTCATGTGTTTTTTTGTTAAATAATGTTCCATATTTGGTTCAACATATAGGTCCATCAAAACTTCAGATTTAAGAACATTTAAGGACCAAAATATAAATTGATGGCTTATGCATTTTCAAAGCTCCCGAGGAAATAAGCCAAACTTTCTGCATGCAACTGTGAAACGTGTTAAAGCCAACAATTACATCTTAATTGAGCTTACATCAACTACATGGTTCTTACTTTTGGTCAGGACAGGAATGTTTTATTCAAAAGCTAAACAAGATTGTCTTTCAACAGAAACAAATTAGCATGGAAAAAAAATACTTCTTTTTTTTCTTGATTTGTAAACATAGGGGACAAGGGTAAGTCCCATGATAACGTCAACCTGTAGCACTAAACAGTGATTTTCCACAGATGTAGGAAGCAAAATATTAGAGAATTAATTGAGACTCAACTAATCCCTTTTTTTTTTTTCATTAAATTTATACCCATTTTTTTTTTCCCCACAGTGGTTAAAGCTTTCCAAGAATATGGGGAACCAGAAGATGCCACCCCATCCTCCCCACGACGGGCAACATCAGGGGAAGATGAGGACATTGTGCTACCACTCGGAGAAAATACACTCACACACAACCTGGGCATTCCAGTGCTAATAGTTTGCACAAAGGTAAATAATTCCTAGTTTGTCAGTTACACTTATCATGACCTATGTCAACACTTTTTTGTGACAAAAAAGCTAAAAGAAACATGCCACATAATCAGCTGCTTTTACCACTGGCTTCATTCGATTGCCTCCATTCTCATGGGAAGCCCATTTGGGTTCAGACCATCCTGGCTGACATTTGTGTTCACATGTGTCACACAGGATGCTATTAGGATGACCAGGATGCTTTCTAAGGCAACATAGGCTAACAATCGGCATTGCACTGTACTTGCTTGTTAACCCTTCTGGAGAGAAAAAATCGCATCTTCTCTTGTCAGAGGAAAAACTAAACTGGTTCCAAATTTCCTGGTACTGGTTCATGATCATCGCTTGTTGCTTATCAAGTCACCTTAGCAACATATACATATTTTTATTTATATATATATATATATATATATATATATATATATATATATATATATATATATATATATATATATATATATATATATATATATATATTTGAGATCTCTGGTAACCAGAGACAGCTTGGCAGCCGCTCACTGTACAACCCTCAGTAACTATCAGTAGAGAAGCAAACAGAAATGACAATAAATCACATAGTCTTTTAAATTTCTTTAAAAAAAAAAACAGCACTTGGACTGTCAAAGCCTGTGATGGTTTGTATATTAACGTGCACACCAGCTATGTATCTGACAAATTCTCTTGTCCATGTTGATAAAATATAATTTAATTGCCTTCCCTGTAATTTTTGATTCCCTCAGTGTGATGCAGTCAGCGTACTAGAGAAGGAGCATGACTTCAGAGACGAGCACTTCGATTTCATCCAGTCCTACATCCGGCGATTTTGCTTACAGTGTATCCTTTTAATGTTGTATTGTTTTATTTACAGCCAATTTTTGTTTTAAAATAGTTGTATTTCAATATTGCATAGTACATTATATTCTTTATTGTCATCTTTCCAACATCACTCCAAGGAATACTACCTTAACTAAAATTTAATAGACGGAGCTGGCTTGATCTATACTTCAGTCAAAGAGGAGAAGAACCTGGATCTGCTTTACAAATATATAGTACACAAGATGTATGACTTTCAGTTTGTCTCACCCGCTTTAGTGGTAGAGAAGGATGCAGTGTTCATGTAAGTGAAACTAGAGATGTGCAGGTTTGTCAAACATGGGTTCATCACTATTCAGAAATTTGCCATTGTCATTAAAATACTTACTTCGTGTTTGGTCTATATAGCCTTTTTCTTTTCAGATGTTATGGCACAGTAAGCATGAGGCTAAATCAAAATATACCCTCTTATCACACCTGCTGTCTCTTGATTATTGTAGTCCATCTGGATGGGATAATGAAAAGAAAATTGGGATTTTGCATGAGAACCTCACAACAGTCCGACCAGAAGATCCATTTGAAGACTTTATCACAAAACCTCCCGTACGAAAGGTATGGTATTACAATAATGTCATTGTCATATGGTAACATATTTGTGGACAATGTTATGTCAACTCTTGAGAATGCTCATGTGTTAAACTGTGAACCATTAAGCTGACATATGAGAGCCGTATGTCTATACATACATTTTCATATATGTTATGTGTTTCTGCTTTTTTGCAGTTGGTTCATGACAAAGAGATAAATGCAGAGGATGAGCAGGTGTTCCTGATGAAGCAGCAGGTAAGTGCTTAGATCCTTTGCATTCTAGTATTGTCGAAAGCCACTGACATGTTGGTGTTTATTTGGAATGAGTATGTATTTGAAAGGAAGCTGCTGTTGGAAGTATTCCTTTTTAAATTTTTTTTTTTTTTTTTTTTTTTTTTACTGCAGTCTTTGTTAGCAAAACAACCAGCCACACCAACGAGAGGAGCAACAGTAAGTTTCTTAGTCCATCAGACGTGGTATCTTTGGTTCTTTTTTGCAAAGAGAGTTTGTTTGTTGTATTGTATATTTATTGAATTGTTTTTGTGCTTCAGGAGTCTCCAGGAAGGACAGCTTCAGCGTCCCCCAGGCCTGCAGGTCGTGGCCAGCCAACTGTATCAAGTGGATCACCACTGGCTGCGGTCAAGAAGCCTGACCCTAACATGAAAGGTTAGGCAGGGTATTTCTCATACTTATACCTTATCCATGTAGCAAAAGAAGAAAGAGGAGAAGAAACAAGTAAACATGGACAGGACAGAGATGTATATTGCGTTTTTAGCTTACAAACAAGTTGGCATCAATTGAGATAAATGGAATTGAATTCCAAGAGGATTTTCAGATGGCTGGAGTGGGTTAAGCTGTGTTCATGTGATTCATGTTTACATGAGAGGGTAGAACGTAATTTTCTGCTATTAGAATATCCAACAGCAGCGGACCCTAGTTTCTCTAGTCCGATCTAAGTACTTCTTCTACAGTAACATTTTGCACACCGCAAAGGTTCCTGAAGGACTTTTTTGCAGGGCCGTTACTGGTACTAGAGACTAGTGTCTCTGGTACTAGTTCCTGGTCTCGTTCGCGTTTCCATCACAAAAGAAAGGCTTAAATTAAATTTGCAACAAAGGTACCGTTGTGAGGGGGCCTCTGTTTCTGTTGAGCAATGTTTTTATCTATACAGCACAACTTTCCTTGTTCTCTCCATATCTCCATAATCTGTATCTCATCCTGCGAGACGTCTCTGCAAAACAAAGAAAAAGAATCTCTCAAGTTTGAAAAAGATGGACGAAAACATCTTCAGTCTTTTGACAAATTATTGCAATGGCTGCTACCGCAGTTGAGAAAATAGTCATCCTTAGTCAACATTACTACTGCTGTGCTTACAAAATGAAAGCACTCAGTTCTGCAACTCTGCCTCCAGGAAACTTGAATTCCATGATGAATTTCCAGATTAGTAGGCTAGCTAGATATCAGAGAGCAAACCTAGATGACAGGCTTGGGTTGATCTAGATTAAATGCAGCATGGCTTGACTTAAAAAATGTGCACCACTGTGTCATGACGCCCTGAATTGGCCTAAAATCCTTAACAGAAATGCAGTGTAAAACTCGTTCACAGCCTAAAATGACAATGACACTGAGATGTGTTCTCTTGTGTCTAGGTATTGCTATTTGCACCCCCCACCCCCGTTTTGTTTTTTTTTGGGTTTTTTTTAAACCTTGTTTTAGTGACGTGATGAGTTGATTGTGCCAAGTTTCATAAATTAAGCCACGTGTGTGTGTTGCATTAATTAAGAAAAGCTTTACTTCTTTCCAATTTTTTTAATGCAAAAATATTTCTTCTGCAGCTGGAGCTGCAAATGAGGGAGTGCTCGCCAACTTCTTCAACAGTCTGTTGAGTAAAAAGACTGGATCGCCAGGAAGCCCAGGAAGTGGAGCAGTTGGAGCTGGAGTGCAAGGGTCCGCCAAGAAAACAGGTACAAGCTGTTATGCCAGTGCTGAGACTGTTATTTTTTCTATTTCTTTATCTTTTTAAATGTCTTTTTTTTTTTTTTTTTTTTTTTTTTTTTTTTTTTTTTTTTTTTTACTTTCTTCCTGCAAATTAACTATTGTTTTGTAACGAAACACGTAAATGGTCTCATCTTCATACAAAATCTCTGACTAAAGTATTGCTAAATTGAGAATAGAAAACAAGAAGGGAAATGACGTTTAAAAGTAGGTATCAGAAAAGGGAGCGTGAAGTCCTCTCACAGGATCGTAACTTGTGAGACTTGGTGAAAGGGACCCTGGAACAGTTTTTTTTTTTTGTTTTTCCTCAAATCTGCCGTTTTATCTTTTGCACTGCAATAACATATTACATTTTAGTTCCACAGTTTTGTACAACTTTTTAATTAAAACTAATGTGATCCAAACAACGTTTTTGTTTGATCATCGCAGTAGTATAATTGCAGGATGTGCTTTCTGACATGGATGTCGAAGGAATGAGCAGCATCTCCATTAGGATAAAATTAACTTGTTGCTGGCTGAAACATTGGGATACTACTGTACTTTTCCAATGGAAACCTCTCGCCTTTTTCCTCAAATGTTAACATAAATCCATGCAGCAACTTGTTGTATCTTTTGACCAAGTAGTGTAGCTTGTTAGAAAAGAATACTTTCAGTGTTTCCAACTCCGTCAAGATGGATCTGCCAGTTAAATTGCCGTATTTATTTCATATTCCAGAAGTCGTTTTCAGCCATGTCTTGTTATTGACAGCAACAAAGCTGAAGCGAGAAGAACAGAAGATGACAAAAGCAGATCGCTGCTCATGCATGCACACCCGGAATTACACACACACACACACACACACACACACACACACACACACACATTTTGCTGTCTGTAGTTTTATTTCTGCCGACTGAGTTGGACAGTTAAAGCGGGAGAAAAAGTGTCCATTGTGACGGAACTTCTGACAGCTGAGGAAACTTGTCACAGGCCTGTATGCCCTGAAACATCATAATTTCCTGCATGGACTCTCGTCTCTCACAGTCTCAGTACGTTAACATGCAAAATATAGTTTCGTTGGGTTTATAGCTTGATTAGGCTGTTGTACTGTCGTTGTGGCCTTGACTTGTTGTCCTTCTCCGTTACATTTCTGTTACATCTTTTTCTTCTACTACTTCTGAATCAAAGCTTGGGATGGGAACAGCGAACATCAGCCAGTTTGATTCTGGAGTAATTTGATTCGTATGTACTATTTGCACTGAACTAAAATGAAGTCCGCACCTGCAGTGCTTCTAACTTTACACCTCGACCTCTGTTATTTAGCTCAGCAGATTGACGCTGGACAACCGAAGTCTGTGTTTTACTATAATTAGTAAAGACATCAGTTGCGGAAGTGACGTTGAGACCTTGCGTTTTATTAAACTATTACCTTTTATTTAACATTCAATTTGAATGTTGAGTTAAAATCGCCTGATCAGACATTCAACAGTTAGATTTCAAGTAACTACACATCACACTTTGACAAGTGATAAAATTGGAAAACACTGTTAAGTTTGTGGTTACCATGGCAACAAATGCATAGGTTGATACACTAAACTGCCACTTTTGTTCAAGCCCTTATGGTTTCATGCTGTCAGAGAGGCTTTGACCTTGATAAAAGGTTATTTTAAGATTTCAGTCAGACTACCATTTTAACATGTATTTTAAAAGTCAGGTTTTAGTTAGAATAACACAATATTTTTAACGCCATGTAAACGTACTGAACGTCACATCCCACTGCTCTCTTGCTCTACTAATCTTTATTGTTCTTTAGCCTGAGCTGCTGTGCATATCAACAGTTTGTATTTTTTTAACTTGGTTGTATTATATAAACATAACAAAGTTGAAACATTGTAAAATGCACCTTGTTGACGAACATTGCATAACCCATCTCGCCTGAGACCATTGCCTCTTTCTGTTCCAAGTGCTAAGCAGTGTTAATGTCTCTGACCCAGCTGAAATGATTGTGCATGAGTACATGTTTGTATTAGTTTTGCATGTGTGTTAACTTTGGGAGCAAGCTGCACCATCACCAGCACCACCGCCCATCCCCCAACCATCTGCTTGCTGGCTGTGGAAAACTGTTGTTAATGAACACATGCAGAAGCTACAGGAGATTACTTTTGGGCCTTTTTCTCCTGTTTTTTTTCCCAAGGGCAGAAGCCGGGTTTGACTGATGTCCAGGCCGAGTTGGACAGGATGACTCGCAAGCAAGACTCCACGGTTTCAGCTAACAACATATCGCCGACAGAGAACAAAGCGTGAAAGCAACAAAAACAGCTGCATTGTCCACTGCGTCAATACCCTGGAAAAATATATGTACATGTGAGCTTCAAAAAAAAAAAAAATTGACCAAATTGCCAAGGCCTTTTATCAGTCAGCACACAGTGGTTTCTCCAAACGAGTTTCAGACGCTATCAAATGTTTTGGTGAGATGGGGAAGAGAGACGTAACGGAGATGGATTGAGGTGTCGATGAGATTAAAAATGCTGATGGCTTGGTTTAATTTCTGTCCTCTCTTCTACTGTAAATGTTATTTTGTGAGGGATGTCAGTTTTGGGAAATGTGTGCACACTCTCTGACAGCCAGCCAGGTTCA
This sequence comes from Xenentodon cancila, assembly GCA_014839995.1. NCBI lineage: Eukaryota > Metazoa > Chordata > Actinopteri > Beloniformes > Belonidae > Xenentodon > Xenentodon cancila. The sequence goes on from CM026197.1 coordinate 12,688,871, forward strand.
CCGGGCTTCAGGCTCCCCGGTTTCTGGGTCAAAGCACTCTCCTCGTGGATTTCAGAAGTGGTTACTGGTCCTGTGGCCTCTGGCTCAGTTTATCTCATGGATGGATTTGGTTGCGATTGAGGAGTTATTTAAACATTAATTGTTCAAAAAAAAAAATTAAAATACTTGCAAACATATGTAGTATGTAAAAAGAAAAAAATGTTGGATATGATACTGATGTATTTATACAAAGGTCCTCCTTTTTATTTTATTTTGTGCACCATTTCTTGGTTTAAGAAAACCTTTATCTGTAACATGTTAAAAAGCCACTGACATCATGACACTAATAAGACATGTCCTGATAGCTGATCGCATATCATATCATTTGCCCTAGTCATCTCGAAGGATTCTGTAAATATAAATAGATGAAACATTATTCAGGTTAACTTGAGTTTTGTATAAAATGCATTTCTGTCCAAAGTGTGAAAATGTCTCCTTTGACTTAACGAGACTGGTAGGGGTTTGACAGGCTTAGAGGATGTGTCGGAACTGCTTCTTTAGCTGCAGGTGTGTATATTTGGGGAGGGGTTTGGGCAGCATCTTTCCTACTATAACTCCTAAGTGCCTCGCACAGTTAGCTGTTTGTGTCATGGTAGAGGTGCTTGTCTACATAAGAGAGGAAATGCACTGTAACGCCACCAGTTAATTTTTTTTTCTTTCCCCCCCATTTGTCTTCATTCAAATAATTTATTTTGTTTCACAGTTTTAGTTGGCGTACATCAAGCCTGTGGTCTTTTTTTTTTTCAGAGATACAATTCTGTGGCCTGATCAATGGGGTTTAATAGATTTAATGCCTTCATGCAAACTTTTCTGGCTGCTGTTATCGTATTACATGACACACCCGCCCGACCTTCTGTGGTTGAAACCACTTATTTGCAGCCAAAATACATACAGATGTTTGCTGTGCTCTGTCTTAATTGGACATTGTATTGTTAAGTGTTTCACAACACTTCCCTCCTTCAGTTCCACATGTTTTAGTCACACTGTACTTTGCATGTCTGTTAAAACATTCCCAGTTTCTACATGAAGTAGCGTAGATCGCATCCCAGTAGGAAACCAGTTTGTCCAGTTGGTCTTTTTGTTGCTTTACTGTCCATTTAAAATGACAACCTTTGCCTTCAGTGTACAGCTTACAGTTTGTCACACTCTGCACCCTGCCATCACAGGAATGCTCCTAACTTGTGTCTTTAAAGGGTTGCTTGATTGTCTTTTGTCAGTTTTTTTTTTTTTTTTTATTGCAACAGTTTTACTGTACCATATCAAATGTGTAATATTTCTAGTTTAAGACCATAATCAACAGGAATTAAGTGTGCTTTGTCATTCTTACCTCCATATGCAAGGGTGCACTTAATTCTATTGATAATGTACAATTGTAGTGACTTTCACAGAAGTGATGGCAAGTATGACGTAAACGGCTATTTGCTATTCAAATAATGGGGGAAAAAAAGAAAAATGGACTGATGTGAATTGGAACACAAAACCAAAGATGAATATTACTCACTTTTTTTTTCCATTTTTTTTTTTTGTAGTATTCCACAAGATTGATCAAAGTTTATTGGTCCACTCTTTTGGGAATCTTTTTAATCCAAACATCAGACCAGCCTTTACATTCTGTTGTTACATGTTTATTTACTAAAACAACCAACTTGATCTGCTCAGCCAAGTCTGCAGTTTCAGCAGACAGAGGAAGTACCATCATTTCACTGCAGCGGGTTCATAGAAACTTTTGTAAAATGGCTTAGATGTGCATTTCCAAAAGGGTTTAACGTCACTTTTCAAATACAAGTATTTCTCTGCAAGGAGGTAACTAAATTCCACATTGATTTGCAGTCCACATCATGCATTGTCAAAATTTAAAAAAAAGAGAGTTCTGTATTTGCTTTGAATAAAAACTAAGCTCGTAATCTTTTTCCTCCTCGCTCGTTGGCATGTGCACATGATGGCCTCATGCCGAAGTGGCTGAAGCACAATTTACAAGCAGTCAGAAGCAGTAGTGCCACGTGTTGAAATGAGCACTTTTTTTTTTTTTTTCTAGGGAACACCGATGTTTCCTTTTGCTAAAGTCATAGATACAGAATGATTTTTTTTTGTGTTTTTCCTTTCCTTTTTCAAACATTTAGTAATGTAAAGAAATGCACTGTAAAATATTTCAGCACTAAGGTCACAAGTTAGTGTTGACCCATTTCTGCTGGTGATATACATTTAATGTCAGTCCTCTAGCAATCTCTGTCAGTACACTTTTCCTAAGGATGTTTAAAAAGAGTGATCTTGGTGTAGGTAAATACAAGTTTAATATTAGGCTTTTTTTTTTTATAAATATAATTCCCTATCCTGAGTAACCCCTAGTTTTGTATTCACATTCAGCATGATATCCTTGTGAAATTATGGTTTTGCCTTTCTAACCATGCTGTTAAATGTCAGACCACCCCGACTTGTGTTGATTATACTTCCACACTCGCTGAATTCAGCATTTAGCCGAGACGAATGGAGCGCTCCTATGCTGCTTGGTGTCAGTGTTGCACTTGCTCTTTAAGATTTGATGTTGCTCCCACAACTGAGTAATGAACAGATGTTAACTTTTGTACTCAAATGTCACTTGAACGAATTTGCCTTTTCACATCCTAACTGAATTGCCTTCAACCACTATTGGTAGTCCACACCTATATGAGACTTTGAGCTTCCGCTTCCAGTCCTTTTGTATTCAGGATCTCGAGACATTTTCAGAACATGGCTGGCTGCATTTTTGTGTCCTGGATTAATTCAGAACTTTGATTGTATGTCGTTAACACAATTCTGTAGCCTGTAAGCCGCCATGTTATTTCTAGCTTCTTATTATGCAGACAAAGATAAGGAAAATGTTTATCGGACCCCTGGCTTCAATAAAACCAAGAAACTAGATTTTTGTGTTTGTTTGCTTTTATTGTGTCTGTGTGTTTTACTTTGTATTTTGTCTAAATTATTGGTTTAAATTAAACATAGAAATTAGTTTTCTTACCGTTAACTATTAATTATTTTTTTTACAAGAAAGCTAGATGCTCTAAGGTAGTGAAAGAAATCAATTTAAGGAACTTTAAAGAAAATGCAATGGTTGAAGATGCCACATAAAATAAATTCAGCTTAAGGAAGGGTTTATTATTATTTAAATAAAAAAATTGACTGACTACACATGTCTGAAGTATTGATTGCTGAAAAATCTTAAAAAGAAAAAAAAAGCCACGCTGAGTCATCGCCAGGAAAAGCTACAGCAGAACATTTGAGTCTTTAATCAGATGCGAAGACGAGCTCAGTTCATCTAACCTGATAATCGAAAAGTTCACCTTTAGTAAAGAGCTATAGTTGCTTAAGAGTATCTGGGCATCAGATAAACATCTCCAGCATCTTGCCTCTCCTGTCACCTAGGCAACCTTTAATGCCACCGATCACCACAGGAGGGCAGTAATGTGCGAAGTTTATTTCACTGGGGGAAACAACATTTTTCAAGTTTACATTTTATGTGGCATATATTTTATATATATGCTATGTACTATATATATATATATATATATATATGTGTGTGTGTGTGTGTGTGTGTGTGTATGTATATTAAAAAATATATAATGTATGTATGTACTACATGTAAATATACCTGACTATAACTTGCTTCTTTAAGGCCCTAATCGGACTGTGTGGTGGCCAGAAAGACAGGAATCGTGCTTCTGTTGTGTTTTCCAGGATATTTACAGTTTTCATGTGAGAGTAAAAACTTTGGAAAACCAGAGAATAGCGCAATGGCCGATAATAAGCACAGCGGTCACATGTAAACCCCTACAGCATACAGACACTTTTCTTTTCTTTGCGTCTGGTAGTTGTTAAAATACAGTAGAAGCACGTCCACTGTTGAGGAGGAAGAAAGAGGACCCAGAATAAGCTCGGTTCTGAGCAGATTCGTTTTACAGGCTGGTTGCGGATAAAACCCACTAAAGAATGTGCCGTTTTCGGAGGGGCGGGGACTAGACTGCCTTCATCCACAGCGACGACAAGGCAGCCGGACTGTACGCCTGTGGATGTAAGTTAACAACAGGGGGCAACTGGGTTCCCTCTGGAATATTCTGAAGCGTACTCGGTGGATGTTTTTCGGTCGTTGTAACTAGTCACGCCGCCTGGCACGCGTTTCTTTTGCAGTGGCCTAAATACCCCGAGTCGTCCCCGGGACTCGAACCTGTGACCCGCCGGACCCAGTTAGCAGAAGTGCGGCTCGCCGGGACAGACGTAACATTGTAAGAAAGTGGTGACACGGGAGGACATCAGCCTGGACGTGCAGCGCGTCTTGTTCAACAGCATCTACTGCTGCCGTCTCACCGCGGAGCGGCTATGAAAAACTGGACCGTCTGGTTCGTCTCCTCCGACCGCTTCCAGCCTTCATGGAACAAAAGTGTGCTCTCCGCGACCTAACTTGCGCCTCCAGGTAGATTCTGGGCGTGTTGCCATAAAAACGTGTTGTTTTTATGTTGTAAGCCTTCTGGTCAGGCGTCCAGTAGTTTGTAACCATGAGGACCACCGAGGACACGGAGGGCTTTGACGGCGAGGCCTCCAGCACCTCCATGATCTCCGGGGCCAGCAGCCCGTATCAGCCCACTACCGAGCCCGTCCATTCGCGCAACGTTTTGGGGGCAGTGAGGTGCGACATGGAGTACCTCAGGTCTTACTTTGGGATTTTAAAGGTGGTGGAAGTGGTAAGTTTGCGCATATTACTGCAAAGCTGACAAATGTACACCCATGTTAAAGTACCCCAAGTAAACTATGACGCACTGGATAACAAACCACGCAGCCACTCACTAGACGGAGGAACTGTTTAATTAGTAAATAATAATAATAATGATGATAGTGTCTTTGGCTTAGGCGACTCGTTCATAATAAATCAAATAGATGGTTTACTGAGAGCATATGGCTAAATAAATGTATCTCAGTTGAACTCAGTTTCGCGGCTTCAGGTATTATCCCCGTAAACATGACATGGGGACATACCACGAAAAACATATAAAGATATCTTTTCTTGACACGTCTAAAATTGCTACCAGTTTAAAAACTCCAATATAACATATTTTCTTCACTTTGTCTGTGCTGCCTCAGTCTGAAAATGTCAAACAGAGAAATTCAGAGTTGCGAAAGGTTTTGTGACGTCACAGACCCAGATCAGAGTAGAGTTTTCCAGTTTCCCCATATTTTCTCTGCTGAATTTCATGTCGTGCTGTACGTGTAAAGCGTGATTAATGGTTCTCCGTCAATTAGACAGAAAGGAAACGCCAGCGACTCAATGCCATTGTGTGCCTTTCAAAGATTTGAGTTGAGGTCCTATGCATCCCAAAGTGTTACTGCCAAAATGCTAGAGGATGTCAAGTTTCTGAAGGATCTGTTTACTGTTTAGTGCTTACTTTTTTAGGTCACAGTGAACGATGGCGACTGATCAATGAAATACACTGTTGGAGTTGGAGCTGATCAATGTGGAACAGCAAATGTTTTATTTTTTGCAAATGTTGCATCATGTGAGGAGATGGTCTGCAGGCCCTTTGAACGAGTCAAGCAGAGGGGCCAAACCAGAAAATCGAAGTGATGCAGTACAGTGGACCGATCACAGCGCTTTCATTTGCATTTTCCTCAATGCGTAGTCAGAACATTTTGAAGGCGCATGTTGGACGATGCAGGTGCTCTGAGCTGCAACGGCGTCAAGTCAAGGGACAAGCGTAAATTAATACACTGGTCATGACAACAACGCAACTATGCTCATATCCTACATAGAAGAGCTACATCCTTGCTGACGTGTATACCTGTCCGTTTTCGTTTGTCTCATTATGTAATTACACCACCAAATTCAAAGTTGTGGTGCAGGTTCTTTTCTGCAGCGTTGTAACTTGAAGGGATGAGCTTTCGTTTGTTTACCTCCTTCATGCAGCTCATATTATTGCAATCATATTTTGTACCCAGTTTGAAAAAGGAAGTAGTAGCACATTGCAGGAAATACCATGGTGCCAAGCTGGCCAGGGACATGTGTTGTGGTCTTTGTCGCCTCGACACGTAGTAATGTTTTTATTGAGGTGTACGTCAGGAATCCATGTGTCGTCGGCTCCATGCAGAAGCTTTAATCATGCATAAACCTATATGATCCCTTTCAAAAGAGGCACGTGCAGGAAAGGTGGTGAAGTCTTTGACTCCACCCACTCAAACCAGCTGCTATTAATAAACATGAAAAAATATGATTTGGAAATTAGGCTGCTGTACCGTATCGCTGAGGTGATTTGACCAAAGCATGTCACAGACGTTTCATTATAACCTCAGATGACCGTGCCCTCCTTTAGTGTAATAACTCACATCAGCTTTTGCACTGTCTTTACCAACTGTTTGAATGGTGTTCTAATGCTCTCATTTTCAGCTTTCAGCTGTTTCAGTCGTTAGACATCTGCATTTGTTTGGGCCATGTAAAAGTCGCTGGAATACTCATTTTTGTTTAACTGTAAATCACTGTGTCCAAACCAGATGTCTGAGCTGGGTTGAAAGGGCACAACAAAGCAAAATGAGGGCTTGTAAAGATCTGATAACTTGCCAGAGGAGGAAATATCTATTAAGATTTGGCTACTCCTCTTATTTTGGTGCCAAAAACAATTCAGTACAGACCTGCGCACTCATGCACATGAAGTGATTTGTGGGCACAACAGGAAGTGTAGACTCCTAATTACCTCTTTCTGTGTTTACGGCAACACAAGAAACCCAAAAATCCAAACTGCTGCAGTAGTCTTCACTGCTTCACCTTTAAAACTTGATTTGCTCAAGAAAAAGAAGTGTTTTAAATGTTTGTTTTCGTTGCAGATTGTGGATGGTCGAGTGCCCCTGTAGTCTGTGCAGCAGACCACAGTGAGCTTGAGTTCTTGCACAGACTGATGTTTACTTATGTGCATGTGGGAAGGACGGATAGGAAGCCACCTGTCATCAACGTAGAAGACGTATTTACTAAGATTTATATCCACTGCCATCATGTTTGTAGCACATCCTGGATTATTGACTTGGCCTCAACGGGAGGTCAATACAGGAATTGAATTCCACATTTCTGTTGCTGTACATGTGCTCCAGAGATGAAGACATGTACTAGAATTAAAGTTTTATTCTTCTCACATGTTCAAATACACTGATGGTAAGCTTCATGGTTCTAATATGATTGCCTGTGTATGCGCATTCAATTCAGGAACGTTATATCGTCTAAACACAAGAAGCGAAATGAAAACGTTGCTAAAATCAGCCTGGATTTAATAAGATAACGATTTAGGGGGGAGACTATCTCATCATTGAGTTATGTAAACAAGATAATAAAACTCTTGGTGTCATGGACATATTTTGCTCAGCATGTTTAAAACTCAACGAATAAATCTTAGATTCTGAAGTACCACCAATACTCGCAGTATAACAAATAAATATGATCTAATATTCTATTTATCTTTGGTTTATACTCGTACTTATTTGCGTCGGTGCTTTGTTCTGCTGCGATTATCAGTTGGGATAGTAATTCTTCTCCACTGTAAAGAAAGCGGACCGGTGGAAGATTAGATTTAGTATCTCAGAGGAGGCTGACAAGGCTGCCTTCCAGACAATAATAGCTTCAAAAGATTTCATTTTTACTGCTCTGTCCTCTGATTGTTGCACAGAGTGCCAGCCAAGGCTATGTGATGACAATGCAAAACTAACAGATGACAGCACAGAGTTGACTGCTTGTGATCTACTTTGAAAGTGCTTAATCTACCACAATTCCTGCGTGCTTTGGAAACACAGTGAAGCTGCCATGTGTTGTTGCCTTAAAGTCTAGCTTGTGGTCTTGCACAAACTGGCGTATGTGACTCTGCATTCTTTAAGATAGTGTAAAATGTGGCGTGCAGCAAGTTAACCCTCTGATGCGTGCAGGTAGTCTCTTTTGCAAAGGATTTTCCTCAGAAAACCTGAACTGGAATCTTTGTTGGTTACTGAGGGGTTTAAGATTTAAACATATGTCAACCTTTAGCTGATAAGCCTGGTAGTTAACTATAAGGTACAGCTCTAAAGCAAAAACAGCTCCTCTAGGAATGAGCCTAATACTTCAAAAATCTAGTCAAAATTGTCTTATTTTAAGCAAATATATTTTTTCCAGTGGGGTAAGAAAACTTTTTTTGACTAGAATTCTTAAAATTGCCAGAATAGTCTATATTTGGCCTTCTAGTTTTCTTAAAACAAGGCTTTTTTGTCGTTTTCTGTTTTTTTTTAACTGTCTTAGAAATTAGTTTTTGCAGTGAACAGGACAGAGAAGGAAAGTCTGATGCAAAAACAGCCCCTCTAGAAATAAGCATATTCCATAAACCTAGTCAAAACTGTCTAATTTTAAGCAGAAATATGTTTGTCGATGAGGTAAAAACAAAAATAATAATTCTCTTGACTAGAATTCTTAAAACTAGAAAAATGGTCTAAAATGGCTTTTCTTGAAAGAAAAATTAGATTTTGCAGTGTAATCTTCTAATTTGAAACTTTGTTTGGTTCGCAAAATAGAACCTTAAAACACTAAATTAGAGATGACGTTTGCAATGAAAACTTTCTTTTGTATCTGATTATTTAACTAATTAAATAGTCAAGACCCTCCTGTTGAAATAGTACACCAGTGATGAATATGTTTCACCAGGCACTAAATTATTTAACCCTAACATGAGTCTAATTAGAAAAAAAAAGCTTCTGTTTGCTTTGGAGCATAAAGAATGGAGTCAGGGACAATAAAACAGGGTCATGTGGTCTGATGAGGGGAAAGTATTATGATCTGAGCCCAGTTCAAGTGATCAGTTCTTAGATATCTTTAATACCCTCGATGGACAATGTCTTGTACAGCCAACAAAAACGCATAAAGGGCACGTAAAAGCAATCATTGTCAGTTAGTTTTATATATATATCAGAAGCGGTATTTTAAAAAGCCCATGGCAGGAGGAACAAGTGATTTTTTTGTGCTTGTTCCACAACCAGATCGCGGCAACATAAAATCATTAAAGAGAGGGTGAATTCTGACCTAGGTTCAACTTAGGTCCGCTGTCTGCCTGAATGTACCGAATGACCAGGTTTTTACCATCAGTGGTGAATTTTCTTTACCGATTCACATGTATGTTCCAAGATGACAGTGGCAGGATTCGCTGGGCTCAGATTACCAAGAACATAGTTCAGGGAGCGCGACACATTGTTTTCACATATGGATCGGCTGCCACAGAGTCCAGATGTTGACCCCATTTAGGGCTCCACCAAGCAGTTCCAGTGCAAGTTAGTGCTAGTGCCACATTTAGCACCAGCTCTTTGCTTTTTGACCACCGACTGCGGGTAAAAGCACTGACTCGGTGCCAAGAAAACTGTTGCGATAATGGCTTCAAAGTCCAAAACCTTGTGGGGCCAGATGCAAGAACATTCAACTGATTATTTAGAGGCCAAGCCCTCATGTAATGCAGTAATGCATGATTAATTACTGTTATAGCACAACTGCATCCTAGACGTTGATGAGGCCAAAAACAGCTGGAAACTAGATTTGATTACTAGATTGACCAATTACGTCTGAGATATTTAGATTTTACGCTCTTTTTACAGATTTTCTGCTTGTGCATTGGCGACGTAACAAATGATGTAGGGCCCTGGCTCTCCGGTGCTCTCGGGCCAGTGGTAAAGCAAACCAGTTCTTTGTAGAACCTGTTCGGAACTGGCTCTAGCACTGGTGTAGTACCAGCACAGATCTGGAGTTGGTGGGAACGCCCTGAGAATCTTTAGGAGCTGGGATCCAACTTTCCCATCATCAGTTTAATGGTGAAAAATAAATGCAGATATAGACGGAAGTAAAAAGTCCAAAATATGGTGCATCATCCATGCTGGGAAGACACAAAGTACAGTCATCAGGAGGACGTCGCTTTCACTCCGCTGTTGAGCAAGTGTTGTGTTACTTACTGACAAGCTGCTGTTTTGGGGTTTGGATGTTGTTTGTGTCTGTCGCCTCTTGAATTAATACTCCAAGTCCAGTTTTATTTCTGTGTGATTCATGTTGGTTCATCCTCCAAAATATCCAGTTTAGTACAGATGATCGTGAATAGTTGCTTATTTTATTGGATTTTCCAGGTCTGTTTAAACAGTTGCATCTTCTCCATCTATTAGGGTTGTAAACTTGCAACAATAACTAAATAAATAATAAGGGATTTGTGTCTGTAGGGAGTATTGGAAATAACTGTCCTGTAATCATATCTTGAGTCGTGTTCACAATTTCTGTGTGTGACGTTTTAGGCCAGGGAATATGGTTTCACACAGAACAAAAATATACAAATAATTACATTTTAACAAAACTGGGAGGTAAAGTCCAAGGAAACTGGAGCGCTAAAATGCATCTGCGCTGTGACTTGTAGAGCCCCACGCGTTGTCATTCTTTACTTGAATGGCTGCTTGGGCTGCTGGAGTCTCCGTCCTGATCAGAAACAACCCTCGGTAGGATGAAACCTGACCGAGGTGTGTGTTCTGACAGCAGGTTTGTCTTTGTGTCTTTTCTGTGGCCAACAAGTCAACAAACCAATCCTCACCCGGTGTCCCTCTGCACACAGTGGGAAATTTGAAACCTTGCAGGGCCTTACTATACTATCAAACTCATTCAGTTTCCCAGCACGCTTTCTGCCTTAATGATGAATAATGCTCATATGTGATGATATGAGAAACCATATTTCCCAATTTCTTTTATTATTGTTCCAACAAATGGTGATTGAATATTGTGGTAAGGATTTTTTTTTTGTGTGTGTGTTCCCGGGGATTTTGCAAAATTAAGTTACCAGATGCCTGCAAATGCCAGCACTCACTTCCTCCTCTGAGAGATATGCCATATGCTTCATTCTCTCATGGTTGGAGCATTACTTTGTTAGAGCTTGAAGCAACTCATTAAGAAAACACAAATCGTATGCATGCATGTGGGAAGACATGCATGATGCTGCTGTGAGCACAGAAAAAAAAATTTTACCCTTTGGGTCAGAATTAATCCTATATTCAGGCCATCTTTTATATTCAGTGAGATCCTATAGAGAAGCAGCATATGAGGTTCCACAGCCTCCACAGTCAGGCCTTGTTTCATCTCCTCCTTGAATTCTCTCCACAACAGATGGTGTAATAAGAAGATCAGAGGAGTCCAATACGCCTTTAAAGGCAGATAATAGTGTGTTAAATCCCCAAGATTAGTGTGTGTGTAGGAGAGGGAAGGGAAAGAGTGGAGGTGCATGAGCATGCACGTATAGATGCTCAATGACCAGGTTGCATTTGGTTAAGGTTGACATAAAATAATTTCTTGCAAGATTATCCTTTATTGAGCTTTTGATCCCCCACCTCTTTCTCAGTGAGCGTCTCACACCTGGTACACAAGGATCGTGTGGAAGCAAAATGCTTTTCCTCAAGAGACATGACATCATCTCTCAGCTCAAGCAGCCCTCCACTTCTCTCTGGGTGTAACCTTTTTAGTTGTGTTGAAGTCAGAGTCGGACTGCTCACTTTTCAATCTACAGAGGTCTGAACTGTTGCGCTATGAAAAGTTTTCCTGATGGTTGAATGCCCGGAAGAGTTGCTTTTCATTTTGCTTTGCTTTAGTGCTACACTCCTAATATGACTGTTAGAATCTTGTCTAAGAGCCAGAGTTGGGGGAATAGATAGGAATCTGTCATAAACACAAGTTTTCTCCACTCAGGCTTAACTGGTCCAGGTCACCAAACAATGCTTTACTTGTCAGAACCAGAGCACACCCACCTCATTAAACCAGATAGCAGGATTGTCTGCGGAGCTGCAGGGAGCAACGAGGGAGGAGGAGGGGTCTTTTGTTTGGGTTTATTCAGCAGTGTCAAGTAAGGAGATGACCCTGGCTAGACCTCACTGGAACTGGATTCACATCAGATGGATATCTTTATTACATTTTACAAAAAAAAAAAAAAAAAATTCAATGTTGTTTTTACAAAGAAAGACTCCTAACCTTGAAATCTTTTATCCACGAACGGCAAAGAGACAGATCCACCTTAAAAATTACACATATAGCTGCTTCTGAGAGGCTTAAAGAAAGAAACAATCGCATAAAAGTCCGTTTTAATTTACCTGGGTGTGAATGATTTCTGCATTGTTGTATGCTATGACTCTGCAAGTCTTAGTTCTTAAGTGAGGTATATTTTGCAAATAAAAACAGTGGGAGACAACTTTTACTTTTACTTTATTTATTTCATTAGTTCTTTAATCACAGCTTTATATGCAGAACATGCTTTTACAGGACGAAGGGTGTATCTGTGCTTGTTTTTAAGAAACGCATCAAGATTTTCTGTGGAAGCAAAAACAGTTTCAAGAGGTGCTTTTACTCAAGATTTGGCTGTTTTATCAGTGTCATCAGATCAATTTAGTTTAGCTTCATTTAAACGCCAAATCAAATGTCATCTCAAGGCACTTCAACAATACAGTTCAACCTATTCTAAAGTAGTCCGATTAATACAAAGCAATTAATAAGAATAATTATTTTTGCTTCACTAAGGAAACCAACAGGTTGCATCAAAATATTTCTTTGAGACAACCCCCAATCCCGAGCAAGCACCAGGTGACAGTGGAGAGGAAGTGGAGGTCCCCCAGCAGTCAGCATAGTAAGCAATGTTTCAAAGCACCTGAGCCATCCCTAACTATAAGCTTGATCAAAAAGGAAGGTTTAAAGCTTAATTTTACAGGTAGCGAGGATGTCTGCTTCCCAAACACAAACTGGCAGCCGGTTCCAGAGGAGAGGAGCCTGATGACTGACGTTCTACCTCTAATTCTACTTTTAGAAACTCTTAAGACCCACAAGTAAACCTGCTGACTGAGAGTGAAGTGCTCTGCTTGGAAATATGCAACTATGAGCTCTTTAAGATATGATTGCTTGGTCATTAGGAGGTTTATATGCTGGGAGAAGAATTTTATTAATTTAATTACACACTGTTTTTATTTGCTTTCTCAGTTGCAGTCCCAGGTGCCTCTGGGTTGGTGTTTTGCCCATGTAATTTTCACTTCTTCTCCATCTATCATGTGCCAAGTGATCATGTGTGCCATTATTTTCTTTTATTGGCAACCAAAATAAAATCAACATGATCTGACCACATCCCATAATCTCGTTTCTTTGCCATCCCCTCGACACTCTTGCCTGGTGACAAAACAGGAAGGAGTTGGTGCGCCGGTTAAGTGTTGATAAACAAGCGTCAGCGCAGCTTTCTGAGAGTTTGAATGTCAGTTGCGCTTAGTCAAGCAGGAAATTGTCTGGAATCATAATTTTAATAAGATAAACTGTCCTTTGTAATTATGCTCTTGAAAGCAAAGTTGTTTTTGTTTTTGTTTTTATTGTAGCTTTAAAAAAAAACCTCTCCTCATAGTTCACTTTCAAGAATACAGTTAAACTTGCTACTGAGCTATTCACATGCAGCTTTGCAATTTACTTAATGGACGTAATTTATTCTAAACCCCTTCAACTATCCATATCCGGAGGATTTCTGGTGTAAACGGCTCTCTTGATGTCACACTCTTAGATTTTCTTCTGCGTTTCCCACAGGAGGGAAAATAAAAAAAGCTAAACCCACTACACTAAATACACTAGATTGTATATAGGTATTATCATTATATAGTTCTGGTTAACACCCACTGACATCTGGCTTTTTGTTTTCACCGGGCATGTTTACAGTTCAGTCCTGACTACTCTACTGAGTTTGTGGATAATTATCGAGTGATGAATCAATGTGAACCAACTGGGACAATGTTTTCATGTTAGTACAGAGCACTTTTAACCTTTTATTTATTTATTTTTACCATTGTTTAATCTTTTAAGAAACTTATTCTTGCTTCTTATTCTCAATTAAATAAATAACCCGTCTTCAGTGACTAATTCATGCATTTAATTGTTTATTTGAAGCATTTTTTAAGATACCTTATTCAAATGTATGTTCTTTTCTCGTAGTATAATCTCACTACTAGAAATTGCACTTGGCTCTGCTGCACTGTGTACGCTCTATTGCTTCCAACTGTTGTCATGTTGTTGTTAAGGCAATAACAATAAGTTGTTAAGGCAATAACAATAAGTTGTTAAGGCAATAACAATAAAGTATTGACCTGAATAGCTTTTGGAGTTGTCTTGCTCAAAGCTCAGTTCTATAAAAGGTTGCTCCTACAGAATACGTGAAGTCACTGCGATTATTGCACAACTATCCTCACGTGTGTGTAAAGATTGCTCATGCGGGTATTATTATAGAAACAAAAGCATCTCTGTATTTAGCACGCATATATAATAAGAGTTGTGTCTGTGTTTGGGTAAATGGGTCAACGACAAATACGTTGTAAAGAGCTTAGTAAAGTTCAAAAAAGGTGGGGGTTGTATAAATGTCGACCATTTACCATGTTATGAGAGTCTGCTGCTCTTCTTTTATTCTTTTGCTTTGTCTAGCATGGTTTCTTTGGTGGTTCTGATTTCATTTAAGCTACTCTGAGCCATATGTCCATTTATCTTTGCTGGGCAGATTTCCAGATTTGTTGAAATCACGTGCCTGGAGGCAGGGTTCATATCACTTCTAATATCCTCTGTCTTCAGATGAAGCATGTGACGTGTCTCTCATTCTTTCCCCCTTGGGTTATGATTACATGTCACATGTTTTTTTTTTTTTTTTTTTTTTTTTAACTAGATTAATTTAGCTTGAAATACACTAAACTGAGGTTGTGCCTTGTATCTGTGCATTTGCCTTTGCACAACTTTAATTCAGCTGCTTCAGCTACAACTCTTATAGTTTTGTTATGTCTGGGGGTTTTGGAAAACTCAAATCCTAAAGGCAATCCTTTTTTCCCCCCCTTGGGATATAGATTTCAGAAGAACACTTACAGCGTAATTCTTCTTTCCTTTGTGTGGTGTGTTAATGGATGTTGGCTGGAGGCAGTTGTCATCTCAAGCTGCCAACGTTAGAGCTCATGAGACGGGCTAATGGCCTGCACTCCGTTCGTTGGACAAACACCTCAACAAAGTCTGGCGTTTCACCGCACTCACAGCGTTGCAGAAATAGTATAACTTATGCTTCAGAGCGACATAACCACTGAGCTTAAACTGTACTATAGATTTATGTTAAATATTCTTAGTTTGTCTTCTTGTTTTTCCATCAGCCCAGCTGCAGTCAGTTTCAACTTTGTGCCAACATTGGAAAGTAAAATACGTGTTGAATATAGTTGTCAAGAACTGGACTATCCCGTCATTTAGAGGAACCCTGATGGAACATGGATAATCTTTGCCAGTTGTTCATGGTGACCTAGTTTTTCAGCCACGAGAGATGATTTACACATCAGCTGATGGTGCAAATTGTATCTTGCAAACACTCTTCTACACACCACACTTAACATGTCCTACTGTTACACACAATTAAACCTCTTCTTTGCTGTCGTTTTCCTTCTCCTTCTAGGTCCTGTCACTCATCGGATTTATCTGCATAGAGACCATCATGATGTGTTCCCCCTGTGGAGGGGTTTACTTCTTTGAGTTTGTCAGCTGCAGTGCCTTCGTGGTGACAGGAGTTCTCCTTCTGATCTTCAGTCTCAACCTCCACCTCAAGGTCCCCCAGGTCAACTGGAACCTCACGGTATGTACGAGGAGCCATCAGTGCGCTTCAGCGTCTGCACAGTGCATACCACTGTTTTTTTGTTTTAACAGACAGCCATGCACAGAACAAACTTTCCTGCTCTGTGGTTTTCCTTACTTTTTTAGACACAGCACCAAAAGCAATTGAGTTTCACAGCGCTTGTGCTAAGACAACCGGAAAGAACCGTGCTGAATGTTCTCTCTGGCTCTGTGGTGTTGTTTCTGATTGCACTGTGGCTACTGACAGATATGCAACAAACAGTAATGGTGACAGTGAACTCAAGTGAAATGAGATTTGGGTTGGGTGAACGCCAACTGTGCACGTTACTCCAATGCGTCAAAGCATGTAAAAAAAAGAAGAGAGATATTTTGAAGAACTGTTGTTGAGATTTCTGAGGTGAGTTGCCATTTAACATGACCACATTATGTTATAAAAACTCAAAACTCTTGCATTATAGCTCACTAAATGCATGTGCTTTAACTGTGGCATAAATGAAAAAGGGATCTCTTTTGAAGTAACAAAAGGTTGTTGCTTTAATGAATTAATAAAACAGTTAATAAGGAATTGTTTTTTTCAGTAGGGTTTAGATTTAAGTTTTATGTTGTTCCACGAGTGGAAAAAGGCTTTATTTTTTAATTATTTAAATGACATCACATACTACATCACATAGTACAACTCACTTTACGCCATTCGTATCAAAGCCCTCTTCTGTGTTTGATTTGACACAACTTAGATATTCTCCTCAGGATGTATTATGGTCCTCCTTCAGAAAATGTCTTTGAGCTCAGAGTGCCCATTGTGGTCCGAGATTTAATTTAATATATGGCATTTTAATCTGCCATATATATCGTCCATCTATCCATCCAACCATCAAGACCTCCGTCTCCCCAGCATCCTCCTCCATCTCCTCCACCAAGGCAGTAAGCCCCATTCACACAGCCAGTCCCTGTAGCACCTATTTTCCATCCTGCTGTGCTGTTAATGGCACAGAAGGTGGAACAGAATTACATGGACTCCACCTACATCAGCTACTGAGTGAATCCTGCTGCCTCCTCCACCTGCTGAAGGCAGGCCACCATCTCTCTCACACGTGTCCTTCTTTCAGCACCATATTTTCTCCAGTGTTGACTGAACTGCAGAACAACATAGGGACTGTCTTTAGATGGTGGATCTCTGTCATTTTGTGTAAAAGCACACTCTGGGGAGGGACGATTGTGCCTTCGTGGGATCACTGTGATGCACACCTGGAGAGAGGAGGCGATCGCGACAAGACTAAAATCTCTCTAGCGTGTCCTCGGTCCGCCTCAGGGCTGCCGTTTGGTTGCCTGAAGCGCTTTTCCAGGGAGGTGTCTAGGAGACATCCTAACCAGACACCAGAACCACCTCAACTGGCTCCTCTCTACGTGGGGGAGCAGAGACACTACTCCACCATAAATACTATCCTTCAAATCAGCGTTCATTTAGTAAATACTAGCGGAATAGTATTAAATACAAATCAAGTCTCTTTTTCTGTCTTTATCCAGCTGGTAATGATGGTTTTAGTAGTTAACCCATTCATTGAGGACTATCTCGTAAGCACCCTTTTGGTGAATAACAGCTTTTTTCATTACACTGGGATTAATAGGAAGTGGCAAGGATCTCTAAAAAACTAGTTGCTGTTTGAAGTAGTTTGTTGCCGTGCAACATCAACCAGACCTCAAAGGCAACTGGGAATTTTTAGAAGAACAATTTAGTTTTTTAGGTTTGCATTTCAGCAACAATAATGTCAGAAAAGATTCTGCTGATTCTGCTATTTAGGGTTAAAAATAATAATGACTTCCTAAGCAGTTTTACCTTAACCTGCGATCCGGTTACTTTGCGTAAGAAGCTCGTATTTAGGAGGACTTTACACCAGCTCGTCTCAGGGATTGTGGGACAGCTTTGGAGAGTGCAGAGTGTAGGATATGCGTAGTCAGCTGTAAGCAAGCGTGCTGGTGGGTGTTCTCCTGCAGATACTGGCTGGCTTCCTGTGCTTGCCTACACACCAGCATGAACATGTGTGTATGTACATGTCTACAGTTTTTTTTGCAGATGGGTGTAGCAAAAATGTCTCCAGCCATATTTCCAGAGGCCTCACAGCTTACGGAGCACATCATAGCAGAGCAGTGGATTTTAAGCCATGAATCCAACCACAGCTATCGGATAACTCTATGGTTTTGTCGGTATGGTATCGAACCTCAAACATGAAGAGAAGGTGGGCCTCTGGCTTTTACTGTTGGAAGCGTGCTACCAAATGTCAGCTTTTTACAGTCTTGGAGAAGCCGGAGTCAATTAAAGAGTGCTGATTTAGGAACTTTTACCGGATACCTATGATCATTACAGTCAGGCGTTCAATATAAAGTCCTTCTGTTCTCTCTTTTCTTCCTGGTCTTTTTCCCCTCTCAGGATCACTGGCTTGCAGATTTGATTAATTATCTATTTTTCCATTAAAAAAGGGAATAATAGTTTGGAAATATGTAGTTATAGGCGAACACGCTGCAGTTTGGCTGGAAATCATGTTTTTATGCACCCAGCTTTTCAAAGTTTGGGAAAAAAAAGATGAATTATTTAGAGAACAACAGATTCTGTGTTTTATGACACAAAGCAGTCTCTGCTTTTTCCCTTTTGGGTTGTACACCAGGGAAAGACTTGTGTAGGTGTTGTTTCCCAGATTCCGCAGCCTTTTCTCCCACTATGAGCAGCTGCAACTAACAAGCCCATCAAGCTGAATTTCTCTCTGAAAATGTAATGTTGAGTACATCCATCATGCTCAAATCTGCTCCAGTGTCACCGGCGCCCCAGGAATCTTTCCTCCAGTTTTTGTTAACTTTACTTATTTCCCATGTTTCCCAACTTCAAACTGCAGTGTGAGACTGTCAGGAGCTCTCTGTGGAGTGGGCTTCTGTATAAATTGGTTGAGAGTGTAAAAAAAAAGGTTTTTAAATCACACATTCATTTGCTAGACGATCCCGTTGCCTCGAGCTCACTCTCTGTGATGACACTGGCAGCAAAGTCGGGGAAATATTGGCCTCCACTCCACTCCACTCCACTCCACTCCAATCTCTTCCACAAGGAAATACATTTAGTTCAACTTTTAATTTAGTTTTTAAATTGAGACTACTTGGTGCTTATTTTTATAATTCACAGTCAAATAAGTGTCAGAAACTGGTACAGAAATAAAGCATGCAGAGGTCCCGACACATGACCTTTCAGAGCCCATTAAGGAGGGAGAGAGAGAAAGATAGCAGTTTTATTCCCGTTTTAGAAGAAGAACAGCAGTTATGTCATCCTGCTCCACGTTATGTGGCTGGTATATTCTCAGAGTACATAGCTGTCCAGATTTAATCACTTTTGGTACAAATTTAAAAGGCACAGTCAGTGTTTTCACCCGAGGTGCAGGGATGGGTTCGAAGCTGGAACGCTTGGACACAGACGTCCTTGTGCCAAATGTTTTTTTGTGGCTGCTTCATTGTTGATGATGGTGGTGTCATCTGCAAACTTGATGGTCCTGACGGAGCTGCACTTGGTGGTACTGTCATAAGTGTACAGGAGCCTCAGTCAGTCACAGCTGAGACAGGCTCCGGCCCCCCAACGCCACCAAACCGGTTGAAACTGGTATATGGATGGATAGATCCATAACAGAAATCCCAGGGTTCATAATCCTCCCGTCAGTAATGAGTCTCACAAACTACAATATTGTCCCTGTTTTTGCTCTTTTCTGTTGCATTGGTCAGAAGCTTTTAGCTACGAGCTGTAGTCCTTTTTTTGTTGGTGTATGTGTGAAAGCTTCTTTCTCTGATGACCTCGTGTTATTCTGCTGAATGTGCAAACAGCCGAGGGTTATGACTATTGTTAACTTTAGTCATTAATCTATCATCAGTTCAGACCTGAGACCACTTTTCTCATGTCATATTTACTTTACCTCCAAGTGGAATCCAGCAAAAGCTTTCTTGGTTTGGACAGCTGAAGTTTGCCACCCAAGAAGACAAAAGACGTGAACTACTTGCCTGCTTCCCCTGTCTCTCAAAGAAAGAGCTTTTATACCTTTTCGTTTTTATTTATTATTCCTGCATGAAGCGCTCTGGCCTTCTGTGGCTTGCTGGAGCTGTCAAGAGAATACATTTCATTATCAGCGCTCTGCAGCAGACTTCATGGTTTCCATAGTTACACTTCAGTGAGCACTTTCAAACTTGAGAGCGCTGCAGAAAACAGAAAAACGTAGAGTGACACCGAGCTGCTCACAAGCAGGACACAATGAACAGTCCCGTTTTTGTACACAAGCAAGAAAGATAAATCGCTTTTAATAGGTTTAACAATTAACAAGGTTATTTTATTTGGAAAATCCCCTTTGAAATGGTAAGATTCAGTTAGAATAAATAAAATTTCCTTAATTTAGAAAATTGGGAGCAGGTCATTGAAGCGCATTCTCTTCCTTACCTGCCTTGTAAGTTAACTACATTTATTTTGTGCAACTGTTATATTTGCATCACACTACTCCGTCATTTAAAGACTGGTTTAATGACCTCAACCAGATTAAATCCCCCCAAAAGTAAGATTATTTGCCTTTTTTGGAACTGAAATGCGTGCGTTGCTGTTACAGAAAACTCAAATTGTGCCTCTATCTCGCTAAAATGAACTTGAGCAGACATAGAGAGAAAAAGTCTGAAAGCCAGGTTGTTTAGGTCCAGTGTGTGCTTGAGTGATTTAAGATTCAACGAACTGATAACTGGACAGTTGAAGGTTAATATATTGAAGACGAGTATTTCCTGTTCAACCGGTTGGTTGAGGTCGAGGGGCGTGTATGTGTAATGCGAGCAATGTTTGCTTTGTGTTAATATGCATGTTGAACATCCGTACGGGCTGGAGGTGGTCAAAGGTTGCTGTTATGTCGCCGGTGTTCATTTACTATGCCAGTTAGCATGTAACAAGAGGTTTAATATTGATTACTGATTAAACTGCAGAATTGGCTAAAACAACGTCAGGCGTCTTACGTGTGCTTCTCGCTTGCGCTTCTGTGCAGCTCTGTGCCTGGTCGGTGTTTGTGACAGCACCATTGTATGAGCCTGGTGTGTCATATGAGAGACCATGTCTGTAGTAATTAAAATCACACTTCTGATCACGAGGGCTATGCCGCAGTCACGCCGAGCACTTTGCTGTTAACCCTTTCTCAACCGTCTGAAAACAGAAAAGTAAAAAGCTTAACACTGAGGTGTGGCTTTCATCCCCCACTCGTGTGCTCAGAAACGTAGGAAGTGGCATATGTGTTTGGAAAGGGTGTGTTTGTATGTGGCAGCAGGTGATGCATGGAGGACCGGGATGCAGTCTGGATGTGTAGACGGCTGTAGGAAAACCGTTAAGTTTCAGTGAGGAACGCCATCATCCAGGATGTGTCTCAGCGGATGATACGAGTTTGAGTTATGTCCAATATTTATATATTGGAGTAGAGAATAAGTTGTATCCAGCACCACTCCAGTATAACAATCTCCCATTAAAAGAATTTAAAAAAAAAAACATTTAGCATAAACGATGTGCTTTGATCTGCTGTAAATGATTGTAGCAGCTGTTGTACCATTGTTGCTTTGAGTGCTTCAAGGGGATGAAAGGATATTTTCTAACCTACTTTAGGAGTAAATCTTTTGTATATATTGTTATTTTAGCTCAGGATGGCCTTAATAAGAGATAAACTAAGCATTCAGTTGTTCAGTTACCACTTTTCAGTTACCACACAAATAAATAAAGAAAATTCAACAAATATCTTAACTCCCCCTAAGAGGGAATATCATTTCTGTTCCTACTTTCAGGCCATAAACAAAGATATAAACTCGGTTAACTTTAAATGATCCCATGTTATTGTTACTTGTGGGTGTTTATTTTTAAATGAGGGTCTTCTGAAATAGGTTTACATGATTTAATGTTCAAAGAGTGTGTTGCTTTTCTATCAGTGAGCATTTCTGCAGCACTTGGAAAGCTTCACTTTAGTTCCCGTCTCTTTAAGTCCTCTCTCTGAAACGGGCGGGGCCAAACTAGCCGTGAGGCAGGCATTACGGAAATACGATAAATGGTGACGCAAACAACAGAAACAGAAGAAATGTAAACGCCACAGAAAAAAAACACAATCAGATTATAACATTTTTAATGACTATCGCTGCTCTTGAGTTCATCTTTGCAACCAGACAAGGATGCTACGAAGGTCCAAACCAAATCCAAAAAGTCCTGTGTTCAGGTTGTTGAAAGAGTGAGTTGTTTAGTCATTTATATCACCAACAAGAGTAAAGATAAAGCTCTGTTCTTTACGTGAAATCAGGAGGATATGCGCTTTGTCTGATTAGTTTGTTTCTCTGTTTTCTCATTCGAAAAGATACTGTGAAAACATACTGGAGTGCATGTGCGTCTGAATAGTTATTTCATATTTTATTTTGTTGGGGTTTTTTTTTTCACATTTGCCTGCAGGACCTGGTCAACACTGCTGCCAGCACCTTGTTCTTCTTCTTGTCGTCTCTCGTGCTGGCATGCATCAACCACAACACTGGAGCTGAGATAGCAGCAGTGGTGAGTAGTCGCAACACACCTTTGTTGGTGTGATTTCCTAGTTCCATTGCAGCAAACGATACAGGCATCGTATGCGTGTGCTGGTGTGTAATCATCCAGTGTGCGTTTGAGGCCTCATGAAGGTCTCATTTAATTACGTGACTTTATTGCAGCAGCCGCCTTTACAACATCAGCCTGTTGACACTGACGGATTTAAGCAACAGTGTGTTTATACAGCCTGATATTTGTCTCCCATTCAAACGCAGACATTGTGACTGTGCTTCCTGTTCCCACTTGTATGCAGGTCTTTGGCTTCCTGGTGACAGGTGTTTACGGCCTAAACACCTTCCTGGCGGTACGGAGGTGGCGTCGTGGGAACGGCTGTCAGAGGGCAGCTCAGGCCAGCGAGTACATTCGAGCACGCACAGCATCGCGTGGAGAAATGGAGGGCCGACCTGAGCTTGCATGAGGGCTCTCAGACAATCAGACTAAGAGAAAGCCAGACTTCAGGCAGCTGAATGTGATGAACGCGAGTCTGCCCTCAGAACAGTTCAGACTTTTACATCTCTGCCAAGCAATCAAGCTCCATTTCATGGACGGAGACGACCTCTGAGGCTTCGCTTGGCAGTCGTCGCGGCTTTCCCTTGATCACATATTAACACTTTAGTGAAAGCCTGAGTCCGAATTAAAGGTGTCTTTTGTCAATTATTTCTTCAACTAAATCAGAGGAAGGTTAGGTGATGTGGAAAAAGCAAAAAAAACAAAAAAAACAGGCATTGATTTTTAGATTTACTGACTTTTTCCTTTTTTCCTTTGCAGACAGTGTGACGTGTATTTTCTCATTAACGTCATATCATCTATTGATATACATCCAATATTTTGCATGTCAGGTCTGCAACACATTCCAGAAAAAAAGCTGGGCTGTTTAGTGCTGGTAAGGAGGTGAAAGGCAAAAAAATAAAAATAAAATCTTATGTCAGACAGCCGATGTCAACAGGTTTGTTGTGAGTACCCATGAAAGACATCTCCAGATGATCTTCACTTTGTCTACAAATGTGTGAGAAAACTGTTGGAATATAAAAAAATTTAAAAAACTGGAATTCAGTTAATTTAGTATCATTGGACCACTCAAGATATATAGAGTAGTGTCGGTGTAAAAGGCAAGAACGCACACTTTGCAACCTTTTTTCAAGTACTATAATCTGCATCTGCAGTTACAAACATTATCCTGTGCAAGAAAGAAGTTAAACTTTTCCAGGGTCGGGCGGCATTTAACGTTTCTGGGATCAGAGGGATCTGTGGTGGACCATCACACAGCAGGATCGTATATTGAGGTCAGATGAGCTGTTTTTCTGGATATTTTGTGGATAAAAAATGGATGTAACATGCTCCAGACCAAAGATGAAATGAACTATCCAGACAGTTCCCAGAGACAAGTCCAGAAGCCAGAGTCTGTAGTGCTATGAGCCCGACTGGGCCCCTGGAAAAGGTTATCTACACTTCTGTGATGGCAGTCCTCATGCCGAGGAGGACAACATACTCTGCCTTCAAGGCAGCATCTTTCCCAGGGACACCTTTGCACTTTTCAGCAAGGTACTGCGCTGGCCTGCCTCCAGTCCTGACCCACCCCCAACGGAGAACGGGAGAACGCTGTACTCTTGTACCTCAAGTTTTCAGACAAAAATGGGACAACATAACTTAAATGCACCATTGCTTGGTCTCCTCAGCGAAAGAACATCTTACTGCCGTGACGATGAATGGCATCGACACAGAGTGGCAAAAGCTTTACAGTCCAAACTTTGAGGAATGTGTTGCAAGAATGAAATTCAAAAAAATGGATCTGGATTTTTTTATGGGGTGCCTGAGGTCTGTAAATCAGTGTGAAAAAAACTTCACTAAGAGCTGCGAGAAGGTTACTTTACTCAAACCGTGCAACAGCTCCTTTTTTGTGGTCTGTGTGGACTCGTTGAGGACATTCTCTGTCACTGTGAACGAGGTTTTTGGTTTTAAAGAGAAGGATCACTTCAGTGACGCTTGCTTATATCATTCCACTGGCTGTGAAGTCTTTTAGTCTGAAGATAAATACGATTGTTGACCAGGAAGCCTCGGAAACAGCGACGGGGAATTTTCCATTTGTCTTAGCTGACTTTGAAAATGTCTTTGAAAATGCTGCTATCGTGATGATAGCTGTAGGAAATCGTACATTGACAGTAGAGTCAAAATACTCTTAAGTTACAATGTTCAGAATAAACCATCCAGTTATAGTGACTGAATACATACTTTTGAACTCTATCCATCTCAGGTTGTGCCTAATCGATCCCAAATATATATTTTTTTTCAAATTCTTAGACTTAAACCCATATCTGCGTGTTAAAAAGTTTAAAAATATTTTGTGGGACCTAAAAAAGTACAAAACAGTTTAAGGTAATAATTCTTTTAAGGACTGTTTTAAACCTTTTAAAAGCTGGTATTGTTGATATAAAGAGAGAGTTAATACCCGAGTTGTTTTTAACATTATTGTCCAGAATATTCTCTCACTTTTTTTCTTAAAATGTTTTGTTTTGTTTGAGTTAACACTATGAGCTAAGAGTCACATATATCTTCCAGTTTTAAAGTAAGTGGTTATTTTTGTTCCTTTTGCTCATGTCCAAGGCGTGAGATTGAAGTAAAAGAGAAGTCAACGTGGGCGACTGAGACCAATGACTCTGTAAACTGTATCTCAGGAATTTGCACTCATTCGCTCTTCGATTTTTAGAAAAAAAACCCCATCTGAAATGAAGTCACAGAGTGCCTCGACCTGAACGCTGTATTTCTTGATGCCTTCAGCCGTGACAGTTACATTAGTGAAAGTGGAGACTGTGGCGCAGAAAGATGGTACCGTTTGCATTTTGCTATATATTTGTTTGTATAAAACATTTATGTATTTACAGTATGTTACCAAACACCTCGTGTATAAAAATGTGTCAACCTGTGATGCTGAAACAGACTGTAAAACAGATTTATCATCCCTTTAGTGTTTTTTTTTTTTTAGTGAGAAACAGGAGGATGAATCTTCTGGGAATGAAGGAGGACATTTAATTTCAGATGTCTTACACATAGATTGTATATAACAAGGTCTTACATTTTTAAAGTATGTTGAAACTACGCGACTCTCCTGACTCTGCAGGCTTGAGGAAACATTGAAGGTTACGGGATCTAAATCGACTCAATGGCTCCATCTCCTGGCCTTCATCGTAAATGTTTTTCTCCTTTAGCGTACAACTGAGCAGTTGATCATGAAAGGACTAAACGTGTGTCTGTTAATTAAAAATTAAAAAATTAATGTTGTACAGCTTAATTAATAGCCCAAAAATGCTTGGTTAATTAGGCTTTTTGGTCACATTTTAAGTAATTTAACAATATTCTTTTGTTATTCGTCTTGTTTTTGGTGACTGACATGCTTGTAAAAAGACAATCACTTTTGTATTTATATTTTTAACTTTCAGTAGTGGATTTTTTTTTTTTGAGTAACATTATAACAAGAAAGTCAAACAAATGCTTAATGATTATTGATTAACATAAATTGACCTTATCTTTGTAAAAAGCTACCAAGATGCAGCTTTTTCTTTCACTTTGTGTGTGTTTCTGAGTATTTGTGTACAACCTTGTGCTACAATATGTTTTAAAAAAAATGTGTAGGTAGGAAGTGAAATGAACGTTGGAAAACAAACGTTTCCAGATTGGGACTTGATCTGAACGCTGTCTGGTTTCCGTGACAAATGCACCAGGATCCGTTTTGTAAAGCATGGAGCCATGCTAAGTTGTATTTTGGTATTTAAAATATACAAAATATATTTGCATCAGTTTTTAGTGACGATTTCAATAAAGCACCATTATTTAAAAAGAGTTTTTATTCAACAACAAAAAAAAAAAACAACAAAACAACACATTGAAAAAAGAAAGAAAAAAAGTGTCACATACAACAGTTCAGCAAGAGATCAGTTTAGTGGTTTTACATTTCGGTTTGCCAGCTCTCACCTGGTGTAGATCTGGGAGCTCTTTTTAAAGCTTTCTTACACACAAACATGCCCATTCAAACCCTCTATTATCCTTAAAACCTTCAATACACAAATTGTTCAGAGTGGCTAAAGTTTCACATTGGATTTATTACTCCAATTTGCAGTCAGGATCGTCTTTGACAATCACATTGTGCAGTTTGTATCACATGACCAGACAGTGAAGCTCTCTAGTGCATCAGGAGAGGTGGATGCCCAGAACGATGAAAATGCACGCAGAATTAAAACGCAGGCGCGGGAGATTTAGATTTTCTCAAAGAAATACGGCATTACGTAGACTTGTTGAGGCAGAAACATGCAGCGGAGAGAATGAAACACAAGTTTAGATGGTCTCTCTAACGTTGGGTCGATAGGGAAAACCCTTAGCCCTTATTCTTTACCTCCAAGTATTAGTCTGGTTCCTCTACATTCAGCTTGGATTTCTTGGGGATAGTTCCGATGAATGCAGAGGAAAATACCTCTAAATACCACCGGACAGGCATGTAACCAGAATAGTATCAGCCAGCACAATAGACAAAAAAAAAAAATACATCCAAATAATGTGATGTGGAATAGAAACACTGGTGAATGACTGCTGTCGGTTTTGCAGTAGGAACTTGTTGATTCAAGGTGTGAAGGTGTAAGAATTTCAGAGCTACAGTAGCTCTGAGATGCTACTGTATGAGTAATTGTTTAAAGGCCGCACGTCCGCTTTGTGATTGGTTCGGTATGTTTTGTATACTAGTGGACGTTGCTGTGCATGGGAGGGTCACCAGAGAATTGTTTTTCACATGAAGGGTTTGGCTGGTCAGGCTGCAAAGTCTGGAAGTGTAGCATAACTTCTTTCCTTTTTTAATTTTGCTCAATTGACTCATACCTGGGACATAAACACAGAGGTTGTAACCAGCCAACCAGTCTCCTCTTCTATGTTCAGCACGGCGGGTTTTAACTGTTTTCATTTGACTTAGTTTAAACGTGATCACAATAATTTTTAAAAAATTAGTATTTGTCCTGATTTCAGAGTTGGACGTTTGCTTCCTTAGTTTAATCATACAACTTTTAAAAAAGAAGAGAGAGACAAGACAGTTTCACAGCTTTACAAAGTATCAGCATTGATTTGGGAAAAGTGGAAGCGTTTTGATGACTGCATGAGGATAAGAGACCCAGTATGAGACATGGGCTGCGTTATTTCTATAAACTAAATGCAAATATCATAAAACACTGGCGAACCAACATCAGTTTAAAGCTGAGTCACACGATTAGCGTCAGAAATGTGCGACAGAACAACTTAAGAGTTTTTACAGGGTTCCAGATTTTCAAAACTACAATCAGAAGCATGAAATCAACCAAAGAAGCACAACATTTTGACCCTGGTGTGCCGTTGTGATTTCTGCCATTAACAGTTTTAATGTGGTATTTCGGAATAATGAGACTCTTGAAGGTCTTTGCAAGTTGCAGCCCAGCGCTGGTACCTCTTCACAAACGTTTAGATGAAACACATCTCCTGACAAGGATGCCTGAGATTTCAGTCCGAGTCTGAGTCTGAAGGATCATCTGGAAAAAGCAAAAAACAGGAGAGACAAAACACAATCAGACCGAGTGGCACTTCTAGCTTCGTTCAAAACAAGCAAACTAACAAACAAAACCCTGCATGATGAATAGTTCTGAGGTCAAGACGTGATGTTGTAGAGGAAAGTATATTGTGCTGTGTTTTTGTGACACTTCAGAATTGGGGATTTTGATGCATTAAACATTCTTGAAGGATGCGGTCGGGAGGAATCTGCAGTTGGCACAAAGAAAAAAACCGACGTTAAAACACTTTCATTTCAAAATACAGCAACGCTGCCTTTTTGTTATCATCATTATTCTACACCACTCCCATCAGAGGAGCATTGCTTCAGTATACGTATACGAAAAGTTGAGAAGCTTATCAAAAGGCCGGGGATGTTGGGTTAAACACGGACCTTTTAGTGACACCGAGCATCGTAACGTACAGCTATGACATTACTGAGACAGCAAATCACTCGCCTGAAAATAACCATCATTTTCAACTGGGGATAAACTCGACCTCGTTGCACCACAGTTATAGATTCATGTGAAAGAAAGTATATATATGACTGTCTGAGCAAATCGTCACAGCTCCCTGAAACTGAGAGGGTAAACAACATCCAGGTGCTGCTACTCAAAAAGATCTGGATTCACGGATCATCCGCAGGTGTGACTGGGTTTGATTTAAAGATTATCATGTATAAACGGCTGTTTTGTCTCTGCTGCCATGAACAGCAGGAGATGCATGAACAAAGTGTGTTTTCACACATATTCAGACATATTTCACTTCTACATATTTTCCAAAGAACAACTGAGGTTCGTCTTCTGAAACATGTCTATATCAGTCATACAATAACGATATGAGCATGTTAACTTATGATCCAATTTAAATATTTTTATCCTGTAACCATGCCTTCATTCATGTTAGATGACGGGAAATGTCAATAAAACACATGGTGTATTCTTGCACTGTTGTGTAGTAGGTGTCTGCTTGTGTTGGTACCTCGCTGTCCTGAGGGCTCCTCATTGGACTCTCCTCCTTGCTTTAAGAAAGCGGCCAACTCGTTAAAAATGAGATAAAAGTCTAAAGCGAAGGCAATGGTGGCGATAAAACCAAATATCTGCAAAAAAGAAGGACATCTTGTGAGAATACAGAGAAGAATGACAGCTGAAATAAAAGATGAGGCTGTCGAACTGTGGGCCAAGTGCACAGCATGTACTTAGCAACACATATACTTATGGCGTGACAGTTTAAAAGTGAGCTTTACCCCTGCAGCTTTGGAGGAGCCGTCCCCATATTTGGACACTGCCATTATCGAGACAACGAAATAGATAATGGAGGCAGTCACACATCTCATGAAATCCTTTAAGAGAAGACACATGACTCAGGGACACTCAGGGCAGGATCTTGTTCTCTACTTTTCCAATTCATCACGAAAGGGATGATGTCGGGTTCAGCAGCAGTTGCAATAGCTTTTAAATGAAAACTGCTCTCACCATGAGAGGCCAGCAGAAGCCTTTAAACCTCTCGTTGAATTTGGTCGAGTAAGCAAACAATAAGAAAACAGCAGCCAGGAACTCCAGCAGGGGGACGGTGACGAAGGCAGCTGCTGCCGATGCGGCGAAGCAAAAAAAAGATATGAAGGAAAGAGCCTGAAAAACAGAAAAAGATCAAGATGGAAAATTGGTTGACTCTTATATGTCTGGATAAATGTTAAGAAAGAACTTGGTCAAAGCCAAATTTACATTTTCAACTCATTTACAAAACTACATTTTGTCATCTTCCTCTGCTCCAGTACTTCAAAGCTGTGTCTGCTCGCATTACAGCTTCGGGCCCAATTTCTGTTGAGAGATACGGCTAATAAGGTTTATTCATATTGTCTTGTACATTAAATCCCTCCTCTGTATCGTTGGTGCAAACACCCAGCAACGCACAACTGTAATCATGAAAGAGGATACTTGTGGAGCAGTTAATTGCTGGGCAAGTAGACTGAGCCTGTCTGGTCTTTGAAGCTCTCCATTAGAAGAGCTGGACACACCATGTCGGAGCAAACCAAAGAAAGTCCAGACGCCGCAACCTCGGAGAGCTCTGCTTGTCTTCTCTTTGTCTCAGGCAGTTATCCTGCAGTGGCCCGAGGGGATGATCTCCCTCTAAATGAACCCAAACTGTTGCAGCTGCTCCTCTGCACAAACGCTGCTTTACGGGGGGGGGGGGGGGGGGGGGGGGGGCAATGAGATAAGTATTACTGGGAAACTCCAGAGGTTTTTCTCTAAGGCCCTGAACAACATCCTTCATCGTGTTTTCACGAGCTGACAAATGAAAACAGGACAGAACGGCATGGAAAAATCACACAAATCTGAATGAACATTAATGCTGTTGTTGTTGTTTTCAACCGTCTTAATGAAGTAGTGACACAAGGCTTTAATGAGTGGCTGACTACTGCAGAGCTCCCAGAGCTCAAGGCTCAAGGCCGCACCAGCAAAAAGCCAAAGATACTCTGCTTATAAAGACACAAATGTGTGAAACAGAGCTTTAGAGTATATATTTTCCATCTAATCAATAATCAGCAAGGTCTTTTCACTCTAACTACTGAGATAAACATACGCCGTGCTTCGGATTGTTTGGACTGGTGCAGGGAAGTCAGTTGTAGGTGTATGAAAGAGTTTTAAAGTTACAAAACATTGTGAACCTTGATGTAAGTAACGTGTTGCATTCTGAGAGGAAAATTCTAACGACGCTCCTCGTTTTTGCAACGGGAGGAGGCACCACAGTTCACACACGCGCACCACTCATAGTTTCTGTTACTAGCAGCTTGTTTGCGTTTTTCAAACACTGTAAAGCACTTTTCCTTCTGCTGTGATCTCACAATCCTTATCGGGGCTGTTTTTGACGGAGGGTCTTCATGACTAATGCATGTGGGTCCGACACCGTGTGTGCAGTCATGCCTGCTCAGCAGGATATCTGTCTGACTCATAAACTCCTCGGAACAGCAGAGCCGTGATCTGCTTTCCCTCTGGCCTCGTGTCAAACAATCAGCTCTGCTGGAGCGGTATAACGCTGGCTGTAAGCTTATCGTAGTAACGAGATAATAATGACTCAAGAGCTTCTCAGCAACGGCAAGGAGATCCCACATATACAGTACACAGCACAGCGCCGCACTGCATTGGGAGATGCCGCCGTTTCACACCTTCAAGCTTTATGTGAAGCCTTAAGATTTAAAAGACGCTTATTTAAATTCAACCTCAGAGACACATTAAAAACCAGCAATAACAAAACACAACACAACCCATTCTGAAAGCTTCCGAGTGAAGGACATTCAGACTGAAACTGATGTGGGAGTTCTTTGTGCTTTGTTTCTGTTAAAACAAGTTTAGTACACATGCAGCTGGAGATGTTTGAAAGTGGCTCAGTAGCACCTGTGTCCCTGACTCGTTGTTACAGGAGCGTCCTGCTTATATTTGCAGTCTTGATGAAAATGTGGGACGGATAGAAAACTTTGCCCTTTCCCAGTTGTGGAGTCTTTGCTGACTGAGTTTGATGATGTTTTTCAGATGGAAGATTTAAGAAACCAAAGGCCTTGAAGGAATCTACGTGGTGGCTTATCACTGCTGCCTTGTAGAAGGCTCCTGGTTTAAAATCCCAGCTTTCTGTGTGGACTTGCGTGTTCTTCCCATGTTTGCACAGAGGTTCTCTCAGTTACTCCTGAGAGAACCTGAGTTTCCTCCTACAGTCCAAAAACACGCAGGTTAAACTCCCAATTCCTGTCTGTGTTATTTTAACACTATTTAGATCAAAACTAACAGTCTTAGCATTTATTTTGAGCGTGACATGTTTCACACCTGCAGTGGTAAATTGACCACACCCTCTTTTCAACATCATGTGATCCATACTTATCGGACTTCACCAGTATCAATCCTCAACACCGTCCACTCTCGGACTAACTCTGGTTCAGTGTAACACCCAAACGTGGACACATGTACAGACTTTTCTAGTGTTGAATTGAACCCTCTCAGTGTTAATTTACCACTGGGGAGTTTGCTGTGTAGGCTGACTGGTGGCTGTAGACCCCCACCTTTCACCCAAACACAGTTGGGAAAGCTTCAAGCAGAGCCCCGCGACCCCGATCAAGAGGAAACTGGTTAATAAATGCAAACCATCCCCACACAAAAAGCAACCTTCATTGCGACTGCGTCCTTTGATGAACGAGTCCTTGACTCTTCATCGCATACTTTCAAGAGGTTCATGTTTTTGAGCACTAATTTCTAAGATGCTTCTTTGTTAAGAAGTGTTTTTTTGTTGTTTTTTTTTTTTCGTCTAAATTAGGTCCGAAAGCATATACAATAAAACACAAAGGTTTTGACTCTGAACTTTGCAACAATATTCACCACATGATCCCAACGGGACAAAGTATGAACACACTTCTGTGTTTTACTTTAAGATGGGCTGCAGAGGGCTTTAACCCAGAGGGCTTAGCCCACAGTCACACTGTGAAGCTGCAGTAAAGAGGCTTTACTGTGGAGCTCTGCATTCACATACGGAGGACTGCGCTCTGGCAGCAGAGTGATGGACGTGATTTAGAGGAAGATAACTGTTCTCTCTCAGGGGGTCAGAGGGTAAACAGTGCGGTGCTCTCTGAAGACCCTTGCAGTGGAGATCCCCCTAAACCCCACCCAACGCCCCTGGGCCACAACACTGTCCACATCAGTTCCTGGTTTACTAAAGATCCCCTTCAGCTTTGAATAGCCTACTATAACGCATATGCGTTTTGAATTGCCTGTAAATTCTCGTATCTGAAATAACAGACCGTTTTCTGGTTAGACTTGGTAGCCTTTTAGAAAACTTTTAACACAAGGAGTGGGCGTTTATTTTAATTTTAAAGAGAGTCACGCCAAAGTGGCAATAAACCCGCTCTGCGCCACTTTATCTTATAAAATCGCGTCAAAACCATCTGTAGAAGCAGTGAAGACGAAACAGCACATTCTCGAAGTTGTAACTATTGCGAAGGCGCGTCAAAGTTTCCAAAACGCGCAGCGCTTTTGGCGTTTGAGCGCATTGTCTGTAAACGATATCCCGATCTAGCGGGTTTCACATGCTTGCACGACTTCTCTGGTCACTTCTTACCACTTCAGCAATAAGCAGCATTCCTTTCCGGGAGGTGGCGAACTCTTTGCTCGGGAGAACCGAGAGCAGGGCGGACCGGCGCGGCCCGTTCGAGCTGGGAGCCTCGATGTCCCCCATTGTTGAAAGATCCACGCTCTTCAAACTTCAGATAGCGGATAACTCTCGGATTCCGGGCAGGGTTAAAAAAAAAAATAAATAAATAAATAAAAAAAAAAAAAGGCTGTGTGGAGACGTGAGGCTTCTCCGGGGTGGAAGCGGAAACAATGACAGCGCGGAAACGTAGCGCCAGCTCCAAAAGGCGCAACATCTGCTCTCTCCAGATGTGAAATGTGATGCCCCCAGCTGCAGAGACTACAACACAGCTAACTATTCCCCTAGAGGAAGAATTCACTTCATGATAACACAAGATAATTATAATTACAATTTTCTTTATTCAGATTTGTTTCTGTAAAAAGTGTTGGCTTGCTTAAAAATAACAAAACACATGCAAAAATTATATATATATATATATATATATATATATATATATATATATATATATATATATATATATATATATATATATATTTATATATGTAGAGAGAGAGAAAGAGAGAGAGAGAGAGAGAGAGAGAGAGAGAGAGAGAGCTTTTCCATCATTCTCATTACTGACCTGCTCAGATCTGGAGGGTAATGTGACGTCACAGATCCAGATCAGAGAAGGGTTATCCAACCTCTCCATGTTTATCTACACACAACTACACACCACGCCGCTGAACTTTGAAGGTTCAGTGGTGAATCCTGTGGGCGAATCCTGCTGATCTGAGGGATCATTTGAGCGGAAAAATCCAAACATTTATTTAATCAGCGGGCTATTAAATCTGCTACTCACATCAGGGGCATGTAGGAATTGCTAATTGTTTGTAAAAGTTATTGAGTTATCCACAACTTTGCATCTGCTCTGTACATTAGAACATACAAAAACCAAGTAACAGTCAGCCGTGCTGTCCGAGTCTGAGCCTTCATCCCACGAACCAGTAAGTCCACAAACCTGCCAGCTGAATCCACAGAGTCAGACTCACCTGAATTCATGGACACACACCATGACACCAGGCTATGAAGCAGTGCAAGGTGAAAACCCCTGCTCTGCAGGACTCCCCTCATTTCTTGTTACTGCACTTTTGTGTGCTACTTCTGTGTTTTTATGTCGCCGTTCCTGTTTCACCAGCAGGATTCCTACGTTTGTTTAAAGGGAGTTGAAGGATAAAGGACTAATCTGATCTGATTCCAGGCACCGGCTGGTCCAAGAAGACTCCAAGAAGGATCCCTTAGAGGAAACTGATTCGACATACTCTGAAGTGGATCACACAAAGCTGCAATTCCAATTTCTAAAGAGGTCCAGCAGACACATCTGCTGTCTAAAACTAGGTGTTATGAACAGAGCTGTAACGAGATAGTTGAAACATTGATCTTTTGTACTGTATCCCTGAGGTATCAAGTGTTAACATTTGTTAGAAAAAAATATATGTCTCCTTAAAAATCAGGCTACAAATGTTTAATTTGCAAAAACATATTGACTGATTCACAAACGTTTTCAAATCGTGGTTAAAGCATTCTTGGTTCAGGAGTTTTAGGACACTAAGATGTTGTTTTAACACACTTATCACTCAGCTATTTTCTTCATTGGCTTGATTTTCTGTTTCATTTCTTGATTTGTTTAATGTGATGATCTTGAAAAGCGTGTAGACGTCCACACAGAGCAGGCCAGCTGACAGGAAAAACGCAATCTGCAAAAACAGAGCACATGTCAACACGACTGCCTTTTATTACACTCCTCTCCGACGCATCTGGAGTCCTGTCAGGTTGTGGGGATTATGCTACACCTGGGTTAGGGGGTAAGGGGCAGGTCCCAT
Source organism: Xenentodon cancila (assembly GCA_014839995.1). Taxonomy (NCBI): domain Eukaryota; kingdom Metazoa; phylum Chordata; class Actinopteri; order Beloniformes; family Belonidae; genus Xenentodon; species Xenentodon cancila. The sequence continues at coordinate 12,723,690 of CM026197.1, forward strand.
CAAAGTCATTAAAATGTTTTGTGTGGGTTTAGTCTCCAGAAAAAGGATAGTTTGTAAAACAAGTGAATGTATTGTCCACATAAGAACTGGAAACAAGTCTGCATGTGACACGGAGGCCAAGTCCTCAAGAGCACTTCAGATTGCTTGGCCAAAACAAATAAAAGTTGTGTCTGTATATGTTTGAGGTAACAGTTGTAGATTAATACGATTCTCACCCCTCCTGCCAGGGTGCCTTTGGCTGTGTATGAAGTCATCGCTATCAGGCTCAAGACAGCAAGGTAGAACGCCGCAAACAGTGAATTGAAAACATCCTGAAGAGAAATTAAGAAGAAAAGAAAAACATTTAATTGCCATTTTCTTTTCACAGTTTATGTAAATTGTCAAACAACATGTAATGATCACTCACTACAAGAGGCCAAAAGAAGAAAGTGAGCCTCTTATTGAGCTTCAGCAGATACAACAGCAGTAAGAGTGACGTGATGAGAAACTCCAACACTGAGGCTGCAATGTATTTAGGTGTGGCTGCTGTGGTGAAGCACACAAACGCAACAAGCAGAGTCCCCTAAAGCAGAAAAACAGATACAGAATAAACACACGAGAGGGAAAACTTGACATTTTCCAAGTCTGAATTTCCAACAGAAGCTGCACATCAGGTCTTTCTCTTCCTTCATGCAGCATGCTGCACATTTCAGTCTACGCAGAGAAAGAGGAACTGAGCGTCCACAGACCTTTAGGCGAACTGAGTTTCTATTTTAGATTCTTAGATGCTGATTTGGCTCATCACCACTGCTATCACCCCACCAACATGACTATTTAAAATAAAGAAACTGCTGGCGGCAGCTCATTGCCTCGCAGATTGTTTTACTTCCTCTTCCAAATGTGTTCACTACAAGAGCATTTTAGCCATTTCGCAGTGCACGAACGGCAAAATTAGAAATGTATAAAGTTATAAAAGAGATACAAATACATCTCACCATTTCTGCAACTTTCACAATTCCCCTCCTGGATTTGAGAAAAGCGGTGTTCACGTCCATGGTTGTTTTTTTGGTGTCATTCTCTGACATGATGCGCGATTTTGAAAGGCAAAAGAAAGCTTATTCCGTCTATTTCCTGAAACATGCAATTTCCTTTGCAATAAAAAGGAAATGACTGTTAGTAAGACTGTGCACTAAAAACTGCATGACACTATTACCATCATGCATCATGCACAATGATACACAATACATGTCTATTGATTGTAAAAATACATCTTTAATGGAAAGAATATCAGTTTTACAAGTTTTATTGTCAATGATCCAAATTCAACGTAAGGCACAAATGATACAAAAGTCAGAAAACAGTTCAAATACTTAATTTCTATCAGTTCCACAACCAGCTTTGAAGTGTGCTTAAAGTTGCTTGCTTTTCTTGTAGGACTGAAATCTTGCAGGTTTCGGTTGTCTAGCAGATGATTTGAGGATTTGGTGAAGATGTCAGCAATAGTCCTTCCTCGTTATTTTATCCACTTTGTACAAGGCAGATCGACGTCCTCCAAGATACTTGAATTTTATTTTTAAAGCAATCAGTTCTAAACTTAAGGTTTGTTTGAATATGTTGAATTTTGTCGTATGTCAATTGTCCAACAAACCACCATCCCTCCACCACCGTGCTTCGTGGTTATTAGGGGGTGTTTTTGCATTGATTAGCAGTTTGATTTTCATCAATTCTGGTGCAGCGCATAATGAAAACAAAACAAACAAAAGAAAACCATGCCCACTTTAGGCTCATCAGTCCAAAAAGACCAAATGCATAGTTTTGAGAAGCTGTGTGGTTTGCTCAGGGGCAACTTTGCAAATGTAAGCTGTGCTGTTATGATCTTCGGAGAGACAAGAGGCTGACAAGAGGCTGGCCTCCCAAACAAGTCAGACACCTTTAGTCTCCAAATTGTTTGGAAATTACTTTAAAACCATTTGATTGGAAGATGGAAGATTTGTATTCTTATCTTGCCAAGATATGTAAAACGTAAGAATTGAAAAAGGGTGTAATTTCTTTGTCCCAATATTATTAAAATGTCTATTTGTCCCCATCTGACACTTCCATGATACAACAAATAAAATTACAAATGTAATGAATTAACTTCATAATATATTTCTTGTGCATTTTTTTCACAGCAGAATTATCATAAATACATCTCCCTTTCTACTGTACAGCATTGAAATAAATCTTAATCTTTAATACAGCGTTTATTATTTTAAAGTGGCTATGCCAACATCATTCCTTTTCTGGAACCCATGTCCCCTTCTTGAACGTTCATTTTAAAGAGTTTTAGAAAGATTTCAAACAGGCTGGTTGTTTGTCTGTGGAGGGCTGCTTGTTTGCTCTCAGTGTGGCCAGTCGCACTTCCAGGGTTGAGACTTGGGCGCTTTCAGACACTTTCCTAACTTCTCACAGCCAGCGGGGGCCCAGTTCTGGAAAAGAGAACAGTCATCACTGTACGTGCAAGCACGTCAAAGCGTCCAGAATATCATTTATCTTCAGGATGATGTTCAACTGTTTGTTTCTTGTTATCCCACCAGTGGACTTTGCTTTCAGACTGCAGGTTCATTTACGTTTCCAGTCTCCAAAAGTAGAATAGGAGGCAGAGCTCCAGTTATCAGGATGCTCTCCTGCAGAACCAGCTCCCAGTTTAGGTCCTGGACACCCCCTCTACCTTTTTAAGATTTACTTTCTTTAAAAAAAAAAAAAACTTATAGTTAGGGCTGATTTTGGTGATCCTGAGTCGTTCCTTTAGTTGGAATACTTGAGGCAGAGTTCTGCTTTTTCTGAGTCTGGTCAGCTGGAGGTGTCTTCCTCTTTACACTGTGACCCGCCACCCCATGTAAGTTCAGAACAGGCACTGAATCAAACTTTGACGCAATCTCCAGGACTCGTAAGCTGAAATACTTTATAATAATTGTCTCCATGGAAATAAAGCTGTAGGGAACCAGGCAGATTTGAATTAAATTTAAAAATGATCACAAACTGATTTATTTTTACTGAGCTGAAATTGCTTTCTCAGTAAAAATGCCCTTAGACATTTTTTTTTGTGAGTTACCACTTTAGTAATAAACGGAATTGAACCTCTGGTGTAGGTGAATTATGAGGATAATAAACTTATTTATTCTAACCGAATTAAGTCTGTTTTTTTTTTTTTACCACGGGGTGGCAGTGTTGTAACACAAATAAATACAGAGCGAAGACGTTGGCGTGAGCTGACACCTGGCGAGGACGACACAGGTCACAGCAGCTCCTGTAAATATTCCTAAAACAGATTTTCTCACAAAAACATTGACACATAATCAAGAGAAATTGTCCTGACTACGACGGCGAATCCATCAATGTGATGAAGCAAGTTAGTGAACATTCTTATTGCTTTTCTACTCAATTATTGACTAACTTTTGATTATTTTTAAGCAGCTTTGCCCTTGTAGCTTATTTATTTTAAATAACACAAGATAAAGACTGAAAATCTGCTGTTTGTTTTATACAGTTTGAGGTATGCTGATTCAAAAGAAACCTAATGAATTATTAAAACGGTCATGCACCAAAGTTTACCTGCACAGTAGACAAATGATATATATTTTTTTTTACAATATAATGAATATCCATATGTTTAAAAGTAGATTTTATGTAGTGTAAAGTGACTTTTACCATCACTGCCAGGTCACACATGTTGAGCTGCGGCATGCCAGGGACCAGAGTCCTCTCATGCTGCTCCACAACTGCGGAGATGCTGCGCAGAGCATCCTGGTACTCCTTGGTCAAAACACTGTCAACACATGCAACAAACGTCGTCACCAGGTTGATTATCTGCTGTTATTTCACAGAAAAAAGAAGTGTTACATGGATATCTTCATATGTCTTCTTGTATGTTAACGATAGTCTAAATCACAACAACATACAATTGTACATGAAAAAGACGCGCAATAAAACACACAGAACTGTGTAAATACACAGAAATAATCAGTTAGTTGTCAAAAAATGTTTCCAAATTTGTGTCTCTGTGTTTTTTAGCTACAATTTTGTTTGTTACAGGGATAAGTCACAAAAAGATGAAGAAAAAGTAGTGTAATGTAATTGTAATGTACAATATTTTGACTTCTGATTCCTGTCAATAAAAGTAGGAATTCTACTTTCATTATTGACTCTTTGGCCTGTGTGCTTGTTAAATTGTTTACACACACACACACACACACACACACACACACACACACACACACACACACACACACACACACACACACACACACACACACACACACACACACACACACAAGCTTAACTCACTGTATCAGATTAGGACCAAGCCACAGCATCAAAGACCAGAAACCTAAAACCACGTACACCGACTGTCCACTCTGGCCACCTCTGCTACAGCACACTCTGCAGGGGTGAACTATGTAACCCCCATCACATCCCCCGTCTCTCAATTACTGTTGTTGGACACCAGTGAACCTGAGCACCTCTGTGCATTATTATATTCAGAGTGTAAAACACAGGGGCCCCGAAGGCTTTCAAAGGAACGCTGCTCTCAATAGAACCTGTAGGGTTAATGGGCTGTGTGTGTGTGTGTGTGTGTGTGTGTGTGTGTGTGTGTGTGTGTGTGTGTGTGTGTGTGTGTGTGTGTGTGTGTGTGTGTTGGGGGGAGTGGGCGTCTGGTGGCGTGACACGGGGATAGACAAATATCAGCAGTGCAATTACACCCCTGATACATTCGCCGGCAGCACCTGTGCCAGTCTTCCATCCATCCCTCCACTGCAGAGCCAACCTTCTGATTGGCCCCCAGGGACCATGTGCATGTGTGTGAGGTGAAGTGTCAATTAGAGTAATAACCCCGGGCCCTGTCCAGCTCACACCTACCCTCCCTCTCAGATCTCCCACAGGGCAGCAAGGCTTCCTCCATCAGCCAGCACCTGCTCCTTCCTTGATTCTCACTCTTTACTCCCCCTACAATTACTTGACTGGTGGTGTGCTGACTGTGATCAGTCTCTCTCCTTGTCCTCCACAT